>CP053129.2:15182500-16387500 GCA_022674325.2 Grapholita molesta
TGCTATTCTTTGGGCTAAAAATGGATTTGTATTATTCACACTAACGATTTAGGAGTTATAGGCGATAATTAATTTTTGCCCTTAAATATTAAATCTTAATGATCACTTAGTGATTTTTTGAACGAAGTTAATGATTATTTGCCCACATTCTAGTGCATCTAGATTGAACTAAGTAAAGTTAGTTGCATTATGACTGCTACGATAAAGTGAAAATACGTGTTAGTTAAAAACTACTTGCTATATATATTTTTTGAATTCTTGTTAATATTTAAGGATCGAAGGAAAACATGTCATTTAAAATTGTGCGAACACTTTATTAAAATAAAATGAATAGCAAATCAAATTAATATGGACTACAAATCAAATAAAGTTGACCTACAAATCAAATTACAAGGAACTTAAACACGAAAAAACTTCAGGTATTCAAAATCTGATGAGAATGATCTTAGTAAAATATAGCGGACTTTACGCATCACAGTCACTCTTTGACCTCTTCGTCTGTTTCTGTGACATCAGGCTCACACAATGTGTCAATAACTCTCTCGTAGAATTACTGCTTTAAGAGATCTTTTGCATAAATTTAAGAGATCTTTTTTTTTCGTCTCAGATATACTCTCTCCACTGGTTTTTGCTCTTGTATTTCTGATTTCCTGAGGCAGCGGACTATTATGGTCGTAGTGGATGGTTGCACATCAGATCGCATGGCAATTAATGCCAGGGTGCCTCAGGGCTCGATTCTTTCTGCCACCCTCTTTTTGCTGCATTTAAATGATTTGCTGAAGCTCGGTATTTTTATGTATGCAGGCGACAGCACGGTGACTGAGAGATATGTTTCTGAGGCCGAAACTACCAGTGGAGAGACCGAGTTCTTTAGGGAAGCTTTGGTTGAGCGAACGAACTTAACCTGAAAGGCCATTGACGAGTGGGGCGAATCCCATTTGGTTAGGTTTAACGCCTCCAAAACATAAAAACATAGGAGTGTTTATTCTCCGCCAAAAAGAGCCTTTTTAAATTTACTCCTGCTTTCCGAAATGTATCCTTAAGGATTACGGACCAAGCTCTCTCATCGTATCAAGCTACTTGGGCTTAAATTTACCACTAAGCTAACTTCGGTGCGACTATTGAGGCCAAAGCAAAATCCGCTGCTAAAAAACTTGGGGTCTTACACTAGGTGAAGCAATACTTCACGCCGAGATAGCTCCTAATACTTTATCAAGCGCAGGTTTGATCGTGTATGGAGTACTGTTACCACTTTTAAGATGGGTCTGCCAAGTATCAGCTGGCCGCTTTGGATTCGTTAGAGCACCCAGTTCGCAGACTCATTGGCGATACTGAATTACTGAGTGTAAGGTGACAGAGCCTTGAGCACCGTCGCAAGGTTGCTAATTTGTCTGTGTTTTACAGGATACGTTTTGGAGAGTGTGCACCGAAATTACACGATTTGGTTCCGCTATCTCCGTTCCACCACCGGAGCAGTTTCATCCTTATGTTGTGAATATGCCATTCATTCGCACGAAGCGATTCGCTTCTGCCTTCCTAATGCGGACTACTAAGGATTGGAATTCGCTTCCTTCGTTTGTATTCCCGGAAAGATATAATTCGGGTCTCTTCAAGGCAAGATTGAATAGGCTGTTAATACTGAACCAGCTACACTATCGACCTCGTCGTCACTTTTACCATCAGGTGCGACTGCGGACTACAGAAGATATAGGCAATGCCTGTGGATATGCCTTTAGAATAGGCTTTTATATTATTGATCTTGTCCTCCTAGTCGTCATGGTTGTCTGGTCCATTAGGTAAAAGCCCCTTGCGCCTCTTTGTGCGTCTCAGAGGCGTTGGCGGCCCACTGTTGGATACTAAATTCAAAGCCGCTTATGATAGATAGCGGGCTTTTGGAAAACTCGCGTGATTCAACACGAATTTCTTTCTCTTTATCCAATGATGAGTCACCTTGTTCTATTTTCTCTTGTTCTAAATCTGGTTCTCTTAGCAAAGGAGCAGAATATGATGGTTTGAATAGGAGGTTTTTATTTATCACGACTGAACACAGCAGATGCTGGAGCTGACTCTTACAAATATTTCTCCTGAAATAATTCCTCAATCTCCAATGTCTTTGCTGCTTCTTTGTCTTCCAGGGTAGCTAAATAATTCTGAAATAGATGCAACTTATTAGTTACTAAACCAGCTTGGGGTCAAGTTGGATTAGTAACGTTTAAGGGATGGTCACGTTAGAACGAGGACTTAACGAGGCGAACTGATTATTATATTTGAGTAAATAAAAAAACACCCACAAACTTTAGTCATCGTCATCACACCGATATAACAAAATTTTACTTGTATCGTTCCACATAATCCTGTTCCTTTTGGCTTACCCCACATAAGTACTTCTAAACTGGAACCTATAAAAAAGTTATTGATAAAATTTAAATAACAACCTGATACCAAAAACAATTATCCGTCGTTATCCAAATCATCTTTTTCTTTTAACCAAATCCAAAATTACGTTGGTACGTTTCAAACTTAATCTCGGTACACGCAATTATTATGTAGCAAATAGTAAATACACGTATGTATCACTGTCGGTCCATGCGCAACGACTGGCAGGTCAACGCGGCGGAGGGAGTCGCAGCGGTCGGCATCGGCGCGGGGGCCTGCGGCACTGGGCGAAAAGTCACTAACTTGCGAGCAAAATTCATTCAAATCACGTCGGCGTACAGTACAGTCTTTATTGTAAAATTAATTAAATCTGTTTAATTAATTGTCCCTTTGGTTAAATGATGTATATTGCCTTACAACTATGAATAAAAAATAACTAAATAAAGTTAGTTAATTTTCGCTTTCACACTTTTGACATACCAGGTATTCAAAAAATAACTAACTAAATTAAGTGACTTTTTGAATGAGATGCTTCGTGGTTAAACAGTTTAGTAACATTTAGGGAAAAAATAACTAAAATGACTTAGGTACGCTCATAAAAAAGTTACAAGAAGTTCAAAAATGTATAACGGAATTAGGTATTTTTTGACTAAAATGTTGAAACCGAAGTGGGTTTTTAGTTAGTTCTTTAACTTTTTAAAATTGAAACTATGAACGCTATTGCTACGGCAATAAGACTGAAATTTGAAGAAAAAAAATGCGATTTTGATGACATGAATAAGTCAATTTTGGCCATTTTGTGATTTGGTGACTTTTCGCTCTACGGCGACGATGTGTAAAATATGTCACTTTTCATGTGTCCCTATAATTATCGATACAGTCTTTATGTAAATATGTTCGGGTGTAATCTAGGAACTCAATTTTAAAACAGATATATTTACGTAAACTTGTGTAAATTTGGTGACAAAACAATAGCATGGTACAGTCAGCGTCATATAGTTAGTAGCATCCAAAGTACTCAAAAAGTTCGCTACACCATAGAATTTGTATGGTGTACCGAACTATTTGAGTACTTTGAATGCTACGAACTATATGACGCTGACTGTACCTACCACTGATCTGACTGATGCTGAGCCAGAAGATGGCCATAGCAACTCCTAAAATACACAAGATAAACTCGTGGTGTTAGAATCATTTCGACGTGTAATTGATGATTATGTAGGAATAGTATAGTCGACAATAAAACTTTTACCAAAAATGTCATTTTTAACAGAAAACTGTTTTGAATTAACGAAGCGAGAAAGATTTACACTAAGATTGACTATGAAGATTGAAGATTGATTACACAAGATTGTAAACAATAGTCCTGTGAGTCCATTGTTACCTGTCTGACCCCATTTAACCCATATGAATGTATTTACTCCTGTAGTCTGTACTGATTTGCTATCTATGTTAGGGGTCAAAGTGATAGAGAAAATTAACGTTGTGCCTTCCGGCTTAGGATACGAATCATACTGACATTTCTTCTTTATAATAGCTTTATTCATAATGTCCGCCTTTAAAGTACTGTAGATAATGTGTGTCCTTTTCCTTCGTCGTGAAATTTGTTTTAATTAAAGAGAAAACATTTACCAAAAGTATTATGAAATAAAGAATAATATACCTATGCTTTCTGTAACTCCCAATATCATTATTAATCAAACTATTATTAGAATTGGTAATTTCTTGAAAAGTCACGAATACTTTTGATTTGTGAAAACTCAGAACAAAGGCAACATTTGCGCGTTAAGTGTGCAAAGGCATGCAATGCAACAATCAACTACGTAAATATTTTAGGGTCCCTAAAATATTTATGTAAACTTCGTTTAAAAATGACGTACGATTTCCTTCATTAGTAAGATTTTTGTAATTTTAGATCACTGTTGGGTGGCAAGAGATGATAGCAAAGGAACACTATAGTAGTACTAATATTTATCAATCACTATGTGATTTCAATACGCATTGGATCAAAAGTATCTGGAGAAACTACGATGTTTTCCAAGAAACACCTAGATAAATAGACTAGTATTGACCTCTGTTTTAGGTTAAGCATAAACCTCTAAATGGTTACAATTTTACCTTCGCTCAACGTATTTTTTCCACTAAAAGGTTGCTCAATAAAATCCCTTAACGAATATAAAAATGTCGTTGTTAGAATTTCTTTGGGGCCAGAGTCTACCTAAAACCTTTTTTCCCTGAAAGTCTCTTTAGATTTCTTAAGAAAAATCAACACAATCCGCTACTTTATGTATATTAACCCATCGAATACTAAAGATGCTGTAGGTACCACAATAATAGTATAGCTAGATCTAGATCCCACGTCGTCTTGACGAGGATTGCCTAATACACGATAATTTACATTTTACGAACATCCAAATAATTTACTGTATATCCTATTACTGTATGTGATATACTCTTAAATCTTTAATATTTCTATTTTTTTAGGTAACGTGGTCGTTCCCATTATAACTACTACTCGAAACAGGATAATTACAGTATATGTTTATTTTATGTTATGTTGTACAAGGTCGATTTGTTTAAGATTGTCCTGAAATATTTATTTATTTATTTTGACGAGTTTTCCATATTTCGGCACTGTTGAATGCGCCATCTGCAGGTAACTCAGAAATTCATCAATTTAAACATGTGTGTGGTAATTATCTAATTATGAAGTTATAAGTAAAGGTTGTATTGTAACTTAATATTTATGACGCAGACCGGACAAACGAAAGAAAATGATTCGATTTTATAATGAGTGATATGTCTGTAGGCTTTAATCATGTCTTGGAAATTTCCAGCCTGGAATCGAATTTTTGAATCTGTATCATTTTTGACGGATTATAGTTCGGACTTAGCTTGGAACCTACTTCGGCACACTTTACAGACATGAAGGAAGCTTGATAATTATTCACCTACAAGAACGATTAATTAATAACCTTAAGTGTCAAAGAGTTGTTATATAGATATTTTATTCACCAATGTAATCCCGTATAATTTATACCCACGGTTTCAAATTCCTAATTTGTGTTATGCGTGCGATGTTTGTCGTTAAAAGGGTTAACATTAAACAGTATACGTTCTGTCAATAACTTAGTTTAGCCGAGTTATTCGAGCCTTTCACGGGCCGGAGTAAATTAACCTATGTTTACCTAACCTTCAGATTTCACGTCGTTGTCATCAGATTCAACATTCAACCTTATTCATGTGGTGATTAAATTGAGTTTAGAATGCGTTGGGGCTTGGAATAGTGTGATCATTAGTGGTGTTTCTTCATTTCGTCAATGGAAGGTCATTAAGATGGTCGCGATAACTTGGAACGCCATTTCTACAGAATTGATTACGAGAAAATTTACTTTAGCGCGTGTATTGAATGAATGAGACAGGTTCAAACAATAAAGCTGTTTAATGTTACTGAGAACGAATCAAATTATTTTTATAATAAATATTTTGATTTTCTTTGATTTTTATTTGCTTTGATATTTGAACCCGCATCTGCAGCTAATGCAGCTAATGCTAGGGACAAGCACGTAGGTAGTGTTTCACCTTAGATATACTTGACAAATTTCGACTGGTTCCGCTTTAGCTTCACGATTTACTGTTTAATGTTATCAAAGAATTAATTTATCACGATAGTGTGCGTGCGACGCGACGTCCTATCGATACTAGTAGTTTGTCTTCCTTTTTCAGGGTGCTTTGTGATTAATATTAGTATTTTTGCTTAAACCCTCCAGTCTGTGTAAATACCTTAGTAAAATAGAGTAATATCTTTCACTTTCTTCGATGTAGGAGTTTCCTGCAATCCTGACTAGAACGTCAATAATTATAATTGGGGGTCATAATTCATGCAGGATATTATTGTCAATAAATTTATCTACCTAATTATAAATACAAGCGGCACGGGTAACACGGCGCGGCGAGACGAACTGACACTCGGCACTCTTAGTGCTTAAAAATAAAGACATGCTCTCTGAAACTAGTCGCGCCAGTTACAAAATATACGGGGGTAAGGCCGTCATTTTTATTTGTAAAAGATTTTTAATATTATTTGTGGCACTTCAAATAAAATAATGAAAACTTCACTGACATGTCCTTTTTCAAGAAATCATATGATGTAAACAAAGGCGTTAAGCATGACACACTGAAGAGGTATGTTGCTCTGTGGAAATACTTAAGAATACCTACGTCAAAAACGTAATGGAATATTCTAGCTGTTTGCTATTTTCATTGACTCTTTCACAACGGATTATAGAAAAAATGTGTTAATTAAGTCGACTTGCAAATAAAATTTGGGCCTGCGCGCTATTCTAATTTGTCTAAAAATATACGCTTCCTTTATTATTACGCTTTCAACCTTTATTTAGGTCTATTTTATTTGATTTACACGTGAAGTGGAAATCACTTATATTTTAGCACTGGAAAACATGTCACATTGATAGAACGGAAAATATGCGTAAAAAATAATTATTTCATTGTATTCTTTGAAAGTCAGAATTACCTATGTTCGGTGTTCTCATGAAAAAAATAATAAGAAAAGTGTAAAGGTACGGCTATTTTTACACTCAAGAATAATGAGATACTAGTTATTAGTCTTGTTTATTAGTGAAGATATGATTTATTTTGTATGAAAAATAAATATTTTAGTATTTTTCTAAATCAAACGCAATTTATTTAGAAAGATAAGCCTCAGATTCGTTCCACGTATTTATTGTTACTCAGGCCTACTCCATCGATCTCGGCACTTTCTTTGTAATCCAACAACTCTAACAAAGGTTGTCTGTTATGTCGACGAACTCTAAGGGTATCTCCAAATGCCTCGACGCGAATTTCGCGGTCGTAAAAACCTCTATGTTAATGCAGGAAGAGCAAAACGAAGATCAATCGGCTGCTGACACAGCTCGACACTGGCCGACGTTCGCTTAGTTCGTCTTTGAATCCTCGTCAAAAAAATTTACACCCATAACTGGTCACAGTGGCCCCGTACATATTATGGCGTAAGCTATCTTACCTACAAACCTTCAATAGTTAATCACTAATCATTACTACTCATAGTCATATCATTTATGAATCAAGTATATAAAAACTTCATACAGAAATTATAGCACATTGTTTTAAATGAAGTTAATAGGAAATGTAATGCCATAAAATCGCCGTTCGTAATACGCCATTATGATAATGCCAACATGTGGGAATAGCGAACCCATTTTGCGGCTTATGGCTATTCTCGATTTACCATTCCATTATCTACGTCATGCAGGAGGCATTAAGGACTAAAAAGTATGGTCCTGATTTAGCAATTGATACATCACTCTCTATAAATTGCGTTCATTGAGCGCGAACTATCAATTCTACGTCGTTTTTTTTGTTTTCCTTTCAAATTGAGACTTAACTACTTCATATAACAGACGCTACCTGATATATCGCTTTTGTTAAATTCGACAATACTTTTATTATGATAGGTACTTAAATTTAAAGAACATTTGTGGAAAGACCTTTACGGTTATATTAATATCAACGTTGGCAAAGGTAATTATGACACTAAGACACAACAATATAAGAACTAAAATATAAATAAACAACTCTCCACGCTGATTAACCTTATTTATTGAGTATTTTATATATAAAGTAATATTTAAAATTCTTCCTCTTAGAAAAGTTTACTAGAATGTGCCCTTAAAGTTAATGGAAATGAATTACAACAGCAATGAGTTTAATATTACACATTTGTCATGTAAAGATGACCGTGGCATATGATGAATTACATAGGTTGTCAAGGATCACGATTTTGGCGGTCAAGAGATTAATACCCGAATGCCGCTCAAATTGAACTCCAAGCCGGAAATCACTGGATTATCAATGAAATTTATGGCTTCGAATTGCAGGTTTCGAGAATGTGTAGAACGATTTGGAAATTAGTAGCTTCGTGCTTTGGAAACAGTCTATAATTTAACAGGCAGGTACGTACTAAGTGAGAACTGCAGAATAGATTACTATAGCAATATACCATACATGAATTTTAAATATATAGATGTATTTAATACAAAAACATGCATCCAAGACCGTGGTAGAAGAGTCGTGGGTACCTATTTACATGTTTTTGTCACACTAAATTTATTAACGTTTTCAGACATGATTGTACTACAAATATCAGATGAAACACATTCTCTACTGGGACTATTTGCGTGATATCATGTGATATGTGATATTTCCACGAGGCACTCAGTCATAAAGTAGCGAAAAACCTCATGTAATAGATATTCACTTAAGGCAAAATGTACAGAAATTTAATGATATCACTTTCACACTTACAATTATTAATCATAATTTTAATGAAATAAGTATAGTTTAATAATAACAATCACTATTCAAAAAAAAAAAAAAATTATTAATCATGCATTTGACAATAACCCATGACATGGTCACTATTTTTGAAATATGTGTGTTAAATCAGATATTTGACCAATGTTTTAACATTTTATTTAAAGCAAGTGTGTTAATTATTTGTTTTTAAATACCCCAATAAAAGCCTGCTGATGACTTAATTATTTATGGACAAACAATAATATTCTGTACGCGTTACACATGACAGATATAATCTTAATTGATTTTACATTAAATAAAAACAATAGAAACGGATTAAATTATATTGAACTTCGATTCCGATGTTTTCAAAGTTAATTCCATGTTCGTTAGTATATTACTTTATTTCATAAATAATTATCGCAGCAACCGTTATAGCTATATAGATATGTAAGAGTACAATTATGTAATTAAAGGAAGAATGTAAAAGTTGCAGAGATAGTTATTTATCAAATAAAACAAATAACAAACGGACATCGAACTAACATTGAGAATAATTAACAAAGATGGGTATATAGCGATGTACCGTTCAAAGCAAAGCTACTTTGACTCTTACTTAATCGCAGGTTAAGAGCCACTGGTGATGTGGTTTCCCCTTGTGGTGTGACCTTATACGGTCCGTACCCGAACGTTAAAATCTCAGAGACCATCGCAAGGTGCCTAATACGGCTTCCCGATGGACGCTATCTGTACACTCAAGCATTTTCACCAGAGATGTATCCCTAACGACAACTGCGATACACTCAGTCTCCTTTCTACTCGGTATCGTCGTGAAACGCAGTCACTTTTACAGTCTAGGCTGCGTATCTTCTTGGAGTTTTCGGAGGCTGGAGAATCAGCGAAAATAAACTCTATGTCCTATACACACTAAGGTTGAGGCCGCCTTAATTAATATGACAGTAATTGATCTTCAGTGGGAGTATCCAGTAGTATAAATTAGCCTGGTGTGGATGGACTTTCCATACTAATAGGTTACATTCGTTCTACATGGGATCTGATGCCCCAAGAGTATAAAGCTAAGGTTAGTTTAAGATAATAAACCTGAATCAACACGCGCACTGCGGGATTCGCACCTAAATTAAATAGCACTTTATCGTTTATCGCGCTATCCGTGACTTTTGCATTGACATACCTACTTGTTGGAGCGTGACAGGTATTCAGACAAGTGATAAAAACCCGGCCACATTAGGTTAGCAGTGTGTTAGGTGCCTTAATTCGTATTATAAGAAAAACTAATAAACTCATTTTGTGATTTTGACTTACCTGTCCGTAGTATTATACGGCGAGCCTGCATATCTACTGACTGAAGCCAGCTCCACGCCTCCTCTGTATATTGACACTAGCGCCAAATCTAGTGTTTTACTCTGTAACAAAAAAAAATATGTTACTAAATATGACAGGGTTACGACTATTTTAAGGTAATATTGTCGTTGGTTGCCGTAATAAAATTACTCATGTAATAAAACAACTAAAAGTATTATATTAGTATATTAGTATACGCGATATAATCCGTTTTAGGTGTTCTATTTCAATTTTAAGGTAGATATGAGTTTGCTGAATTTTATTTTTAAACTAATAAAATATTTTGAATTGCTTTGATTTTTAAGTAGTAATACTACTATATATTTATAGTTTTCCCTTCCATTTTCGATAAAACTATACGGACGCTTGCAACTCCAGCAGAGTCACATGCATCTTGGCAACTATTTATAAAATAACTAGCCGCGTGCCATATTATAAAAAGTCACCCGCCGCCTGCCGCGCCGGGCGGATTAACATTTGTATGGACACGTGGCAGGCGCCCGCGTCAGCTAGCGTAGGCCCTCAATGTTATGGCTATTTATCTTTTTTCTATTCTACGACTATGTGGTGAAGCGCCGTCGTGTACTTTGATATTCTCATATCACTGGTATAGAACTAAGAACTATTGCAGTTAAACGTGATAGATGTCGCTAATGCGTTTAACAGAATGAGAGGAACGCGATTTTGTTTAGTTGTCAATGCATTATTTCTATGATCCTTGGTTGAAATTGTACCTAATCTTTAAATGAAATCAGTGAATCAATTTACTTACAATTTTTGATCTTTCTTTTATGATATAGGAGGCAAACGAGCAGACGGATTGCCTGATGGTAAGCAACTACCGCCGCCCATGGACACTCGCAACACCAGAGGAGTCACAAGTACGTTGCCGGCTTTTAAGATCCCTATCTTTTCTTGAAGGTTTGGATGTCATCTACATCATTTGTAAAATTGTATATAATAAGTTACTATTTCGTATTTTTAAAGTAACTTTTATTATCAACTCCTTTAATAACTGTCAAACTTTACTACCCCAAGAAATAAATTATATAGGTACTGAACGAGAAGTTCTCGTGTTTAACATAAAGTAACAAAGTAAACAATTTAATGTAACACAATAAAACAGGCGGGTAAGTACGCTCGTTTGCTCCGACAAGTAAATACAAAGAACCGCTTTTGCAGACGTTTTGTGTATTTATCTTGTGTTAAGTTTAGTTGGAACATAACACTTTCTAGAATTTTTACCGTGGGCAGTTATTTTTAGAAGGTAACTGTCTCAATATGAATGTGCATGTATATTTTGGCTTTTCGGCCGTATTGATATCTTTTATTTTAACTGTACCTAATACCACTAATTTAACATCTGCGATCGACTGGCTGCGCGACCTAGATGTCGATTTGTAATGTAAAATACGCTAAACGATTACAAAAAAACTGTACCTATGTATACACATATTTAGCTGTCCACGGCAAGCCGGTAAAATATTCTAAAAAATTTTAAGTTTCAACTAAACTTAATGTATACGACATTCACCTGCATCTACTTGAACACGTTGGTTGTATATCTTTGTCCTTTGCCAAAGTTTTGAACATACGCCCGTAATTATGAAAACACAACCTCGTGCCGTGGAACAGAGAATGTCACAAATAACTATGTAAACCACGTTGACTTCAGATAAATACACATAAAGTATTTCTTTTTGATAAGATAATATAAGATCAGACATCAGATCAAAAATAAATACTATAATATCATTGAATATGGAACATTAAAAAATCGATCGCACTCCATCGCGTACTCAATATCCCGCATCAGTCTATCAAACCGTTAATTATCGACTTGCCAAAAGACGTTAGCCGTACGCCACATTTTACATACTGCTAACTGCTAAACCAGAAATTATGTCATTCTACTACTACTATGCCATTCGCAGCGGACAAAATAACCGGTATAGCCCTCCGGATCGCTAAATTTAGTGGGCACATTGCCCGTGGTACCAATGGCCGTTGGGTCGTAAAGGTCCAAGAGTGGCGACCTCGTAACAGGCGTGGGCATACCCCCACAACTAACAACACAATCAACCCCCGTCAATCAAGGTGGACCGACGACCTGGTAAATGCGGGTGCCGCAAAACCTGACATTGCTGGTCGCTATGTTCAGCAGACATCCTCCGGATATGATGATGAAATACTAAAAGCTTTGAATGCTTGAGTGTGCACTCATCCCAATCGGTGACGGCGTTATTAAGATTGATACGACAAACGGTAATGTGACAGTCAACATCGTGTGACACTAGTTTGCTCCCTACCTTCCTAGTATGGTAGCATTATTCATGTGAAATATTGAGTATTGTTTTTACTTTTCATGTTTTTACAGGCGAATAAAATTGTATGGTCCCAACAGTTACACAACTACACTTACAACACAATCTTACAACATACTCAAAGGGAACTTCCTAGGAGATATTGAAAAAAACATTTATTAGATTTATTAGATTTTTGCGTGATGGGCCTTCGACGAGAGCGGTGAACCGAATGGACACTCAGCACTCTTAGTGTTTGGAAATGGAAGCCTATGTTCTCCGAAACATGCGCGCAAGTGACTAAATAAACGTGAGTAAAGCCGTTATTTTCCTTTATAAAGTATTACAATGACTGACGAAAGTTTAAATACAAACAGAATTCATCTTAAAATGCTACTCTTGTATTAAATATTAGCATTGAGCAAATTTCTCTGCAAACGTAAACATTTCCTAGCACAACTAAACTTTCGCAGGCTACAAAACCAACATATACCCGAAAGGTTTATTGGAATTACAGATATATCTGGTCTTCAGGATTAAAGTTGTAAGGTTAATGCAATCTGCGGTGAACCCTCACTTATACGAGTACTCAGAGAAATGAGCTCATTATCGTTTTTTGGCCGAGCTCCGCACTTTACGGCATCGCCTATAAGCGGCCTAGTTATATTCCTTTGACTTACCAAGCACCAATTTTCACAAACTTAAACTAACCAGTATAAGTCCGACCTTTGGTCGGTAACATGCACTGATTATTTTAGTTCGAAATATTCTAGTTTATTTGGATAGAAGCGATAGGAATAATAGCGCCGCTTTTGCCAAGCCTATGTTGCGTCTAATTTGCGAGACTGGAGGTACTTAAGCTGAAACCACATTGAAACAAAAAGGTAACAATTGAAAGAGAGCACGAGTACTGATAAAGCATTTTGAATCTGAAATACTAGTAGTTAATAACCGTGAAGCGGCTATAATATCCTTGCACAACCATTATCATACGTTCTTTATCTGTGCCATGAGAGCTGCCAAAACGCGTGACTTGATAGGTTGACTAAATGAAATTTAATACCAACACACAATAGTACAAAGTACATTACTACTAAATCCGGGAAGTATGGGGTTGCCTGTTGCGGATTGTTACAAGGCCGCGTTACATTGTCCAATGAAAATGCGTAAAAACTAAGGAGTTTTGAATAAAGGACAGTACATAATATATAGGCAAAACTGGTATTGTTGCTATTCTAAGTTTAAAAGTCTTAATGTAATGACAAAATATGTGTGCCGTATTGAATTTGTTGGTTTCCAGCGACTAGTATGCGGGTGCGTTCGGAAAATATGTTTAAGTCAGGCAACATACGGGCTTCTTGAATCGGTTAGATAGTGTCATTATGTGTCAATATTTCAGTATTTGTCCTGTAACAGGTTTAAACCGAAGAGAATGCTACTACGTAACAACTTATATAATTATATGTGGCATTATCTGTGAAAAGGGACCTTATTGTCGATGGCGCTTACGTCGAACCGCGTTGCGTTTGTATTGCGTCGTCTTGATCAACGACTTAAGCGCCATCGACAATAAGGTCCCTTTTCATTGATAATGTCACATATATATAATAACTTCTAGTGCTGCGTTCTAGCTGCAAAAAATAGCAGGAATACACCCTATTGCTTTATGACTGGAAATTTCTTTACTAAATAAATGAAATCCTATTCCACGTTCCAGCGTATGTATGTAATAAGTCCGAAGACTACACGAACCAGCATTTTACCAATATAATAAATGCCACGAGCTTACGACTATTCCTTTATATTTAAAAACAAGCGTAAGCGACTACACTTTTTAACAGCAATACGCCTTTCTGTTTTTGAAAAACAGCCTTTTCTCCTGTTTGCAAAAAAAGGTTTTTTATTGACTGAGCTAGCATCGTGCACTTTTTCATGTTTATTTCATGTTTCAGACATTATAGCTGCAAGTATTTGTTAGGGCAGTTAGGATAAGTAAGAGTAAATTAAATATATTTAACGTATCAGCATTGCGATACAACGAGGAAATGCATTCAGTGTTCTTGGTACAATGCCTCAAGTGCCTTTTTGTAGATTTAATAACTAGTTAAGTACTCCTATTTTAATTAATGTAAATATTATAAATAAAGATTTATAAAGATAAAAAAACAGTAAATATCTTTAAAGTTATAGTTAACCGTTAAATATATCTGAAAGTATTAAAGTCTTTTCGTCACATTGTGGCTAGTTTTATATTAATCGTTATAATAGATCAATTTTCTTTTCATGTATGGAAAGTTAAAAAATAAACCATTAGCGCAATTCCCTTTGACAATTATGTATCTTCTGGCTCTAGCATCAAATCAGATCAGTGACACGATAATATTGCATAGTCACCAAACTTACACGAGTGAGCAAAATTTCAGCACAATCGATTAAAGATATCTGCTTCAAAATTGACTTGCAATATTTCACCCTAACATTGAAAGATAGAAGCTTTTATAAATAGAAAAATGGCTGAGATTTTTGTATGTGCCATATGCTGCCACAAACAATGCAGGTAAGTACATTCATTTTAAAGTAAAAAGTATTTTGTAAAAGAAAAATGAAACGAAACATTCAAAACGTGCAACAAACCTTTTAAAAAAAACAATTACGAGTTGAAATAAAACCTGATTCTGAACTATTTTAACAGGTTTAACACAAAACACGATCAAAACAATGGCCAACTCCAACTTCTTGAAAAACAAACATTTTGATAGAGTATTTCTCTTTGTATTCGCAAGTGTTCGAAACATCTTAACGTGAATAGAAACGCTCAGTGTAGATTTTTTCAACTTTAAGAATAACGCTATAAAAATATTACTTCAATAAGAAAATTGTTCACAGATTTAAAGAAACACTTTTTTCTCAAACTTGCAATGAAATGTTAATATTACTTACTTCTAATTAGGTTCAAAAATACTACATATCCGGCGCGATGAGTGAAGATGATAATGTTCATATAACCTTTTCACAACTAAGACTGCAAAGCAACTTTCTTTTGTTATTAACTTCAAATTATGACACAACATCTTGACGTTCAGCATTTAAAAAAAAACGTAAGAATGAATGAAAAACTGTATTTACCGTTTTTAACAATTTGAGATTGTAAATAGTATGAAGATGACGGCTTGTAATGGCAAAAACACTTGGATTCGAAATTTGTTGTTACCTCTACTTACTTACAAATTAAACAAATTGACAACAAGCAAGTTTGAGAAAAGCACTATACAAGTCTCGGCGAGAAATAGGGTTGCCGGCCGCGTACCCTATTCTGCCTCGCTGCCGCTCAGCCGTATACATCTACTTGGCCTGCAACCACTCGTTTCCTGGCCTCTACAGTAATGTTTTATTTCATATCTTAACATTATTTTAATTTTTATTAAATATATGTAATCTATTTTAATTTATAACAATTATCAAGTTGAGCACGAAACAAAAGCCAACTTCAACTACTTGATGAGAATACAAGCAATCAAAATAATATCTTGACGTGACGCTCGCTATAAGCTTCTGCACAAAAAAAATATCCATTAAATAACAGAATATCATAAAAAAAAAAAAATATGCTTTGATAACGGACCTGTCTGCAACATGAAAGGATGTTAATATAATTATCATTTTGTACGCTTTTGGTAAAGGCTGGGGATTCTGAAGAAATTGTGGGGTTTTGGATTGTATGGCCTTAAATATTTCGAAGGACCCGACAGATTTTTCTGCTACTTTGAATTTTTAATTTTATAGAATTATTTTTGCGACTGATGGTATTTAGGCAGACGTGTTTTCGGTTTACAACAAGAGACAAGATAGTCAAGCATTTTTATATGAAGGACAGTCAATGAATATTTTTGTGCATAAATTTGGCAAAATTAATGGAGAACTTATATCTATCAGAATATTATGTGGGTAATAGACCAAAGTTATTTTTTATTTGCTCTAATTAATGTCCTCTTTCTCTCATTGTTTGTGACAATTTTTTATATCGACACATTATAGTTACCAAGACTGGCTTGAAAGATTTTAGTATACAGTGTGTAAGTCTAATACGGGTAAATCTCTTAACTACAGTTAGCATAGGATATAAGAAATATAATTTAAATAACCATTGTTTAGAATACGAATTTAAAAATGGATGCTTACAATAAATATATAGATTATAATAATGGGCGTTTAGTCGACCCGCAATTTAATGCAAAACATGCTCATATCGCGTTATGTTCGCAGTATTACCCGGAAAAATCGTTATTTAAATTTATTTATTTTATTTTATACACAAAATAATTAGTTTATTCTTAGTTAAATGAATATCCTAATAAATCCTTCATTTGGTTTAATCCTTCGCCCGTATGGTCATTTTATTATATATTTGTTACCTAAGTTACAATATATATGTATACTGTCCAGTTATAGCGTACAAGCTTATTTATTCCAATCAGTGCCCGGACGCATGCATCCGATTCCAGTCGGTTAAGTGCGATTGAATATGAAATTACGCAAACGAGAATCGCATGCAACATTGGTCAGACGCCAGGGCTGATTAACGTGAGCGATCATTGTTAGTTCTTGCGGTGTTGTAAGGTCAATGGATCCATTAATGAATCAATAGTATCACAGTGGACAAGTTCATGGGATTCCTAATCATAATTAGGTACTAATAAGTGTTTCTGCAATTGCGTTTTTCACTAGATGGCAGCGCGATGACGAAATGTCTGGCTTTTAAAATTCGCCAATAAAAAATAATGATTGAAGATGATTGGTGGATTATGACAGCTAGGCCTCACGCCATTGAGCTGCCAACTTGTGAAAAACGCGATTGCAGTAACCCTCATTAGAAGTACTTTTGAGTCTACTAGGAGAAGAATATACTAATGTTATCGAAAGCACTAACGCTACTTTTTATAGGTGGATATTGAATTGTTGACCTGCTGGGAAGATATAAAACGAGTGTACGAGTATGTTTTCGCGAAAAAAATCAGTCTTGATTTTCCGCATCGCAATACGATACCCATGAAGGTATTTTTCCTAGTTTGAAGATTTGATTTTCTTATATTCTATTTAATGAATCACAATAGCTTCTGTAGCTACTTAATATATAAATAATTTAAAAATAAATTCTTGTTTTAAGACGGCTTGATTAACCTTTTGAACGCTTTTCCTCTCGCGTCAAAATGTGACGAGTACGCCATGGTATCACTTGTGAAGAACAAATATAAACCTTATCTGTCAGCAGGACAATTGCTTTGACAGCGTCCGCCATAGCTACTTTAGTGGTCGGTGGCGTGGCAGGCACGACATCACGCGACCACTTTAGTGGTGCTTGGCGTTCAAAAGGTTAATGTCTAGTGGATTAATATAATTGCAACGATAATTCGTTGGTGCGATTGAATTTGAAATTATGCAAATGAAATAATGCATGCAATAATAAGCAGAAACCAGAGCTGATTGAACGTGAGAGGATCAATTGTTATAATTGAAGTGGATTTCCCACATTCAGCGTAGGCTTGGTAGATAACGTAGGCAAAACTGTGTATTTTCACTTTTCTTTTTTATTTTATATTTTTTTCAACTATCAACTTTGTTTTTGCAAGAAAACATTCTGCCAAAAATATCTATTCATAAGTTTTAAACATTTTGAATAATAGCTTTCGCAACTGGACTATTTTCTAAGTATGTTTTGATTGATCGACTATCAACTAAGTGTTCCCCAGCCAATAACATGTAACGAACACTTTCTTGGACTGGTGGTTCAGATGTTTAACTAGTTACCTTCCACCTTCTATTTATACATACATACTATCTATTTTATATTTACGAACCGTTACATGATTACAATGTTACAATTGAGTTACAAGTTTTATATTCTAAAAAAAACTTATTGATATGGTTATATACCATATCACCTTACTAATAAAAGAAGGTATCGCGTTATTCGCTTTATCCTTGTTATAAACTTATATTATGAATTATATTCTGCATTCTCTCATCGTTGTTATCTCAATTGTGGATGCGTTTTGTTTCACATTACTTTTTAAGTCCTATTATCGGAATTCCTAACATGTTTCTCATA
Source organism: Grapholita molesta (assembly GCA_022674325.2). Classification (NCBI taxonomy): domain Eukaryota; kingdom Metazoa; phylum Arthropoda; class Insecta; order Lepidoptera; family Tortricidae; genus Grapholita; species Grapholita molesta. Next base: position 15,200,984 of record CP053129.2, read on the forward strand.
CAATTTTACATCATAATTATGACAAAGTTTTTCAGTAATTCATTTATAATAAGGAAAATTTAAACTGACTGGTATGAGTTCCAAAAGTAGGAATTAAAAATATGAACAAAAAAAGTATGTGGTCAGAAATGTGAGTTCAGATACGTGTACAAAAATAGGAAAAAAAAAATTGATGTTAGCCACTGTGAACCCCTCAATCATTCTTTTATTTCGACAACGTTTAAAGTATAGAATTCTGCAGTAACATTCGTATTTTGCAATTACTGCAGTGACCATTTGGAGGCGTCTAAAGTGGATTGAATATGAAATTATGCAAACGAGTAAACCATGCAATATTCATCGGATCACAGTTGATTTAACGTGTTAGTTCATGATTAAAATATTTATGGAACGGTAAGGAGTTTTGCGCGCGACACAAATCGTTACTACTTTGAAAAAACCTCGTAATTAATTCTGGCATTTGTAAGAAAAATGACGTAACTATGTATGGGATAAGTACAGAGTTACTGCATTTCAACTTAGAGTATCTATGTCAGATATGAGATTTTTTCAAAGTAGTGACGAAATGAGTTTTCATATGACCTTGAAATGTAGAATGCATGTTCTCAAAATGTTGTTCATAACATCCCCACTAAGACCTATTGTCAATGGTCTCAATACTGGTGAGTTAACGCGTATGGGCCAATCACTATAATGCGCTTACGCTTGGCAGTAAGAGTGTCCGTATTGTGATAGTAAATTGACTTGTCACGAAATCAAAGTTAAATGTCTCATTGGCGCTGTTATTTAAAAAAAAAATTGTGGAGTTTCAAAAGAATTGAGAGGGTTTATTTTTTATTTTATCTACAGTAGTTGGGTAGTTAATTAGTAGTTATGAGAGTAAGTCAATTTGTATAAAAACTTTCTGTAATATTTAATAGATAAAATTGGTAATGAAGTAAAATTATACTTCTTAACTAAAGTAATCAATGTGAATGTGTCAATAACTACAAAAAAATAGTTCTATCAGATTGTAATACTGTGAGATATGGCCAGCTTAACAATAGGTATTAAATTTAATCTTCAAGGATACAAATGGTAACAGACCCGGGACCCGGATAAGGTATCAAAGGCTGTATCGATGGACGACCGGAACGAAATTGGCTTCCTTTTTTGTCAGGGTTAAATGTCCAAGAATGGCTCATTGATTCGGGTGCTTTTTAACATTGTGCCAATAATTTTGAGGCTTCATCATATTTAGGGATTGGGAAGTGCGTCAATTATGGAAATTTGGATATTACAGAAATTATTATACACGACCGAATTCAGGATTATTACTAATAATACTGATTAAAGGTGAACAGGGGTCAGCCTGTTAAGATCCATCGCCGATTCCCGAATTAAGTTTTTTGTATAAATATTTGTATGCGATTTTTCTTGTCCCTTAAAATCAATGACATACATGGTTCCTAAGAACAGATCTTTTTATGTATTTAGTGTTAGATTTCCCCATACTGACTAATCTTAATAGGCCAATCTATTATTTCATAATGTCTTGTCTATAAACACCTATATAAAGTTATACACAGCTCAACTTCAGTTTTGACATTTTGGTCACGCTTCTAAACGCCATGTTTATGCGTTTGACATGGCGTCAAATATCCCTCCACCGTGTAACACTTAAAAAACTGGGTAATATTTACATTTCTTTACACCATATCAATACTTTTGGTTTACCAGATTTCATATACTTTAATTACTTATTTATTTTGTTTGTTAAATAAATACCTTGGCATAATGCATAATACGGCATAACTTGTAATATTCGCGAAAGTCTCTTTCCAGTTGCTTTTATAAGTAAGAGAGTTCCGCTAATATTATAATCATAATCATAAATTGTTTTGCAATAGGCTTCTGATTAAACAACCAACTCATGCCTTAAAAACCTCCCACGGGACCACCGGCTATTTTGGTTACTGACCATAAATCTCAGTTTAATATTTTATAGCTCTTGTTTACTTTCTGCTTTCCTTTTATATCTGAAAGTGGAGTTCGAGGTATCCGGACATTAAAAGTTGCGGTTTCAGCTTTTGAATGATCGTCATTTTTATTAGCTCTTATTAGACTTTTATTTAAAGTAGTACAGATACTTCTGTTTATAAATTTGGAAGTTTTTATATACAGAGTGGGATGCTCCGCGGCTATACCACATGGAAAGTACCTTGAATATTAAAGTTGGAACATTTTTATATTAAGCAGAAACGTCTGCTAGCATATCAAAGATATTTAAGTCGAAAGAAAAATAGAAAAATTTGACTCGCAGCGGGACTCGAACCCACAACCACTGGATCACTAGCCCAGTGCACTACCAGTTGTGCTATACGAGCGCCGCTTAGACGTGTCAAATTTTTCTATCTTATCCTTCTTGGTATATACGTCATTACGGGTGACGTGTAGCGACATCTACCGAAGAGTATTGACCCTTTTTACGGCATCGATTTTTTAATTTTTCTATTTTTCTTTCGACTTAAATAAATATCTTGGAACATTTTACTGAAAGAAGACATAATTTAAATTTAAAAAACAATTTAAACTCCATTCATTGATTTTATATAATTACATGATTGAACCGGAAATTGAAATCATTACGCGAAAAAAGTGTCGCGTAATATTGTTAACGTCATTTGGTACCTTATTAATATTATATATTTTGTTATGAAATTTGGTTACCTACACTATATTTATCTTTTCAGGGTTGGCAGATAATATGATGCTAAATGAGTTAAGTGTGTCAAAATTAATAATAATTTTAGTTTACGGATAGTTTTAGCCTAGCCGTTACGACGTGTAGACGCTCCTTTTGTAACACGCGTAACGCGTACCAGCTTTGACGCGTTTAAAAGCTCAAACAAACTTTAGTCGACGATGATGCCACCACCGGTTCAAGCGAACGACGCTGAAGACCTAACGCGAAAATTGAGATTCGCAAATTTTGGACGATTGTCTCTGTCACTCTCACGAAGCCTTAATTTGTATGGGAACAGGAAAAACGCTAATCTGAAAACGTCTTAATATGACACCCAGATATAATGAACAACAAATAAGTTTTTGAAAAAAAAAATTGGTAGAAGCTATTTTCGCAGTCTTTAGTTTTTACTTTTCTTTCCATAAGAAGACAGTTCTAAAAACCAGTTTTATCAGATACTCTTTATGGCCCATCATCAAATCAATAGTACCATCGTATTTATCTTCCAACTTACTTATTTGTATGACAATTTTTAGCTTCATAGAAAATCTGGAAGTGGGTCAAATTCATGGCCAGATTTTATTAGAGACAATTGGGCAGGTGAAAGTACTAATATAGAAAGAAAGCTTGTAAAAATAAACAATCATGATATTATCTTATAGCTAGTTCTCTAAGTTTAACATGCAAAATATTCAGAAATGTGTTAAAACTCACCTGATGATGTGTTTGCACTACTACAGCCCTAAAAACGATAGAAGCGTCCTGAACACGAGTCTCCAATGGCCGCTCAGCATACTTCGGACACTGTCCATCACAAACTATTGTTCTACACAAAAAGAACACTATCACCAACAAGTCTCCATTCGACAAACGTCCGAGCACTGGTCGCAGCATTTTGAACTTTATATTCAGCTGGTCATGTTACATTGTTCATTGACTATCTGACGACGCAAATGCGTTTACTTCTTCGTCTTCGGTGACGTTTTCTGCTTTGCATGATTTATCTGGAACAACACAAAAACAAATTAAGTATTTATGTCTACAATTAAAGATTACGTCCTTAACTAAAAATCTCAATCAAACGCAAAAACTTAATCAGATTTCTAATCGCCCAGGCGCCATTTCTCCGCTGGATACAGTGAGCATAAGAAGAAGCTGCAGGCTCTAAGGTAATAGTTAAGGTCAGTGCCAGTCGTTTTTTTACCCTTTTTATGTTAAGAGAGTTCCTAATCCCCACTTGAGTCTATTGGGGCGGAGACAGAGCATATAAGCTGCAGGATCCTTTTTCGTTCCTGCTTCGAGGGACATCTCGCCTTTGTGATGCTTCTATGTGATATTCATAGAAGGCAATTACAGATAGTACCTTTTACTGTCAAGCATCGCCTACGCTTGGCAACAAAAGATCTGTCGTTTGAATCTATTTAGAATTCTTATTTTGCCAAATCATTATTATTTGGCCGTAATGTATTTATTAAAAACCTAAAAAGAATATCCAAAAACGCGAAGAAAGATACACAGAAGGAATACTTTATTTTCATTACTTATTCGAAACTACAGAAATTAAATTTTGCATATCCAAAACGCATTCATAATGCAGACTAAATAGTTACAACAGGCATAGCATAGGTTTAATATGGAATCTATAGCACTAGATAAGGTAACCAATTTAAAGGACTTTTCAAATAGCTGTGTTTCTTGCATTTACACGCACAATAAAAACATGTACATTTCTTGCCTCATAACTTCTAAATATGACATTGAAATTATTATGTTAATATATGCTGACTTTTCCATACGTGTTCCTATTATTGTGCGGAATTTCATATTTTCTTTCACGTGTAAGGCAAAATATAGTTACAGCTTTCACGTGTAAGCCAAAATATAGTTACAGTTAGTATTTGGCACCCTATTCCTTTGTAATATGGTGCAAAAATGTAAATAAATCACGTCGACTGCAAGTTTTTGCTGAAACTGACGTTTTCTGATTCATATTACTTTTATTCCGAGGTAAGAATTTTTTGATGTATTTCGTTTCGCATCTTGATAGCTATATAAATACTAGGAAGCTGTGCCTTGTGTCTAGGTGTTGATATTGCGGGTTTATATTAATGTTTGATAAGATTAAGTTAAAAAATACTGTTGTAAAAAAAATATTACAGAAACCATTTATTACATTGTTTAATGGCGTGTGAAAGCGGTGTAAACCATACCAACCTCGTTGGTGCGCGCACTGGCCGCGCTTAGCGCGCGTCTTGTTTTATAAAAAATTTAAAAAGTTCATATTTTGCTTCCGCTGTTGTTTATGTTTTTGTAGAGTAATATATTTAGCAAATGTGTAAATATTTATCTAATTGTGTATTAATAATTGTAAATATTTGTAAATAAACTGTATATAAAGCACTACGTGTATATATGTCTTCATCTGCGGCCCGATTGCGTGTATAAAATCAGCACTAGTGTATGGTAATACCAAAACCTGCTATAAACTCGGATGAAAACACCTTTCGAGATGAATGCAAACAATGTGGTTCGTATTCTATATTTCCCGTATATGAATACCTTTACCTTCTTTTCTACAAGGAAAATGATGCTTAAAAAGTTTTTGAGTTCTCATTAATCAATTATTTTGCTCAATCAACTATTATTTGCCCCTTATTGCCGTGGTTACGTTCCCCAGAGCCACTCTTCAAACTCACAGTTTAATTGCATCTTAATAGATAGATATTTGTGGTAGCGATACGATTTCCATAATGGGTCACCTACCAAGCGCGTCAGTAGTAGGCAGGGCAAATATCTTTAACAAACTATGCTTCAGTTGTCCCCTGGCTGATGGGACAGAATAACATCAACAAATGGCTCATTCAGTCAATTACTATAATTGTTTTAGGGGCATTTATATAAACAGGGTGAATGAGAATTCATTCAAACAAAAGTGTGGAAAAGAATAATTGCATAATATGAACTTACTCTGCCTTACATTAGTGATTTGTTAAAACATATTTAATCTTTATTGCACAATACAAGAAGGTACAAAATGAAAGACTTAATGCTATAAGGTAGGCCATATTATTGAACGTAATAAGATTATCTCTTGTTTTTTTTTTTACAAAATCGCCTGTGTAATCATGGAAATTCAGGACAATGAGACATTATCTATAAAAAGAGACCTTACTGTCAGTGGCACTAAAGTTGAACCGCGTTGTGTTTGTGTTGCGTCATCTTCAAAAAAGACATAAGCGCCATCGATAATAAGGTCCATTTTCATAGATAATGTCACATATGACATTAATATAATGACCAAAAATATTAAGTGCCTGTGCCAACGAGAAAAGTTACAATTTGTTCAAAATGTACCTCATTGTTAATTTAAAAGAAGTATATTAAAAAATATATATTTTCATGTTTTATAAATATCAATAGTGTGCAAGAAGTACGTTTTTAACCGACTTCAAAAAAAGGAGGAGGTTATCAATTCGGTTGGCATGTTGTTTTCTTATAAACTAACCAGTCTGTTCCATTATGAAGCCTTGTGGCCGACAAGACGATTCATCTTGCATTTGTTTCAACGTAACACAGTACATGGTTCGCATCAGCAGGTCAGAAGTTTATCATAATAATATTACTATAATAATACATTACTGTTTTAAATGTATTTTTATATTTTACTGTCATAAAAATGTTATAAAGCCTAAGATATAAAATGAATAAAGAGCATTACTGTAATCCATACTAATATTATAAATGCGAAAGTGTGTCTTTTTGTCTGTCTGTCACGGCAAAACGGAGCGAAGAATTAACGTGATATTTTAAGTGGCTACTTTTTCCAGCGGGAAAACATCTCATTCCCACGGGAACACTCAATACAATAATATGTTTCATTTTCCTCTAAACATGCGTCGTGGGTAATATTATAAACACAAAATTTTAGTGTAATAGTAATAGTAGGCATGGATAGATGCTTATTGTTCATTCACGCATAGGCATGGTTTAAAAATATAGATATTTAGAAAAAAATGGCCGGTCGAAGTACCAATCTTACGCAGACAAAGTTACGGTTAGAAACTAGTATTGACATATATGTTGGCTATTGACCTATTAAAATAATTGAAGGATGTGTAAGATCAGAGATCAAAACAAATGTTATTTCATAGGTTCTAAGTGTTATTTTTTGTAAAGAAAAAAACCTAATATGTATGTATGTATGTATGTATACCTAATATAATTAATTTAAAAAAAATAGTCATACATCAATCATTGGATAAAAGACTGTAGACGAAACGTGTACGATTCTGGAAAATCATGAAGTTCTAAATTCAGATGTCTTGTATTGCCGGACCAATATAATTCCGGTCAAAGCAAACCTCAAACGAATCAATACTTAATTTCCAAATAAAAAACAAGCTAAGCATTGAAGGATAACGTGGAGATTTTCGCAGCCTTTAGGCAAGTCTCAGTAGCTTAGTTAGTAGGCGATGGGCATGTATCCCAGGGGCAGGGTCAGTCGATTATTCTATTTTTCTTTCATATCTAAGAATACTATATGTAGTAGTCCACATGGAAAGGTACCTTATGGCGCTTAGCGCTTACGCTATTAATGATGCTTCAATATTAATGTGTAACGTAAGCGCCATATGGTACCTTTTACATGTGGACTACCACATATTAGTATAAGTTAATTTAAAACAAAAGCATGGCAATCTAGTATCTAAAATGAATTCATAAAATCCACCCTCATAATACTGTGGCGCTTGATTTTTGCGGAGCAACTCAGCACATTATCTGCCACATTACCCACTGCCTGTATCCGGACAAATGATCTGACATACGCAATATGGGAGTAGAAATTAAATTCCCATTCATCATCGTTTGGACACTTAAGCACTCCCGTTTGGTTAATGACTATAGTCTATCATAAATGCGTATAATTATCTCGATGAACATACTAAACTGTATGATTTTGTTCTAACGTATTTTGGCTGTATAACGATTATTATAGATTAAGGCAGTGTGTTTTAGGCTATAATTGAATTAAATATAAGTATTTAAATAGCCTTCCTAAACTGCAATGTTGGGTGGATACTCGTGTAAGTAATAGGTTTGTGAAGGCTTTATTGTGGTGGATGGTAGTAATAATAATTATATAAGCGATTCAGTTTTTGTCATTTGATCGATCAAATAAATCGATTCGATCAAAACTAAAATTGACATATAAAGAGTTTTATCGAGGTTTAATCATATTATAATACAGTAAATGAATTTACTAGACTTAAACATAGGAAAAGCCTTAAATCCTAGGCGCTATCAAATCAGTGGTCTTTTACTTTTTTTTTTCTAGATGACCAAGTAGTTTAGGAATAACCAATTTATGCTTTAAGTTGAACGAATGTCTACTAATCTAATACCATTTCGCGATCATTATAATTTTGTCAGCCATTTAAAGCCAACGTCTACTTAAAATGCCTTTAATCCTCTACATTATTATATTGTATTTACCATTGTGTATGATTTATGCTTTTGTACCTTTTTTTTACAAGTTCGCATTTTTTACTTCTCCTCTAATCGCCCACAATTAAAATTTGTAAAGTCAAGAATTTGGCATAATTAAAACTGAAAATGAAATGAAAGACCATTTTTTGGGCGGTTAGCGAGTAATTTTTATATATGTCACTGAATTGTTTTTATTTAACGTCCCTTTTAACTTATTTGCTGTCTGCTTTTATCATAATATATTTTCATCCTCTTCTGTACTTTACATAGGTATTCGTGGAAAAGGATTATGTCTCCTAAATAGATTACTTGCTTTCCCTATCATTCCAATTTCATTTTATGCGACAGCAGTTTTTTTAGAATTACTCTCTCAAAGCATTGTATTGTATGATTTTATATTTTAGGGAAATCGATTAGAATAATTTTATTTATTAGAATAATTAAAAAAGAAGAATAAATAAAAAATATATTTCTTTTAAAAGTGGGATATAATTATCTTTAATGTAAATTCTAGACTCTATAATCTGAAGCCATAAGTAGAGTCAATTACGTACGGTCGTATCTATAAATAGTTGACTGGTACCCTAAACCTTAAGTCCGGTCAGCTTATTGTACGGTCAGCTTTAAGTTTATCTTAAGTGCAATAAAGTTTAAATAAATAAATATCAATAATAATATAGAGCCATTATTTAGAAAACAAAAGAAGACATTTATTTTTAACAACGTTATAATGTGTCAAGTTACATAAGCAATGGACTGACCTGTCAAAAGTTCTTTTAGAAGCCTCAATTTACTACCTATAGGTAGTTCCACCAGTTCTCGATTACAATTTATTTCAGTTAACTCTTTAAATTAAACCTCTGAATAATGAATAAATCCCTACTGTCCAAACAAAAGATATACTAATGTGTAATGTTTATCCTTAAATCGCGTATTGGCCGAATAAAAGTTTCCTTTTCGTGTCGTTATGAATTGTAATTAGGTACCTATGACAACATCGAAATTGTTTTTATTCAATGAGTTTTAAAATTGACATAGTAGACTTTTGGACTACGTAATTTTTTTTTAACTAATGATATAAATACATTTATTTACAGAAATTACAATCGTATTATGATAACTACAAGTAATAGATTATCATACTCCATTTTGTTGTTAAGTACTGACGATTGTTATTGGGAGATATGAATTATTTAAGTAATAATTATATTGTACCCAATACGTTGGAATCTAATCATTTTTGTACAATTATGATAATACTCACAAATATTTTATTTTTAAGTATGTGCATATAAGTACTTACCTACCTTATCTATAGTTTTAAATTTTGTTTGACGATCCTTATTGCGAGACACATATTTATTATTGTACAATATTATCACTATTATTTTCATTGTGACAATCATGATTGAATTTTTACAACTTTGTAAATAAGGCAAACTAATAATGTTATTATCTTTCGTGAAATAAAATAAACTAAACTAATTAAATAAATATTATCATATCAATATTGTATGGTGCCAGTATTTGCAAAGGGCATACAGGGCTCTTCAAAATCCAATATAATAACGCGCATCGGGGATGTTTGCGGAGGCGCGCGTAGGCTGTATTCGCGGACGCATACCTGGTGCGCACAGTTCCAATATAATCCTCAAAATGATAGCGGACAAACCAGACTGTCAAATTGTGCTGCACTGTGAGGGGCTGTTCACTACTGCACGATTCAGTGGTTGCAGGTAGTGTATGTTCAAACAAAATTTTCCAGTTTTGAAACGTATCCAAAGAGGAACCAGAATCTTTGTAGCAAATTATCTTGCTCACCTACTTAAAATATGCTGCGAGATCAACTCTCGTGAAGTATGGCATAACCTTGCTTCTCTTCACGTAGGTACTTATGGTTTTTCACGCGAAAAATGATGATTCGTATGTATCGTTAATGCAAAAAATTCAAAACAACTGTGTACCTCATTCCATTCCTGCTACCATACTGACGTTCATACTCTTAGTTTTGCTATATGTTAAATGAAACATGAAATAAATTATTTAGAATTTGAATTTGATAACGTTCATAATATTCGTTATAAACGAACAAACATTACCAGAATTTTAATCTGGAACCATGTCGGAACATTTTGTGAATGCAAAAAGTTAAACTAACGTTTATAATTCTAGTTTTCTGTCTGACCTGACCTTTACGTCACATTTTAATAAAATATCTTTTTGACCTTGCAGAAGTTAGATCCGCGTTACTAGATAACGCGGATCTAACGTTCTGCGTTTTTTTTTTCAGAAAATATTCATTCCATTCATTCATATTCATATCTCACCTCCTTACTCTTGTACACATGAAGGTTGAACAGAATTAATAATCTTTGTTTGACCACTTTGTCTGCGTGATTAAGCAAACCAAAAGCAGAATTAGAGAAAGAGTATTAAACTCAACTTTTCACTTGGAGAAAGACAAACCATAATAATTTTCATCTACTTTTATGTATAAGACTAAATACGAAAATGCCGAAACTAATGTTATTAAAACACATGACACACGTTGTTTCATTGTTACACTAGGTTACTATGAATTCCCTCTAATTCCTCTTTTGTCCTCCTTACTTAGCGATCCTACTTCACTCATGAGTTTACTAAAATGAACCCTAATTAACAACACCGACAAGTCATCCCGCTGTTTTGTGATTCCTAATTGTATTAGGCACAATGTTTTGTACCTCACTAAGCCTACTGACATTATTAACTTGGCAATTTGTCATATTTACAGTTAAGATTATGAATATGTGTTTCTGAACATAATCATTCTCTTCACCATTCTTATGTTATCAATGTTTCCGAACCGACAGTGATCTATTAACTTGCCATTCACACATTCATTCATTCACTCTCTCTCTTCTTTTCCACACATCGCACGCTCCGCATGTACTGTATTGATTAATTATGGTTTTTATTCAATAAACGCTGCGTCTTGGAAGACGCAATGTGCCCCGAGAGTCGCGGGATACCGCCGCTGGATGTGGAAGGAAGATCGGTCTTCTTGGGTCGTTTTGGGGGAGGCCTATTCTCAAATATTTGCGGCAAAAAGTGACTAACTCATTCACAAACAGTATTTAGTACATTTTTACTTAAACACGTTAGTTTTAAAATGGTCTATGAAATTATGCCAAACACTTGAACTTAAGTACGTTCCTGTTTATTTGCGAGGATTAAATACCATCGGACCAATTACGTAAAAGTAAGTATCAAATTTACAGTTAAGAGTATAAATATTTAAATACATTTTTATTTTTAATACATTGTAATAAGGTCTAAAAGCACTTGGTCCTTTGAGCCGTACATAAACAAACGACCTTGACAGCGCAAATAAAGTTAACGACACATTTAACGGGCACACACGCTCGCGTAGCTGGAATTTCCTACAAAAACACCCGAGTACATAATTAAGTTATATCCATTAGCAGGAGATCGTGCCCAATCAGCCATCTCGCGTTAATCTGGGGCAGAATAATCCCTTCCATGCTGACGCGACTTCTGATCCTATCTTCAGGCGAGGGCGTTGGGACGCGCGAGTGTAAATATCAGTGGAGAAACCCTATGACACTGGTAACATTTTTATAAATCATGACTGTGATATTGAAAGATGTCTAAGGTTTTCTATTATTGGTAAATTTGTATACAGAATATCGTTCAAACCGTGGCCTGATTTACGAAAGTGTACGTCGATATTGGTAAATATTTAATTTGGACTTTTTTATTTTTATTTTTAACTGAAACATCGTTAAAAGCGCTCGCAAATAATTGCTCTAAAATTATACTAGAGTCAATATGGAATTATTTGAACAGAAATATGAAAAACACTTGATTATTAACTTTTATTTGCGATAGGGCAGATATTATTATTATGTACTCTAGTATAATTATTATTATTGATAACTAACAATATATTTTTTAAATTGAATAACCCGTTTGTTGGCACGTCGCACTTAATTACTCATAATAAATAACAAAGTAATTGTACACTTCTATCTATTTCTAAGTACCTTCCAAAGCTCCCCGTTTACATGTGTAGATTTTTATTATCTCTATATATTAACAAATCCCTATATTCTGACGGGAACATTAAATTTGAATATATGACAAATTCTGAGGCATCTCTTGGTATTCTGAATAAATAAGATATATAGGAGTACTCGTATGTACTTAAAGCGAATTGCATCTTCATTGAGATGCAAGGCACAGTTTTACTACCGAACTGAATAAATACTTTAAAGCAAGTTAGTAAAATAAAAAGATATGGCTCGAATGTGTTAAAAAAAGTATACAACTAGTAACTAATTAACTACTACATTATATCTAAAAAGGCCTTTCAGGCATTGTATCAAGGATGTTGGTGACATTTCCTCGTTGTATCGCAATGATACGTTGTGCGAGGAAGCCGCCAGCTCTTCGATCGCCAGTTACGTCAAGAATGTACTTAAGTTCAAGTGATGTTCGCAGCTAAAAATCCACCCACGGGCTTTGTTTTGCAAATCTTCGTTTTACAATATTCGTTTAAGTACTTCCTAACGTATTTATCTACAAAGACATGTCAACATACTAGTTCTCTAAGCTGGCTGTTTGCAGTATAATAGAACCTGATTTTATTAGCCTTGCCTAATTCACCTTTAATGTGGCTTACGAAAATAATATGAATCAGTCTGTGAGTTCAAAGAAAATAAAACTAGCCAGGCAATCATTACATAATAACTTTCTGTCAAAAATGTCCTTTCTGGAACAAGCCTTAATTTCTGACTGTACTTTTTTTGCACAATCACCAACTAACCATCAAGAGGATTCTAACGAGCGTAAACACGATGGGTTATCATGTAAATTTTATACGTTAAAGACTTCACGTCTATTACCTTTCAGTGTTAACTTAATTTGTGTAATTACGACTATTATTATTTTTCTCTAACACATTTTGTGAGGCAGCCGGCCAGTGACTTTTTCTCCAATCTCGCGATGACTATCTAAAGTGGTCGAGTCTTCAGCTCAAAACCTCCAAGGAAAGATTGTCAGAGTGCGAGCCGCGGAAAAACTAAGATGCCTCCGAGATAAAAACGTTACATGAAACTGCTCCGTCCAAGTAAAAAAGTAACTGCTGTACGAACATCGTTTTTGCTGTTTCCATCTGGATAAAGTGGTATAAAGTTTCATCTTATAGCTGATAAGCGGGCGAGGGATTGGTGATGAGGGATAGCAACTAGATATAATGTTGGCACTGTGTTCGTCCTAATACAGTTATTATATGTACAAAGTAAATAGTTTTTAAAAATGTAAAATGTAAATATGCAGACGGTCATATTTTGTTATTTCTAAATAATTCGTTAATATTTCAGCAGAAGAACAATTTCAAACAGAAATGTCAATGGAATCGACTTCCCTCTTACATAAGACATATCTTATGTAAATAGTAAACACTAATATCTCTGTCTGATATAGACCTCCATAATATAATGAATGTATCCTTCGATCTAATAGATTATTCGCCGGAATTATTCATGGAAGCGTGTGACGTTGAAACGAGCTTGACAGTTACTACAAACATTAGGATTGAGTAATTGGTTGTAACAATATCTGAAAGAGATGTTAGGAAAATAGACTACCTAAATTAAAGGAATTCTACCTACAGTATTTTGTATTACATTTACTATTCAATATTTAATATATAATGTATGCTTCATGATAACAATGAACATGGTCAATATTAATTACCAAATTAAAAATGTTATGATTGAGGCTCATTGATCGTCATCTCTCTAGCTTTTGTCCCAAGTATATTAAGCTAACTATCTCAGGCCTACCGAGAAAATCTACATTTTTATTTTTCGGTTTTCTGTGTCACTCTAATTGCGCCTTTATTGGCGTCAAAAAGAAAGAAGATTTTCTAACTTCAGATACACTAAAAATGGTATGATAGAGCTATGGTCGGAGTGCTTTCTACGTGATTAAATCAGAAACGAAGATGTTCTTTTTTATAGAATTATTTAAGTTATCATTTGATATTAGGTACCAGTCGCTTTTCGGTCGACCGGACTAATCCCATCAAGGCCTGGTTTACCTTCCGGGTTGTAAGGTCCGATGGCAGTCGCTTTCGTAAATTGGCATGGCAATTCCTGGGATTAGTCGTAAAGCGGATCCAACGCGAGGAAGAAAAAGTTTAGTTTATTTGATGCGAATTTCATACATTTAATCAAACCATCGTTTTGATCACCATTTTGATCGCAAGATCGCGGGATCTTCACACCACTGATACCCTCAATGCTTGGGTACTTTTCTAAGAAATATATATAAATTCTTGTTTCTTTTGAGTCGTAAGGCATAATGCAGTGAGTCGCTTTCGTGAAATGAAGCGTACTTCTAATCTTTGTTTATAGTTTGACGCAGATTGCTGATATAAACACTAGTGGTTAAAAAGAAAATGATTATTCGTTCGATCAATTTCTATGGCTGATGAGTAGCTAGAAATATAACGAAACTTACATACATCGCACTATTGAAATTGACAAAAAGCATATTGCGCATATTCGAACCCAGTCGCAATGCGCACATGAATTTACACAGAATATTGACGTTGAGGCGACCTCCCCTATCCGTCGATATGTGACCTTTAACAGCTGCATTATCAACACCTCGTTACCCTTAAATATAGGTGTTAGGTGTCGCACGATCCTTAATGGATCAAGTAGCTCGGCGCTTAGGATCAACCAAATATAAAATGACGTAAGCGCTGTAAGGGTTATGGGACATACGTTTATTCGCAGATGAGGAGAATGCTCGTGTTATTCAGGATTAGACGCGTAAGTAGCGCTGCTTTAGACAAATTGGTGCTTTAAAAATCAACATTTTAAATGAAAATGTTAGGTATGTGACAATGTATATATTATTATGTATATAATATGAAGGTATATTTTATTTTGAATAACAAACAATTTACAGATAAATATAACGTAAACAATAAAACTAAAGAAAAAATTATAATAGAAATTTAAAAACGTTGTTAAAATTGGGCCCCTTTGGCATACTGCCGAGGAAGCTGGCAGCATTCCCCCGCTGTATCGCGATACTGATGCGTTCCGCGAGGAAGCTGCCAGCTCTGCGGTCACCAGTAGAGTCGACGAGACTTTTAAAAAGGTCTTTGAACATGATATGGGCGCTGGGACCCCACGGGCCTAGGGTTTCGATTCGTAATGGCATAAAAATGTATTCGGAGCCGAGACCCCGGTATTTGTAGGTGGTTAATTTTAGTGAAAACTTTGCCGCCTCGCACCTTTGCCGAATGGCCTGGGTCCGGATAGGTTGGGCCGCGGCGGAATTTGCTGCAGTCAGAAAAAGACAAGTACTCGGCCTTTGTGGGAAACTGGGCAATGTCCTTCATTGAGAAAGTGGGGCGAAGAATCAGGGAAAGAGTGTTTCCTAGTGAATATGTAGGGCGGATTATTACAAGGCCCACAAACCCTTTTCATGCCGAGGTGTGTATTGTGCGGCCAACATGCAATCTTTCATTTCTTTTTTGATTAATTTTAAATATGAAAAAACAAAATTTAGAACTGCAAAATTTACCATACTTTGAATATTATTTTTTAATAGGCGTAAGGGCAGAATGTCATAGCCTATTGTAGTACATGTTTGATAATAATAAATAACTATATCTCGACCACCATCTTGAGAGACTCTCGCTACATGGTTGTGGTTGGATCAAGGGTCAGATTCAGAAGGCGGTAATCCTGGACACGGCGCGCATAGTCCGACGGTTCCTCTCTCTGCAACCTTAACCACCGGCAGCTTGGGCCCTGCTCCGTTGTCGGCGGCACTCTAGGTTAGGTTTTTTATAATGTTTTTATTGTATTGATACGTTTTAGATGTATTTTTATATTTTACTTTTATACAAATGTTATTAAAACCTAGCCTAAGATATGAAATAAATAAAGAAATTACTATACCGACACATATAAGACTAAAAGGTCTACAAATTATTAGTATAGAAATCATATATAAACTGATCTTCCATTACAGTTTCAGTACATTATATGTATGAATCATTTCAATTTCAATTGACGCCGAACCTGTTTAATGACGCATTTCACAAATTGTTTGCGTTATATCACGAAACCATTCATTTGCACATTTCTGTGATTTGTGAAACATTTCAATAACAAGTCACAAATTAATATTTGTTTTCTAATCGTGACGTTCAAAACAACGCCATTGTTACGGATTTAATTTACTAACTTTGTGTTTAATTGTATTAATAAGTTATGTACCTATAATTTTGGTTCGAATATTTTCATCTCACCCTCAACTTGTTTAAGGAGCCATTTGTGGGTAGATTTTGTTTACTTTTATTTAAAAACCTAAAGATATAGATTATATCATCTCATGTTGTTAAGTGTATTAGGCGGGTTAATAACATTTTATTATTTTGTTTTTATCTATCCTGCGTTCATCAAACAGTTTGTGCGCATAAAAGTTATATTCTAGTAATCCTTTAAAATTGGACAGAAATCTGTCTATGCCGTTTAGAGTTCATTCAAAAAAATCTTGGTCACATCCGCAGATAAGGCGCGAACGAAATTTGGTTTTCAACTTTTCACCCAGACATCTTACTATCTAGAGACAGTTGTTCGCAGTATAGAAACTGCAAACAAGCATCTGATAGAATTAAAAAATGAGGATATGTAGAAGAACCAAAACAACCGCTACAGCTCGCAGGATTGCAGAGATCAAGTGGAGATGCCAGGCCGCGTAGCAGATTGGATCCCAGGGAATCGGTGGCTTCAGTCCAGTCGTATGCTAAAGATCACTCACTGCCAGTGACGGTATTTAGGGGTGGCCTGTCTCCGTCCGTATACGTCCGTAGCATAGTTTAATTCCTCAAATGTAAACTGTAGCTCATACTTTCAATACACTTAGCTTCGTTAAACTACAACGATTCCCGATCTGTGTTATTATAAGCTTATTCATCGCCTGTAAAGTCGCGTAAAAGACGTTAATATTTTTAACTCCAAATTAACTCCATCCATACTATCCATACTAATATTATAAATGCGAAAGTAATTTGCTATCTGTCAACTCTTCACGCTTAAACCGCTGAACCAAGTGTAATTAAACTTGGTATGTTTGAGCTACAAGAAAGAACGTAGGATAATTTTTGTCACGTAACCATACTTTAAAAAAGGGGCCGACGAAGCCGCTAGGAAAAGCTAGTAGAAAATATATTCCAAGGAAAAGTCTGTAAGAAAAGATGACGCCACACAATTTTATATAATGAGATTCATTGAAAAAAAAAATTACAGAAGGTTTAACATTATAATATACTACATATAATTCGATACCTTCAACAGTTTACACTAAAAACACGCAAAGTGATCTCTTTAAAACCGAAACTCTAAAGCATATAAAAAAAATGTTGAAAGCACTTTCTGGTATAGTTCAAAACTTTTTAAATGCAGACTCTCAGCGCGGAATTAAAATTTCAACGCGTTCAGCGGAGGCTTTTGCTGAAAAACAAAAGTCTGAAAGCTTAAGAAGTTTTTTATGCATCGCTGAACCTGCTTCCAGGTCAAGATTTTTTACATGGTTTTGTTGTTGTAATAATTACAATTTTACAGGATAATTTTGCGACAATTGCATTTATGATGTCAAATATATTTGCATACGTGGCATTGACTCTTCGAACAAAAAGGGATAAACGAAGTTTGGCGAAACGTGTTTATAAACAGGTAATGGACATCGTATATTTTTGATATAGGAAATGCCTTTAATGGATACAACAAAAAGTGTAACCTGATACAAAGGTTCTAAGAAGGGAATGGAAGGTGTTTAAGTGCGCAGAGTGCCGAACAAGTTAATATTATCAGGAGCATATCACTTGACGTTTACTTATTTATAGAACTGACCACTAGTTTTGCTATAAATACAAAATTCATAATGCTTTCAAAACTCATAACTTCAAATAAGATACATCATCATCAGTCTATCTGCGTCCACTAAACGTAGATCCCTTCACAGGTTCCTTCGTTAGATTGGGTTTCAACGGACGCTGCTGCCCGTAGGATTTTTCCCTTTGTCGCCTCTTACGACACCCGCGGAGGAGATGGGTGGTCCTATTCTACTCAGCCGGCGTCACAAGGCAGTATCAGCTAATTACCACGTATCACCAAGAAAGGCTTCATGAGAGTGACAGAGACAATCGTCAGTAATTTACAAATATCGTTATTCGCGGTGGTGCAGAAGGCTTGCCCTACGTTTTTGTTTCTAACATTTTTGACCCACATAACAGGTCCCGAGGATAGCCAGTGATCCAAGTTGATAACGAAGTGATTGTGAAAGTGGATCCACCATAACTACGTTACAGTTAGCGAGTGGTTTCGGTTCGAATGAAAAGTTTTATTTTGTTTAAAACAAATTGGAAAGGTGATTAATTTCAAAAACTTAGTACCGCACGAGTTGAGTGAAGCAAACAAACACGTGTTCATGATTGCATATTACTTTTTAGAAAATGGAAATATGAGGGTGTTATTAATTGTACAAATATTGACTCATTTTACACCACGGTAAATGAGTCGTGGGTATATGTTAATGACACATTACATGTATTCATATTTTTTGACTTGACTCTTCACTCTCTACACTCTTCACAATTTATAAAGGCTTATTCATATAGTTCGAGGAACCTAGCTAGATCTTCATATTCAAGAGTTACGAGTGACTTAAGAGTACCGTGTCCCGTTGTTTGAGCTCTCAATGACAAAACAGGTTGAGGGCAGTCCAAAAATTTCACAATGGTTGAACACAGGAAAACTGGCTGAATCTTGCTTAACGCATTCACTGCCACCGACGTACATGTGGGTTCATTTCCATACATTTTTGGAGGAGCTGGTAGCGAATGTGTTAAAACGATAATTTACTCATATAAAATAGGGGCTAGTAAGTTATTTCCGATAATGTGCAATAGATACTAAATTTCAAGTACAAAATAACAAATCATATTCTCCTAATATGCCTCCTGGAGGCATATCCTATATTTCGTGGATCATCAGAATGAAGGTTGAAACAAAAACTTTCCCGGCAAAAATCTTGTAATATTTTACTAACTTTTGTAAGAAATATAACGAAACTACGTCAGAACCGGAACGTTTCAGGCTAATACGACGGCTGAGAAATGCAAAGTAACCACGCTCAATTTATCTTTCCCTCTTTTTGTGCAATTGCTCTTTCGTGCATTCCTATTGGCTGCGTGAGCGCTAGTGTCCTGTTCTCGGACACCAGTGTAGTAAGACCTTAAGTTCCATAACATTTATATGTCTTCCAAAAATGCACCTATATACTATACATATATGTGCAAAAGAGTACTTTTTTAATTATAGGCTGATACTGTTAGGCCCCTTACACACTGCGACTTTTAGCAGCGATGCAGTCGCGCGTTTCTGAAACGCGCGAATGCATCGCGACACCAGCAATTTTGCATCGATGCTGTCGCGCGTTAGTATCGATACAGTTGCGCGTTAGCATCGATACACACGCGCGACAGTATCGCGACATCATCAATGAAAATTTTTTTGCATCGATGCTGTCGCGCGTTAGTATCGATACAGTAGCGCGTTAGCATCGATACACACGCGCGACAGCATCGATACAGACGCGCGTTAGCATCGATGCAGAATTGCAGACGCGGGGTAGTGGGCAGTTTGCTAAATCTACTGATAAAGCAGTTCTAAAAGCAGCTATCTGATTTTAGAGCTAGCTGCTGACATATGATACATAATGACCACTTCTTAATCTTTCACTTTTTTTTACGACAATGGTGGCAAACGAGCAGATGGATTGCCTGATGGTAAGCAATTACCGTCGCCCATAGGCACCCGTAACACCAGGGGAGTCACAAGCGCGTTGCCGACCTTTAAGGGGGGTTGGAGCTTTGGGAACCTTACTCACCATCAGGAAGACAACAAGGCAGGAAGGTGGCAGTGCTATTATTCAATCGTGATGGTCATCGCTGTGCCCTACCTCTCATTGTTGGACGTAGTTTAAGGACATACCCGGGTCCAAAATGGGTGGACCAAATACTTCCTCTGTTTGCGTTTACGTTTCATTTTTAAAAGTAATAATACAGAGAGCGTGATTAAAACAGTTTCAATCGAACTCATCGCGCTGTGGCAGTCAATGACTGATCAAAGTACGTTTCGCGTCGAGGTTCACGTTAGCATCGATACAGTCGCGATGCTAACGTGATACATTAGCAATGCTGCATCGCGATTGCATCGATGCTGCATCGCGATTGCATCGATACTGCATCGCTACAGTTCAATGGCCAGTTTCTGCATCGCGACAGCATCGCTACTGTATCGCGACAGTATCGCGACTGTATCGATGCTTAAAGTAGCGCAAGTGTGTAAAGGTGGACCATTTGCGACTGCATCGATGCTGCATCGCGACAGCATCGCGACTGCATCGCTGCTAAAAGTCGCAGTATGTAAGGGGCCTTAAAAATACCTGTAAGTTAATATTTGCTTCAGGTGGTACTTAGTTTCCAAAATAGCCAAACTTCACGCTACAATTTTATTTTTTCACTATAAATTAATACAATAAAAAGGATTATCTAACAAATATCTATATGATAATGCTATACTACTGTATAAAAATGTCAAACATGCACTACAATGTTGACCTCATGTTCCTTATAATAGCTGAAGTATATCGTTGCAGTTTTGGCTAGACGAGAGTCACGAGAGGTTGTTAAAGTTAACATTGCAGCATAAGCCGGCAAGTCCCTCTTTTTTAATTGCCATTCCACATACGTTCATTTTCACATCATGCCGATTGGCCATTAAAACAATATTGGTCACATTTTATGAATAGTTCGTCCACTCTGCCCATTATAAATTATATTTTTGGTGAATTTCAGACTTTTATTTGGCAAGCATACTTTTAGTTTTTCTAACAATATGACTTTCATTTTTTTATACACGACCGACAAACTCTTACTTCCCAGTGTCTGTAGTAATGTACTATTTCCCGCACTCCGTGCTTAGAAGTAGTTTTAATTTTACTAACAACAATCAAAATGTAGTCACCGAAAAATGCCTGAAGTATTGACTTCTTCAATTTCGTTAGCGGCTGGAATTGTACATCTGTGCTCAGTTACTTTAATGTAAGAATCATTAAAAATACGACATTCCTGATAAAAATCATATCGGAAACTCAAACTAGATTTAGTCGATTACTAGGCGCACATACAGACTTGTAGGACTTGTAGGAAAACGATGCCAAATGTTATACGTCTTCATACATTGTGATAGCTAGATTAGAATAAATGTGTAGGTTATAATACAACTCATTTTTTTTAAATAAATAATTCAAGAGGTTTACAACAAAAATACTAAGTCCCGGCGTCCTATATTTAAAGTTGAATATTTTTCGCCTCAATTTACTGAATGCTTTAAATACTCAGGACTCAAAAGCCATACAAAAACATGCGAATAAAATTCCTTTATCCAGTTCATTGTTGATTGATTACTTTTCGAATATTTCCGAAATACCGGGTTTTTCCCCGTTTGAACTTCATATAAGCAAGCGTCAAATGTGAATGCAAACTCTCGCACCAAAATTTTGTGAAACCTATACAATCCTGACTGGTTTTTAGGGTTTTAGGGTTGCCAAAATGGCAAAAACGTAACCCTTACAGTTTAGTTATGTCCCTCTGTCCGTCGACGAACGTATTTTGTACGAAGTGCTGCCATTTTACTCGGAAAGAATGAAATACACAAATAAATTTTAATACATTTTATACATTAGGTTCATATTATATAAGGTGCATGTTGTATGTAGGACGTCCACCCACAAGATGGACATTGGACAGTGTCTATGCACGAGTATGTACGTCGTGCCTGTGTATTCGTTAACTTTGTTTTTGGTACAGCTACTATTTTTGAAGCATTCTTTTGAATTATATTGCTAACTTAATTGATTTGGCAAAGAAGTAATTTTAGTTGTAGCTACAATTACAATCTATTTTAAGCTAATATGGTCGTTCACATTACAGCTATTACTTAAAACGGGAATATCGTTATTCCGTTTGGATGGCGCTTTTTTTTACAAGAGTAACCAGCGTTCGTCCTCAGTCACACCTGATGGTAAGTGTCGACGAGGTTGAGGGTGTAGCACGCTGGTTCAGTAACAGCCTATTCGCTCTTGCCTTGAAAACACCCAATTTATATATTCCCGGGAATACGAAGGGAGCGAATTCTATTCCTTAGCAATCCGCATTAGTAAGGTAAATCGTGCAATTCCTGCAGTGCCGAAATGCCAGAAACTCATTAGAATTATCATAAATGGTAACTATCCCGTTATAAGTAACAGTTGTAATACAGAATAATCTGTTGATAAATTGCACTAAATGAAACATACAAAAACAACCCTCAAGCAAGTCAAAT
The DNA here is from genome assembly GCA_022674325.2 of Grapholita molesta. Lineage (NCBI taxonomy): Eukaryota > Metazoa > Arthropoda > Insecta > Lepidoptera > Tortricidae > Grapholita > Grapholita molesta. The sequence goes on from CP053129.2 coordinate 15,223,676, forward strand.
TTGACTCGGAACACCACAAATTTAACGTTCAAACATCAGATTAAGATTAATGAGTAAATCATTAACACCACAATGGAACCAGCGTCGAGAATTATTTCGAGGAACCCTAATTTATTGCTGAAATGCCTCAGTAAATACTATTGTGAAATATCTTCAATAAAATAATTGTAAAGGAATATTTTACCGCCCCGCTTTAGATGGAGCCATGAAAACGGTATGGTAATTTGCGATACCGACGTTATTAAAAAGTACTGCTTCGGAAAGAGGAAGCTTCATAAAAGCTGTTTTTGTGACTGCAGATATCGCAATAATAAAGATTTTTTTAGTATGAAGCGCTGTGAAAATAATCATAAAATTTGATCTGAGTTTAACTATTAGAATTTCTGCCATTTGGAAAGGTTACTTACCTTTTTCGTCAGTTTAAGATTATTTTAATAAAAAGATAATTAATTTACTTTTGATTAATACTAATCTATATCTATATAATATATAAAAACGTTAGACTCCTGACTGACTGACTGATCAACGCCCAGCCCAAACAGCTTTAACAATAGGAAGTTTATATAACGTAAGGATACACTAAGGAGGGATTTTTGGAAATTCCACCATTAAGGGGGTAAAAAAAAAATTTTAAGCATGAGACTTGAAATTTTGTGTAAACACTCCTTATTTAAGTACATGAAAAGTAATTTCAGCGTTTTTTGAAATTAATAAGAAATAAAAAGAGGGTTCTTCTGTACGTGCGAAGCAACAAATAAATTTGCAATATTATTAAATTTAAAAATACTACACAAGATGAATCCGATGACCAGGTACAGACCGAGGGAATCCACAGGTTGCGAGTGGCACAAAACCGGTCATTGCGCGTTAGGCCTATGTCCAGCAGTGGACTTCCTTCGCCTGATGATAATGATGAACATAACGTTTTTACTTATCACATAATACTTTCACATATAACATCCAAATTCCAACCACGATTCTTCGCAAAATATGACAATAGCCTTTAATATAGGACCAACCACTACGTGTACAGCTAAACTTCAGATGAACGAATTTTCCTTAATAATTTCAACTGAGCGTTTCAGCTTTTATCATTATTTAATATACCACCGACGTTACGTTCAACAATGTAATTAAAATTGCCTTCGTCTAACAAATGAATAAGATATCAAAGAACATCTAAGACAATAAAAGGAATAGCAAACCGCAGGGGCAAATATTAAAATGCTTGGTAGGAGAACAATGTTTCTTCCTTTAAAAAAAATCTTATATTTACTTAATTCTTTATTTATATGGGACTCCAAAGAAAGTAATCTGTTGCATCTGCTTCTGGAGAAACGGGTGTAACCCAAACATAAATACCTACCTAGCCATCAGCCGTGGACGTCCATTGCTGGACATAGACCCTACCTTTCAGCCGTGGTCTATGCGGGAGACTTAATGGAACGAGGACACTGTAACCATCGACTCCTATCGATGTACGTCGATGTACGTACTTGTGAACGTCCGATACCGGTGCACTACTGCGAAAATGTAGTTTTGCAATGCACAACGCAAATACTTTCGCCAACAAACAGTTTTGCAGTTTGGCGAAGTTTGTAATTAAATATTAAGTTTTTTTGATGTACGGAGCAATAAAAAAAATCACCCACAGGGAGCGAGATGCCACAATCGCCACGATTGGTAGGCGGGTTGGCGATCGCAGTCTGTTCCATCGTTCTAAGGAACTTCGCTGCTCGTCCCCGTAGTCTATCAGGTAAGGGTCCAAGAAGTTGATTAAAGTCAACCTAAATGTTTGGTTAGTAAACCATACTTACAATTATACATAATCCTCACAAAATATATTTCCAGGTTTGTAGGTCAGGCTCCTGCTCTGTAATCGTTTACGATTTCTACATCCTTACCAGATCAAAGGCAGTGAGTAAAGAGTGTACACAGCTGAGTGCTTCCACCCTCTCAGCTAAATGAGGCTTAAGCGCCCAAAAGGATTGTTTGAAATGAAAGTACCCATGAAAATATAACGTTGTGTGACCTTGGGTCTTTCTGATTTTTTATTAAAAAACAATACCTACTGGGTTTCAGCCATTGTTTTAAATTTTGCCAGAGAGTTAAGGATGACTTATGTTACACCGTCGTGCTTCCCTCACGTCGACCTGACGAGTCCGAGCCCACCGTCGACCTACCGGGCACTCACCGGGGCGGTCCGCGCCCGAGCGGCCCGACACTCGAATATTGACATTAACACAGCGTCGCGTCGCTGCTCCACTCACAAACACCACCGGCCCGAGCACGAGCTGCCCGAGCCGACCGCCGTGAGCCCGAGCAAGACCGAGCATGCGTCACATGAGCTGTTCATGCAATTGTCACTTGTCAGTCACATTGTCAATAGCCTAACTATAAAAAGAAAATTGAAAAAAATATGAACAAACATATACAATTACTAGTTATTGCAGCTGCAATCGTCGATGAAGAAATAAAAATATCATCCAGAAAATGGGGCGTAAACCCACTTTGGCAAAAACGATCGGAAAAGGGGGAATATTATATTTTGTGCAAAGAGCTTTGGTTATATGACGACAATTTTTTTTATTATTTCCTCATGACCCACGATTCTTTTGAATTAATTCATAATAAAATTAAACACCGAGTGACAAATTATAACCACCAGGTTTCATAAAATAATAAGGTTTTTTTTATAAATAAATATAATTGTAGGACTCGATATATTTAATTGCCCGGACGGACAGCAGGCAAAAGCAGCATCTCGTAGAGCGATGAAATATACTGCTATCTCCAACCCGCCTGCCAAGCATAGGGTGACGGCGCTATTAATGGATAAGGAACCAATCTGCCGCTCCGCTCACGAGCCCCACCGGCCCGAGTACGAGCCGCCCGAGCCGACCACCCTGAGCCCGAGCAAGACCGAGCATGCGTCACATGAGCTGTTCATGCAATTGTCACTTGTCAGTCACATTGTCAATAGCCTAACTATAAAAACAAAATTGAAAAAAATATGAACAAACATTTACAATTACTAGCTATTGCAGCTGCAATCGTCGATGAAGAAATAAAAATATCACCTAGAAAATGGGACGTACACCTACTTTGGCGAAAACGATCGGAAAAGTTGGAATATTATATTTTGTGCAAAGAGCTTTGGTTATATGACGATAAATTCTTTGATTATTTCCACATGACCCATGATTCTTTTGAATTAATTCATGATAAAATAAAACAATGTGTGACAAAAAAAAACACCAGGTTTCATAAAATAATAAGGTTTTTTTTATAAATTAATATAATTGTAGGACTCGAGATATTTAATTGCCCGAATTGACAGCAGCCAAAAGCGGCGTCTCATAGGACGATGGAATATACTGCTATCGCCAACCCGCCTGCTAAGTATAGGGTGACGGCGCCAGTAATGGAGAAGGAACCAATCTGCCGCTCCGCTCACGAGCCCTACCGGCCCGAGCACGAGCCGCCCGAGCCGACCACCGTGAGCCCGAGCAAGACCGAGCATGCGTCACATGAGCTGTTCATGCAATTGTCACTTGTCAGTCACATTGTCAATAGCCTAACTATAAAAAGAAAATTGAAAAAAATATGAACAAACATATACAATTACTAGCTACCTATTGCAGCTGCAATCATCGATGAATAAATAAAACTATTATCCAGAAAATGGGGCGTACACCACACGTACAGGGGGAATATTATATTTTGTGCAAAGAGCTTTGGTATATGACGACAAATTTTTGATTATTTCCACATGACTCATGATTCTTTTGAATTAATTCATAACAAAATTAAACACCGGGTGACAAAAAAAAAATCTTGCAGGTTTCATAAAATAATAGATATTGTTCTTTTTTAAATTAATATAATAGTTAATTAGAATTTAGAATCAATACCACCTCTCAACAACGGTTATCTTAGCACACTCATCAGTCGTATTCGGACCGCCTTCTACAAATAAACGCACAAATGGCATTAATCATCATAAAGTTCTGTCTATTCGTTCCTAAATTCACTTACATACTCAGATGTAGTCCAGTTTGGAAATATCCCCATCTCATCGAACCCCTCGACTCAGCCCTCAAGACTACTCTTTCATCCATCCTCAACATCCATCTTGACAACCGCATCTGGACCCAGGCCTCCTTACCAATTCACCACGGTGGCCTGGGAATACGTCAAGTTGTCAGTGTGGCCCTCCCAGCATATTTATCGTCATACCACAGAACACAGGAACTCTCTAACAAAATGATCTGCCCTACCACCAGCAACGAAAGTTCCATCACCTTAAATGAGGCAAAAGATATATGGGCGCAGTCGTGCCCCGGTGACCAGTTCCCAGTTTCTGCTAATTCACAGAAACAGTGGTACGAACCGCTATGTAAATCCACCCTAAAAAAACTTGTAAACACAGCCCAAAGTTCAGCAGAGCGTGCTCGTGTACTGGCAGCTATGGAACCGGAAGCTGGTTACTGGCTTCAAGCTTTGCCTTCTCCAAACATTGGTACTATTTTGGATAAGTCTACTCAGCCACTTGCCTGCGACTGGGCATTATAACAAATGAACCTCATAGGTGCCGCTGTGGCGCCATGGTCGACGAGCTAGGTCACCATGACTTGTCCTGCCGGCGAAGTGCAGGTCGCATCGAGACGGGACTCGAACGCTGGAACTATATGTCATCTATTTCAACTTTTAATTTATATAGTAGTATTACTACTTAAACATATAAGCAAATCAAAATATTTCATAAAAAATAATTTGATTTGTTCTTAGTTTCATCATTAACCGTTGGGGTAACGAGGACTTGAGTGGAAGCCGCGTCTCGGCAAGCATAGTGTAGGACGCCCTCAAGCAAGGTGCTGGCTGTGAGCTGGATGCAAAAAGCCGAAGATCGAACATGGTGGCGTGAAATTGGGGAGGCCTATGTCCAACAGTGGACTTCGATAGGCAATCTGCCAAAAATGTTAACTGCTGAACATAGGCCTTAAAAATAAATAACTATGAAACAGTCTTTTGAAACTATTTGGAATGTTAATTCCATTTATTTATTTTGCACAAAACACAAAATTACAAAAGGTGGACTTAATGCTACAAAGCATTCTCTACCAGCCAACCTATAGGCAAAGCAGAGAAGTTGTAGGCGGTTCATAAAAAAGCAAAATAAACATAAACCAAAACACATTTAAATATAAATTAAACACACTTATTATATATTAATATAATATACATGCATATTACATATTAACATAAACTAATGGAAATACAGGTATGAAATCAGGTGAATCTCTACAAAACAGAAAAACTAAGGTTTTTCAGTTCTACAGTTACGACGTATATGAATAGGAAACCATCCGAGCTTAGAACGGTATGAGGAGACGTGATCGTATTTACGAAGACCAAACATGAAACGAATACAAATGTTTAATAAACGATCCAACTTATCCAGAAGTTCTTCATTTAAGTCCGGATAACACACATCACCGTAGTCAATTATGGGTAGGTACAATTATTAGGTCTGAATAAGTAAGATCTTAGTTTTAACGGATAAAAAGTTTTTAAGTTTATTCCGAGAATGCAGAGAACCGAAAACCTTACGACTTATCTCAGAGACCTGAGTTCTCCAACTCAGTGTAGCATCAATGTAGATCCTTACGTCTTTAACAGTCTGGCTAAAGGGGATAGCAATACCATTAAAATACACGGAGGCGTTAAGACTCAATTTTCGTGAGCTGGCGAGTGCTACTAATGACAATTGCCTGACACTTGGAGGGATTCACATAATTATAAACCGAACTTTTCGGACCACTGCTAAATATGCATACCTGAATAATGTTTATGAGCTCTAAATTTAAAGTTCCGTGTACTTTATTGCACAAAATACGTTAAATAAACCAAGTAACTTGACCAAGTTTTTTAGATTTCATTTTTAGATTTTACTTTAGCGTGTACCTTTAATACGCGTATCATAAAAATAAATATTAGCTTTGAGGAAAATAGTGAAGATCAAAATTGATAATGTAAGCGGTAGCGACATGGATATTATGTTACCTGTACGCTGTGGACGCTCTAATAATTAAATTTACTGAAACATGCACTATAATATTGACATTATGTTCCTTATAACAGGCTGGGAGTATCTCTATGCAGGTTTGGCTGGATGACAGTTACGAGAGGTCGTTACGGTTAGCATTGCCACTGTGCCTGTTTTTTGATTGCCATATACATTTCTGACACAGCTACAATTCGATTGGCGATTAAAGAAGTCACATTTGCTGGTTGGTTGGATAACATGCTGCCACTACGCCTATTAAAAATAATAATATTATTTGGTATATATTCGACTTTTATTCGGCAAATTTATTTATAGTTTTTCCAAAATAATACTTTAATTTCTTAGTTTTTTTTAACTACATAACTGCGTAAAAAGGGATTGTCTGCATTATAATAATTCGTAATAGTTAGTCTACATTTACTCAACCCAACCCCTTACTTTCCGGCTTCTGTGGTTATATGCTATTATTGTGTATTTGCAAAAAATGGTATAATTTACATAACCTAGGAGGAGAAATACAATAGCTGCCTCCAGGCAAGGCCAAGCTAGATGCTTGTTCGAATTCTCATCTGAGTATCTACTTTTTTGGACGTTTATCATTATCACAAACATAAGTTATTGTGTCGTCTACGTTATTTGTTTGTTTATGTATTCGTTAATTATATACATCCTCGTCAAGTACCTAAAATTACAGCGTTACTTTACATGAACGAACTTACCAATGCATAGTAAGACAATTTATTCTACGGGTTTTAAGGTATGCCTTAATAATGCGAGTATAATGATATAATGTATAACGATCAATATTATTATCTTACGCATCCTCGCTGAGCTAAATTCTGTTTAGTCTCCTGAGTATCTTCCCAAAGTTCCTTTTACACGTCAACAAGACATGCACCATAAACCTTGACTAACGAAGAATAGCTGATATTCTTAAAACTTATTAGCAAAGTACTTTAGCAGCATTTTGTATGTAAATATCGTGACGAAAAATGGATCCGGCCACCGTCAAACTAAAGTTTGAACAGTGCAGGTTTGTGTACACAGTAGGGTTGTACCTAAGCTGGCAATTCAAACTTGTCCTCACAATTTAGTATAATTTATGTAAATGAAAACAAAATTTGTGCCCTACTTTATTGTGATAACAATGGGAGCCGCGAGGACTTTGTTTTCGAGATCGCTGGCTCACACAAAAGCGTTTGAAAATGTGCGAAACGCGGATTGAATAGAAGTGAAAATCATCTTTAAAGCACAATATTTACCATAACAGTCAGGGAAAAAAATGCGCTTGTATAAATGATTTATTCAAAGTCGTATTACTCAGGAAAAGTGTTCTGAGGCTATAGTAAGTATCTTTTGACGTAAAAAAAGTCTCGAACGCATTAGTGATAATGTTATTTATATGGGAAACTCAAACGCGGTGGTTTTGTTACGTTAAAAACTTACATCTGATAAGTCTGTTTAAATACGTTATAATCATTATCAGCTGAAAGTCACCCACTGTTGGACGAAATTGTCTCCCCTGAAAGATGAATTGCCGTGATGCCCATTGTCGTTCGTGCATGCATTAGCGATCGCAGTATAGTACAATGTTTGTCAGACATACCGGTCCACTTTTAAACCCAAAAATATTTTACCAACTGTAATCAATTCGCCACACCTTTACGCCCCAACTGCCATCGGTTCTACTAGCAATCCAGAGGGCTATATCGCTTATATTGATTCTGCTGCGAATGATATCATTTCTGATTCGATCGCGCTGATGCGTATCGGAAGGCGCAGCGTAGGCAGAACACCCACAAGGTGGACCAACGACATAATAAAGATCGCAGAAAAGGGGGAGGCCTATGTCCAGCATTGGACGTCCTTCGGCTGATATGATGACGCTGAATGAATGAATTAAGTTTCAAAACAACATGACTAAAGAGTTTATTAATTTAAAAAAGAATACAGCATACATGTTGCAAAAAATAGTGATTTTATATATACATAACGTGGTTTAAACGTAAACGTTTTCTTTACGTACAATATTGAAGCCATACGTTGGATTGGATTTTGTCGTATATCTGATTTCATGATTTATTCCGCCCTGATTCCGTTTTCATAGTAACTTGAGTAACTATGGGTCGATGTCAGGCGAATGTTTCGGTGTTCGTATTCAGCCAACCCAGTGGGCGACAGATTAGAAGAAAACTATGGCGACTTTTTATTCAATATCACAGTGGCTAGGTGGTTGAACAAATGAAATCAATGAAGGTGTGACAAATGAAATAAAGACAACCTAAAAAGAAAGATAAGAGCGTATGTATGTGATTGTACAATTTTGGCCAGAAGTATGCAATATACCCATGCTTTTAATATGAAAACCCAATATTTTAGTATTTAGATTTTTTTAGATAGCATATTATCAATTAATTTAAACTGATTAGGTTATTGGTCGTTGCGATGACTGGTGATTAGAACATTTTCAGTATGTTATTTCGTATTAAATCCGAATTTTTGATGCGTACAGTATTAAAACAAATGTTCTCTAGTTGTGTACAGAGATCAATGATATTGAAATATTGAAAATAGCCTGACTTCTTTTAAACACAGATGGTTCTTAATGTTAGAAGAAAAAAAGTGTGTGCTCATTAATGTAATACCTCATCCCTTAACACGTTCACTGCGTTACGGGGTCCACCGAGCCCCGTACGACGTCGTCATTCAGTGCGGGGGACAAAAAACAGTGTCTACTCGCTGGTGCGGAGCCTGTAACTTTAGTATTTTTTTGTCTACAATAGACACAAATATATAATTATGATCCTGTTTTTAAGTCTAATCAGGTGATATATAAAAGATAAACGGGGTCTCACGAACCCCGTACCGACCACAGAACAAAAATTGTCTTTCAGTGCGTTACGGGGTACTGAGAACCCCGTATAGATATTAGCTGGCCCGTACGGGTTTATGAGCTCAGTGTCACTAGTGCAGTCATTATTGCAAGTCTTCTTATCGGTATCGGTAAATCGTATCGCAGTGCAATATGAAGCGTTCGCGACGTATGCTAGAATTGTCTTTCAATAAAAACGATGAAGAAGCAGCGTCATCAACATCAAGATCACCTCGGAGACAATCAACGTCTTCACCGTTGTTTCGCAAGATTTTTCAGCGGCAATCTAGCCATAATTACGCTAATATTGTCACAAGCCCCAGTACAGGACAAACATATCAAGAATTGCAAAATGTTACATTAAAGAATGATACAGAAGTTTCCGAAAATATTCCATCCACTAGTTCAAATTATGGAAGGCCAAAAATTACTATTTTGGAGGATATTGTCGTAAAGCCAGCAGATTCTCAACAAGACTCCCAATCCATGGATTTTTTATTGAAGTCGGATATTAATTACGTGAAGCCGTTGGACGCAGGTTCAAATGATTGCGGATCTCTGAGTGAAACTTCTTCTACTGGTCAAGATTTTTGTATAAGCCGAAAGATAAGATCAAAAAAATCAGAATCAGTAACCGGGACCCCGGTTCGTGCTTCTTGTTACTCACCAAAGTCAGAAAACTCTATTTTGAAACCACTGGATATGAGTACGAGTAATTGTGGATCACTAAGTGACATTTCTTTGAACAAATTGTTGTTTCTTGATCAATCATTAAATGAAGACCAGATAAATGATTTGTTAAAGACACCGACTCGAGGACAAATAAAAAGAGAATCACTTAAATCGACCCCTAAATCAACTCCTGAACTCAAACATCCCGGTGAAACAAATGGTAACAAAATTAATACTCCCGAACAATATCGTATGGGTTTTGATGGTGATTCTTCTTCTGATGAAGATTATAGCCCCTCCTGTTCTTCAGGAGATGAGACGATAGAATCAACAGATATTATATCCGATGTAGATACTGCAGCCAGTGACAGAGATGATCAAGTACCGGATAGTGAAGTCAATGCGATTTGTCGTGATAGTGAAAGTGAATGGGTAGACATTAATGACAGCCAGCCAAATATAATAGATGATGACGTGAATACTAAGGTATGTGTACCTGATAATACTGACACTCCATTGGATTTTTGTAAACTATTTCTAACTGACGAAATTATTGATAAAATGGTTCAGGAAACGAATAGAAACGAAAACGAATGCAACAAGAATTTTGGATGGCACGAATTTAAAAGAAAAATCTCGTCTTAAATCTTGGACACCTACTAATAGAGAAGAATTGCATAAATTTTTGGGCATTTTGTTGATAATGGGAATGGTGAGAGTTCCCCACATTAATGATTATTGGTCTAAGAAAAAAATGTATAGAAACGAACATATAATTTCAACGATGCAACGAGATCGATTCCTTTTACTCTTGAAATGTTGGCATTTTAGTCCAGAAGTTCATGATACAACAGACAAACTATACAAGATTAGAGAAGTATATGAATTGATATTGTCACAGTTTAAACGCATTTTGAAACCAGGAAACATTGTGGTGATTGATGAGTCCATGATCCCATGGCGTGGCAGACTCAAGTTTCGGCAATATATTAAAAATAAAAGCCATAAATATGGGGTCAAATTATATAAGTTGTGTACGCCTGAAGGTTATACCTATCAAGTTATTATTTATACAGGAAAAGGGGATACTGGGCGAGAGCTTAACCATGGTAAAAAAACTGTCGAAAGATTAATAAACGGACTTGAAAACAAGGGACGAATTATTATAACAGATAATTTTTACAATTCAATCGCTCTAGCAGAAGAATTAATAAATAAAAAGACATTCATTTGTGGGACTTTGAGATCAAACAGAAAGGGACTACCCAAAGAAATTATAAATAAGAAGCTCAAGAAAGGTGAAGTGATTGGAAAAATGAATCGAAAGGGTGTCCGAGTAATCAAATGGATGGATAAACGTCCGGTGCTAATGATAAGTACGCGTAAAAACCACACTGCTGATTTGAAGATCACACGGAGAAATAAAAGAGGCATCTCGCAAGAAATTAAAAAACCTGAGTGCGTATTAACATATAATAAAAACAAAAAAGGGATAGACTACAGCGACCAAATGTCTGCGTATTATTCTACATTAAAGCGAGGTCTCAAATGGTTCCGTAAGGTTATGATGGAGCTTATATTTGGAACAGCGATGATCAACGCTTGGATTATACACAACATCAAAAAAAGTACAAAAATGTCAAAAAAAGCATTTGTAGAGTATATAATTGATGCGTTTACTGGAGAAACGAGCCAAAATACTGATCAGGATCCGGAACCAAAAAAAGAAGAACACATATTTCAAATTGGTGAAAAGAAAAAGAAGTGTGTAAGCTGCTATAAGAAGTTGAGAGAAACTATGAGCAGTCGAGAAGCTGATAATAAGGTAAAAAAAGTTAAAACTATGTGTCGTAAGTGCCAAAAACCACTGTGTTTAAATTGCTATAATTTAGAATATTAAATACAGCTCAAAATTATGTGCAATATTGTATGTTAGTTAAGTTCCTTAAGACTGTTGAACTTGCTTATTTTTTATTTAGAGTTTAACTCACGTTTAAAATATATTCATAATTAAAATTTATCGTTTGTTTTTATTCCCATCACTATCAAGTTATTGACATACACAAGGTCTGTGCGGTCCGGGGTTCGCTAAACCCCGTACTTTGTCAATTTTAGTGCGATACGGGGTTAATAGAACCCCGTACTTTCTTTTCTTTATAATTTAATAACCTTTCATCGTGTCTACGTGCGGAAGCAGATACACATAGATCAATTCATACTCTTTGAATTGATAAAAACCATACTGTAAAAAAATATGATTTCAGGATTTTAGAGTAGTTTAAACTGACGTAGGAGTACGGGGCACTTTTATACCCGTAACGCAACACGGCGTAAACCACTACGGGGTAGATCAGACCTCGTAACGCACTGAAATTCCGGACAAAGTTTTGGGTTGCCGCAGTGAACGTGTTAAACCATTTTTGGTGCAGTCTGTTCATGGCGCTCCAATTACGATACTGTACCTGGGACCGTTGTTGAATCAAGTGTTAGTTGCATTTCGTGAAAAACTAGACTATTCAATCGTGAGCGGAATCCGTTTTAATAGTGTCAAAAAAGTTGTAGAGTCAAGGTCGAATATTAAATATTTATTGGTGATATCGGCCATGTTTCTATCGGTAGGCGTGTGCAGTAAGTAGGTACATCGTGAATCGCGTTGAGCGAATCTAGTCTGTCCAGCATGTAGTTTTCATGCCTCTTAGACGTTTGCTTTCCACTTTCCCTGTGACTAGCAGTTTTTCAAGGTTGTTATAATCCTTGCTGGAAAAATGGCCGAAGTTCTCAAGAACTATGCGAATATAAGCTAATTAAAATCTTGAGTTGGGCTTTACGGATCTTGAATTGACCTAAAAATAATGTAACAGGCCTGTTTTGGATTCACGGATATTTAAACAATTAAAAACTAATCTCGACCGGGATTCACCTCGTCACTCCACCAACTTTAGGGGTATTTTTGTTTTTATTCTACGATTTCACAAATGCTTTCGGCAAACGATGGATCTACTAACTATTATTACTTTTATATAAAATATCTAAAAATCTTAACACGATCTTGTTATTAATTTGTCCCTGTATATTTTCTTCAGACGTTCTTTTGTTAGAAAATCTGAGTTATTTTGTATGTTTTATAAATTAAAGTAAGTCGTTGTGTGGCAGCCGGCCACGATTTTCTTAATTCACGTTATTTATCGGCGCTCACCACGGCACCGGCATCGTCGACTTTCAACCTCATCTCTCAGCCTGTGCTGTATTACGGCAGTTTCGAATAAAATATTAATTATATTTTGTGCTGAAATGCGGCCTACATTTGATTCTATCTATTTTTTTGCTGACGGCGCTGTAAGCTGTGGTTTTACTTAAACTTGGAATAGTATTTGGTATCTTACTACTAGATTTTGGTGAGGGAAATTGGGTCCTACTTTAATGTGGATTTTATGTCAGGTGAGTTTGCAATTCTCGTCGCTACACGAATTTTTAAGATTTAACGCAATTAACTGAAGAAATATATATACATTTTAGCCATATTCTGTCAACGTGCTATGGATATTTCGGGCTACGATTATTCCCGGTGTTCTTCTGAAGGACAAAATTTAGAATGAAGTGATCCGTCAGAGAACCAAAGTGACCGCAGGTTGAAGTGGCAATGGGCTGTACACATATGTCACAGAAACGACAAGCGATGGAGTAAGAATGTTCTGGAGTAGAGACCACGTCTGCAAATGTAGCGTGGGACGCCCTCTGACCAAACGACGGGATGGCTTGCATAAGAGAGCCTTGAGCGAGGCCTATGACTACGCGATGGACTGAAACGAGCTGATATTCCACTGCGAAAAATTCGTTGAAATCAATTTGAACATTTCAACTGCTTAGCCACTATTGCTTACTGTATCCACGCCCTACGTATTTCATTTATATAAAAGGCAGAGATTATTTTGTAAAGAATCTATACATCTAAGTTTTTTATTTTATTTGAGCAACATAAATAAAATATTGACATCATTTATTTTAGCATTTCGGTGCACATGTCGGGTTACTGCCTCTTGGACCTTTGCTGTTAACTTGCCCTATGACGAACAGCTTTTTAAAGTTCTTGTAACCCTTTCTGGTAAAATGACCAAAGCACTCTAGAAAAACGTGAAGATATGTAGCATTCGTAAACAGTTAGGGATCATAATTAGGGCTGACAAAATACTTACACAATACATATCTTAGTAAGGTTTCTTTTAATTTGACCAACATGAATATAATATGTTGTTGTGATCTTCGTAGTTGCTTCAGAATTTAATATACGAGTAAATGCTAAACGTTACGAAATTATGAAAGCCGACACAAGAAGGCCTGTTTAATTTGAAAGGTAGGTTTTGGTGTTTAACTGGTCCATATCCCTTTTCTGAGCATGTTAGATTATGGCCAGTGTAGGGTTCCATAGTATTTGAACAATAACTGAGGCTTCCTGATTTTAACTAGGATATAAATATTACAAAGATATCATTAACATTTGAAAACCTAGCTGAAGGAATACCGTTGATAAGAGTACCTTTAAAGTAACATTTGTATAAATATTATATTTAAAAATGTAATCCTAAACAAATAGAACTCAATCTTTGTTCTACCAATAATGTTAAACCCTTTTGCCCTGAGGCAATATAAGTGTATTTGGTTAAGAGGGGCGAACGTTTGTGTTTTATTAGTAAATACGGAAATGAGATAAAATTTATACAGTGTTTATACTATGAATAAGGAATAAAATGATTCATAATTTGCAGGAAAAACATTCATGTCCCATATTTATCTTAGATATTATAATATAACATCGCCTTCCGTAAGCCTTAAAAATCATGTAACTCTAGAGTTACATTTCCTTCAGAACGTTCTCATTATTTTTAACTAAAACCTATAAAACTGGTCTATGGGAAATTAAAATGAATTACCCTGAGCTCCGACGTTACAACGCGCAAAACGGAAAAAAAGTTATCAAATAGGGCATAAAAATAGCGATCTTTGGCTTTCAATTTATATACAACGGCAAAACTTGACAATCTGCCATTATAAATATGTATATAAAACAGAGAAAAAATTCAAAACTTGGACAAGAATCAGAGAATAACTCAATAACGAAAGATCGATAGCGATTTTTCTTTCTCATTCGAAAAATGGCGAATAATATTCAAGAACAGAACTACGATAACCACAAACGACAACGATATTTCATTCTCGGTTTGTATTCAATCTGAGAAAAATTCTCGAGAAAGAAATGATGAAAGCCATCTCTCATTCTTAATTTGTATTAAAAATTGAGAAAATTTCTCAACAACGAACTTCTCGTTCTTTAATTAAAATGGTAAAGGATGAATGTGGCTGCTACGATTTCCGTATACTCCATCTTGGTGTAGAGTGTATTTGTACAAAAACCATTATATTGATTTAACGACTAACAACTCGAAGTAATTTTTCTTCCTACGTTTCCATATTTACTCTTCAAATCATCGATTCAAACCAAACAATACATAAAATGTCACCAGGGAAATCTAGGGATATTAATTATTATTTGAAAGCAACATTTCCCAGAACATCTTTCATTTTCCTCGATAAAAATGTCAATGAATGAATAAACGCTCTAATTGTTTGAAAAATCTCTATCTGGATTTTAATCTAAGAAGAAATCAATCAATCTTAGAAAACTTCGTATCTCAAACAAGATTGAGATTGGAGTCGGGCTTAATTAAAATAAATTAGATAAATTTTCCGTTAACCTAAATTCATGAGAAAATATTACGGGTAAATATTTTTTTGTATAATTTTTTCTTCTACCTCTTAATTCAACAAATTCAAAATATTACCGAAATCAAACCCGAAAATAATTTCTACTAAAAAATTATACTTACAAAAACTAGCCTCAAAAGAATCCGTGTCAGGAAGCCACACAAAACACAAAAATCTATTACGAACACAGAGTTCACACTTCACGACACTAAGTCTGTGGTGAATCAAACAGCGGCCGATCCAGACGTCCGTTCGCTCCGAACCCAGGGGCGCTACTGACGTCGCGACGAATGTGGGCATGTAAAAGTAACAATAGGTTGGTAGCTTCAGGGATTAGTTGAGTATTTAATACTATAAAATTTCAAATTAACAAGGATTGTTAGACGGACGTTGAATAGAGTTAGGATCGGATTTCCGGACTCTAGTTAATTAATGATACCCGATATTGGACTTTTGAACTGAACTGGCATTCTGACGCTGTTAAAACTTTCATCGCTTCGGGCGTAGGCTTTGTTGGAATTTTACTATTAACATTGTTAACTTTGATTGTAATTTTGATGATTGATATAATATATGAACAAGAAAATCATAAAATCATTTTAGTGCTAGGTAATAATTAATAAATTCTAGAGGAATTAGAACAATAATGACATACCTACTTAGTTGTAAGTATAAAAGAAGGCAGTAAGCATTAAAACTGGCTCGGCAAGGTTTCTTGGTAAAATTGCTTTTAATTATTTTCTATATTTAGGTCACCCAAGGGCTTTAATGTCTTGGGAATATCGTGAGACTGTTCTAGAAATATATAAGAAGTGACCTCCAATAAATGCTGCAACTTAAATAGTACTCATGAATAATTAAATTTTTAAGCTCTTTCAGTTACTTATAGGGTTTCAAGTGAATGCCAGTAAAATATTTTGCAATATTATAAAATTATGCATTGTTAATTAATTTAATGGATCCTTTTAAAGCTTATTACAAATAACATGGTAGGTCTGATAAAGTTGGGAGGTCAAAGTTATAGATTTTCTTAGAAGGTAATTTAAAATTGGAGTACAAAGAAAATAATTTAAAAGAAAAAAGTTATTGATGGTAATGAAGCAAATATTTTTCAGCCTTGACTCTTAATTTTGTTTTTGTTTATGTTGTTGATAATTTGTGTATTGTTTATTGAAAACCAATGCGTTTATGTATATATATATATAGTTTGTGTGTAAGTAGTTGACATATTATAAGCTAACAGATAATGAAAGATTTATCCATGTATGAGTGTGATTCCTCCCGAACAAGCCGGTTTCCGAAAAGGCTATAGTACCATAGACCACATCCATACGCTGCGGCAAGTTATACAGAAGACCGAAGAGTATAACTTGCCATTATGCCTAGCGTTTGTGGACTATGAGAAAGCCTTCGATTCGGTGGAAACATGGGCGGTGCTTGAGTCTCTTCAGCGATGCCATATTGACTATCGGTACATCGAAGTGTTGAAGTGTTTGTATAGTAACGCCACTATGTCAGTCCGAGTACAGGAGCAGAGCACGAAGGCGATTCCATTGCGAAGAGGCGTAAGGCAGGGAGACGTGATCTCTCCGAAACTGTTTACTGCCGTAATGGAAGACGCCTTCAAGCTCCTGGAATGGCAAGGGCGTGGCATCAACATCAACGGCGAATACATCACTCACCTTCGATTTGCCGACGATATCGTAGTCATGGCAAAGTCGATGGAGGAACTCAGCATGATGCTCGATGACCTCAACCGAGTTTCACAACGGGTGGGCTTGAAAATGAACATGGACAAGACGAAAATAATGTCAAATGCCAATGTTGTGCCCACCCCAGTCTTTGTTGGGAACTCCGTACTCGAAGTTGTTGACTCGTATATCTACCTAGGACAAGTAGTTCAATTAGGTAGGTCCAACTTCGAGAAAGAGGTAAACCGCCGAATCCAACTCGGTTGGGCAGCGTTCGGGAAACTACGTAATGTCTTTTCGTCCGACATACCTCAGTGCCTCAAGACGAAAGTCTTTAACCAATGTGTGTTACCAGTGATGACTTACGGCTCCGAAACGTGGTCTTTCACTATCGGCCTCATCTCAAGGCTCAAAGTCGCTCAACGAGCTATGGAGAGAGCTATGCTCGGAGTTTCACTACGAGATCGACTCAGAAATGAGGAGATCCGTAGGCGAACTAAAGTCACCGACATAGCCCACCGGGTTAGCAAGCTGAAGTGGCAATGGGCAGGCCACATTGCACGCAGAGAAGATGGCAGATGGGGTCGAAAAGTGCTCGAGTGGAGACCACGGAATAGCAAGCGCAGCGTAGGACGTCCACCCACAAGATGGGCAGACGACCTCATTAAAGTCGCCGGAAGACGCTGGATGCAGGTTGCTTCCAACCGGTACTTGTGGAGATCCAAGGGGGAGGTCTATGTTCAGCAGTGGACGTCTTATGGCTGAGATGATGAGTGTGATTAATAAGTAATCAGTTTCAAAGTAAACCTATGTGCAGTAGTTGCCGGTCTTTGGCTGATATGACGGTGATGGTGAAATTGGTTGAATTCTATTTCTATTATCTGAACTGAAGATTTATTAACTTTTAGGATTAATCAGTCAGCTTATTGTCAATAGTGATTGATGTGTCAGCCGATCGGCGATCACTTAAGTACTAATGAATAGACCTATTCCTGCAGAATCTAATAATGTAATAAGTAACTGTTACGAACAAGATTATTATTAATTGCCTGAGATCGTAATGGATCTAGATATATTAATGGATCGTAACAAGGAAGTACATATTCTGCGTCTGTTCAGAAATCCGAGTTGTTTTTGTGGAAGTTTGAAATAAAAAAAATTCGTATCTTATTATGTAAATCAAAAGAAAAATATCGTATGTATGGGACGCATACAGATTTAATACGTTTTGACTTGGAGTAGCAGTGTTGGATACCAGATTTTTTCAAATTTGTGACGATATTCCGCGGCAGTACTGTATTTTATTCACGACAGAGCAAAATAATATAGTTAACTTATGCAAATATTCATTAATATAATTATGAGCAAAATAAAATAACTGAGTGTTGGACTATTCAATGATGGTTTTGATTGATAAATGATTGACACGGATAAAATTTGGAGTAAAATGGTAATATTTTAGAGTTACTAATAGTATCTAATTAGAATCTACATAGTGGTGGTACGAAGGCATGAAGAATATGACGGTTACAACTACTCGTATATAGCTTTATGTTATTACTCGAACTCTTAGGTCTGATTTGATAGCAGAGACCAAATATAGGTAGTGAGATTTTACTCCCTTTGTTTTGAAATTGAGTCATTGCAATTAAATTGTTATTTATTACAGTGCCATTTAGGTAATAAAAAAATCTATATTTACATAGGTACTTTGTTGGTATAAAACACAAAACGATATACTTATAATACAGAAAAAATATTCTTATAGAATAACGCATTTTTATATATGTCTAAAATCTATTTTTTAATACTGTATTGAAAAAATAAGACCCGCCGAGTATCTTGCCGGTCATAAAAGTCAAAATGCTTCTTGGGTCAGAGGTAGAGGTGTACGGTTAGAACTGGTGTAGTTTTTATTTCTCTTTTACTTTTATATACTCGACGTGTAAAAGTGCCCTTGTGACCTACTTACTAAATGAACGTTTGAGTTTGAGTTTCATAAAAGGGGGTTCAAGAAAAAGTCACAGCAATCGTCCATTTTCGGAGGGGAACCAACCTATAATTAACGAATAACGACAAAAATAAATACTAACGTAGCCATGTCGCCTTCTGATGATATTTCACGGAACTGCGAAATAAATATACATAAATATATCTCATCATCCAAAGTAACCCATTCGCCCAAAAGCAAAAAATTAAAAATGTAACTCGGGTATAAGACTGGGTTCTTACATCCCTTATTCACGAATCACAGTGCAATGTACTACTTCAAAGTACATAAACCACGCCAATAGATTTTAATATCAAAATTCTAACTTCATTTTGACTATTTCGGCTCCGTATGCGACTGAAAGCCGGAGCAAACATAAATCTATCAGAGCATGAAGTCAGTGAAATTACAAAAGTTTTGGCAGTGAGTCTATATAGGAAGTTACCCAGAATATCTAGGCCATCTATGTTTTTCGGCTACCTTATCGTATTTATTGCACGAATGTGTGCGCAGTGTGGTGCAGTATAGAAATGTGTGTAACTTCATCATATTTCCCGACATTGCCGCGGTACCATCATCATCATCATCATCATCAACCTCGGAGGTTTACTACTGTCCGCGACAGTCAGCAATCTCTGAGCATGGAGTTCAGCCATACCAATTGCCATATATGTGTGTACATGTGTTAAAAAAACTACTACTACTTCAGCCACGGACGCCCACAGCAGGACATGGGCCGCTCCTATAACCCACAAGAATCAGCACGGGAGGTTGAATGCTATAATCGCCACGCTTGGCTGGTGGGTTGGCTATCGCAGTATATTCAACTGCTCTAAAAGGTACGTAAGGTTAGGTACTTATATCATGATTTCACAAAAATTTATTAAATAAGTATTAGAGTACGGTAAGCTTAAGATGGCTTATATTGTGGGTAGTCAGTCATACATAACAAAATATCGGTGCTCGTCACACAAATTAATGCCTTTACTTGGACATGAACCCAGGACCGTCGGCTTCATAGGGTCACTACCCATTAGGCTAGAATTGTCGGCAATATGTTATGAAGGCAACTGTTATCTGACCCTCCATCATTGACAGTAAATAAGAGCTTGTCGAGTCTGGGTCCGATTTCCTGGCAATGTTTTCCTTCCGAAAAGCGCCTGGCAAATAAAAATGGAATGGTATTTCGTAGTTATATTAGTTCTTATGAATTCAGTGGTAGGAGCCGCAATTATACCAGTGATCTATTATCGCTAAAAATATTAAACAAATAATTTCATCAGTGTTTCTAATTGTATCGTAATACGGAGTGGTTCATTTTTAACGCTAAACTTTGTAATACGAAATTGTACCTGTATATAATTCTAGCGGTTTACGAAGGGTACTAGTAAAATTTTAAATATAATTATTTTATACTGTTAAATCAAAATTGTTCCCGAATGTCCTAGGCAGCCCATTTTACAGTAGTAAAAAATAGGTATAACAATATTTATTAATTTAAACTATATAGCACTAAAGAAAAACTTAAAGTAGAAAAAGCAGACTTAGTACCTAAATTAGATAAAATTTAAAACTAATAATTCTTAAAATTTGTTGCGTTTATATTGCTGGCTACAAGCTAGGTTTGAATTCATTAATGTAGTTCATCCGTGAATCGAGCAGCAAGTTACGCATGACATTTGAATAAAATTGATTTAACGTCGAAACCGATGTTGATCATATGATACATTCATCAACTCATCACACCAGGCCATCTGTATGCAAAAGTTGTGTCACTGCGGGGAGTACGTTTGCTAACTGCAATATTAACGCACGACATTTTTGCTTTCAGAATGGAAGGGATTTTTCGAAACCGAGGAAATCAGATATTATTTATTACGTAGAATTGTAATATTAAAATACCGTGGTCGAAATAGTAACAGTTATTACGAATATTTGTACATTCGTGTTCAATGGAAAACAAAAATAATGTAAACAAATATGGCGGCTGATTGACAATTGAATTTTTATGCAAAACATAAAACAATTGACACACAACAGAATATTATTATAAAACGTATCGTTTTACTGAATATATATAATTATCTCATATTTGAACTAAATAAGAATGTAAGTAACAAATTTACGTGTATACAATGACAATAAAACCATTGATAGCGAAGCATAATCGCGAAGAACTAGACTAACATAGCACCCTTCTCCCGCGGGTGTCGTAAGAGGCGATAAAGGTAAAAATCCCTCGGACGGGCAGCGGCGTCCGTCGAAACCCAATCTGCAGCTACTGCGGTCGCCGACCCGCCTGCCAAGCGTGGCGACTATGGCAACTACCCCAAGATGATACAAGTCATATTTTTGGAGGGCCTATGTCCAGCAGTTGACTGCGTACGGCTGAAATGTATGTATGTATGTATACTCGCGAAGCCATGAAGGCAAATGGGTTTGTATATTTTTTTTTACGTTTTCTATTGACCCCGATGTATTCTGCTATTGACTTCATTTATATATATAAGTACTAGCTGACATAACCGTGATGTGCACAGATTTTTTTTTGCATCCTATTTTACGATATATAAATGATATTGTAAGTAAACAATACATTGATTTACTCAAAATTGGGCAGGCTTATTCACTTAGTATTATTATGCACTTATTGATGATTGTTTAATATCGATACTCTATGGGTGATTGTTATTAAAATTGTATCAGTTTTTATCCACATTGTTTATTAAGCCGATTAGATCCGGGCATGTCATGAGTGCCGTGATCATATTCTCAGCCGTGTGGTCCCAGCTGAGGTTAGCAACAGAGAGTAATTTTATTTTGACATGACATCAGTATAAACCTTAAACATCTTGTTCACGTAACGAGTACCTACATTCGTGTGTGATTCCTATTTCCTATTTATTGGCAATATGTCTCCGCTGACATCTTGTACAGGCAAAGTTTCGTGGCACGTTTTGACGAACAGCGACACAACGACAAGCATGTAATTTCATTATCGCAAAGTAAAAGCAAATCCCTTCAAGAAGTTCAAAGTCGTTTTTCAAATCTAAGAGTTGAAGCGCTACCGCGAAAAACGATATTCGAAAATTTCGGACGATTGCGTCTGCCACTCTCATGATGCCGTAATTGGAGTAAAATTGACAGGTCCACGAACTTCGGTGTTTGCGGTACTGGGCCTGTGTGGGTGATAAAAAAATAAAGCGTTATTTAATACCTACTTAATCATATTGGAAATGTTTCTACATATTTAAGCAGGTGAAAACGTATTTCAGATGTCAAGCCGGTCTCAGACGGTCTGAATCCGCGATAAATGGAATACATAAAATTGAGTATTTCGTTGTACGAGTATTATCACCTATTTAATATGAGAAAATTGGCCTGTAGCTTTCCCTCTAATCATCATCATCAACATATCAGTCGAAAAACGCCCACTCTTGGACATAAGCCTCCCCCATAGCGACCCACAGTGACCGGTTTTGCGCCACCCGCATTTATTAATTTTATTTATTTAACCTTTATTGCATAAAACACAAAAGTACAAAAGACGGAGTGAATGCTACAAAGCATTCTCTTAGGTTGGTACCTATTAGCTGTTGCCAACCTTTAGGCAAAGCAGAGCAGTTGTCAACCGCATCAAGTGGATTCCCGCGATATTTACAATATCATCGGTCCACCTTGTGGGCGCTCTGTCCCTCTAATAAATATACCTGAATCTTACGTTTAGGGTAATCTGTGTATTAGAAGAAGGAGGTGGGCGGCATCATACATCAGGCAGTCCACGCAGTATATAACCGCACTGAGTGGAAACCAATATGGCCGCGATCCTCACCAGTGAGGGAACGATGTAGAAGAAGTGTATTAACAAGAATTCTTAAAAAATGTACTCTTATGGGGCAGGGCAAAGGATGGCCGATGGGGCTAAGAACTATTGTACACTACGTACCGGAAGACGCAGCGCGGGTAAACTCCAATAAGGTGGTTCAAAAACCAGGTAGGTTGCGGAAAGCCATAGAAGGCAACAGCACAGATCGAGTCGTTTTGGTAATCCTTGGGGAATCTTACATATTGTTCAGCAGTGTAAATCTTTCGGCAGAAATGAGAAATATAATGACACTTTATATATAAATCTATACAAACGGGACTTAACCTTAAAAATCAACCTATCAACGATTTGTTAGCCGTTTGTCGAATACGCAGTTCGTCCAAATCGCTTTTTGTCGTTTGCCAACTACGCAGTTCGTCCATGATATGATACGCCCATTTCGCGATTCGTCAATACGCAGTTCGTCCATTTCGCTGTTTGTCATTCCGGATTTCGTCCATTTCGCGACTCGTCAAGACGCAGTTCGTCCATTTCGCTATTTATTATTCCTTATTTCATTCATTTCGTGATTCGTCCTTCGCACTCTACCTACGCAGAACTGGAATTAATGAAATTTCATCGAATCATCATAAGCAAGCGAAGCGTGAGATTTTTTTTTTTTTTTCACTCTGGCTGTATGTTTGAGCCGTTTGGGGTGGAAATACTTGGACTGCGAGGACCAGGGGCACACAAAATATATAAAAAGCTTTCTAAGCGTCTTGTTGATGCGATGGGTGACCAAAATGCAGTCATACTTTACCCGGCGCATCAGTATTGCCGTTCAGCACAGCAATGCTGCCAGCCTTCTGGGCACCTTACCAACTGACACTGATTTCGAGCCCATTTTTTATTTGTAAATATATTCTTCTTTTTTATCATATTTAAAAATAGTATTTTATTTTATGTGATTTTTTTTAAGTAGGCACCATGGAAACTATATATCATTATAGCTTATAGTAGAGGTAACTGAGTGGTAAATTGATAGAATAATTTTTGGTGGTAAAAAATATCAACAGAACAAAAAACTTATCAACTTTAGAAATTACCTCCGACGTTTCGAGAACCACATTGAAAGATGAATGAAGAGATGAGACCACGAGGACAATGTTTACTCGTATTTGTAATACTGTGTAAAAACCGTGAAAGTTTATATTAGTACGCTATACATATAGTATATGAATCAAAACGTTAGAACGCCATTTCCAGCGAAACGACCAATATTTTTCTCCCCACCTTAGCCCTAATCCATATTAACGACATCGTCACTTCGAATCACATAAAGCTAGCGCCACAAGGGCGGTAAAAATAAAGCGCGGTACACACTACCCTCGGGCGACCATAAGTCATCTACTCGGGACGGGACAATGCATAGAGAGCAGCCTTTCAGCGGCCTGGCATAAATTTAACACTTTTGACGCAAACCTAAATTATTAATTTTGGTCTTTGTGTTTAGATTTAGCTGCGCCTATATCATCGGAAGGAAGGAAAGAGACTAAATATAGCGTCATAAATATACATTTTAATGTATTACCCCAAGCTAAATGTGTTTTTGTTTATCATGTGATGTTTTGAGGAATAGGCTGGTTAATTAAAAGAATACTAGTTAAGTTCGCTATGTATAAAAAGTTTAAAATACCGGGTGTTATAAAACACGTGATACAAGATTATCAAGCCGGCATCTGGTCATGATTTGGAACAATTTTTACTATGGGGTCAACTGTGTAAATAAAAAATAAAAAACAACTCTCTCATACATTTTCTTTAACTTATTATTGACCTTTCCTATGGAAAAGCTCAATTTTTATTTAACTTTCCAAACTAAATGTCAGATTAGGAAATGCATGAGTATTTATGGTAATTATTCCAATTTTGATAAAATTAAATAATTGAGAACAAATACAATAGATAAAATAAGAATTAAGGGGCTCCCTACAACAAACGTGCTTATGTCCGTTATTTGCTACATATTAATTGTGTATAATCATCCACCAGATATGCAACAAGATCTGGAGAACAGGTCAATGGCCAGAAGTCTGGACACAATCCGCTGTTGTTCCGTTGCACAAAAAGGGCTCTACAACAACAACAAATCTGTACCTCAATAGCTCAAGCTTCGTGAAATTGGATAACCAGAAGTCCAAAGTTTTTCACACAGAACGAGGCGTTCGTTAAGGTTGTATTATGTCTCCCAAGTTATTAAATCTATATGGGGAACATATTATCACGAGGAAAGCGCTGGATGGCAGGAACGGTGGTGTTGCAGTTGGTGGTCGTAGGGTTAGCAACCTGATATACGCAGACGACATAACAATATTTGCTTCGGGTGAAAAGGAAATGGCAACTGTCCTGAAGAAAATTGAAGTTGAAAGTGCCAAGCTCGGTCTTAAGATCAACCGTTCTAAGACGAAAATAATGGTGGTGGACAGGGCTCAAATACTTTCAATTTCTTCCGCACTCGAGGGGTAAGATAAAGTCAACGAGTTTGTGTATCTGGACTCGCTGATTAATTTCGACGGCGGCTGCACTGATGAAATTTGCCGTAGGGCTGGTATGGCTAAAAGTGCAATGGCTAGCCTAGACAAAATATAGAAATATGGTATACGGCGAACAACGAAAGTGCGCTTGGTTCGAGCCTTAGTGTTCTCCATTTTCTTATACGGTGCTGAAACTTGGAGTGTAAGAAGTCGCGATAGCAGTAAAATCAATGCTTTGGAGATGTGGTGTTGGCGAAGGTTACCTTGGACTGCGATGCGGACTAACGAGTCGATATTAAAAGAGCTCAACATCACGACGCGACTCTCCGCAATATGCCGGAAACAAGCCCTGACCCTCTTTGGACATATAATGCGGTCCCCAAAGCATGGTCTAGAGAAGGAGATTATTGTCGAGCAAATTGATGGCAGACGTGCGCAAGGAAGGGCACCTACTAGATGGTCTGACGGAATAAAGAAGGCAGTGGGCGGCAGTATGCACCGAGCGGTCCACGCAGCATACAACCGCACTGAGTGGAGACAAATGTTTGTGGCCGCGATCCTCATCAGTGAGGGAACGACGAAGAAGAGAACTGTGTATAGGTATAGTATAATGGTACGGAATCCTGCGAATAGGACTCGCATTTGGTCGGTTTTTTAATAACCGGAAGTTTAAAGATTCGGACAATTATATAGAATTGTAATAAAGTTCTTATTTATATTTTTTCATGGAAAATCTAACGTAAATTATGGTACGAAAATTGAAACAGTCGATATAAATTTCGCCTTGTGAATCTCTTCTGTCACACTTAATAAATATTCATAAAATACAATAAAAATTAATATTTTTTTGTAAAAAGTATTCATAGTATAATGGACAAGTATCGGTAGTAAAAAAATATTTTCATTTTAAATATGACTTTGCGTAAGCAAAGCATAAGCCTTGTGACTTTTGACACAAATATTTAAACTCTGGGTCATATCATATTTGATACATAGTTATTTTTCGATGAAAGAAAGCATCAGAAATAAATCGTACCTGGTTGTTTTGAAATTTCAAATTTGTTGAAAGCATAGATTTATAAATGAATGTTTTGGGTCAATCTGGCATAACCAGGGCCCGTATTGTTCATGCCGTTGACGCAAAAATGATGTCACGCTGCATAAAGTATGATTCCAATTAAATTAGGCACAATGACATCTTTACAGTAGTTTTGCTACTCGTAAACGACGAAAACGTTTATTGTTCCTGTTGTGATCAATATATAACATCAAAAATAAAAAAAATATCACTGCACATTTGCAAACAGCTAAACATATTGAAAGAGAAGAAAGAGAATTAACACAAAAGGAGTTTAAACTGGATTTTACGAATTTTATGGTAGCGTCAAACATACCATGGGTTCAATTAGAAAATGAGAATATCCGTAACTTTCTTCATAGATGTATAGATAGCAAGTATGCAAAAACAACAAGAGTTCCATCGGAGTCAAACTTAAGAGTACAGTATTGTATTTACCTAAAATGTTCAAAAAAGTTTTCGATTCTATCAGGAATGATATCGCGGATTCGTACATTTACGTAAGTGTTTACGAGACGAAAGATCAATTGGACCAAAATGTGTCCAATGTCATAGTTGGAGCACTCAGAAAAACTAACGCAAGTAAACCACACATAATAGCTTCCAAGGTCCTTGACAGGACTAATCATGCCACTGTAAACAGTTTAGTAATCGAATCGTTGAAAAAGCATTATGGAAATGACAATCACAATGAAAGGGTGGTGTTATTTCTGACTGACGGGGCTCCCTATATGGTAAAAGCTGAAAAAACTCTACGGAATTTATTTCCAAATATGATACACGTGACAAGCTTAGCCCATGGCTTCAACCGTGTTGCTGACACAGTCCGAGGTTTGTATGATGATGCAAATGAGTTGATTTGTAGTATGAAAACGACATTTTTAAAATCCCCATCACGATCATAAAAGTTAAACAGTTATATCCTAATATGCCACAACGTCTCCGTCCAATTATAATAAGATGGAATACGTGGATTGAGGCCTGTATCTACTACACGACTTACTTCGATGAAATCAAAAACGTTCTTAATAATCTTGATGACCAAATACCGCAAAAGTAAGACCGGTTAAATAGCCGGTTAATTGGGAAACCACACCTGAAAAATCATTTAAAACTCATAACTAAAAGCTACACAGTTTTAGTAAAAGCTACCAAGCAAATGGAGAATTCTACGCTCATATTGAGTGAGTCGCTACTGGTAGTTAAAACTGTGATAGGCAAATTATCAAGGGTTAGACTGCATGAAAAAGGAAAAAATATTTATAAAAAGTATAAAACAGTCTTACACAAAAATAAGGAATTACCAACCATCCAAATAATGGCTGACTTAAACGACAATAAAGAAGTTTGTCTTGAAAATAGTTTTATGGCCTTATTTTAAGTATGTACATCTATTCTGTCGAAATTGAAAGGTCTTTTTCAATATTAAAACAGATTTTTATAAACCGGCCATGCACCATGACCCTAAAAGCCTTGAGCAAATTGTAACTATCAATTTCGAATCAAAATATAAGGGGCATAAAAAGTAGAAATGTAAATAATATGTTTCAAATTTATAATAGTGTACAAAACTTCGTTTGTAAATAATTATCTTTAAGTATCTAGTTATTCGTGTAGGTATGACCCAGGACTTTGATTTGCATACCATTTAGTACCTTGTCGCAGTGGCAATAATATGTAATCTCTAGCGTCTAGAGTTGATTGTCTCAATGACAAAGTACGTTATGTTACACAAATCAATTTCCTTGACTGTTTATAAATCAATATGTAATAAAATATTTTTAAATGTAACCTTTTTAGGGTTCCGTAGTCAACTAGGAACCCTTATAGTTTCGCCATGTCCGTCCGTCCGTCCGTCCGTCCGTCCGCGGATAATCTCAGTGACCGTTAGCACTACAAAGCTGAAATTTGGTACTAATATGTATATCAATCACGCCGACAAAGTGCAAAAATAAAAAGTGGAAAAAAATGTTTTCTTAGGGCACCCCCCCCCCTATACGTAAAGTGGGGAGTGATTTTTTTCTTCAATCTAATCCTAACTTGTGATATATTGTTGGATAGGTATTTCAAAATGAATTGGGGTTTACTAACATCATTTTTTCATAATGTCAATATTTTCGGAAATAATCGCTCCAGAAGTAAAAAAAAGTGCGTCCCCCCCCCTCTAACTTTTGAACCACAAGTTTCAAAAATATGAAAAAAATCTCAAAGTAGAACTTTACATAAACTTTCTAGGAAAATTATTTTGAACTTGATAGATTTAATGGTTTTTGAAAAAACTATATATATATATAAATGAACCCCTATTTCTCTTGGTCACGCTATAACTTGCGAACGGCTTTACCGATTTGGCTAATTTTGGTCTTGAAATATTTGTAGTAGCTCAGGGAAGGTTTAAACGGTGAGAAAGTATGAAAAAATATCGATTAATATACTAAAATATAATAAAATGAAAATATTGTTCCCCCATACAAACTAATCAACTCGAAAAAACTGTAAGCGCCGCATGATTTCATACATCTTACGCGTTTTTTGGTAAAATGGTCTCTGCTTTCACTCGAGAAAGACGGAAGCGCCGCAGGATTGCATATATCTTAGGCTTTTTTGTGAGCAAAATAGGTACTTTATATTATTCCAGCACTAAAGTCGTTAAGGCTATAGTTTCTTACAAATTGTTAATAAATTAGCCCTTATTCCCTAAGATATGGCTGTCAAAATCTCTATTGAATGACAAGACACACTTCGTCACTTCAGGCCCGGTACCGCGAAGATCGAAGTTCGTATATGTCGAGCATTTCTCTTTTACTCCAATTAAGACGTTAAGAGTGACAGAGACAATCGTCCGAAATTTACGAATATCGTTGTTCGCGGTAGCGCCGCCATTTTATGTATAATTTCGCGTTTAGTATTAACAGTAAATAAGAATCTGCACTAATATTCATCGCCCAATGCGACCGTCCCCTCCGTTGTCTTACTACTTCAGATGGGTACTAAGTGTGAGTGAAGTAGTGAGACAAATACGAACATTTCCGAGAAAATACGATAGGAAAGGATTATTCACTACATCTGAGCCCCGAGTGTAAGTTTTTAACGTAACGAAACGTCACCATTAGCGTTAGTTACCCATATTATATCAGTATCACTTACGCATTTGAGACATTTTTTACGTCAAAAAAAACTTACATTAGAGCCTCTGTACTTTAAGCTCGCGTGTATAGTTTACTTAATTTGCCGATAGATGTCGCTGGCTGGTTAACACTCCATGTTACAACCCCTTCTTACTACTCGTGGTGGGACTGAAATCGACAGCATTTTTTCGAATTTTTAATGTACCGTTGGGATCTTTAACTCTTTCTTTAGTTGTCAGCGTCCTTTGTGGGCCCGTTTTTAGGATTCTGTACTTAATATTAATATGTCAACTACGGAACCCTACGCTGAGCGTGGCCCGACACGCTCTTGGCCGGTTTTTTATTCGTTCTCATTAAAACAAACGTTCTGTCAAAAATGTTACAAGTGTTACTGAGAAATAAAAATATTGATTTCCTAATTGTATTATTTGTTAAAATCAGAAAAAATGTGTCCATTGATTATACATTTTCCTTTTAGCAGAGAAGTTGGAATAATTAACCAAATGTGTGAAAAAACAAACAAAAACACGATAACAAATCAAAAGGATTTTTATGAATATTGCATTACGTATGAACGCGAAGATGATTTAGATTTTCTTTGCATGGGAATTAATGTAAGAAGGATGGAATGCTTTACGTTAGAGAGGAATTGTGTTTTCTACGTAACTATTGTAACGTGTTGTTAAAAATACCATTTAATAAAATATAATGTAGCAACCTTAAGAGGAAAATAAATATTTATTTTAGTCGTATGTGTAGTATTCAAGGAGTAATTGCAGAAGACTTTACCTGACACTACCTACTTCATTGTTGTTGACGGTGTATGTAGATGGAAAAGGCATGTAAACCAAATGTTAAACTGAGAGTTTGTTAGAATAAGTTTGTTATGTTTGATTCTTAGTATACTTATACTCATTTATTTGTAAAGCCAATTTATACTACTAATATTTATACTACGTTGCCAGTTTTGTATTCCGAGTTAGAATCTGTTGATCTATTATTGTGATTGTTGTTAGGCATGCTGTAAGGGATTAGTTATGTTTTAGTGCGGGAGAGTGTGATGTATGTACATCAGCCTTTATGTTATATTACCTTTTTGTATACATGCCCTAATAGTAGTAGTTACTCTTTTGTTGTCTTTTCCCAATATGGCGTCCATGTAAAAATACGGTGTTTTTAGTCAATGAATAACTAAGGGAATTATTAATTAATTAGGTGTTTTTATGGATATAACAACCACATGATCACTTGCATAATTTCGTGCGATTTTGACAAAGTATAAAAATGTCGAAATGTATATTAGATTAAAATAAAAAGATGATGCGACAAATACAGTAAAAGTAATAAATATACATGTAAATAATTACTATAATCGCTTTCTCAAGAAGGTCATCCGCAGGTAGTGCGCCAAGAATAGATAGTCTGTTTATCAAACCTCTTAATGATACTAACTGGCCACCTTACGCAATTGGTGTAATAAATGATTTGTCAAGTCTGTCATTGTGTTTTCATGACGTGAGAAAATGGACAGAGATTTTGTACAGTCGCCATCAGATATATCGGAGCTGTGGAGATGGTCACAAATATCTGAACAACGCCTCTATTGTCAAGGCGATAAAGTGCATGTTCAGATATTTGTGACCACCTCCACAGTTCCGATATTTCTGATGGCGACTGTAACCTCGAAAATCAAAAACAACGCCCTACTACTCTTAATGATGGGACTAAATATAATTTCGGCAAAAAAATAATAATATCAGCGTTATCTCGCTTTGGTGTTGCGTAAATAGAATTTCATGCACAGCATCAGTTACAACGGATGCATCTGATAAAATGATAACTCGCTGGAGTGAGCACACTTGCGAGAAGAATAAGAAAAAATAAATAAAGTGTTTCTAGCTCTACGCAAGTGTAAAGATGAAATATGCATCGATTTTGCACCAATCCAAGCAACTTTCGAAACACATATGGAACCTTTCAAACTAGAACGTGAGACGTACATAGATGAAATGCCTGTTTTCAAGCAAGCAAAAGACGGTCTCTACAAGGCAAGAAAGCGGCACATGTTCCGACATATTGACTAACAAAAATGTGGCTGACTTTAACGTTCCAGTCATTTTGACAAACAATTTTTGATAGGTAGCCGATGATGGTGGCCGTGATATAATACTAATATTTCCGTCAATAGCTGCCCGAGACTATTTAGATACTTTCCACGAAGAAGAGTCATTCTTGGGTGACGGTACATTCAAGTTTAGCCCTGTTCCTTTTCGCCACTTGTATACCGTGCACATGGATTTAGGTTCGAACGTCGACACAAACAACGTTGTCCCAATTGCCTATGGTCTGTTACCAAATAAAAATCAGAATACGTACGTCAGGTTTTTCAAATCACTGGAAGAAAAAATGCATTTGAATATTAAACAATATAAATGTGACTATGAACTGGCAACAATAAATGCAGTGACAGAAGTATTTCCAGAAGCAGAAGTGTTTGGGTGCTTTTTTCTTTTCCAAAAAGCGATAACTATAAACGCTCAGGAATTGGGATTAGACGAAGCAACAGATGGGATGGTTGGACCATAATCCGATGAACAGCGAACTTCCCGTTACTACTGGCGAAATTATGTATGAGGGGTGGAGGTCAATTTTAGAACTAGCTCCACGCATTGACGCTTTAACTAAATTTAAAAGATATATTACTGATAATTGGTTACACAAATTCCCGACGGACTTCCTAAGTTGTTCGACTAATAAACACCGAACCACGAATTTGCTGGAAGGCTGAAATCTATATTACTATATACTATTTTCCCTCTAACTTATTAAATAAAATAATTATTAACATACTCGCATATTCAACTAACACAGAAAATATGCATTTAAAAAAAATTAACTAATTAATTCACAAAAAGTACCGTGGGAAATATTTTAACACTATTCTATTAACACAACTTGTCAAATGTTGATTGCATTGGGCCTCGGAAATCAATTAAACAAAATAATAATGATTTGGAACATATAAAAAAAATCCTACCTGTTCCCCACTGGTACCAGTAAGCTACGGTTAGAATTGTGCCACAACTAAATTATAATTGTATACGAAAACAGAAAAACAAACATAATATTAAAAGGGAAACTATGACAGATTACTAATGTTCGCCAGTGTAATGAAATTAGTGAAAAAATAGCTGAGCACTTTCCTGCAGGTTTCGGGACAAAAATAAAACCTCCCAGGTGACAAGTCTCGGGTACCGCATTGACACGGGAACTGTTCCCGTGTCAATGCGGTACACAAGGGTGAGGACGGTGGTCGAATCACTGTTCCCGGTGGAAAACTGTGAATGAAGAGTAATACATTTTCTTACAAACATTCTACAATTGATACATGCTACCAAGTGATACATTCAAAAGGATACTCTATAAAATAACTAACGAAAAATCTCACCCGCGACAAAAAGCGGTTTTATTTTATGGAATTACGTACATAAAATTTCTGTATTACAATAAATAACGATTGGAAACAATCGTTATTTAAATATTGTAAATTCTTATAATTCCTTCTCAAATCTTTCTCTCATTGTTTGACGCTTGATTGAAATAAAAATCAATGTCAGTTTAAAAATATGTGTATTTTTTTCCATTTGCGTAAAGAGGTTTGATGCTGACAAGTAACTCAAGAAAAAGGTTTCTTATGCAGCGTAATGCTGCAGCATGTATTAAAACAAATCAAATAGTTTTATATACGTTTCACGTATCAAGTAGGTATTATTTATTCTACGTGTAAATAAAGTACTTTTGAAATAATTTGTATCTATGGGCATAACTATGTTTGTGACGTATGTAGGATTAGACAATTTCAGTATGTTTGTTACCGGAAATGTATGAAATCAAGGAATTGTATACAAATCCTAGGAAATATGTACAATTCCGATACTATTTAGGAAATGTATAAAATATTGTTTGATAAACTATTTAATGCATAGATATCCTAGGAAATGTATAAATTTCCTCGGAATTGTATATAATTCCAATATCTTATTAGGATAAGTACCCACCAATGTCTTAAATATTTTACATTTCCGATTGCGATTTAGGAAATGTATAGATTTCCTAGGAAATGTGTAATGTGTAAGTATAATATAATTTATTTCACACATTTACTTGCGATTTTAGGAATTACATACATTTCCTAGGAATTGTATACAATGACGGATTACATACAATCATTTCCGTTAACATATACATAAAATATCGACTCTTAAAAACACCTTGAATAAGTAAACATTTTTAGGGGTCGACATTTTATATAGTCATTTTGCGATAAGTTTCGGTAAACATATATAAATAAAATTCTTTATATTCGGAGCAATATTTCATTGTACCAGTTGATGCTAAAATTGATAATAAGTTTTCTTATATATTTCGAGGATAAGATCAAATCAGGCAACCAACTTCATTTCCTTATATCAATATCTCCGAGAGAGACAAGTTACTTATAAATTTATGTAGGTAGTAATCTTGATACAAACGTGATGACTTGCTCATTGTCATAATTGGGATTAAATTCAGTACCGATATCTAAGTTTCTTATTATTATATTATAAATAAAACGTTATATTGCGTTTTCTATCCAAAGACAATGAAAATAGATTAAAGTTTAATTGCCATACAAACTTAATTTTAGGAAACCTTTAAAAGACACACATAGTTCACACTCATTGCTTTAACTGAACAATCAGTAAAACAAATTTAACTAAAAATAGAAACTTAAGTATAGTCAACCAATTTGATTTGTAGGCCACTTCGAACCTTGTCACAGTGACGGTAATAAGAGATCTTTTGCGTCTTTCATATAAATTTTCACTGTGACAAGGAACCAAGTGGCCTATAGATCAAATTGGTTGACTGTACATAATTATAATAATGAAATAATCTTCGCTCCATCACCGAACGTCGAGGCGAGGGGAGCAGTTTCAACCTTACATTGTGAATATTCCATTCGTACGAATGCACGAAGTAATTCGCTTCTACCTTCCTAACGCGGACTGCTAAGGAATGGAATTTGCTGCCATCGTATATATTCCAGGAAAGATATAATTTGGGTCTTTTCAAGGCAAAAGTTAATAGACTGTTACTGAACCAGCGTGCTACACCCTCGACCTCATCGACACATACCATCAGGTGTGACTAAGGTCGAACGCCGGTTAGTCTTGTATAAAAAGAACACTAACCATTGGCATTTACCCCAAAATGCTGGCAACGTTTCCTCTTTGCACCGCTAGGACGATAGTATTATACATATACATATTTTTATAAATCTTTTTATTTTCAATCAATTCCAAATTCGTCCAGATTTAGTTGCATTTTTACGCTCGGTTCCTGGGAGACGGAGTTGCGATTTAATTGTGAATCAGAGTGATGTGAGATGCTCTCCATAGGTGGCCAAGACCATATTCTGGACATGGATTGTTTTTAATCTTTACCTGTCTTTGCTTTCGCAACAAAAACTATAAGGATCTCGTTTTTATTGAGTGATTGATTAGACTGATTTAGTGAACATGTAAAATTAAGATTGGCCACTGAATTAGTCTATCCATCTTCATGAGGATCTCGAGTGATGGAGCGCCATTGTTTTATGTCCATTGGAATTATCTTGACGGAACGATGGTGGTGGTAATACAGAACGAAAACATTTTTAAAGTTTTTTAACTAACGAAAACATTTATAGGCAAAACTACTTTTTTTTGGCAATTGATGTAAGGGTTCTAAGCTGTCAGTTTTTAGGTTCTTATCAATATTTTAAGTAAGCCCCATAGTGCCAATAGCCTAGATAAGATATTATAATTGCGAAAGAAAAACTAACAAAGTTATAAAAAACTACTAAATAAACAATAACCCAAGAAACTATTGTCTGAGAATCATAATTAAAATAAGCAGTTATAAATCACTCGGAGCTTAGTCTTGACATGTATAACAGCTAAAACGAAATAACTTAATGTAGTAAGTAGTTAAGTACTCATAGTAGTCAGGTAATTTTTGTAAATAAATATATATAAATTACTAAATTAGGTTGCTATAGTTTGACTTGTTTACGTATAATTTATATTAACTTCACCCACACGATGTTACAGACCTCGTTACTATGGCTTTTATATTTATTTTATGTTTTAATGAGAAATTCTAGGAATTTATTCGTGAAATAATAACACATTTCAATTTTCTAATCGGCTATGTATACTATGCTCCAATTGCTCTACTGAAATAGGCAGTGAGTCGTTGCTAGGCCAGTTAAATAAGAGAATGCTAACAAATTATTTTACATTGCTTCACTGCACTTAATCATTTATTTTGCTTAACCTATTAAATAACTTAGAATATTAAGCTCCTTACTGATTTCAATGAACACCCGGCTCAAGTCGTTGTACATACATTATATACATTTCAGCCATATGCAGTCCACTGCTGGACATAGGCCTCCCACAAATATGACTTGTATCATCTTGGGGGTAGTTGCTACAGTCGCCACGCTTGGCAGGCGGGTTGGCGACCGTAGTAGCTGTAGATTGGGTTTTGATAGACGCTGCTGCCCGTGCGTAGGATTTTTCCCTTTTTTGCCTTTTACGACACCCGCGGGAGTAGATGGGGTAGTGCTATTCTAGTCAAGCCGTTGTACGAAGAAAGAAATTCTCATAACTGGTAGATTGTATAAAGTATGCAAGCTCTAAGATTTTTAGATTATTTCAACCCCTTAGGGCTACACCATCCGGGGTTGAAATTTTGTATGGCAGTATAAACTTAACGGCGTCAGGTTGTATTGCATATGCTTGAGATTTTTTACGGATCTCGCTGTGACCGGGTGGTATAAGGTTCAGGGCATTGGCCGAGAAGGTTGAAGTTCAGCGATCGGTAGTTGCCTTGGTCATTTTTTACGTACGTTTGTATATGATCATCATGTTTCAGTTGTTACGGCATTTTGACACGGCTCATGGGAGCCTGGAGTTTTACGTAGGGGCGTAGGCAGTAGTTTTACGAAAGCGACTGCCATCTGATTTTCCAACCCAGAGGGTAAACTAGACCTTATTGGGATTAGTTCTGTTTTCTCACGATGTTTTCCTTCAACTAAAAGCGACTGGTAAATATCAAATGATATTTTGTACACAAGTTCCGAAAAACTCATTGGTTTAAGCTGCAGTTTTAACCTGCGACCTCGGGATTGTAAGTCTCATGCTCTTTCCTTTAGGCCACCAGCGCTACGCATATGTGATATGTAGGTACCGTGTAATTTACAGTTGAAAATAGACTACATATATACGGAGTTCGCCATTTTTGTTTAGACACATTCACGTGGTCGTTTATTTGAGCGCGGTTCACGTAATTACGAGTACGTTTGACGTGAACGTGAACAATAAATAACTATCCGCTAGCCGGGCACTAATTACAGGCTTTATCCGTCAAACTTGCGAAGTTTCCACTCCGGAGATGGATATGTTATTAATGTGCGTGGGAACAGGGTTGACTAAAGTTTGGTTCATTTAAATTCAGTTCAATTTAATGATTTTTATTCAAGTATTGCCTACAAAACAAGCAATTTTAAATATTCATATAAAAATACTCATATGACAAAAACTATAGGGCATCTTTTAGATTTCGGTTAGTTTTAGTTGATTGTTATTGTTTAATTATTAATTTTAATTTTAATTTTTTTTTTAATTATAAATTTGCTTTTCTAGATAGATTCAAAATGTTATCATCAAAAAAAAATTACTGACTGAGACTGGAAGTGTTTTACCTATTTAATTTAACTAAAATGGTAATCTTATTTGCCTGCCCCTGACAAAAAAAAAAACATATAAGTATTTATTTACAAAACATTCCAAAATTAAGGCAACAGCGCCGTTTTCCTCAAACATTCAAAGAAAACAAGCTTTTTTTATCTTAATCAAAACATTCATCTCCTGTCCGGAAAAACTTCCAATTGGTCGAATAAAAACCCTTCAGCAGACTCCGTAGGTTGGCAGCCCTGTTTAGTAATTCGGGAATCCGTCGTGACGTCATTACGACGTAATCAAGGGTCCGTCTTCATCGGGACCCCGAGTGATTGATTGAGCTATGGAGTTTGGAACTTTACAATGGGACTTGAAATTGGATTATTGTTTTTAAAGGGTTGATTGTGCTCGTAAGTAGGGAAATTGAAAAGAAAATTGGTTCCAAGTAGACGATTATATTTTGTAATTAAAAATTTAACGGACATTAATCACGTCAAAACCTAAGGTAAGGTAAGTTACCTAGATCTTTGCAGACATTTCGGAAATGTTGTAAACTTCTTCGCTGCCGGCTAGACTTAAAAGGCAGGTCTTCTTGCTGCGAGTTTTTCCAATTATCCGTAATCGGATTTCATAAATATATTGCACACTGTGTTACCGAACCGACGCAACTCTCACATCATAATATATATTTTATAGTAGTGTTTTGGTGACACTTACAGTTACTAAATTATTGGATTTCACGCATATGAAACTAAAAACTATTCACCATGTTCAAATTTTTATCATGATGAATAGTTTTCATCATGATGGATGTTTGTTATCAACTAAAAAAAATATGGTGACAACTAAAAAAAATTTAAAATTATTAGTCGCGGATGGCCAGTAAAATAATCCGTGTCCCTACATTTATATAACATTATTATTCTAAGACTTACTCTAAACTAGTAAAATTAGTATAATGTATGTACATAATTCTTTTTTTTGCCATTAGCACCACTATTGCCATTAGACTAATAAATAGGTTTGTAAGATAAATTTAGTAAAAGCCAGTGCCTCCTTAAATTCTTAGACCATCAGGATCCCGACAGACAGGGTCATTTATCTGCAATAAAGAGCTGAGTTTTGGAGACCCTGTATTTAGTAATTCAAGGACCAATTATGAGTAATTTCAAAATATTTTTTGCAAATTTTTGAAACACGAATATTAATTGTAAGTACTTACAATAGGTACGCTTATACTATATCCGCAAAATTAAGTGGCGACTCGGACACTAATCTTCAGTTAACGTCTTTTTTGTGCCTGCCGTTACTCGCACTAGTATTGCACGGCACACTCCATAAAGCCGTACAGGTGCGGAAGAAATAGCATGATTCCAATGATTTATGACCCGATTCGCCACTTAATTTTGTAAATAGTACTTATACAGTGCAAAGATTAAATTTTTACTCATTGGTACACTAAAGGTGCTCTCTAAATAAAGGATTCAGCTATGTACGGTCTTTCACCTCTTTGCTTTTCATTTAGAGCACTCGCGCCAAACAACAAGATTGCTTGCTTACATTAAAAATATTTACTCGTAAATATTTTATCCCAGACATTTTAAATATCACGATAGTGGCAAAGACCATCAACCTAGTAGTACAGGCGTTACATAGATCACACACGCGATTTCAACTAAAAAAAAAATGTGGTTAAATTTTTTAACAATAAGACAAACTAATTTGATCTATCATAACATCCTTTTATTTGCGGCCCTATTTGTCCTGATTACGGATCGACAAGGCAATCAAATACGGACAAAGACCGGGAGAGGGCGACGATACATCTTAATTCCTGATTGGCGCTTTTCGGGTGTCGAGGGATTTGTAGGGCATTCATTATCGTTGAGTGAAACGGAACAGCGATAGAATATATCGGGTTTGTTTGCTGGAATAAGACATTTGAGTGTCATAAACTCATGAAATATATTATCATTAGTGTGATAATTATAGTCACACGAAGTAGACGTGAAATTCTCTCTGAGGTCCTATAAGATATTAGAGGAATGATGCGATTTCTTGAAGCGTTGTAATTGATAGACTGGAAATAAGATTGTAAATAATGAATACATAATTAAAATAAGGTTATCATTATTTAAAGCAAAAATGTAATAAGAACTTGTATTTTAATACTTTATCTACTAAAACCTTATTTCTCACTTAAACTTCCACGGGTTTAATGCTTTGCCTCTCTTTTTAGAGTCCGTTGAAGAGTAATTAAACAATAATTTTCAATTTTATTGTTTAATGAATCACATAAACGTTTGTTTGAGTTTATTAATTATGCCGGTTATGGACGAAGATCACACACAACATTTACACTTTGTTCGTTCCTAAAAAAACATTAAAAAACCCTTTTCAAAACTTTTTTTCTAAATGATGTTGGAATCTGAAGAATCACCAATATCTTAGTCTGAAGTGGCATATCTATATCCGAAACTGAATTTTATGCTGAACTCTTATAATCTACAAAGCTGAAATTATCGAGCGATCTACATTTTTCGAGACAGCTCTTCAAAAATGTCCTTCATTCATTATCACATTATTTAAAAACTTTTTGTAATCCGTTTTCACTGCAACTTCTAAATATAAAATACACTTTTTTATTGTAACAATATATTTTTACCGTGTTAGAAGCACTTTTTTTTTTGAAGCGATTAAAGTTGCTTTTAGTGCCATCTAACGGAGCCTGTATATGCCCACATAAATTCTGATTGTGATGGACTTATATCGTGCTAAATCACCGATAGGAAGAATCCCGATTGCGTTAAAATATGGACTATGAGGAATCACGATTGTAGTAAAGTCCGATTTCTTAGAACTTATATTGTGTAAAACGAATACAAATATCACAAACTGGAGGAATCTTATGAGAACACTCTTTAACATATCTAATATTTTGTACTATATTTTACCATATTTTCCCAACCTTCTTAGGTATTTAATATACTTTCATCAAAAGGCTAGAACATCGTCAACTATTTTTTCATTATGTCTTGAAAAGCGCAACCAAATCCTAATGAAAACCAGCCAGGTCATTGACATGAAATTAATTAAAAAATACTAAATCCAATCTTACTAAAAGGTGGCAGTATTATCATCCAACTAGAACCGCCTTGTACTACAACCCTTTGAGACGGAATTTCATTCTGGTGACATCAAAACTCTTAGACTTTGATTAAAAAGGCGAAGTCTTTGTTTCCCGGCGTGACTGTGAGGGACTTTTAATCTTAAAGCCAAAAGTGGCGCATAGCAAGACTATGAAACAAGGAATTTTCGCGAAAGTTCGGAGTGAACTTTCGAGTGCTTTGTCATGTGAAACAAAGACGGAATGATGTTTCAAATTTGGCTTTCGTAATATTTTTGGAGTTTTTACTTCCTACGTCTTCGTTGATTGAGGTCATAAATGTCATGTCAAGTTTTTCGTAATATTTGTAGGGATTGATTAGAGCAGAATGGAGAATGAGTTGAAAATTACTCCTCCATCAAAAGTCAATGTCTTAAATAAATGATTATGATAAATATAAAGTTTGTTAATAGTGGATAGTATTTGTATCTTCGTGTTGACTAACAATGCATAAAACCCATTAGGCACACTTGCAGCACCCGAGGGCATTGAGAACTAATCCGAGGTTAACCAGTTAACTCCAAACATAACGTTTGGACCGGGTATGTCCTTAAACTACGTCCAACAATGAGAAGTAGGGCACTGCGAAATACCATCACGCTTGAATCTGGAGCAGCCCAACTGGGGAAGTACCTCCTCCTTACAGAAGACCACAGCCATAATAGCACTGCTACCTTTCAGGTATGTAGTGTTGTTTTCCTGATGGTGAGTAAGGTTGCCAGAGTTCCAACCCCTCTTAAAGGCCGGCGATGCGCTTGTGACTCCTCTGGTGTTACGGGTGCCCATGAGTGACAGTAATTACTCACCATCAGATAACTAATCCGTCTCCTCATTTGCCGTCTTTGTCATAAAATAAATCTA
The DNA here is from genome assembly GCA_022674325.2 of Grapholita molesta. NCBI lineage: Eukaryota > Metazoa > Arthropoda > Insecta > Lepidoptera > Tortricidae > Grapholita > Grapholita molesta. The sequence goes on from CP053129.2 coordinate 15,265,072, forward strand.
TACCTTGACTAGAGTTGGCTAGCCCTGGTGCAATTGAACCTTACATTCTTATTTAGTATTTATTGGTATATTGTCTAAGTGTTATATTATGGTTTTAAACTATCAGTTACCGAATGATAATTGCGAAATGAAACTTATCAGCAGCTCAAACACAAATAAACATTGTAAATACACCGTTAGTATGAATAGTTGTAAAAAGCCTTGTTGTGTGTCTAAAAGTAAAAAATAATGTATTAATTTACGTACGAACTCGATACTCTGATTATAATAATTATTAAAGCCTGGGATAAAATATATCACTTTTTACAAATTAATTACATTTAAGAATAATCCTATAATAATAGTGGGTAGTGACGTAACGTTCTGAATATTCCATTCAATAGTACGAAGCGATTCGCTTCTACCTTCCCAATGCGCTCTGCTAAGAAGTGGAATTCGCTCCCTTCATCTGTATTCCCGGAAATATATAATTTGGGTCTTTAATGTTTTGGTTTATTTCGTGAATAGGATGTTACTGAACCACCCTCAACCTCGTTGACACTTACCATCAGGTGTGACTGAGGTTAAACGCTGGTCAGTCTAAAAAATAACTACAAGACTATTATGGACTGTATAGTAAACAAGGTGAAGTTTTAGATACAATTATAAAAATAGTTTTAATAATTTTAATTATTTATACATATAATACGTATCGCCCTCAGAAAATCAACCATGCAATGAATGATATATTCCGGTTCTATATTCATTGCTGCACATGCCCTGCATTGCGGGCAGCAGTATGCGTAGTAGGTATCTATAAAAATCAATTTAATATAGTAGGAACCTAAATTATAATTTTTTGAGTCTGTTAATCTATCTACATATAAATATCTATATCCTGACTGATTGATCATCGCAGAGCCGAAACTATGTTTTCCTAACTAGTGCGTAAAAAGTGCACTTTGCGCACGTTTTGCGTGCGTAAATTTCACTTTTTAAGGCGCTTGTTATGAAAAATTGGGTACGATATACGTGTAAAAACTATTGGAAATTGGAGAATTAGGGCTCCAGCAGAGGTTCAGTGGCGATAGTTTAAAAACAAGTTATCGTGGTGAAAGATATATTTTGAGTGACACAATAACAAACAATCCTAAAATATTGTTCTATGAAACATTTCAAACTTATGTCATAATACGTCGTATGGATTAACTATAAAACCGGCATACGCATATGCAACCTCCAATAAAAACTTCTTTAAGACTCGGGTGATTGTCACCCTTGTTTCACTCGGGCTCCAACTTTCACCCTCGTCGAAAGAAATTTTTTTTTACTAGTATCGAAATGTACTATTACTATGTACTATGTTATGGAAGTTGAAATTTGAAGTTAAGGTTGCATTTGATTGTTAAGATCAAATAAGAGATTATGAAAAATTCAACCACTAAGGAGTAAAAAAGGGTTGACGTTTGTATGTAAAAACGTCATAATTTAAGTAAGCCTTGAAATTTTTTACATCTACTGCTAAACAAAGAACGTTAAAAGTTGTATTATAGTTTTCTCCAAACTCAACCCCGAGTGGAGTTAAAAAAAGGGCTGAAAGCGTGTATGGAAAACATATAATGTTTTAAGTAGGAGATTACAAATATCATATTTTTAGCTTCTCAGTAAAATACAAAGAAAAAGTAATTTCAGCATTTTACAGTATTCCTCCCCGAAAGGGATGAAAGAGGTTTCAATATCGTATTAAAGCAGGCGTATTATCATGGAGCTAGAAAGTTAACATTTTCAGTTCTGGTTTTAAAAATATATATAACATAATATAATTGGCAATAAAAATTGCTACTACACATAATATTACTCATTAGTACGAGTTAATTAATATATTTAAGTTAGGTTCAATACCAATTAAATCGTTTGAAGGTTTTAATACACTAATTACCTAACGAGTTAAAATTGACATCATGTGTGATCTATTCGACTAATTAGGCTGCTGATTGTATCATGAATATGGTCTGATGACGATACTGGTTATAGGAACTATTGAAGGTACCTTCATATAAATACGTCTTTTATTTTATTTGATTATGTAGTAAATATGTTATTGCTTAGTTTCTCAGCGCATTGGTTTATACTGAAATGCTGAGTTACATTGTTTTTATATATAAACTAAATAAAATAAATTAAGGTAACTACATTATGTTTTAGCTCTTTGTCATGACCTTAATTAATTATTTGTTTCTTGGTGATATCTCCGTCAACGAAGTGTAATTACTATTAATAAGTGATAGTTAAAAAAAATATTTATAAATTCAATAAATTACTTAACAAACCTTTATGTTGTTCAGAATACCTTAATTGGTATACAAGGAATTTATTCGTTAATTAATTTGATTAGCACGGATTATAATATAAAAAAAAGTAATTATGAACTTAACAATGTCATTGTATGTCTGTCTGTCTGTTATGTTTTTACCAAGTCAAGAACATGACTAGATAAAGTACGTTATAGTAAGGCGTTGACAGATGTTATGGTTGCGCTTATGGAAAATCTGTGATATTTTTAGTTTGTATTCTTTAATTTAATTAATTATTTTGTGGTTGGTTTTTTTTTTATGACAAAGGCGGCAAACGAGCAGACGGATTGCCTGATGGTAAGCAATTACCGTCGCCCATGGGCACTCGCAACACCAAGGGAGTCACAAGCGCGTTGCCGACCTTTAAGTGGATTGGAGCTCTGGGAACCTTTCACCATCAGGAACACAACACTACATACCTGAAAGGTAGCAGTGCTATTATGGCTGTGGTCTTCTGTAAGGAGGAGGTACTTCGCCAGTTGGGCTTCTCCAGATTCAAGCGTGATGGTACTTCGCTACCTCTCATTGTTGGACGTAGTTTAAGGACATACCCGGGTCCAAAAAGTTGGTTTGGTTTTATTTAATTCTTTTGGTTGTCTTGATTTATGTTATTTTAAAGAAAGTGTTTGTGTTATCTGTGGTTGCATCACCAAATCGGCCGCACGGAAGATCACCGCTAGCTGCAAAGCTAGCATTATGCAAAGTTGGTTCCATTTCGTGATGCTCAACTTAATGTTCTACTCCTCTGTATTTGTTATGTATTCATGTTTGTTACTGTCTCGAATAAATATTTTTTATTCTTTTTATTCCGATTCTAATAGGCAAATTATAAACTAGCTTAACGGACAAAAATATTTAAATAAACTGACACACCAAAGCGAAACTACCCTACAACTTTCCTACCCATTCCAGCATATATTTGAGGCATACAGAATCTAATTTCATAACATTCATTTCCGCCACGAACCCTTCCCGTCAACACCACATTCAAATGAAACTACAAAGGACGGATTCCCGAAAACTGTGACCCCATTAACAATGGTCATTTCAAAGGGTCTCATTGATTCTGCAGTCACCGTGAATGTAAGAGTAAATACATTATAGATATATTTGACGACCGATCTCGCCTAGTAGGTAGAGACCCTGTCTATGAAGCCGTATTGCCTATTAACATTTATATTGTGTTACTTGCGTAAAAACCTGATCAAAGCATATTAGAAATAAATATGCTTGTTCCTTGTGGTATAGATTTATACTTAAGATAATATGACCAAGTTCACTGACCACCTATAGACCTAGACTAGATAAGGGCGTAGTGATAAGGACGCTGAAAACCCTCTTCGGACACTTTTTCTGAATAGAAATGTTATTTGACATAAATTATTGCAAATGTTTTATCCCGATATAAGAAAGGTTACTTAACTGAAAATTTTTATAAAAGTACGTTCAGTTTTCATAAAAGTAGTTTCTGAAATTAAGGGGAACGTACATCCATCGCAACTTTCACGTTTATAATATATAGGTGAAGGTAATGGGTGAATAAGTGAACATAGGTGAATTATAATAATTATGTGATAGGAAATCAAACAACTGAAAACGGATAACATTGCTTTTTGATTTATAATTTAGTGTTACCATTTAAAAGCAACACAATACTAAATACGCATACTAATAATTATTATTATTTGTTCCTAGTAGCATTAATACATGTTTAACATTAATTTTGTGTGTGGCGTGAAATATGTTATGTCGTTTGTCCTTGGCAGCAGGAATAACCTAAGAGTATAATGAAATTAATGATATGGCATTAGGAATCGCATCTGTGAGCGTTGTGTTTCCTTGAGAAGACAGAATACAGAGAGCTTTTGAAGAAAAAAAATATAATGGGACAGCCTTACACGAAACGATCCATTTCTATTTTAAATTTAATGAAGCTTTTAGATACTTGACGACAACTTATATTATTTCAAGTAACTATAAAAACTTAAACATGGGTGTTCTTAACGTCTGCAATCCAGGCACAAATATCATTGTAGTACACAAAAAATTCTCATGCCAGGAATGAATTGTAAAAAATTGTAGAAGATTTGATGGTAATCATATTCCGAGTAGAATCTAGAATCATGCTTAACATTTTACTCAAGCAATAAATACAACAATGTATTGTACTAAAATCTCTCTCGGAACTGTCCATGAACCCAAGATTACAGTGAAGTAGTTTTAGGTTAAAATTTAGCTTTAAGAGGCCAGCAATTTATTTTCCTATTAAAGGAAGCGTTATGTTTTGAGAGGCGAGTAGTAAGTAACTTTTTTGAGATGAAGATAATAGTAATTAGAAAGACAAAGTTATATGTTTATGTGTTAAATATTATTTATAAATGGGAATGGTAGAAAAGTTTACATGAACTAACGGACAAACTCTTTTATAAATATTATTATGAATTTTTTAGGCGCAATCTACGGATACAACACAATATTCGCTGTTTGTTATAAAAACCTATTCCACTAAAGGTTGGTCCACTAAACCATTCGTTAGTGTTAACCTCTTAGTATCGAAAAAATTGTACCCATTTACTGTAAAATCTCTATCAATTCGTGATTCTTTTAATGCAACTTGCCCCAAAATAAATATAATATTGGCAAAGTTGTCTGTTTGTTCAGTACCTATCGTGAATAGTGATTGCATTTACTATCATTAAGAATACCTAAAATTTGTTCTAAGAATCTCCAGAAAATAAATATACTAAAATTCAATACGTAAACGCAATTTTCTCTTCTAACACAGCCTCTTCTCAATAAATGGTCAGGTATTTTTGTAACTAAAAGGTGGCCAAATAAAGATCTGCGCTATAGATACAGCTGTGAGCTTAGAATTGTCTTTTTCTACCGAATGGTCAGTAATTTGGCTACTTTACGTCTTCCATTACGTATTGGCCCAAGCTATTTGCTGAGAAATTGCTAGACTTGTAATAATATTTACTGAATTTCGAAATTCTTTTAATCAACTTTAGTAAGTAAGACGATAATTTAAGCGTTTTGGATCCTATTTAACTATAGATGAATTTCTGAAACTTTGCTAGGTAAAAAAGAATTAATAGTTACGAATTATATTTTCAAAAAATACTAGAAGACATATAGGTTTTCTAGATTTGTTTTAATACCTTTTATAAATTTTGACTCGTATAGAAATTCTAATATTTTTTTGCATATCTTAACATCCTTAAGAAAATGTAAAAAAACGTTTTACTATACAACCTATACAAAACTCGTGGGGAAACAAATTAGAGCCATAATGAATCCTTTTCTGGAAGTCGAGCAATGTAACCAGCATTTTTAATAATTATTTTATCTCATATTATTTGTATAAAAGCGGGTAGGTAACTCACGTTTTATAAGTCGAATATTGCTCGGCATGTTTCACTCCATAACGAGGAGCATAATCATGAGCCATTCGCGTTGGCTAACCGATGCAGACTCATATTTTATCTCAGTAAACTTAAGGAATAAATTATAATCAAAGCAATAACTAACTTCTAATTTCTGAATAACTTTCTAGCTTACAAAGCACCAACAAGTCCTAAGTCACAAATTTATTATTTCATATATAGGCATCAATAGATTTTCACTAAGACAATCGTCCAAAAACTTTATCATCAAACTTAGATCACCCAATGATAAAGCATTTCAAAGATTTTATTGACTTATGTAGGAACTCTAGAAATCTTAATACCGAGGCGAATAATGGACGATGGCGGATGGCGGCGATCCTTGATTGAAATTCCTAGCCGAGTATTCTCTTTGGTTGGAAGTCAAATTTTATTCCTCCAGTTTAAACTGACCTCTCGTTCCACAACAACTAAGGTATATTCGTCTATGGGACGATCCCATTAACATCTAAAAACAAAATTTCGTTGTCTGCCTTTATCAATCTTTGCATGTTTGATAGAGAGGCGAATAGACAAACTCATTTCATTTCATTTATTCAAATAAGTTAATATGACATAACAGTAATACTCATGAATGGTACTCGGTCTTAGTCCAGATCTAGTTCACTGAGAAGAAATTCGTGGAACTTCCCGCTTTGTACGATTTTTAATTTCGATTGTGTAGCACGTAAAGTATTGGAAGTAAGGAATTCAAGATATTTTTTGGTACATGTCTTATTGATTAGGATTCGTTGTTCTCTAGTTGCACTGAGCAAATCGGGAAAATATCAATATTCATGAATTTTACAAGGATGAAATATAACTACTTATATGGAATTATTTGGTGATTTCTGAATTTAAATAACAATCCGACGTTTCAAGTGACAAGATCAACTGAGAAAATGATACACTTACGTTTAAAATTTCAAATGTAAAACATAACATACGAGTATGAAACAAGTCGGGTGCGTGCATGTGCTTGCACACGACAGAAGACTGATGATGGTTACACAAACTAATGGTATTAAATTAAAAAAATAAATGATTTAAAAACAAAGATTAGCGTTATATTAAAAGTATTCAGCATAGGCGCCGTAATTTCATGAAGAACGGCAAAATACACTCAGCACAGCATTTTATTTTCAAAAACACATTAAAATGATATCACTGACGGATGTTTTTACAACCTCAGATGAATTCCTCTCGTAAACAGAATAGACTTCACTTTACTGTCTCGTAAAACAGAGGTTTTAGTGTTTGCTGCATTCACGAGTCAAAATGATACCGAAAGCATATTGGCTAAGCCTTCTCGCTCTCACTTAAGTACAATTACAACGTGTGAAAGTAACACAAAAAGACAATTTTAAATTTGTATAATTTTAGCATTAAAATTTGGTGTCCATATTAGGTTTCAAGGTTTAGTGAAACTGTTTTATAAATTGATGTTTTTTTAGGAAAAACCTCGTATTTGCATAATGTAATGTTCTTCCGTTTTTGTGTAATGTAACTTGTAGTACTTCTGAATATTCTGGTGCTATTTGAATATTCGCTAAATTAAATGACCTTAAAAAAATCTCGTTATTGGTCTTCGTAATACCCATACACCTATCAGCCTAAACCAGGCTTCCCTATAAATCGTCACAACGATCTCTGAGCACTAAGTAACTAAAGTTCGAATCGCCACGTGTGGCAGGCGGGTTAGTAATCGCAGTTTGTTTTACCGCTGTATAAGGATGCTGCTACCCGTTCTCCAGTGGTGTCTGAAAAATACATAGTTATAATATAAAATATGATGTACGTACATAACTAGAGTTTACGCATGATTTAAAGTTGAAGTCATTTAAACTTCAAACCTTTTGCATTGTGCATTGACAAATACTTTGATGATGATGATGATGGTGATGATTGTTTAGGCGATTGTAACGCAACTGTTTTACTTATTATTATTGAATATAATAAATACAAAGGATGTCTTTGTCCATGGGGCTTTTAATGGAAGATTTAATTTTAATGCCCAAACTGAGCATATTTTGTTTACTTCTACTTTTAATAAACCAGTTGGGTCCAGGAGTGAACACCTACCTCGCAAAATAGCTAGATGGCAAAAAAACTACAACGCAAATTGTCTATAACGCCATAAAACCTACAGTGAAAGTTGTCTACAACGCAAAATGTACACACAGCAGAAAGCCAACGTTGAAGGAAACCCACTACTTTAAAATACCTCCTTAGTATTATGTCTATATTGTTAAATGACTCTGTCGCAAAATGACTACTTTTTGAAATATATGGTCAGAAAAAATATTTTATCATAAATAATAATCTATTTTATGCTTTTATTATATTTTTAATTATTTTGTAACGTAATTTCTGGTGGAGTCCTATATCCAGAAGCGGGCGTCGTTTAGCTGCCAGTAATGATCGTGATGAGTAAGTTATTATGATAATGGTTTAAGTTTATTAACTTAAACGTTACGTTTTATTAAACGTAATATCGAAATACTTAACTAAATAACTTTTCACATTGATTCTGACACTCCTAATAATACTTTAAAGTAATCCTTCATGCTTAATTTACTCAATACAAGTACTGGCCACTTATTATGAAGTGTCATTATCAATAATGATATAGAAATCAGATTCATAATTCAAACCCGAAACAAACTACATTCATAATGTCATAAGACACGTCTCTTCTCAGTTTGCAGTGATTATGATAGAAAATGGCGGATAAAAATTTAAGTTTTATTACAAATCAAAAAGGGAAACCAGCTCTTCTTCACAAAGGTCATCGATATAATTTTGGTAAGAAAAATCCGAGCGGTACCAGTTTATGGAGATGTGTAAACAGAGAAGAATGTTCGGCTTCAATTTCACTAAATGAAAATAGGGACGAGATTATCAGACAAAGTCGCCACAGTTGTGCATCACATCGCGAAGAAAATGAAAGAGCTTTGATGATGGATGCCTGTCGGCAAGAGGTATGTACGAATATGGAACCTATGAAAAAATTTTTTGAGCAACATGTGCTTAAGCATCAAAGTAAACTACCGTATACTTTATTGATGCCATCTTATTCCGAAAAAAAGGACAGCTTATACAGAGCAAGAAAAGCTTCCTTAGGTTTACGACGTACGGAATTCAATTATATTAAAGACGTAAAGATACCGAAATTACTAGCAACTGATTTTATGGTAGCTGATAGTGGTGAAGATGACAAAATTCTGGTGTTTTGTTCGAAAATTGCACGAAAAACTAAGATGTCCGCTGTAAACAGATGTTTCTTTGGTGATGGCACCTTTAAAAGGTGCCCTAAGCCATTCAAGCAATTCTTTTCTATACACGTGGATTTAAACAGCTGTGAAGAGTGTACCAACGTAATACCAATAATTTATGCCTTACTACCGGACAAAACTGAACTAACTTACAAAAGGTTGTTTACTATCATTAGAGACATACTTAACTTCAACATAGAGAAATTTAAGTGCGATTTTGAACGAGCTCTGATGAATGCGTTCAAATCAGTGTTTCCCCAGGCGGCTGTAACTGGTTGTTACTATCATTTTAATCGAGCCATATGGAAAAAAGGAGACGAACTCGACGTTCCACACAAGAAGACAATCAGATTATCTTCAAATTTACCTCTCTTGCCAGTTGGTTACACAGAAGCAGGTTGGAATTGTATAGTAGAACAAGCTCCTAAAGATGACGCGACGAAAGAATTTATAAAATATTTTCAGCGACAATGGCAAAAATCTTTCTCAGTGATATGTTGTGGGGAAGAAAGGCATAGAACAAATAACACGTTGGAAAGCTGGCACAGGCGAATGAACACTCGTGTACCCCACAAGGCCACTTTAATTTTATTTTTATACATCCTTAGACAAGAAGCTAAGCTTAAGGATATTCGGTTAAAGCAATTTTATTTCGAGAGGACACGCAGACTGCGACGGCATGTTCAATTTGACAAGAGGTATAAGCATGAGATTGTAAGTTTGCAGCAAGAGAATATTAGCGTGTTGCAATTCCTGGAAAATGTTTCGCGACTGAAAAAGCAAATATTGCGTCTTAAGCAATAGTTATTTTATTGTAAGAAAATGTTATTTTTTAGGTTTAAGACAAGTCATGAATTTACTTTTTTGAATTAAATAATTTCTTCTAATGTATTGTTTATGTTGACTGTATATTAGTATTTCAAAAAGTAGTCATTTTGCGACAGAGTCGTTTAACAATATAGACTTAATACTAAGAAGGTATTTTAGAGTAGTGGGTTTCCTTCAACGTTGGCTTTCTGCTGTGTGTACATTTTGCGTTGTAGACAACTTTCACTGTAGGTTTTATGGCGTTATAGACAATTTGCGTTGTAGTTTTTTTGCCATCTAGCTATTTTGCGAGGTAGGTGTTCACTCCTGGACCCAACCAGTTTACGCTTATTTTTTTTAGTATCAGACAAGATTTTATTTTCAATGTACACAGCCCAACATGAAATTGACAGTATGCTGCACTTTGTTTTCAATTTTAAGAAACATTCAATTTCAAACAAACTAGTGTCTCCCTCATGACACGAGACCATTAGCATTGCGATAATATCGTAATTTTACATTTAATTCACGATTAAACTTTGAGGTATAATAAGTTTTCTAAATACTTACTATTTAAAGTCACAAAACAACATCAAATCAGTAGTTTCAGTCAGTGTGTAGAGATAGCCTTGAATTTAAAGTTCCATAGTGTATATACACTATGGAACTTTAAAAATAAAAAAATTAGCAAAGTTATATAACTTTGCACAATTTTAGAGAAATCGAAAGTATTATTAAACTTTCATATTAATTACAGAAAGTTCAGCAAATACTGTTTATTTAAGGGCAACAAATAAGAGAAGCAAAACAGAAAAGTGCTGCATTTCAGTAAAAAAACAGACCTCAGCTCCAATTCCCCAAAAGTTGTTTTGACTTCACAAAATCCACGTTGAAGAAAACCAAATTAAAGGTCGATAACTTTATCGGTACCTACTAAAAAGTAAGTATACATGGAAGCAAATCCTCTAAAGTTATTCAAATGAAGCAGAGCCACAGTATTCCGAATAAATGCATATTGAATTTGTTTACGCTCGCCGAAAACGGAATGGAGATAGACCATACTTCTCTATTTAAATTCGTTCGGAATCTACATATTATTGCTTCCAGTGATACCTCTGTTTCTTTGTTAAAATATCTCTGTGTTTGTTGCAGTTCAGTATTAGGATTGTTTCTAAAAATCTGATACTAATATCTAGTTTCTAGTCTACTATCTAGTGAGAGATTATGACATGGTAAGATTCTTTATTTATTTCGCCTCTTAGGATAGGTATTGTATAAGATTTTTTATTAAAGTAAAATATAAAATACATATAAAAAATATAAAAATATGTATGTTTGTTTTTATACTGTGTTGAAAATATAAGTCCCGCCGAGTTTCTTGCCGGTCATAAAAGTCAAAATGTGTTTTATTTTCCTCTTTTACTTTTTATATATTCGACGTATAAAAGTGCCCCTGTGGCCTACTTACTGAATAAACGTTTACATTTCAACCGTATGCAGTCCACTGCTGGACATAAGCCTTCCACAAATATGACTTATATCATCTTGGGGGTAGTTGCCATAGTCGCCACGCTTGGCAGGCGGGTTGACGACTGCAGTAGCTGTAGATTGGGTTTCGACGGACGCTGTTGCTCGTCCGTAGGATTTTTCCCTTTGTCGCCACTTACAACACCCACGGGAGGAGATGGGGTGGTCCTATTGTCAGCCGGTATCATACGGCAATATACGTTTAAGTTTGAAAATTTATAATTTATATACACATATATGTATTGTTATAAAGGTAAAAGTTAGTAAAGATGATTTGTAGAGAAGATGTTCTGAATTGAGACACAGGATACTTGATATTCCATTAATGCGTTGCCATGATCTTACGCAAAGTTGAAGAAGCTAGATATAAATAAACCTACTAATTTAAATAATTCGACTTATAAAACGTGAGTTACCCGCTTTTATACAATTAATATGTTTCAATCTCACGATAGTTTTGTGTTTAAAACTTCTAATTTAAAGTTTATCAAGGGAATTTGTAAATATTACATATATTTATTAATAACAATCATACCAACAATACCGTGTTGTGTGGTTCCGACTGATAGTAGCAACGTCCGTCGAAACAGAATGAACAGCTACTCAGTCACCAACCCGTCTGTCGCGCGGCGACTATGTCTAGCAGTGACCGTCTTACGGCTAAAATTATGCTATTAAATCATGATACCACAATTTGTTACTTTGATTTTATACACAATTTTTAAAACAATAATGAACACCGCCTTTTTATTTGTGGCAGTTGCACAACACAATATTTTTGATAGTTGTATAATAATAAATAAACGAAAAATGTATACAAAGCAAAATAACAAGTTGATACATATATGTTTGCTCTTTTGGGGATGAGGGCCCTAGAGGGTAAATATATGTATGGAAGAAAACAAGAAATATATTATAAAGGGTTTATTTAAGAAAAATAAACAAATTGTGCCGACTAGCTTGAGAGCTTAAATAAATTAAAATTTAATGGCTCTAAGGAAGCCATAAGGGAGAGACTCGGTGGGCTAACTAACTTATCTCCTTGTGCTTGCTACCACTGCCACGTCAAGAACCAAATTTACCGTAAGGGCGTCATCTCAGACAACTCTGAGAAAAATAAATAAAAAATAACATAGGTACAATACGTCTGACCTTACTCCGGGACAACTCTGAGAGAAATAAAAAAAATAAGATAGGTTCAATACGTCTGACCTCACTCCGGTGACCTGAGGCCGAAGGGGACCGGCTCAGCATCTTCTGGGGAAGGCCTGTCCTCAGAACCGCTGACGGCTTCCACCTGCAGACGATGCACCGACCGTAAGGCGCGACAGCGCGGTGCCAGACAACAGCAAATCCGAATCCATAAGCAGGCTGGTAAATAGGGTTTTAAAGTAGGCCCTGCAAACGAAAGATAATTTATAAGCTGCGGCTTGGACATGCCGGCGGCGGAGTAGAAGGCTGGCCACAAACAACTGTCGTACTTACCCGACGCAGAAAAGAATCCCTCCGTATTACATCGATGACATATCAATGCGTCGGGGCCTATTAAATCGTCGTAAAATAGGGCTACCGGGTCATTCCAGGACACGAGATGCCGGGACTGAAAATAAATAATCACAACAACCATTACTATTTATATTTCTCGATGGAAATACAACCAACGATAGATAATAAACTCACTCAAGGCCGATGGGACCAGATTATAATATAACGGGAGGCTTCTCTCTCCATTTTTGCAAATAACGACCTCTCCTTTGCCATAGCGGTGACGCTGTCAGATTTGACAACTGAAACGCAGGTTGACCACAACGATGACCGAACTAGGGAGGCGACAAACCGTATATAATTCTCCACAATCCAACTTCAGACTTATTTAATAAAAAAAAACAAATCTACATAATTCTTTGAAATAAAATTATAATGATTTTTCCTAAAGGACAAAATCGATAATTATGTGAATAGCCATATCAGCTCCCGCAGGCTCTGCTAGATGGCGCTAGTGGTACTTTAAATTGCTTAAAATAATTTTTATTTATTTTTCCTTTAGGTTTAAAAAAAATAGTTGTTACAGTACATCCCTCCTCGGGTAAAATTTTGACGTAGGCAAAATTTTGAGCTGGTCCCCAGCTCTTAAGACCATCAGCAAAACTTCTAACAAAAGATATTTAGAAAAAAAAATCGCTATCAAAATGAAAAAAAAATCCGAACCCACGCACCACTAAACATTAACACTGTAATGTTATTAATTGCATAGCATCCTGCTGTTGACAAAAACTTAACGACCGACAACACGTCTGTAACACACTACACAACTGCACAACGGTAAGTAACTATAGGCAGTCAGAACGACTATCCAGTCTGCGTCTAATGCGACACAAGACTGTGCACTACAGGAACAAACAATAAATAAAAATGATGCTTGCGCATAGCCTTTAATGCGGCTACCACAACACACCTACTACTACCAACCTAGTGTTCACGCATAGGGCTTTAAGACCACTACCGCAGAAGCACCAGTAATTCGACACTTGACATTAAGAGTACATGTGTTTACATCCACCATAGACCAGGAAAATTACCGAAACCTGGACATAATTCGATAACTGTAATTTTATTTTTCTATGAACTAAAGTAATGTTAGTTCTTGTTAAAATATAAAAAATTAAACAAATTAGGGTTCCGCGTCAATATGAAAATCCCTAATAACTAAATTTAGGACACTTTTTATTTCATAAGTGCAGCATAATAAATAACTTCGTAAAAGTGCCTCTATTATGATATGATGCTTGTATTTCGGTAAAAATAATCAAAATTAAACAAATTAACCGACCGGGACTATCATTAAAAAAGAAGATTCCGTAAATTACACGTTTTCTGGCTTATCATCCCGGAAAATATTGATAACTGTAATTGAACAATTTATACTGAATAGTATATCATGTTTGATGATAAATTGTTGAAAATTAAACAGTTTCTCTTTGCAGATCTCTAATAACACAAATATGGGTAGTTTCTGCAAAACCAAAATACATAACTTCTTCAAAAGTGTTTAATTCATATCGTCAGCATATTATTATAATAAAATACAAATTAAACAGAATATATCCACGGTTATTTATAATTTCTCATTTTTTCTTACTTTCGTATCAATATGAACGTTATTTCTTGCACCGTAAGGTTGGTATTTTCGTGCGTGACTCCCGCGAGCCGCGAGCAATTCTCGCGTAGAAGAAATCGTCTCATAGATACATAGGCTAAGTCAATGATTATTAAATTTAATAAACACGTGGGGTACATATACCTACATCACCACGGTTCGGCTAGAAGAGAGATTTATTGAAATAGTGTGTTTATTGGGTCGATAACAACTAAATTGTTCAGGATGAGAGTCAATGTGGACAAGACCGTCTATCAGGAAAGTCCGTTTGCCAACCAATTTCCTACATTCTCTGATAGGTATATACACTGTGTAACATGAGGAAACAGAATAATTTTGACAGCGTATTCCTGAGGCCAAAAGAAGTAAAAAATATCATGTAACTCTGATCAACTCCGGCAAAAAAAAAAAAAAATTGTTTCGTTTTTCATATTTTTTGATATAAAAAATACATTTCATTGAGAAAACTATGCCTGAAAACAAACAATGAGTACAAAAGTGATAAAACCGCCTTTAAGAAAGCGAACGGTGCTGAGTTATAATTAGACCCCGCTATCAGAGGTGCAAAATGGTAGCTGTCAAGTTCTTATGGATGGGTAATCAACTAATCATATTTGTGATGTCGATATCGATACTCGATTTTTCAATATATTTTTTTTATGTACAAGTACCATTCATTCATAATTTTTTTTTTTTCAGATTAATCTAGAATTTTAAAATATTATATATTTGATAAGAATATAGAAAAACATTTAAGAAATTTCTAAATATGACTGAGATAATAACGGGGTCGATAAGGAGGTAGAAGGACATTGGGGTAGAGGGCGGGTTATGTATCTAAGTACTACAAACCAGTAATTTTAGTAACATTTATTTGTATACAATTTATAATAATTTTTAGGAAAAGAAACATAAGAAAAGTAATAGCATCCATAGATTTTTTGTTGTACTAATAACGATTTATATTATTAATGTCAATGATTATCATAGATCCCAAAAAAAGTTAAATTGTATACAAATAAATGGTACTGTTAATACAAAAAATGTATTGAAAAATCGAGTATCGATATCGACATCACAAATATGATTAGTTGATTACCCATCCCTAAGAACTTGACAGCTACCATTTTGCACCTCCAATAGCGGGGTCTAGTTATAATCAATTATTTTTTGTAATGGGTTATAACTCCAAAACGAGGTTAATTTCTAAAAGGTTATTATATATTATATTATTGCTTTTGGGCTATTATTAGCGCCGCATCGACCAGGTATGATCTATTGTGGCAGCCCTTTTTTATAGTTCATTACTGATTCCCGTCGAGTCCAGAAAGCTCCAGATTCTTTGGGCTGTAATGCAGTGCAGTTCAACTTGCAGTGCCCGGTTAGAATTGTCGTAACTGCACAGGCTTTGTGTCTTTTGAGCCCAAGCAGCTCTTTAGTAACATTGTTGTTGAACCCTTGAATTAGAGCTTTCGAGTGAGCGTTGCCTTTGACGGACTTCCACTCTGCGATTGCTCTAGTTCTTTCTAGATTGTTCAGCAGCGAGTAGACCTCCCGTTTGGTGATCCCGCAAAACGGTTCTGGGCTGACCATTGGTGTGTCCGCGCCCTTCCTGGCGAGTTCATCTGCTGCTTCGTTTCCAGTAATGTTGGAGTGTCCTGGTACCCATCTAAGTGTAACTTTGTTGGAGTTAGCCAGAGCGTTTAGGTTATACTTGCAGTTCTGGACAAGTCTAGAGTTGACCTCGAGGGACTCTAGTGCTAGCAGTGCAGCTTGACTGTCCGAGTTGATGTAGATATGTTGGTTTCTTAGTTTTCTGTCCAGATTGATTTCCGCGCATATGTTAATAGCGAGGACTTCTGCCTGGAAGATTGATTAAAAGGGTAACTCTGGCAAATTTATTCGGTTTCCTCATGTTACGCGGTGTAGAGTTATATGATGGACGTCCCTTAAAAGTAAAGTATTAGTCAATATAACTCTAATCAATGTGAGTACGACCGGCTTAGTGACTATAGTCAATGTGAGTAAGACCGGCATAAGATGAAACTTGATAAATGATAAGCTTACAAAAATACAACTGAATGGACAGGACATACCGGTCTCAGATGAGGTTAAGAACCTAGGAATCACTTTCAACCAAAAGCTAACTTGGAACCCTCACCTGAAAAACATTTTACAAAAGGCAAAAATGGCCTTGTGGACGTGCTGTCGAATGGCAGGAGCAAGATGGGGGATAAGACCCAAAATTGCTCTGTGGCTTTTTACAGCGGTAGTAAGGCCCATAATTACTTATGGCTCCGCGGTCTGGTATAACAAGACCAACCAAAAGACAGTAGTCAACAATGTTAAACACCCTGCAAAGCATGGCCTGTATAACAGCAACAGGGGCCTTTACCTCGACACCGTGGGCGGCCTTAGACGACACTCCCTATGCAGGTGCAAAAGGGAGGCCAAGCAGTGCGTCTACAGAATATGCACGCTAAATCGGCCTAAATGGCGCTGTGAAGCCCTAATCAAACTGAACGCCTGGGCTTTTAGCATGCCAATAGACGACATGCACAGCAAATGTCAATTCTCTAAACTCTACACAGTTGAAATACCTCCAAGAGTCAAATGGATTGAAGACCAAATGTACGTAGAAGAGAGAAGCCACCTATGGCACACAGATGGATCCAAAACGGTTTACGGGGGAGACCTAGATTCAGAGCTAACGTCAGCATGGAGATGAGTGCCTCAATATTCCAGACCGAAGTCTTCGCCATTAACAAATGTGAGGAAATTAACCTGGATAGAAACCTAAGAAACCAACACATCTACATTAACTCGGACAGCCAAGCTGCTCTGCTGGCACTAGATTCTTTGGAAACAAACTAAAAACTACTTCAGATATGTAAAACAAACCTAAACGCACTGGCTAACTCCAACAAAGTCATACTTAGATGGGTACCAGGACACTCCGACTTTGACGGAAATGAGAAAGCAGTCGAACTGGCTAGGAAGGGTGCGGACACTCCCCTGGCCGGCCCGGAACCATTTTGTGGTATTACAAAATGGGAAGTATACTCTCTGCTCAATAACCTAGAAAAATCGAGAGCAATTACTGGGTGGAAGCTAACTAGAGAGAGCTCTTGAACACTCGAAAGCCCTAATAAAAGGATTCAACACCAAAATTGCTAAAGAGCTACTAAGAGCTCAAGAGGCACAAAACTTGCGCAGTGACTCGAATCTTGACAGGCCACTGCAAGTTGAACAAACAAATGTTTCAGATGGGTAAGAACACCACGTGCAGGTTCTGCCAAGAGTCAGAGGAAACGGCAATGCATTTTGCTTGGCTTTATTTATATTGAAATTCCATCCGACTACTTCATATTATACTTAATACTTAGTATTCCGACGGAGTTGCAATCGGAGGACTAAAGATCTCAAACCTCTCTTACGCGGATGATACCACCTTATTTGCTACTAGTGATTGTAATATAGAGGATCTGCTGCGCAGGATGGAGAGAATTAGCCTGGAAGTTGGTATTAAAATCAACCTCAGTAAGACCAATTATTGTCGATCTTGTCAACAACAACAACCGAAGTCACACAAATAGCGAATTGTGGTGTCGTTAAATCGTATATTTATCTAGGAGCTCTAATTTCTATCAACAGAGGATGTGTAGATGAGATCAACCGAATTGTGGCAATCACTAGAAGCGCTATGGACTGGTGACGAAAAATATGGCGGATTCGTAACGCCACAAAATTACAAAAATCAGGCTCCTTAAAGCGCTTGTATTGGCCATATTTGTCTACGCCACTGAGACGTAGACCCTGCGGAACAGAGAGTAAAATACGGTGGATGCGCTGGAAATGTGGTGCTGGCGAATAATGCTTTCGGTATCGTGGACCAAAAATCGAACCAACGTCTCCATACTCCAAGAGCTTGGCATCAAGCAGCCTCTCGTCTATCCTCCATCGTTCAAGCTCGCATCCTCGCCTTTTTAGACACGATTCTCGGCGTGAAAATGTATCCATCAGCGGCGGCGCGTCCATACAAGCTTAACTAACTTTCCCACAGTTCAACAATTTTCATTGGACACATAAAGAGAAGGCGAAGCCATGTCAGCTCCTCTTGCCTAAGAAAAAATAAATGGCCGCCGTTACTGGTATCCATAGAGCGACTAGTGGTGCAGGGAAGAGTAGAGGGTGCCCAAGCGCGAGGAAGGATGCCCATGAGAGAGACGGACCAAATAAAGGCAGCCAAGGACCGCCCTTGCACAAATGCGCTAAACTAGCAGCCGTCAGGGAAGAGTGGAGACGAGCCGTCAAAGGCTTATAATATTTGCACGATTGCATGCAAGCTAGATACATGAATCATAATGTTAAATAATTACCATTGTAACATCCCTGTACTGTGTCTATGCACATAAATAATTTCTGATGTCTAATTATATATTAGGACTTTTATGACAATTAAGTTATGGTCGTTTTAATGACACATAGTAATAGACACATTAAATAACGTCAAACAAACTCATCTTAATAATCTCCGCAATATGAACCGAACCGAATAACCTATGCTATGAAACGAAAACTACTGAAGAAATTTTAATTTAAAGAATAATTTTACACTGATGCAGGGATAAAATTAAGTTTAAAGTAACACTAGTTACTTTAAAAAAATAACTTTAATTGACCTCCTTTAAAGTTATCAAAAACACGGTGTATGCTACACCTTTGATTTTCAAGAAATTGTTAACTTGTAAAACCGATTTTTAAGCTTTCATTTCTCTACAGAATCATTTATGTCAATGTGGGTAAGACCGGATACTTTATTTTGAAGGGAAGTCCGTCATATGACACTAAATACCGATGAGATAATGTAAGAAATTGGTTGGCAGACGGTCTTACCCACATTTACCTAAATCAAAATAAGATGGGCGATTCACAACAAGTAGATATTATACTAGCTGTGACCGCGGCTGCGCCCGCGTGTGGCGTGGAATTTGGTCTGTGCCGGTAACTGTTAAGTTTTGTGACCGGATTTCAGGGGTTGAAGTTGGTTTAAAATTAACCCGGACGGTGTTTTTCTCGACAGATTACTATCGAGAATGATTGAATCTAATTTCAAGAATAAACTAACTAAAAAAAAAAAATACCCACTTAATTGACTACGGCAATTTCATGATGTTTTTCATTTGATTAAAATGATTAATTTTACTTTGATCCTTTCTTTTAAAATACAATGTTACTTAAGCAGAGTTATTAATTTTTAGCTATTCTTTCGATTGGCATCATAAAAGTAGGATGATTTTTTTTTGACACTTAAGTCGCTTCGATTTCCAGACGAAGCAAGTTATTTTTAGAAAATCTATGAATGCAGAATTAATAACTTTTAATAATAACATAATGTCTTCTTTCAGCAAAATACTTTATCTACAATATTTAAGGTACTTCCTCTTCATGTCCCGTGAGTTTGGGACGCTCTGTATAAAGATAAATAATTATATATGTAGCCTCTTTAGTTATAAAAATCAAGGTGATTTGTAGAAGATAAGATAGACGTCACTGCCATAAAACAAGTGCATTTTTGAATTAAACTGGTTACAACTGGTCCGGCGGCGCACGTTAGCCGGCTCGCCGCCGACGTCCGCTCCCCCTACGTCTCGCACTCCCCGCGAGCATCCCCCTCCTCGACAGGGCCGTGTGTATAATATTATCTATTCAATTAGATTTATAATTTCTTATCTGTGTAATAAATATGTTTAATTTTGTTGAAAACGTGATCATAGTACACAATAAGCTATTATTAAACAAAAAATTCTCAGTTATGATTTTTAACTACCGAGAAATGCATTATTATTGAAACGTTAAACACAAACGTTTAATTTTTGTCTTAATTGTCTAAATAGACGTTATAAAGCTTAAAAAGATATAAATATCATAGTTAACATTTTTACTTATCTAGATATTGAGATCAGATACAAACTACAAAAAAAAACATACATGCGAAATTGGTTTCAGTTTAATTTTGCTATTAAGTGATAGCATTTAAAGGCTAGTCAAAATTATACTAACAAGGTATTTGGTTATCTTTTTTGCTTTTAGAAAAAAGTTAGGTAGTATACGATAACCCTCGATTTTTTTTTTATATAGTTACGACCGGGGATATTTTACTGAATATATCTAATTTATATTGAATACTGAATATGAATATCCAATAAAATAACAAAAACAACGAGTTATTGAATTATGTCCAGGGTAAGCTAATTTTCCTGGTCTACCATGGACTCGAAACACCAAAATGAAGAACGTGAAATAGGTTTAAAACGCCTACTCACAACACACCCACTACTACAAAACCTAGTGTTCACGCATAGGGCTTTATGGCCACTACCGCAGAAGCACCAGTAATTGGACACTTGACATTAAGAGTACATGTGTTTACATCCACCATGGACTCGAAACAGCAAAGTGAAGAACCTAACTACACACCTACCACTACAAACCTAGTGTTCACGCATAGGGCTTTAAGGCCACTACCGCAGAAGCACTAGTAATACGACACTAACTATTAAGAGTGCATGTGTTTATATCCACCATGACTCGAAACAGAAAAGTGAAGAAACGTGAAGTAGCTTTAAATCGCCTACTCACAAAACCACGTGAAGAGAACTTTAACTCGCCCACTTCACCCAACAGCAAACCACGAACTCGGAGTTAACTAGTTTGCTCCGAGAACGATCGAACATAAAGTAAACACCGAAACGTACAACACACCACGCTTTCGGAGTTAACGTGTTTTCTCCGAAAACGATCGAAAATAAGGTTTATACCTCACATAAAACATAACACCCCTCATAACACAACGCAGAAAAACATTCATCAACAGCAGTTGCAGCATCTAAAATAAACGGTAAAAAATTTCAAACTCCATCAAATCTCCATCAAAACTAAAAGAAATCTCGACGATCAGTCGAGAAAAGAATGTGTAAACAATAGGTAATTATTAGTTACTCCCATCAAAACAACTTAAAAACTCCAACAACAAAATTAAAAAAAAAGGGTAGTTGTAAAAAAATATCAACGGGCAGTGATCAGTGAAAACGTAATAAATTATCATAAATAACTCTCCCTTAAGCCTTTACAATAAGTATCTAAATGTCCCTTAATTAGGGTAAAAAGTATAATAATATTTAAATTGTACAAAAATAAAAGTAGACTTTAATGCGGTCAACTGTACTCCACAACTTCTCAATACATCTTTAATGAATAATAAGTTCAATGACTTCACCTTCCATAACATTCAATAGTATTTTATATGTAAAAATTGTAACAAAGAAAATGTGTACAACTGTACGTAACTCCTTATCAGCACAACTTCCATTTTTAATAGGTATAAGTAGGTAATTAATTAAATAAGTTCACCTTCGAAACTCTTTACAACTTCAAAATCTCCAAGTCATCTTTATGTAGGTAGTAAATTAAATTTAATTGTATGACATGCACCATACAAATGGTAAATAAAAGGTAGGTAGTGCTAAGTTTAAATTAAAGCAAAAGTACACAATCACTCTCAATAGGTAAAAGGAAACATTTTAAACATTATATTAATGTGAAGCAGTAACACCTTTGCTACAAACTACCAAGCAAAATTATATTTTTTATTTAACTGACAATCCAGTAAACAAATAAAAGTAATATAAATTCTTTTAAGTAACTGTTAAACCTCTCAACTGTAAATTCAAATTAGAATTTAGAATTAGCTAAAGACATTACATAATAGCACTTTAGTACCTGACTGACTAGTCACCAAAAAAAAAAATTAAGATAAATTTAATTATCACATACAAGAATAACTTATAAACTTGAATATATGAATTCTTGAAAAGAAATATTGTTTGTACTTGATGGCTATCAATGGGTACAAAGTAATAGGTACTTGTTTTGACTGCTAACTATTAAACAATAAGTTTAGTTTTAAATTACTAGAAAACCACTAAAATAAGCATCAACAATAGTTATCCACTCAAGTACATAAAGATTCAGTGTAGTTAAATTACTGGTTTTAAAGTTTTGAAAAAGAAAAATTAACAAAACTCAAATAATTTTAAATTTTGTAAAAGTAAGTAGTGTTTGAAACTACAATTAAGTTTAACTTTTAAATTCACACCATTACACAATTCAACAGTGTTCAAAAAATCACATGGCAACGCACATGTGCTCACAATGTTTCCAAATTACCACAAAATTATGTGAGCAGTAATTAAATTTAAATTTATAGAAAATGTAGATAATATTAAAACACACTTCAGAAATAAGAGTAACACAACAAGTAGCAAGTAGTTCAAGCACTAAGATTTCCTCGGGCTAACAAAATACTGTGACACAAGGAAGTTAGTCAATATAGCCACACGTGGGCCGCCGCTGATACATATGAGTTTTGCTCTTGGGGGATGAGGGCCCTAGAGGGTAAATATATGTATGGAAGAAAACAAGAAATATATTATAAAGGGTTTATTTAAGAAAAATAAACAAATTGTGCCGACTAGCTCGAGAGCTTAAATTAATATAAATTTAATGGCTCTAAGGAAGCCATAAGGGAGAGACTCGGTGGGCTAACTAACTTATCTCCTAGTGCTTGCTACCACTGCCACGTCAAGAACCAAATTTACCGTAAGGGCGTCATCTCAGACAACTCTGAGAAAAATAAATAAAAAATAACATAGGTACAATACGTCTGACCTTACTCCGGGACAACTCTGAGAGAAATAAAAAAAATAAGATAGGTTCAATACGTCTGACCTCACTCCGGTGACCTGAGGCCGAAGGGGACTGGCTCAGCATCTTCTGGGGAAGGCCTGTCCTCAGAACCGCTGACGGCTTCCACCTGCAGACGATGCACCGACCGTAAGGCGCGACAGCGCGGTGCCAGACAACAGCAAATCCGAATCCATAAGCAGGCTGGTAAATAGGGTTTTAAAGTAGGCCCTGCAAACGAAAGATAATTTATAAGCTGCGGCTTGGACATGCCGGCGGCGGAGTAGAAGGCTGGCCACAAACAACTGTCGTACTTACCCGACGCAGAAAAGAATCCCTCCGTATTACATCGATGACATATCAATGCGTCGGGGCCTATTAAATCGTCGTAAAATAGGGCTACCGGGTCATTCCAGGACACGAGATGCCGGGACTGAAAATAAATAATCACAACAACCATTACTATTTATATTTCTCGATGGAAATACAACCAACGATAGATAATAAACTCACACAAAAGGCTGATGGGACCAGATTATAATATAACGGGAGGCTTCTCTCTCCATTTTTGCAAATAACGACCTCTCCTTTGCCATAGCGGTGACGCTGTCAGATTTGACAACTGAAACGCAGGTTGACCACAACGATGACCGAACTAGGGAGGCGACAAACCGTATATAATTCTCCACAATCCAACTTCAGACTTATTTAATAAAAAAAACCAAATCTACATAATTCTTTGAAATAAAATTATAATGATTTTTCCTAAAGGACAAAATCGATAATTATGTGAATAGCCATATCAGCTCCCGCAGGCTCTGCTAGATGGCGCTAGTGGTACTTTAAATTGCTTAAAATAATTTTTATTTATTTTTCCTTTAGGTTTAAAAAAAATAGTTGTTACAAAGTCAATAAATCTGTGGTTAAAATGCAATGGAGTCAAGGATACCATTATAGTTTTGTAAATATTTAAACTAATTTATAGTGACAATGAAGAGTGGAAGTTCAAAGAAGGATTTTTGTTTCAATCAAGTCTATAGGACTTGATTGAAACCGCCTCAACCAATCTCATTGGAAACGTAAACTCAGTAGGAGTATTCCAGTAATACAAATCAAGTATGGTGCAGAAGGGTCCTGGATTTTCCCCAGGCTACCTTCCCCTCGCACAGTCCGGTCGCTCTAACGTTCCCTGCGGTTTATAGAGCTTCCGTCAGGTCCAAAAAAAGTCTATCCTTTTAGCCTATTTTTTCCATCTTTCATATCATAACTAAATATCTAAAAGAACAATAATATGATATATGCTTTACTAATGAATCAATAAAAAAAATAGATTGCTTTAACATTATAAATGAAATCCAGCAATAAAATTTAACTAAACCTAAAAATCGCCCCAGCGGCGTGGTACAGTCAGCTACATATAGTTAGTAGCATCCAAAGTACTCAAAAAGTTACGTTACGTGTACGCCATAGAAATAGTATGGTGTACCGAACTATTTGAGTACTTTGAATGCTACGAACTATATGACGCTGACTGTACGAAGGAGCATTTCCTCGCTGAACTGTGAGGTTGAGACTCAGGGCGTGAGTGCTCCCAGCTCTTCGGTCTCCTATGGCATCTCTGAGCCTCTTTGACAAGTACTTAAAGAGACTGACATCACCACTTCTGGCCAAAGGACTCCCCTCTTTCTCGCCAGTTGATTCTATCCAATGCACTCTTTGAAAAATATATCAAGGTCGTCCCGCCATCTTCGTTTTGGTCTTCCTCTATTCCGAGATCCGTCCTGCGAAATCCATTCCGTTGCTAGTTCCGTCCAGCGCTCTATTTTTAATCACTAAATTTGTCAGCATTAAAAATAGGGTCTGAAATAGCGCACCAAATATATGTATCGTTTTAATTGCCTCATAAAAAATAAACATTTTTGCGTGTTTTATCAATAGAAACGCAAGCTGTACGCTACTTTTGGTGCCTTGTTTCATATGTTACTATTGATCCTGACTGTATATACAGTTTATGCACAATATAGATTATTATAGATATTAATATAATATGGAAATGTGTTCTCAGTACCACTGTTAAGGAAACACCTGTACTCGGATATTAGATCTATACGTCCCGACAACATGACGCGTGCGTTACATATGTATACGTCTAAGTTTGATGCTACACAGAGTCACTGTGACAATAACATGTGTGTGCATGTAACAATAATAAGCAGGCACTCTTTTGAAATGGCGTGACGTGGTAGATACATGTTTTTGTCGTATCAAATTAATTATAAATTAATTAATTATTGATTTTATTATGGGACCCCGTGGACCGTTTCTACCCTAAGCGGTACAAAGGGTCAATTACATTTGAAATATTCCAATCCAACCAATTCATTCATTGTTTTATATAATCAAGATGTACAGTCAGCATCAAAAGTGGCTAAGCGTTTGAAGTGTTCAAAATGACCTACACGCGCTCTTATTCTCTTAACAATAGAGATGTGTTGACCTCATTTTGAACACCTCAAACGCTTAGCCACTTCTGCTACTGACTGTATTAAGATTTCTATATCAAGAATACATACAATAATGTATTGCACATATCATATCTATTCACCTTAATTTTGTTACGATTTGTAACATGTGTCGACATCGCTTTTAAATAGGAGACATAGCATTCTTACTTAGTACGTTCTTTAACATAATAATTATCTTAATTACATTCTTACATTCTACAAAATGTGTGTCGCGAATATCCTACACACTATTGTTGAATGTATGGAAAATGTATATTTACATACAATTGAGGTACTTCCAGGCTCCAGCGCAGAAATCCAAAGCTTCAAATTCGCCAATTAAAATATATGCAAATTCCGCATGCAGTTCGGTGCACGCGGAATGCAAAGTAGCGTCTTGTGTCACCTGGGCTTGTCAGAACAAGTCTAAGCTCAGAATAATTGGCCGCCGGCTGCCGTTGCACAATACGGACTACTAGCGAGATATTTTTGCTGGAGGGAATACAAAATGTTGGAGTTTGGTTGTAAATTAAAATGCAAAAGTTTTTGGAATAACATGTTGTTTTTAGATTTATGCAGTCGACGTGTTTTTTTTTTATGACAAATGCGGCAAACGAGCAGACGGATTGCCTGGTGGTAAGCAATTGCCGTCGCCCATGGGCACCCGTAACACCAGAGGAGTCACAAGCGCGTTGCCGGCCTTTAAGGGGGGTTGGAGCTCTGGGAACCTTACTCACCATCAGGAACACAACACTGCATACCTGAAAGGTAGCAGTGCTATTATGGCTGTGGTCTTCTGTAAGGAGGAGGTACTTCCCCAGTTGGGCTGCCCCAGATCCAAGCGTGATGGTCATCGCTGTGCCCTACCTCTCATTGTTGGACGTATTTTAAGGACATACCCGGGTCCAAAAAAGTACGAAAGTGTTAAAATAATATAATATGTATACTGTAATGATCAATGTTTGAAAGAGACAGCTTGACAGCTGATGGCGTCTTACACTATGTACGGACGTTTTAGAAAATGTTATAAGGCAACCTATTTAGTTATTTGACAGTTTGTAAAAAGAGGAGAGCGATTCTTTTGTTTGAAGATACAAATGTGCATTTGGCAAAATATAAAACTATTATTAATATAATTCATTTTATTTACTAAAAACATTACATATACGTGAATTTTCATATTAAAAAAAGAAGGCGCATTTTGGTTCTCTGGTCGTAGCGATACTTTGATCATCACTGTAAATATTTCAAGTGTCTTTTAACAGTTAACGACTTCTCCAACGCAAAATTGCTTTTATGTTTAAAAATTATGCTCAGGCTTACCTTCTGGTGTCGTGGTATTCTTGTAATATTAATAATGCACGTTATATTGAAATTCTAGTAAATTTTATGCACCCCTCTTTAATATCATTTGCTGCAGTAAAGCCTCCAAAGGCTAGGGTTTGTAATACGGGCGAAATGTTGTCACGTTATTTTTTTAACGAAATGTTTTTTTTTTGAACAAAGGTAAACTTGTGGTATGAAATGTTATTTATTATTGTATTAAAGTCATATGTAGCTTAGCTACGTTTTTATTTTTATGAGGGTTATATTAATATAAGTAGTAGGAATATTTTTTTATATAAAATCATGGATTGATTTTTTAAATAATTTTTATTTTTAAATAAATACCTGTACACGAATTACAATATTATAATTACTTACTAAATTACTGATGCTGGCGGCATTCCCTCGTTGTATCGTAATGCCGATACGTTGTACGAGGAAGCCGCCAGCTCTTCGTTCACCAGTTACGTCAACCAAACGCTTCGAGATTTCTGCAAAAAAAATGGCGTTACTAATACGCATGTATTTGTTTTTTTCTGGCACATCATCATATCAGCCTAAGGACGTCCTGCACATAAACATGGTTAATGTTCATGCTTTTCGTCCCCCAGTTCAAGTCTTGAAAACATCTTGGTTATCCGGACATGTCCCCCAAAAGGCTTAATTTTCCTTTCTAGTTAGTTTTTCATTCGTACAATGTAAAGTAGATAAGAAGATAAAATTTTATCCTTAAGACTACTGGTCACAATAAACCAAAAAATAAGAGTGATTCGTAATTTACATCAAGCTGAAATTGTTAAAACATAGCTAAAATATTTTTTAAAAATTTCCTATCCCCACAATTTTTTACAATATATGTTTTGCAATATTTTTAACATACCCTTTTTAATAACCCAGAACGCATGTTTGTTTCGTTCATACAAAGAAATGTGCCTATCAAAGGTTTCATCAAATTGTGCTGTATATTAAGGCTTAATCGAACTATGGCTTCCTTCCCAGCAACCATTGCTCCGAGCTTAAATGTTACTCGTGGCGTACGTACCTATTTCATTTGTAGCAAGTTATTCAAGCAGGCGTTGATTGCGGAAATCAATATTAATTATAAACAATATTGCTTCGCTAATCCGCTATTTGCCGTGTGTTGCTGGCCGCGACAAGCACTACTCTGAAATACTCACCATCAAAAAGAAGAGTTAATAATGGAATGCAAATAAGTAAATAATGCAGCCAATAAACACTTAGTCTTTACTAGATGACCCGTTGAACTTCGTAGCACCCGTAACTTCTCTTTTTATCTTATTATGTCTATGGTTATAAGTTGGAATGTCAATAATTGACAGATAGGAATAATTTGTATTGGAATAAAGAATCACTGTTTTCTAATTATCATCACAATATTTCCGTGTTTTTACACTGCCTAAACCTTCTGCGTCTAATACATTTAAATACCAAAATTACCTAAATTGGTTCAGCGATTGTCGAGTGTATGGGTAACTAACAAAGGCATTTCGTTTTAATATATATAGACAGACAGATTATAGTAAAAAAGTTCAGGCGTTGGATCCAAATAAAACCTTAACTAACCTCTATCTGAGCAAGTCGTTCTGAATCCACATTTCTTCAGTTTTAGTGAAAAAAGTACAAGTTTCATACAATTTGTATGGAGCTTGTACCGTTTTCACAGGAGTCGCAATTTTATTTATAGCCACGGCCATTGTACGTGATTAAAGGAGTAAATGTTAGCACAATTAGGCAAGCTGGCAATTTGTCTTGGACATGGCATTGTGGAGGTTGGGTCGGAGTGTCAGCGAGACGGGGCACTTTAATACCGGTAATGAACCCTTCATTACCGGTATCACTAAAAATCTAAGTACTGCCGTTGTTACCTAATGTGTCATTGATATTCTTGAATTGTATTAAAGTAAGGAGAATAGATTACCTTTGCTGAATAAAATGCAGAAATAAGCCATATTGACTCACACTCATACTGGGTGTGGCCTGTAATAGAAGCAATAATTTAAGGGATTGCTTACACCAACGAACGTAGCAAAATTTATTCTACAACTTTAAAAAATAAATATTTGTTTTGTTTGTAAGTTTAGAGCAAACTAGTACCACATTCGCAACTTTAGGTTAAGTTTGTACCTACTAAAGCAAAAACTTTATTACTCAACAAAACCGGAGCCCCACCCTCACTCTTCTATAATGGCTGTTTACACGGCCCAAGTAAGACCATTCGATAAAACGGATTTTACTCCAACTCTTTTGCACCTGCGCTTCTCCCTATATTTATGTTACTGTCTACCCAACTCTATTTAGAAATGGATTCTTAACCCGAGTACTAAATTGTGTTCAATGGTTTGCAAGTTAATAATAAAAGAAGAAATCATTAAAATACTCTTAGATTTCAATTTACTAAGTATCTTGTAGAAACATATAGCTTTATTAAAGTGTACAAATTTATAGCATTAAATAAAGCAGTGTCCATGCTGTGCAGTTATTAGAGATATTGATAAAAATCATCATTGCAGATATTTATGATGTAACGCCGGAGAAAACCGGTGGCTGAATAGACCAATAAGAGATATGTGTCTCTGCGTGATCGCATCCGGAATGATTTCATCCGCAATAGAACCAAAGTTACCGATATAGCCCTCCGGATCGCAAAACTTAATTGGCGGTGGGCCGGGCACATTGTGTGAAGAACCGATAGCCGGTAAGGCGGAAAGGTTTTGGAGTGGCTACCATAAACTGGAAGACGCAGCGTAGGTAGGCCTCCCACAAGGTGGACCGACGACCTGGTGACGGTCGCGGGATGCCGCTGGATCTGGAAGGCGCGGGACCGGTCTTTTTGGATCGTTTTGGGGGAGGCCTATGTCCAACAGTGGACGTTTTTCGGCTGACATGATGATGATGAGACCGACATGGTCTACCACAGGTCTGACAAGAGAAGTTTGCAGAAACCAGTACTGAGACACCATGTTGTCGTTTTTGGCTCTTGTCAACGGAAATAAAAATAAATACTTTTTAATAAAATACACTATTGAATATCTAAAGACATGTATTTACAGGTACATGTTTAAGGTACCTATTCCTTAAACGGGAGTTTAAAAAAATAACCTAATTAGCGTGACTTGTAGTTAAGCTATAATTAATCATTAACACACTAATTGGGTACACTTAGAAAACCCCGAAATACTAAAGTGCATTAGAGTAGATTGGCCTTTGCCAAAACTAGACTTCAGAATAGATAATAATTAGAACGCCAAGCCGCCTTAATTATATCTTAACTACTTAAGAATCCAAGGTAATATAGATAATAGTAATAGTTGAAATCAGAATTAGCAACCATCATATACATTTTAATAGTAATGTGTCGCTTAAGTTTAAACTTGGGTAAATCTATTCTAATTTAAAGTTGATTTTTTAAACACAAAAAAAACCTAAAAACACGTTATTCTTAAGAAAACATTTCTAAAATGTACCTATCTACCAAAGAAAAAAAAAAGTCCAAATCTGACTGCTTAGAACGAAGTTAAAAAAATGTTTAATATGCTTTCTTATCTGAACTGTGTCCTTTACTCTAAATTCTAAATAACAGTAATTCGTCATAAAAATTTTGAAATACATATTGGCAAAAAAAAAAATAATTATTTTCAGGTCTCCAGGTGTCATGATACTCATGATCTAAATATATAGGTATACTATAAAAAACACATACGATTTTAAGTTAATATGGTCTTTCCAATAACAACTATAATAGTTGTCCAAAACTCGTTCAAACTGGCATACATGGTACTGGCATACTATCCCGTTATAAATAATAGTTGTAAAAAACATTTTTTTAGTACCTACCTTATTGTCTTTACAACACTAAAAGTGACTAAAATAACAGTTTTAATCAAACAATTTCTACGAGCACGTTTAAGTAGATCCTTATCACTCGAAGCCTCCACAAAGGCTTAATTTCACAGCTTCAAGGGACAATTTGGCCTAAAGATTAAACAATAAACACTTAAGGCACTCTATAAAGACATTACCGCCAACTAACAGCTGCAAGAGGCTCAATCTAAATAAGATTAAAGCTAACCCTTCCTTAATTATTTATTAAATTTAATCATGGCGCCGGTTAGAATTAGGTTAGGTTAAACTCAATTGGATCGCCAGATTTCCTATTAGAATATGGTGTCAGTAAGTAAATTAATTTACATAAAACTTGTATAGGTTTTATAAAGTAATATTAAACTCACTTTCCTTGTAACAATTTTTGAAAATACGGCAATGTCTATTAATTTTAATTATGTTTTATAGTATACGTAGTAATTCAATTATGACATATATAACCTTATGACATTAACATTAACATAAAACGCCATTATATGAATTTATTAATATCCGCAACACAGGCATCATCAGATGGCAAATCCGCAACAGGCTTCGTCAAATATATTCATCATCATCATCATCATCATCTCAGCCATAAGACGTCCACTGCTGAACATAGGCCTCCCCCTTGGATCTCCACATGTACCGGTTGGAAGCAACCTGCATCCAGCGTCTTGCGGCGACTTTAATGAGGTCGTCTGCCCATCTTGTGGGTGGACGTCCTACGCTGCGCTTGCTAGTCCGTGGTCTCCACTCGAGCACTTTTCGACCCCATCTGCCATCTTCTCTGCGTGCAATGTGGCCTGCCCATTGCCACTTCAGCTTGCTAACCCGGTGGGCTATGTCGGTGACTTTAGTTCGCCTACGCCTACGCCTTCAAATATATTAACTAACAGGAATTAACTAAAGGGTCTCGGATCATACCTGGCTCAAGTCCCCATAACGCTGGCAGCGTTACCACGTTAAATGGCCAGCAAGATCCTTTCCACCAAATAAGATCTAGATCGGGGATCGCCACCCCTGCCCCTCAGCCGCTGGCCCAAGTTCTTTCCTCTTACAAATTCCTTGGACTCCTCGGCCCAAGGTCCCGCAGTTTCGACTGCAACTGGTACAAAGTCGTACACTGGCTCCAGGGCAGAGTAGTCTGCATGTTTGGTTTTTTGGCCGTGATCTCCGCAGCCAGCAGATTAAATTAATACCTATATATACTTAGAAGTACACAATACTTATAGTTTCAATTAATCTTCCTGTTGCAAATTTTGCACATTTTAAGAATATAAATATTAAATTTCACCTAAGACTACAGTTCAGCTCTTTTCCTCGAAAGTGTGAAAACATTGTGTTTGCCACGGGTGGAACAGAAATTACAAATTCCAATTAATGAACTTTACACTCGTTAATAAAATATAGTACATTACTGCAGCCGCCTGGAAACAGGGGGTTGAGAGACCCTTTCACGGCTAGGCATGTATAGTGCTTTTCTCAAACTAATGCAATGAAATAAATAAAAAAATACCACTGAACAAAACAGCTTCACGACAAAAGTTTTTTAATTTTCCCTCCAATCCCGCTTTGTAGTATTTTTGCCTTCGATGTAATAATTAGTGACTATCATAAATAGTCTGGCTATAATTACTATACAAAACATTTAAAAAACCACCAAAAAAGAATCCACTTACCTTTTAAATGATGGCGCTACTGCATCTGCCTTTGGCGGTACACAATAACAAAATATAAATACATACAACCGAGCCCGGTTGGATTATTCAATTTTTATACACCCGTAACACTATATCTAAGTCACAAAAGCATTGAATCACACCATTTACCACTATTTAGTCTTAATAAACAGCGTTTTACACGCCGAGAAACTTTTCCATTCCGCCATTATTAAAACAAGTAAAAGTGTCCTGTGATTGGTTGACTCAAAAATGCGTTCAAAAACGCGCATGCGTGGAGTAGTGTTTGGTGTTGCCAATACAATTTTAAAATTGAGAGCATGAATAATAAATATAATAATGTAATAACCTGATGATATGAATATTCATTTTTATGATAAATAAAATATATCTCTTCATACCATTTCGTCTGAAATAGGCGAAATTATTTTTAGCCCGCTAATCATTTATTCAAAATGTTAAAAATAAATATAATTCAGCTGTTTGAACAGGCTTCATGAACACAGACGCCAGGTATACATAAAAATTAAAAAAAAAATTACTTCCCGGCCTAGGCCTTCAATTTTATATGAAATTCGTTACCTGTCCTCTGGAGTTGATCCGCCCTAAACGTGATACTTCGAAGCCTATTATGACGCACGTAACGAAGACATTTCATTGCATGTTTGAGAAAATCCATTATCACCCATTCCAATTCTTTACAACACTCAATATATACTACACATAGATTCGATGTCAACTCCACCTAGATGACGCCTTAATATATGTAAATAGCAAGTAAAACTACTCGCGGAGTTAGTAGTTTAGCTGATTGCACAGAGAACAACAAATGGGTACAGTTCGTTTGAGAGAAGCTTCAGCGTTTTTGGATGTTGATTGGTCTGGATTGTTAGAGTTAACGTTATATAATGTAGACAAAGTACTAGAATAGAGGTATGTCACATGTCAACCTTATGCCATTATAATAAGGTGCAGAAATGTATACATATTTAAATAAATAAATATTACAGGACATCAGTAATAAATATTACAGGTAATCAGTAAGCTCAAGAAGGCTTTTGTTATGGCTCTCACGAAATAAGCCAACGACATAAAATACAAATACTTAAATACATAGAATACACCCATGACTGAGGAACAAGTACATATATTTTGCTCATCACAAAAATAAAAGCCCTTACTGTGATTTGAACCCGAGGTCACTACACTCTAGACATCTGTCGTCAATTAATTAGTTGATTTTTTGTCGTGATTCATGATCTGGGCTGTACTTACTTTCTTCTCCGAAGACTCCAACACCAAAGACCACAAAGCGTTTCTATTTAACGACGTTACTGTCTGGTCAGAGTGCGGTTTATTCTTACAGTACTAACCCTTCCAGCGGTGCTACATTGTCAACTCCTAGCCGCTGGGCTAGGAGTTGACAATGACTCATGACTGCTGAGTCATGAGAGTGTGTGAAAGTGCATAGGAGTCCTAGATGCTGTCAGATGGTCCTTGATAAGTCGGCTCACCAATCTCACCATAGTACACCCTTCAAGTTGCATCGTCCTCTACACGAACGATGTACCCATAACACAGAAGTGGAGTATTTCACTCATACTGAAAGTGTATTTTTGTACAAGATGAAAATGTAATCGTGCTGGAAATTATTGGTGAAACTTATAAAATGGGATATTTATATCAAGTTATCAACGTTTTTAAAGACATTAGACAACAATTGTTATGAATATTTTTATGAACTGATGACGCCGTCCAGTTGAGCAAATGACCGGTCATGGCGATGTACTGAGGGGTTTCGTTATCAGTTCGTGTAAGTTTACACTGGTATAATTATCAAATCAATATCTCTTTTAAACTATCCGTTATCAAGCAGACGCGTCTGCTAGCGAATGTCTTCGATATTGAAATCGAATAAAAAATAGAAAAATTGAAACTTCGATGCCGTTATGTGTTCAATACGCTGACGGTAGATGACGTATACGACGAGGGATGAATAGAACAAAATTGACGGATCTAAGTGGTACTAGTATAGCACAATTGTTAGTGCATTGGGGCTAGTGATCCAGTAGTTGTGGGTTCGTGATCCGCTGCGAGTCAAAAATTTTCTATTTTTCTTTCGATTTAAATATCGAAGATCTCTTTTTATAACATTGGTCGCATTAGAACTCTAACCTTTATAATTGGTTCCTTGGCAAATTTTTTCCATCACTAGTTTATATCTTAACAACATAGGTACCATGCTGAACAATAAACTGTATTTGCATAATTAAGTACATAATTATAAATGTCGGTTTTCGTACGCCAAAGTAAGAATAGCTTAAAAAATTATGTTATGGCGTAAGTTTTCTATTTCATGGCGCATATGCAAAACTTAACAGCCTATTATTCAGAACTGCTTGCTTGTCGACGGACGGCAAAGTTTAGAGAATGATGGATTAACTGCGCACCGACATAAATCATGCTTTTCCAATCCCCTATAAAACCGTCAAAATGCCAATAGACGACGAAAAATCAATTTTAGTGCGCTTCCAGCGTCCGGTCGTCAAACAAAAACTGACTCGACCTGTATATTTAAGCTAGTGTTGAAAATCCGGACAGTTTTATCAAAATATTTCATAGTCACACTATTTTCTACTAAATGATGAATGTTAAAAGACGATCTACTAACTACTCTATATCAAAGGTTTCTAATTCAATACCTTTACTGCAGAGGAACATTAATTTATTAATTAGTGCTTTTTATAACTTACTGGCTTGCATCTACTTTATAGATATTGCTGGTTTTTGTAAGCGTCAGAATTATTATAGGGCACCATGGTAATAACAACATAATACTTTAATAGTTTCATACATATTATTTTTCCATCAAGTGCCATAAAAGTTTTTTATTTGTTCGTTTTATAAGATAAATACTAGTTTGTATTCAAAGTATGTTTTGACTACATGTCATTGTCGTAAAAAATGAATTGTCCACACTTACTAGTCTTTATGGAAATTTTCCTAACTATTGCGTAAAAAGTGCACTTTTTGCACGCTTCGCGTGCGTAAATTTCACTTTTTAAGGCACTTGCTATGAAAAATTAGGTTCGATACTCGTGTAAAAACTTCTTTAAGACTCGGGTGATTGTCACCCTCGTTTTACTCGGGCTCCAACGTTCACCCTCGTCGAAAAAAAATTTTTTTTCACTAGTATCGAAATGTACTATTTTGTTTGTACGGACACGGTTAACGATTCTGTGGAATGTTCCTAAATCATATATTATATTGTTAGACTCTGTTGTTACTAAATCTATTTTTAAAACGTTCATACACGCTACGTCTAAGCTTAAAGCAAAAAGCAGCTAAGCACAGGCATAAAGATAGGTTTATGATAATGAAAATTGCCTTCGTGCGAAACCCGCATAAAGGAGTCTTATGCAATATTTATAGAATGCATTAAAATTCAGTTTTGTAAGTATATATCTGTGGAGTTATGTGGGTCCTTATGGTAGTAGACAATCATGTGCGTTACTACAATATGAATTTGTTTTGGTATTTGGTGTTTCTGTCACTTTCCTTTGCCTTATCAAGCAAAGCGAATGCTGAATAGACTAAAACAATTTCATTAATTTTATGTGCCTCCACAATAATGTTTATCCTTCAAATAGCTTTATAATCATATTATCATTTAATTCCTTTAGGTACCTATCAAAAATGAGGCTCGTAGCGACAAACCACTGCCCGTCAGCCGCAACGTTGAAACCATGTTTTCTGACCACAGATCACTTTAACTAAATATGCAACAATTTGGAAACATGTTAATCAATTTGTCGTACTTTAAGCCCGAGGAGAGTCGTTGGTCGGTAGGACAGCGCTAGAATGGCGCCCACGTATAGGAGAGTAAGTGCAACGTCGGACGTCCGTAAACGAGATGGACTGATGACCCCGTACACAGGTCACTTGGAGCTGGGGGCTACAGTGTGTTGGAGAACGCTCCATATGGTGGTCTATGGCGGAGGCTAATCTCCGTGGCTGATAGATAACTTTATGGTCTTTAGTAATATTTTTATAAGCTGTCTCTCGATATTTCTCTAAAGTGTTTGCTAGACAAATCAGCCAATGTCTTATATTACGTGTATCGGATTTGACATGACGTTTTGTTTTGGAACTACGCATAATGTACTTTAATATTTTATGTATCACTGTATTTAAAAAATAAGTCACGCCGCAGTTTCTTGCCGGTATCTTCTTAGGTTTGGAACCGGTGCCGGTGGTAGATTTTTTTAAATGTCAACTTTTAAAACTAATACAAAAATTGTAGGTATACATACAATATTTATAGTTACCTATCTGAAGTGAAGAACCCTGGAGAAGGGTTTCTATAAGTCTGTCTGCGTACCCCTCTTGATCGCAATGCCAATCAGTTTAGCGTGTATGGAGCCAGCCCTACGGTAAGCAAACATCATCATTCATCAGTTTGCGCCGTCATCACTTCGTCACACTTTATCATGGCAGTCTCATAGAACGTAGTCTATGGGACGTAGTCAACGTTCCTACGTAACCTACCCGTGGCAGCTCTTTGCACTTTACGGTAATGAATATTAGCTTTGTTGGGGTTTGAGCAGAATGCAGTTGGGATAAATGCAAGCTTAGTTTCTTATAAATGGGGAGTTCGGTGTATGAGCGAGTTACTAATTCATGTTGAAAGACTGTCTTACATATGTATGTATGTAAGTATAACTTGTTAAAATTATACCGTGTATATACTTAAATGTGAAAGACCTTTTATATTATCATTAAGCACTATATTGTACACAAAACATATTAAAAACATTAATAAATAAAATAAATTAATATTACAGGACACAGGACACTTATTACACAAATTGACTGAGCGCCACGGTAGTCTCAAGAACGCTTATGTTGTGGGTACTCAACCAACGATATAATATAATATACTGATACAAATACATAAATATATATATAAAACACAAATTACTCAGGAACTAATATCTGTGCTCATCACATAAATATATCCTGGGTACAATGCCTCAAGGGCCTTTTTTAGATTTTATACTGTAACTAGTTAAGTATTTGTAGTTATCATAATACGATTGTAATTTCTGTAAATAAATGTATTTATTAAAAATATATGTATATATGCCCTTACTGGGATTTGAACGCAGGACCATCGCATCGGCTTCATAAGCAGAGTCACTATTCACTAGGCCAAACCTGTCGCCATACATATATACATAACAACAAATTTATCTATTTATTTGTTTCATTACAACTTTTCTTAATAAACTAAATCCAAATGTCTGATGTCTACGCTTGTTTTTATTTCTGAAGATTTTCACAACTTGTGAGATGACCCGCATATTCTTCTGAAATAAATTCTGAAAATCGCTGTATAGTGTGAGTCACAACTATATAACGTCATAAACTTCCACATTCCAGTTACCGTGACAGCGCCATCTCTGGCTTTTTTTTTATGATATAGGAGGCAAACGAGCCGACGGATTGCCTGATTGTAAGCAACTACCGCCGCCCATGGACACTCGCAACACCAGAGGAGTCACAAGTACGTTGCCGGCCGGCGGCCTTTAAGATCCTATACGCTCTTTTCTTGAAGGTTTGGATGTCATATCGGTCCGGAAATACTGCACACGATAATTTATTCCAGAGTTTTGCTGTGCGAGGCAGGAAATTTCTAGAAAAACGCACAGTTGAGGACTGCCAACCATCAAAGTGGTGATGATGGAAGTGTTGTCGTGTAGAGCGCTGGCGGAAGGCTTTTAAAGCTTCACCGTTAAGGGGTATCAGAACAACTGTGAACATTTTTAAATGCTTCTACAAACGGTTAGTGATATTTACCTTTATTTATTTGACCGGTCTAACCTAGTAGGTAGTGTCCTATGATACCGAAGGCCCTGGGTTTGATTATCCCACGAAGCCCACTGCTGGACATAAGCCTCTTCCATAGCGACCCACAGTGACAGGCCATACTGACAGGATCTTTACCATGTCGTCCGTCCACCTTGTGGGGAGCCTGCCCACGCTGCGCCTTCCTTCGTGGTCGCCACTCGAGAACCTTTACGCCATCTGTTCTAGGTTCAATATGCCCCTGCCTCTGACATTTAAGTTTAGTTGATTCGGGAGTGTGTATCGCTTACTCTGGTTCTGCTGCGGATGAGACCATTCCTAATGCGATCCTGAAAAGTCACTCCCAGCAGCCCTCTCCATTTCCCTTTGGATGACTTTGAGCCAGCCTTTTTATGAGGCCATAGTAAGCGATTATTATTGATCATTATGTCCCCATTTCACTTAATTTCGTTACAAAATTTAATCTATGTCAAGTTGTCAACATTCCTGTCAAGTTCTGTCTCAATTCCAAAGGCAAGTTACTCGTACCTATAACCATTTAAAATGTTTGAATAGAAACTAATGGTTTCAGTTTACCTTCCCGCCGTTCTCTCCCTGCATATTAAGTCAGTAAGAACTTTCAGCTCGCACTTTCGCGACTCCGTCCTTGGATTTATTATGAATATGTAAAACACTTAGTCTAGGCTAAGTTTACTTAAATTGAAGTTGCGCTCTGGAGACTTCATGTTTGAGTCTTTGCATAGTTTCTAGAAATTATCACTTCTGGGTATCATTGATGCGGAGAAGTTCAAATACATCTTATGTTTATATGAGAATACATTTCTTACCACTGGCGTTCTAAGTATACCGTCATTGACGTCGTGTATGATCTGCAAAAATATTTGCGATCCCAAATTGAGATGGGCCATTTCATTTAAAGTTGTATACTTTAACTTTTTTTTTAATTTGGATTTTTTTGCGTTCTACTCACAATCATGAATTCTTTTGAGCCTGATGGGAGAAAAAATGGACCAGACATGCTAACTTCTTTCTACCTAAGCATCCACAATAAACCACTTACAGAAAATATTATAGCTAACATAATTATGGCAAGTCACATGTACAATTTTACTTTTAATTTGCGTCCTGCCCAATACTCGACTATAATCAAGCTATTGCTCGAGTTAACCCCAAAAATATTTGTTTCATGAGCAACGGATATAAATTAAGACGCACTTGAATTAAGCGACCACGCTTCCATACCAATTTGCAACTGGAGGATCTGCGAACATGATATATCTTATTTATTTTCTTATGAGGTTATATCTCATAGTTGGTTATATATGCGTTTAACTTTTATTGGAAACATATTAACCAGAATGTATGTTCACAACAATTTTCACAGCCAGGCAACAAAACGCTGGACTTATAACAGACCCAAAGATAATTACTCTAAATGTCAATTAAGAACATTATTAATCACGTTCCGTAGAGCGTCCGCTGTTGAGAATCCTTTCCACGTCCACATCTACCTATAATGTATTCTAGATCTTATTCAATGACTTTTAAGTCTAAATTGCTATGATTGTGTTCTCCAGCGACGGCTGGTCGAGTCACCTTACATACTTTATCATAAACGTCACGGCGGCCTTTCGGCGGGAACGTCTACCTTTTTTCCGTCTGTGAAATTCGATAGGACCCCAGTTAATCGAATGTCCCTAATAAATCTAAGTGCCTGTTAGACATGTCGTGCTCACGTAACTGTAGGTAGCGAGATGAAGTTTATCCGATCGGTCAAAATGGCCGTTTCAACTTTTATAACGAGGTTCTAGTTGGATCTCGCAATGAACGCGGGGAATAGTTTTTAGATAGGATTCCTGATTAGATCGACTGACATGATGTAGAGTTGGTTTTTAAAAAAAGGAACTTAAAATAAGGATAATATTAAGGTAAGGACCTTAATATTATCCTAATTCAAAAATAATAAATCAATCATACCTATGAAATTGAGGTTTTTCCGAACTAACTGTTTTACAAAACGCCAATTTAATAGGTAAGTTTAGTGAGACGAATTTAAGAAGTACGTACAGAAGTTTTCATTGCAGAAGCCAAATTGTAGGTACTCGAATTTAATATTTCATTAATTCCATACCATTATGTTTGTTTTCTAGTAAGGATTGGCGTTGGCATGGTTGACATGATGGCGTATAAAAAAAAGGTAGACATTATGATGCTCCTAAGGGTTCACAGAAGATTCGCAAGAAATGAAACTACGGGTTTGGGAGATAATAACTTTAATTTCTTGAAAAAAAATCATTTTCTGAAACAAGACCAATTGACGACAGGTCTGGTCTAGTGGGTAGTGACCCTGCCTATGAAACCGATGGGCGTGGGTTCGAGTCCCAGTCATTGTATTTATTTGTGTGGTGAGCACAGATATTTGTTCCTGAGTCGTGGATGTTTTTTATGTATTTAAGTATTTATATGCATCTATCTATTATATATATCTTCGTCTTGTACCTATAACACAAGCCTTACTGAGCTTAGCGTAGGACTAGGTCGATTTGTGTAAGATTGTCCCGAAATATTTATTTATAACAGTATATTTACCACTATTATATTTGGTTTTACGATTATTCACTTGCCTCGATAGAAACATTCGCAAAGTAAGCTTGGATTTGAGCAAAGGATTTGAGTGTATGTAAGCATGTAAACCATGAAAAGCCGTTTGCCCCAAACTCCCGATGCCCTGAAGTCGAAGCCACTGGGCCTCACCAGTTCCTTTATAAATACATGTCTGCTAAAAATATGTAACATAAAATTTACCGTATCCAATGCTAATTAAACGAATCAAAACCAGTTGCGTAATTTCAAAAGTAATAATATATACAACGTATCAGCCTTGCGATACAACGAGGAAATGCCGCCAGCATCCATGGTACAATACCTCTAGGACCTGTTTTAGATTTAATAACTCGTTTAGTATTTAATGAATGTAATTATTGTAAATAAATTCTGCGTCCATAAAAAAAAATAACATGATAAAGATGCAAGAAGTAAGAATAAAATTATAGTAAAGGAAAAATATTTGAAAATACTGCTTCCAGTACCGTCCAGCGGACCAAGTTTACACTACAACTTCCTGTATTATCGCAGAAACTGTTACACCTCATAAATATGTAAATGAGCCTCTTTTAAAAATTGCCTTTTTTAAATCCATAAGTACCAATATTATAAATGCGAAAGTGTGTCTTTTTTATCCGTCTTTCATGGCAAACAGGAGCGACGAATGGGTGTGATTTTTTAATTGGAGGTAGTTGAAGGGACGGAGAGTGACATAGGCTACTTTTTCCAGCGGTAAAACATCTCATTCCTACGGGAAGACTCAATATGTTATTTTCCTCTAACCATGCGGGCGAAGCCGCGGGCATCATTTAGTAGTGTTATTTACTGCAGATTTTACGTTATTTCTATTTATGATCATCAACGGCATCTGGTCTATGAACGGTCCGACGGGTTCAAATCCCAATTTATACATATAATAGTAGTTTAAATATCTGCGTATAATGAAGGCTATTATCACACGAGTGTTGTAATGCCTAATTATGTATAGTTGCATATACTACTTTATCTACACACATATAATAAGTGTTTTAAGATGGGTTCACGAACCCTAGGGAAATGACCGGCATTATTACTGGTGCTACTTGAAAACATTAAAAGGTCAACGAACAAAACAAATGACAGCTTGGAATGGCGGCGTTTCGTATTTCGTATCTCAGACAAATATTTTTTTGAACCATAGACAAGCGAATGAACTCCCTATTCTATTGTCACTCGAGTTCAAATGTCGTTAGATTTATATTGAAAAAACATGTAGAATTGGCGTTTCGTATCAATAACTGTTTTAATATATCTACTGGAATATAGACACCACACTTGAATTTGACAGCTGTTCCAAATTTAAACTCACGACCTACTGTTTTCAGGAGGTAATGTTAACTTTACATCTCCATTTATTTCTGATGGTTGGTAATGCTGGTCATTGCCAACCACCACCACAACCAACCACATACGGTTTCTGGATGCATTTTAGAGCACTAATGACAGGTACGTAGATAAATAAAAGCATGTGTGTGACGACAGTCTTGAAGATAAAGGTTTGTTCCGGAGTCATACATGTTTATGTATATTCAAGTATTTGTATGTTATATAAAATTAAATTATATTTATTTCAACCTTCATGGGTCATATTTTGTTATTAAAAACAGTACAAAACTTAATCTATTGTTAGTATGTTACAAAAACATACTATAAAAACAGTGAGGAAAGTGCGACTTACGGCACTCCAGGGAGTGAGACAAAGTAGTTCTTTTAATTTAGTGAGAGACACGCTCAAGATTCTAACTTACTCGGGACTCAAAATCAACACTTGCAAGAAATAACTAACCTCTCTTGTTGCACAAATAACTAATTTCGGAATACTTTTCCCATTGCAATGCAAAAAGCACATGGTTTTGTGTCGAAACAGCATAAAGTTCTCAAAAACGGTCGCAAGATGTGTTGTGTTAGTTTTTTTCTAAATCTCAGACGTATAAAATTATACATACTACACTTTTCAACGTATTGCTCCTTTAATTCCTAGGAAAATTGTATAAGTAAATGGTTAACGCAAACGCTAATTAGTCCTCTCGTTCATGAAGCTGAACATAATATAATCTCGAATAACACCAGTCCTTGTCACCTCTCATTTGTAAAACAAGTGAGTAAAAGAGACAAAGGAAATTGCGAATAGCATGTCGTCAGTGTAGTATTAAGTCGAGACACACGTAATGTCACAGATTAAATAAGTGATAATAAAGTGTGATATACCAAAATAATGTAAGTTTTTTGTTAATCGATGAATAAGCTACCAAGTAAATTGTTTGAGTTCAGGTAGAAAACACAATCATAACCCGGAGATAATCAGTACGGAATTTATATAATAAATATTTAATAGTTATTATAATTCTGCCTCAACTTATTAATACAATCTTTATTTACTAGTTCTTCTTACAAGTCTCACTATTGATTAATTCATGATTATGTAATAAAGGAGATATTGATGGTTATGAATAATGCTATGCCATCGGTATATACTACGACTTAATACTACGACTTAATTTTTTGTGACCGATTGTATTTTTTACTAGATTTATGCAAATAGACATTGTTTAGTAGTTTACAGCTGAAAGACGTCCACTGCTGGACTAAGGTCTCCCCCAAAACGATCCAAAGTGACCGGATTTGTGCCACACACATCCAGTGCATCCCTGCGACCTTTAATATGTCATCCGTCCACCTTGTGTCGGATCTACCGACGCTGTGCCTTCCGGTATGTCGTCGCTACTACAGAACCTTTACGCCCCAACGGCCATTGGTTCTCATAGGGTATGCCCCGCCCACTGCCACTTAAGTATAGCGATCCGGAGAACTACATAGGTTCCTTAGGTTCTGCTACGAAATAGTTTAACCAAAAAATC
This sequence comes from Grapholita molesta, assembly GCA_022674325.2. Taxonomy (NCBI): domain Eukaryota; kingdom Metazoa; phylum Arthropoda; class Insecta; order Lepidoptera; family Tortricidae; genus Grapholita; species Grapholita molesta. The sequence continues at coordinate 15,309,104 of CP053129.2, forward strand.
ATCGTTAACAGTACAAATGCAACATACCTATATATACAAAACCGCATTTCAATAATCGACGTACTAAAACTTTAATTTGGCAGTGCACCCCCAGTGATACACATTATGTGACTTTTTTTTTATTAATATTTTCAGGACTATTTATCTGCCGAGGCTGGAACACACTTTTTTATTTTGCCAAATGAAAGCGTTAACCACATAGTACAACACAAGAACGTTTTTTCAATAGTGTCGAATCTGACAGCATATGTTAAGTCATCTGTAAGCTGGCAAGTGTTATCTCTTTGTTCAGGTCTCAGCTTAATCAAGTGTTAGGATTTGATGGGTAAGTTCGAGCTTAGTGACTGAATTGTTTGTACGTTTGTTTTATAGTTGCACCTAAACAAAGTACGGTACCAGTAAGCGATGGTACGGTAGCTTGATTTGTATTGTGTAATATCAATTCCGCATACTTACAATTATGTACTTTAAGATTTGATGTATCACGGTTCCGCAGTTTCTTGCCGGTTTCTTTTCGGGTCAGAAGTGTAGGGTTAGAACCGGTGGTAGATTTTTCTTTGACGTTCATATAAGCATGTAATGTGCCGAAATTAAAAAATAAAGTAGTTTTTTTTAACTTTTGTATTAAATATGATACCTATATTAAATTTTGTATAAAGATGCTTACATTACCTTTTTGTAACTTAACTTATTCTCTGTACCGTTCAGCTTATTAGAGTGATAGGACTGTATATGAGAAAGGTAGCATGGGAAAAATCCAAGACCCTTTCGTACTAGACTTGATTGTAGATACATAAAATCACCCGAGAGTTGATTTGTGTACAAGTCATTAACAACATCAACATCAAATTTGAAATATATTATTCCAACTTTTACAGTCATGTTTTCAACGGTTTAGTCTGTTTGTTGAAAGTCAGTGACCAAGTAACTTGATGGTATAATTATATATAATTAAAAGATGTAACAATGTAGGCATTACTAAACAGTATCTTCGCAAAATGATAAAAAAATGCACTGCTCTGCAGCGCTACCGCGAGAAGCGAAATTCGTATATTTAGAGGATCTGTCTCTTTTACTCCAATTATGGCGTCATGAGAGTGACAGAGACAATCGTCCGAAATTTCCGAATATCGTTTTTTGCGGTAGCGCCGCAGTTCTATACAAAGAATTCAAAATTGTTAACAGTCCGAAATTCACACATGCCAGTTAACAAATGCATGCGAACGTGAGAGCCGCGTAAAACAGTGATGAGTTCGGTTTGTTACTAGTGACGTTACCGGTCTCGGCTACATTCCCGGAATCATGGAAAGTGTCGTCCAATCATATGTTTTGAACACTAATGTTGAAGGCCGAAGATTCGTGGATGGAGTGGATGAGAAGATGGTGGAGTGACGTTACCAGTCTCGGCTACATTCCCGGAATCATGGAAAGTCTCGTTCAATCATATGTTTTGAACACTAATGTTGAAGGCCGAAGATTCGTGGATGCCACAACAGAGACGTGGGAGGGGCCGGCCCAGGCGGAGATGGCGGGAAGACCTAGACGCGTTTGACGGGAACTGGCCCTCAGAAACAGCGGATCGGGAGTCACGGAAAACAAGGGGAGAGGCCTTTGCCCAACAGTGGGACACACTCATAGGCTAAGAAAAAACATAACGTTAGCTGAGTACTCACAACGCAAGCCTTCTTGAGCTTACCGAGGGGCTCAGTCATGTTGTGTAAGTTGCCTTGTAATATTTATTTATTTGTCTTTCCCCTACACGGAACAATGGTGTTCCGGACATTTGGGAGGCGTACGCGGAGCCTTTCGACAATTTAATGAAATGTAAGTGGCACAGAGACAGCACCCGCCATGGTGTAAGGACTATTAGTATGATTGTTTTGTGATTATTTACTAGGGCTCCTGGTATCCGTGATGTACGCCGACCCGTAGCTACGTGTTCTTAACACCGCCGGTACTAAGATCACGAGTTTCACGAACACGGCCAGGTACGTGTCACGTACCTACGTTCGCATCCGGATTCACGTGACACGCCGTGACACGCCGTGACACGTAGCCCGTACCTGCGCCCGTGTGTGAAGCTTCGGGCTCCATTCCGTTGGATACTTATCGCACGTTTCGTAATTTCGCCGCGCCCGGGAATATAATAAATAAGGACTAAGTTTTATTCTTAAGATACGTGAAGGCGTGATCACGCCTACACGGATTCACGTACCCTAATTTCACGTAACCGAATGTCACGTGCGGAACGGACCAGAAAACCGTTGCCGTGATTCACAAAACCGGGCGCACGGCTACGGGTTCACGAATCACGGACACGACCGCGAGCCCTATATATTAACCGCTAAAATAATATTATTCCATAAATGACATGTGAAGTCAAGTCAGTTTATGTAACGAGTAACGTGTTTTTCCAATAATCAGAATATCCCGTGAATAATGCACTTATATCAATCGTTTTGCTGTTTATTGCTTTCTCTTGTTAATAAACACACCATGAACCCATAACATTTTCCGGTACTAAACTTTGTAAGGATGAATGGCTCCGAAAACAGCACCGAAGGCCTTAGAAACATGACTAAACCCTATTAAGGCTATCCGCTACAGTCTAAGATATGGTATCTAGAAACTTCAATGTTCTGTAACTTAGTTTGGCTTGAAACTCTAGTCAAGCTTATGTAGTCAGAAATTACCCAATTAATCTATGCTTTCCAATGTTTTATATAAGAATGTTTACCATTGCCATGATGACCGTTGGCACTAGTATGCAAATAGGATCATACATTTTTGCTATCAAAGACAGTAGGTATATTCCGTTTAGTAAGTTCATAGTGTCGAAGCTATAGAATGGTCTGTAAGCATGTCGCTTTGTAGACTCACTTCACTCCCAGTGTGACAACCCTCTAAGAATTTGTGGTTAATATATTAACATTGGTTGATGTTTTAATCATAATTCAGTATTTGAAACTCATCTATCGTCTATTTGTGAAGAACGAAATGTCCGATTTTGGATAATTTCTATGAGTTGATCACAAAACTCGTTGCGCCTGCAATGGACTCAGGAGTGTCGGCTCCAGATACGAAGTCATCCATGTAACATTCGGACTTTACAACGCCTCTGGGTGTTCGTGTTTATATAGCCGAGCCAACATGCTCAACGTTCGGCATGCTATATTCGGTGCTCATTTTATATCGTAACATTCTTCATTTTAAATGCTCTGACTTCTAATCTGTAAAAATCCTTGGTCTTTTTATAAAAAGAAGCAGGATAAAACCGAACAAAGTTAATGTTAAGTTTTGGACCCGGGTATGTCCTTAAACTACGTCCGACAATGAGAGGTAGGGCACAGCGAAGTACCATGACTCCCCTGGTGTTGCGGGTGCCCATGGGCGATGGTAATTGCTTACCATCAGGCAATGCGTCTGCTCGTTTGCCACCTTATGTCATAAAAAAAAAAATCTAAAAATTTTGACTACGTTACCAGTGGATGATACTTCATAAATCGGTCAATTTGAAACTAAAAAATAATACAAACTTAATACGACAACATAATACATAATTATAGGGCGTTTACACCCATTATAAGAAAATAAAGATTATTTTCAAACAAACAAACAGTATCAACATCGTAGTATATTATCTTGTTTATAAATAAGAAGTAAATTAGTATGGGCTTTTGGGGTGATTTCTTCCAAAATCACGAAAATGTATTTTACCATAAAATAAAAATAACTATCCAACACAAGACAATATAGTTAAACGAGATTAAAATACTCCATTATGAGTAACTATTTTGAAAATAAAGAAAAAAGGTATTTACGTTTCGATTTGCCTTAATTAGTTTTCTTTGGCGGGAACATAACAGCACATCACCAAGCCCCGATTTTCCACTGCCAAAAAGACAAAACGAAATACTTTGCGGCGTTTTCCGCACTTTTAATCCCGTGCCAATACGAATTCCGCCGGCGTCGGTAACAGTCGTCCCAGAATTTATATTGAAAAAAAAAAGCCAATAAATAAAATACTTTACGCTCGAGGGAATCAATTGCTTTTCGCGGATGACTGAGATTTGGAACTAATCAGGCTGGGAACCGGCGGAGTTACAACTATAAACAGAAGGGGACCTACCGCGAACATCGAATATCGCAAATTACGAACGATTGTCTCTTTCACGGTCTGTTTGTGATAGGTTCAGAGCTCGGGTTACTCCATTCAATATTACTTCAGTCATTCACATATTGATTATAATATTTTTAGAAATGATATATAACAAGAAACCGTTAATATATCAACGTTTGAGAAAAACCTGTCTCTCCAAGGCTATATAATTGGTACATTTTCGAGTGTAAAAATAATATAGTTCGTAATTTCATAGAAACTATAAAGTCTCCTATCAAATTTTACTAGATGGCACCATGGCAATAGGACTAGCTTTCAAAATCCACCAATAAAAGACAAAATGATTAAACGAGATTGTTTGATTATAGCCAGACGTCATGGTGCTGTGAAAAACGCGATCGCGGATACCCTCATTCCTAAGAAAGTTGGACTATTCAAAATATTTGTCTTTAACTGTACATTAAGTTACATTTACGGATATAGTATTTTCAACTTCGCTCTGTAATAGCTTCAGTGGTGATAAATCTATCAGTCACAATACTCACTATAAATAGTAAACAAATCGATACATTAATGACAATATTGTTATCATGACACACTCGATACCATACCACCAATGCTTTACTACTTATATTTTACATGAACTTTTCTGCAAATGCAATTTCAAAAAATATATCTTACTTTAAAAAAAAAAATTGTTCCTTATTTTTTTTTTTGTATTTTGTTACTATAACCATATATTTTGTATGACTGTAACAAAATAGAAAATTTAAATAAAGTATGGAATTTTTGGGACGATTTTATTGTCCATTGGGATGGAAACAGCTTGTTCTTGGTGAAAAAAAAAAATTATTGGAAAAGACATATTTGCTAAAAGTGACATTTTTTCTTGACCGTCTTTGTTCCTATGTTCTCCAGCTGACCCCGAATACTAATGGTAAAGGTTAATATTTGTGTTTATTCTCAGAACGACGAAAGTATTTCGATTTTGCAACGAATCTCATAATGAGAATAACCTTCAAGATTTTATTCTCGTGGCACATTTTACACCTCGAAATTGTATTGAATTTGGTTTCGTGTTATGCTTATCTACCATACAAATTTTGTAATGCAATTGGTATATATTGCAATGCAATTGGTAATATTTTTTTGGGATACTAAAGACCAATAATTTAGATTGACAGTCGAATATCTTATTTAAACTTTATTACACGATACATAATGAAAAAGTAAAGTATAATTAGCAGTCGTAATGCCTAAAGAAATCTACCAGTTAACTATTTTTTAATAGAGAGAAGAATCCTACGAGTATATTAATTTTTGCTTATTAAATATAACAAAAATTGCTAGTAAAACTGTAAAATATTGTATAGTTTGCATTTTTATCAACAATCAATTCAAAAATATCAAAATGTAAAAGGTCTTTCACAGGTAATTTAGACCCCTTGATAAATATTTTTTTTTTAAATGCCATGTAATTTAGCTTAAAGTACAATATGTGACAGACAGCCTTCGTCGTTAAATTTAACAATGTTTTGAGGAATAAATATTTAATAAAATATTTTGACTTCTAATTTGTGACTACTAATTAAAAAACCAACCAAACCATCACGACGGCCGTTCCATGTAGAAATAATTTAACAATCTACTGACATGGATAATTCTAGCAATAGAATCGATCGATGATGAATTTTGAATGAAAAAGAAATCTCGATTTAATAAAAAAAACTACATTATTGATATTGGATTAGTGTTTCCGAACACGGTCTCAGAATGGGCACGAGCGCTCACCCACGACTGGCGTCAATGGTCCATGAAATGCAAGAAACTTCAGCCATATCCCAGTTTCCCGTTTCGATATTTTCTAATTTAGAAAATGCTTGCTGTGTGTTGTTTTAATTAGCTCTCAATCCGATGTTTCCATGAGAACGGGATGAAAATATCCCATAACGGCCATAACATTTGTATATGATGAATTTTGGGCTCTTTTTTCGTATTCGGAAGAAAATAATTTATAAATAAAAATAATAGAAATTTTTATTTGAGAAGTTTTTTTACCAAGATGTAATATATACACACCATGTTTTTTTTTATTGAGAAGTTTCTTTGTGTAATTATCAGAAGCCAGCTGATTATTTATCTATTTATTTTCAACTAGAAATTATTTACATATTTCAAACATCCCGAATAAATATTATACTATAGAACGTCCTCTAGAATTACTAATGGCCCATAACTTCACAGTTAATATAAAATGTTTCATACAATTCCCTTCTCTGAGCACTCAACTAGTCAAAAGCGATAAAGTTGCTCGTACATATGAGATTAGAAAAATAAATTATTCCCTAAAATGGCCCAACAAAAGTGTCATAAACAGTGTCCCTTATAAAGTTTCCCGTCCAATACTATTTCAAAGACATTGAAAATTCACGGGTGACACATTGTACGATATTTAAGGGAATAACGAAGAAAATTGGAGTGCTCCCGTGGGGCGTACTGAAAGTACTCGTATCATGTTTCGGTGTTCGGTAGGCTGGGCGATGTGTACAGACTCGGCGTTGTTGTGACACGGAATAAAGTAGATTGGGTTTTTGGATAATTAAATATTCATCATCGGGAGCGACTGCATAAGAAGTCGAAGATCTGGGGAACGAATCCTGGTTTGTGATTTTCGTGAATGTTCCCGGATGATTGTAGTTATCGTAATTAAGTGTTTATATGTACCTAACTGTCTATTATATGGGGGTCTTTAGAAAAAAGTGTACCCAATTAGCGCGAATTGTTGAAAACTTCTGTCAGTTTTGTGACGATAATTAAGCATGAAATCTTTTTGGAAAATTGATATTTGCCTTTTTATGTTATTGTAATCTTGCAATACGCATTCTTTTTTAACAGTAGCTCTATGTCCACCATTGTGTCACCCACCAAAGGCGCAGTGCCATATTTCTTCTAACAAACTATGCCACTGTTTCCCCTGGCTGATGGGATTGAATAACAGAGGATAGTTAGTTACTCTCTTATTTTATTGCACTAACTGTACATTGTTTTCATTGTTACTCAAAAGGTTTGAAAGAACTATTAGGGTTAAACCGCCGATGTTATCATTATAACGTTCATTCCAGAACTGGTTTGGCTATCTACACTATTCCAGTGGCGCTGGATTGGGTGAGCTAGAATGAAAAAGTAGATGGTTAATTCTCTATTCACTGGAATGGGTACATTCCAGTAAGCAGTGCCAGTTCAAATTATTCCAGTATCATTCCAGCACTGATTTGGGTCACAGGACTGGAATAATGTGAATGGGGCATTTTGGACCCGGGTATGTCCTTAAACTACGTCCAACAATGAGAGGTAGGGCACAGCGATGACCATCACCCTTGAATCTGGGGCAGCCCAACTGGGGAAGTATCTCCTCCTTACAGAAGACCACAGCCATAATAGCACTGCTACCTTTCAGGTATGCAGTGTTGTGTTCCTGATGGTGAGTAAGGTTCCCAGAGCTCCGACCCCCCTTAAAGGCCGGCAATGCGCTTGTGACTCCTCTGGTGTTACGGGTACCCATGGGCGATGGTAATTGCTTACCACCAGGCAATCCGTCTGCTCGTTTGCCGCCTATGTCATAAAAAAAAAAAAATCTTAATTGTGAAATATACAACATTTAATTACTTATATTTAATACTTAACAAACAAGTAGGTATGTACGCTTGAACATTAAAAATACAACAGCACGACCAATTACAAAACTTATCTATATTTTTGAACCTACCTACTGGTTCAAAAATATAGATAAGTTATTAATTATTAACGAGGTATAAATGATATCGCAGGCTCAAAGTCAGTCAGATAGCAATTTAGCGAGTTACGCTTGGAATTTGTTTTCGTGGTCGAATCATAAAATGAGGAGGCCTTTAGAAGGACTAAATTCACCGATACAGTCCAGAGAATTGCAAATGAGCAAAGCACATTGCTCGGAGAACAGACGACCGACGGTGCAGAAAGGTTCTTAAGTGGCGACCACCTACCGGAAGACGTAACGTTGGAAGGCTCCCAACTAGGTGGACCGCCGAAATTTGATCATGGTCACGGAAATCTTACTTTTGCAATCTCAAAAATTTTATCTTCATAAAATCTCGTGTTAGATTTTAAAGTTTTGAAGACATTTCAATATATTTAATTCTGTGGTTATTTTTTCCCCTAGCCAATAAATCCCATTAAGAAGGTATAGCCTTGGTACAGTCGTCAAAGGCATGTTTACACTTTTGCACCTTATTACAAAGGCGTAAGGTGAAAAATTGTGAACATATTTATGTTATCTTTACAAAAAAACTGTTTCCTCTCTTTCCCATAGTTGCCCTTGAAAATATTCCAAGACACCACTTAAATATACCTTGACTGGAACCGATTAGACAATCACCAAGCTTAATTAAAGGCCAATGACAACAAATCATTAACTTCCTTATTTTTATTTAGAATGTCTGACAGCTATTTATGATTAACTCTACGGTTAGGAGAAATTAATTCCTATTTTGAGACATCCAGGGTCAGCAATACCCGTATATCAAAGCTTATAAGTACATTTAACAATGCTGTGTCACTGATAATGATGTCATTCTACGTTTAATTTTTTTTTATTATAAAGATGGCAAACGACCAGACGGATTGCCTGAGCGTAAGCAATTACCGTCGCCCATGGGCGCCCGCAACACGGGAGGAGTCACAAGCGCGTTACTGGCCTTTAAGGGGGGTTGGAGCTCTGAGAACCTTACTCACCATCAGAAACACAACACGTACCTGAAAGGTAGAAGTGCTATTATGGCTGTGGTTTTCTGTAAGGAGGAGGTACTTCCCCAGTTGGGCTGCTCCAGATTCAAGCGTGATGGTACTTCGCTGTGCCCTACCTCTCATTGTTGGACGTAGTTTAAGGACATACCCGGATCCAAATTGGGTTTAAATGAAAAAGCTGAGGAGTATAGCTCCACAGAAGCACAACAAAGTACAGTTGAAGTAGCAATTGGTGCTCGGGCTGACCGCGAAGTCTGGAAACTTGACGATCGTTAAATCGACAGTAGAATTGGACCATACAGGAACAGCGCTGTGTGGTGGACATCTACAAACAATGTGATTGGTGAGGTCATCCGTTCATTATCTCTGTCACTCTAATTACGCCATAATTAGAGTGAAAGAGAAAAAGACGGGCACGGGTGGACGTCCCTGGCTGATGGATAGATAAAGTTTTATGAATAAGATAACACTTTATTGCGCTATATGAAACAGGTACAGGGAGCTACTAATAAAAATGGTACAAAGGTGAACTTACCCCTTTGAAGGATCTCTTCCAGCCAGTGTGTGGTATCAGATTAATAAATGGCTTAGAAACATATATCATAATTTTATATTAAGATATAGTACTATGTCTGTGCCAATGCCAGCTGCCATAAAAATGGCTTAGAAACATATGTCATAATTTTATATAATAATATAGATATATCATTATGTATGTGCCAATGCCAGCTGTCATAATTATCGAATACAAAATCGAATTTCAAACTTTTTTTTTTCTCGATATGAACGCGTCAGTAACAAACCTATGGTACAGCCTCGTTTGTAGCCACAACTCTTTTGCCATGGCCAGAAGTCTTGGATACATATTATTGACACAAAAAATGCATCCATATTTTTGGTGCGACCGTATCGAGTAGCCGGCCGGCGGCAAGGTTGTTGTCATAGCGAAGGACGCCGATCGATATAGCCGATGTTGAATTTTCTTTTCGGAGTGTCCATTGTACTGTGAAAAAGTACTCACTTAGGACGGTATAAACTTCAACTACATAAGGTTCAAAACATTTCAGCCCAATGAATCTGAAAATTTCTAGAATCAACGGGACTCACTCTAAAGAGCAGCAACAATAGATCATTCCACGTCCTAATCCAACTTAGTCCCGAAAACAATCAAAATAAATAAACTTTGTCGTGAGCCGATAATAATTAAAAAATAATCTCACAAATATTATTTTTGGTCTATATTTTTCTCAAAATTGCATTTGATGCAATGACTTCAGTGGCGCTACTGAGAAATCGATATTCGTAAATTTAGAACAATTGTCTCTGTCACGCTCATGACCTTTATTGGAATAAAAGATAAAGAGCTCTAAATTTATGAACTTCGATATTTACGGTATCAGGCCAGATTTATAATTTAAATAGTTTGCTATCTTATCATAAATACAGTGCCCTACCTAATCTACAAGCCGAGCACACAACTATTACAAACCTATCATAAACTGATTATAGTTTTATTGCCTTATGCTCCGTCAAACTATCGAGAAATGTGTAAATATTGCAAGTCCTTTAATAAAAAAAATGGTTTAAATTAACTACACTTTTAGAAATATCAACACATACATAAATATAATAAAAGCCGTAGTACACTGCCAGAAGCAGAAATAATAAACAATCCGTATCAAAGGAAAAAAATGGGCCAACGACTTAAAACCACTGACCAATTCTATAACGGTAAACATACACCGATATTAGTAATTACTACCTACCAGCTGACACATGGGATGACGTCAGTCAATGGAAACGCGCCAGAGTAACTTCGGCCATATTCACGTCAGCGGTATTGGCGTCGCATTCTGTACACCAAAGAGGTTATGAGCGCACGCTTTACACTTATCACTGGATAATATTATTGCATAATAATTATAAGAAAGTGTTAAAATGGCACCTGTGAATATTACTGAATTGAATAAGGAGAGTTTTCAACAGTTTCTGGACTCGTTTGATCATGTGTTCTCGGATTGCGATGGTGAGTTGTTTTGAGAATCAATGTTAAACAAGACTTTAACCGGATACTTTAATTACTGACTTAACAAGACACAAGAAATTACAGACAGGACTAGACCTGCGACGTTTGAGAACGGCATCAAGGTTAAGTCCCGTTTATTTGTAATAATGTGTAGAAAACGTAAAAGTTATGTCAATCTAATGTAGTCTCTATTACAATACAGTGAAGAGTTCATTTCAAAGGCATATTTCATGGATTTTTGATAAGGATTCTTCAATGGAATAGTTTTGGACATGCGTCTCCGGCATCAAATATATAGTGAATACTACTATTCTATACTTTTATATTATGTGTATACACCGTGGGTTTTTGTGTAACTATCATAATTCTGTGGCCCTAGTGAAAAAGGGTATAAGTTAAATTAGCACAGCGAAAAAGGGCACAATGTGCCGTACATTTTATAGGACTTGTGGCCTTTTTACTGAGCCAATTTGACTTATACCCTTTTTCACTAGGGCCAAAGAATTATTCACTAGTACTTGTGATAGTATAACTAGTTGTCACTAGTACTATTGGTAGTAGTAATAATTAGCATGTATTTTAACTGTTGCTAGTATCGAATAAATACTCTTAGTTCCTTTTTTTTGACGACTAATCTGGCTTAGTAGGTAGTGACTCTGCCTATGAAGCCGATGGTCCTGGGTTCGAATCCCGGGCATTTATTTGTGTGATGAGCACAGATATTTGTTCCTGAGTCATGGGTGTTTTCTATTTATTTGAGTATTTTCATGTATCTACCTATTATATATATATCGTCGTCTAGTACCTACAGCACAAGCCTTACTGAGCTTACCGTAGGACTAGGTCGATTTGTGTAAGATTGTCCCAAAATATTTATTTATTTATTATTTATTTATAAATACATAGAAAACACCCACTACGCCAGACATGATGTAGTATTGTTTTCATAATAATTTCAATATAATTGGGCTGTTACTTCCGTTGCTTGCTTCCGTTCGTGGTACCACGCCTGCTTCCCTTTTAGAGCAAAGGCGCATACTGCGACCTCTATCAAGTCACAGTAATAATTTTTATATGTTAGTCTCACTTTCCTTTTCATTTTTCACGTACGTATACTGGGTTCCAATACGCAACAGTTGAATACGAACTCTCCTCCTTTTGTAATAAGATTTCATCTTCTCTGCAAGTGTAAATGCCTAGTTGTCTTTGATTATAATTATTGCCGGTATCGCTTTGACGGGTCAGGTTAAAACTATCATTAGAAGGTTTTAAGTTACAATAGACAGCTGTGGAATCCGATTTATGTTTCCTTTGTCATAAAGTACATTTTTCTTTGCAGGTGTGTTATGGATATCGAACGAGGTGCTACCCGGTGTTGGTGAATTTTTCAAGTTAATGAAAGACAATGGAAAAATTGTGCACTTCGTTTCCAATAATAGCATGAGATCGAAGGAGAATCTTACAGTTATGTTCAATAAAGCTGGTGTTCCAGGCGGACAGGTATTTCTATAGAAGTAGAGACTAGACTTGATTTGTTATTTAAATAAAGAAGTTATCAGTTATCTGTTTTGCTTAGTAGAATTGTTGTTACTACTAATTTGATTTATGAACTGCTTTGTAATACCTTGTAACGGAAAATTTCTATAAAAGCCTCTAAAGATCTTAAATGAATTTCACTATGACAAAGTATGAAGTCACTCCGAAATCAAATTGGTAATTTTTTTATGCTTTTATGATTGGAAGAATCTTAATGGTAGCAAATTGTTGCAGGAAAAACTGACAACTCCGTCAGTAGCAATGGCCGAATATCTTCAATCAATTAATTTTGATAAGCATGTATATTGTATAACTTGTCCAGAAACGAGAAAACTGCTAGAAACATACGGATTCAAAACTAAATACGGAGTAAGTATGATCATAATCATGTTTTTTTTATATCTTTTGATGATCACAAGCGATCTATTAGAGATTATATTATGAGAGCTCTGTGCGGTTTAAGATCTACGTAAATGCGCAAAAGTCAAATTACTTACGATGCAAACAAAATAACATTTGAACTAACAAAATGGCAGCAATACTATGATGACACTGTAGTTACTCGTATTTATATGTACAGTCGCAAATGAAAGCGACACGGAGTTAAAAAGCGGAGTAAATCACGATGCTATGAACTGATATAAAGAATTAATAGCAAAATATTTTACTTGCAAAAAAGTTTTAGAATGTGGAACTCAAATCCTTTTAAACAGTTCACCTCATGACTAGTAGCTAAACCGCTGTCTTGACCTCCGTCATATAGTACGTTTTTCATAAGAAATATAACCCACTTAGTACTTATCCTGCCTGTATATTTTTATATTTATTTCCTACCATCATTATGAATGTTAATGTTTGTGAAGATGTGTAGATGTTCATTACTCTATCACACAATAACAGCTAAACGTATTTACATGAAACTGCAAACAGCAAGACAAAAATCTGAATTGAGATATAGGACACTTATTATTCCAGTAATGATTTCTAGTAGGATCTTGAGCAGACGCTAGTATGTATAAATAATCAAAATTTCAGATTGATGTCATAAGATTTTCAGTTTAGCGACAAATTAGTGAGCACATAGTAAATAATACTATAGCATTTAATTGTTCCCTTCACGGCGCGATTTTCTATAATATTTTTTTTTTGTTGTCGGAGTGGGGAATGCCTTTACGCATCGTCTCCCCTGACCGCGGGAAGGCCATTTTGGGGGGTATGTGAGGCTCGCTGCTCTTGTCCTCTGAGTAGGGGAGATTGGCTCTACCCACTACACCCCACTCCGCCGTTTTATCCTCTTAGCCGTTTGCGAGGGCGCCATAGGATCGCGAACATTTTACCACGGCGCGCTTAGTGCCAGGGCATCCGCACAAACGACTTCCTTATCCTCGAACTACAAAAGTGAATGCCTTAATCTAATTTAACATTCTAATGTAACCTTTAACTTAAGCCAGATGTCGCTCACGATAACTTCGCTGACTTCACCGAATACCTTATCGACGACGCCGACATCGGGGCTGTGGCTTTTGACAGTGACTACAAAATTAACTTACCTAAGATATTCAAAGCTACTACATACTTGAAGAGACCCGAAGTTCTGTTCATGAACGGACCGACGGATAAATTCATGCCGGTGGATGGACAATTGTCTGTGGGTAAGTTAACTGAATCTGCTTTATTTTGTTTGTTACCTGTTTTTTATGTGCATAAAATTATAAAGTATCGTAAAACGGGGTGAGTTGGGTGGAAATCAAAATTTAAACCTGGATAAAAGTTTATTTTTATATGTGGCACGTTGATTTATGTACAAAAAAAGTGTTTCGGAGGTATGAATTTCAGTTTTTTATGAGTTTGTGTAGTTCCATTTTATAACTTTAACGATAAACACGAAAACGCACCTCACCCCGTAGTGCCTCTTATTTGGGGTGAGAGGGGTTTCCATACAAAGGTGATTTTGGAAGATTGTTGAATTGTTTTTTTTATTATGCGTATTACTATATCTCCATTTTAAATTGGAATACATTATATTTGTAGCAGTAGCCTTAAAATCCCTTCTCACCTCCCTCTTAAACCTTCTCTCCCCATTCGTCTTCTTCCCCGCGAAACCTACTCACCCCGTTTAAATCTAGTACAGATTTACAAACTTGCTAATAATCCTTGCAAAAATTATGATTATTAAGCTTTCTATTAAATAAATGGTTACAAAATACCTATGTACTATGTTCTTAATTAAAATTTGAGAAGATTAAATAATGACAATCTGAATATATAGGTACTTATTTTGGTGATGTAAAGAGCGATAAGTGTTTGTTATCTTTTACTAAATAAATAAATTGTGGTAAGGTCAATGTGCATAAGACCGCCTATCTGGAAAGACCGTCTACCAGCCACTTTCCTCCATTATCTTATAGGTATTTAGTGTCATATGACGAACTTCCCTTAATAATATAGTATGCCGGTCTTACCCGCACAGACCATTAACATTGACCTTAACTACTACATTTATTCTAAAAAAGGCCCTTGAGGCACTTTACCGAGGACGCTGGTGACAATTCCTCGTTGTATTGCAATGCTGATACGTTGTGCGAGGAAGCCACCAGCTCTTCGGTCGCTAGTTACGTCAACCAGACGCTTCGAGATTTCTGCAAAAAGTTTTTTTCGTTCTTTAACTTACTTTTATTTTCATTCAGGCATCTCATTTCCTGCGGAATTGATATCAGAATTATTACAAAGACAGCCTATCGGATTAGGAAAGCCGTCAAAGGACTTCGGAATATTAGCAATGAGAAGAGCGTGGGTCACTGACCCCAGCAGAGTTTTGTTTATTGGAGACATGTAAGTCGTAAATAATAGTTTATTTATCGATTTCCGATGCGATAACGCAATACGCGTTCACTCGCGCAACTATGCGTTTTATTTCATTTATTTGATATTGATACAGAGGGAGAATAGATTTATTGAAATAATTTACTATACTTAGTGTGGATTCCAGTCTTTTAATTTGTTATTGTGGGCTTTGAGGAAAGTAGTTTTGTGTGTGTGGCTTTGACACACGATTGCTTTTGGTATGATAACATAATATTTTTCTAAGTTACTAGAAAGTTTCCGTTATAAAAATATATACACAATGCAATATGTGACATTATCTCTGATAAGGGACCTTATTGTCGATGGCACTTACGCCGTTGTTCAAGGTTCAAGGTCCCATTTGCTAGGTAATGGTAATATCATTGATTTTAACTACCGACAATTTTTTTTTTCAAAAACAGTAATGAGTTTCAAATTCAAATTTTCTACAAATAATTATCACCATGTTGCGAAATGACAACGAATCATGATTTTCGGCAAGAAGATGGTAACTACAAAAATATGCAATAACAAAGCAATACTAATGTTGTTAAGATCATAAAATTCCACAAACACAGTTTTAATAAATTACTCACAATGTGAGCATGCTTGTATAATGATTAAACCTAGGTATTTTTTAGCAGGAACAATATTTACCAGAATATAAATACCGACAATCCTGATATCGATAATTACGTACTACTGCAACGACAAGGCGTACATACAACTACTGACTTCCTACTATATATATTATCGGCAACCTACTTAAACGCCGCGTGACACCGTTCTTGTACAAATTGAACGTAATCCTTTTGATCCTATTTTTTCTATAATTGTTTTCTGAAGTATGTAAAATATAAATAAAGTGATAGTTCTGTTATTATTATCTATTTTTAACGCGCTCTATTACCCTATTTTTGTATTACCTGTATGACGTTGAAGTGGTGCTTATCGATAACAGGAATGGCGTTGTTTTTATTTTGTCAATCACTAGGTGTAATATCGATCTTGATGTATTTCACAGGATTGAGCAAGACGTTGGCCTGGGCAAGAACACTGGATTCAAAACTTTACTTGTCCTAACTCATAATACTGAAGAAGAAATGAAAGCAGAACCAAGCCATCGCCAACCAGATTTCTTTGCCCCGTCTTTGGACAGTATAGTTCCTATGTTTACACAGTAATGAGAGACGTATTTTAGATCACTAATTAAGTTATCGAAATGTTGTTTGTACTTGTACATAAGTAAAGGAGATTTATGATGTTGTGATTGTATTTATATTGCATTACAGAAAGCTATTTTATAAATAAATTGTACTTTTTAACATACTCGTAGATATTTATAATTTAGTAGACATGTTATTACATAATACAGTACTTAAATGTGATTTACTAGTATGTAACAATTTTTTTTGCATTTCCTAGATAAAATAGTAATAAATTTTTTTTTAATATATTTAAATATAGAATATTTATATAAAAAAAAAGAATATTTTATTAAAATATGGATACTTAATAACCTATTTTTTTATTAAATGGTATTGAAATAACACGAAAAATAATAAGATTAACGGATAACAATATACTCGCATATTTGAAGGTACTTATTAAAATCAATCTATATATTAAATATTTAAATAAAATAATATATAATTCAGAGTAAATTATTAACATCAAAACAGGTTGGACCTGGGTATGTCCTTAAACTACGTCCGACAATGAGAGGTAGGGCACAGCGAAGTACCATCACGCTCGAGTCTGGAGAAGCCCTACTGGGGAAGTACCTCCTCCTTACAGAAGATCACAGCCATAATAGTACTGCTACCTTTCAGGAATGTAGTGTTGTGTTCCTGATGGTGAGTAAGGTTCCCAGAGCTCCCACCTCCCTTAAAGGTCGGCAACGCGCTTGTGACTCCCCTGGTGTTGCGGGTGCCCATGGGCGACGGTAATTGCTTACCATCAGGCAATCCGTCTGCTCGTTTGCCACCTTATGTCATAAAAAAAAAGGTAATCAAAATCTACCTACCAACGAAAATTAAATATTTAAGCACAAGTTTTGTATTTTTTTTAAACACCGTTTTCTGGTTTAACATCGACTATATTGCAAAGTAATACGCTGATTTATAAATCACATTTTTTATAACAAAAATCATGAATTAAAAAGTTATTTTAAGACTTACTTCTGTTAATAAAATTGTAACATGTAAACTTATTAAATTTATACGTTAAAATGATTTTTTCTTGTTTTTAATAAGCCTAAAGGCAAAACATGCCTGATCACATTTATTTTGATAAGACCACCACCTATGAGGACGAATAAATCACTTCTGACTTTTGAACCTGTAGGTAGGTCAATTAAGAAAGTGTGCATTGTTTTTTCATTTTTATATTGTAGTAATTATGTACCTTGATTCGGTACCTTTACGCTTTATATGACTTTTCATGGCAACAATAATTATTCTGAAGAATAGTTGTGTCTTGAATTAACAATAAAATTTGTTTTTGTTATTAAAATAGATTCTTGCCAGATTTAAATTAATTCCACTCATAAATTTAAATAATTTGCGTACTCTAAAGCTACCAAATTGAGGCTAAAACACATTAATTTTCACCGCAGTCATTGCGGGCTCAATAAACAAACATTTGCATATGGCAATATGATTATTCTAAATGTACTGAAAGTATATTCAGAATCCTAAATAGTATACCAATTGGTACAGCCAAGGTCATCATAAAACTGTAAACTTTAACTCGCGAGATTATAAACTATCGAATTATTGTGAACCTACTGCTTACAATTTACCGGTTTCTTTTCCGTCAGATTGTAAACTAACGTCAAGAAACAGTGAAATTGTGAACTGGCATGCGTCAGTAAGGCTTCTCTAGCTCTCTTCATTTAAAGGTTAGGTTAAGCGATATTTTTAGTATAGCTGGCTATAGATTTTTCCAATAGACCGTTATAAGAAACGATTTCCAAAACATAGGACCTCGTACTCCCACCGACCAGTACGAGGACACTTAATGACAAACATAAAGACGAAATACTAAATAGTAATTATAAATAAAAAAATGAGAGTCAAAAAACTGGTTCAAGATGAAGAACTAAAGATACAGAAGTTCAAAAAAGAAAATATAAAATACAAGTTCAAGAAATGCACTGTTATTAAAAAAGTATTAAATTGTATGTTTCTGAATACGAGCTCTAGATACGACGAAATAATTACTGCTACATTGAATGAAATGGGAATGCATGGTGTATGGCAATTTGAAACAAATATAAATTTATGAAAAATATTGTATGGAAAAAATAGTTGAATGTTATATCCTTAAGCACGTATTTTTTATATAATATGAACCAGTTATACATATAAAAGTTGAAATAGATAACACATACTTAAGAAAAAACGACGAGGACCAAATCATAATCAATAATCGAGGATCAAAGCAAAGCAATAAATATTTCATAAAAAATAATTTGATTTGTTCTTAGTTTCAGTTATACATATATTCAAACATAGATATATTCTACTACAACAATTTACTTTGGATGTTGCAGTTGAAGTTCAGTTTAAATGTAGGAACCTACTACCCATAGCAAAATGCTTACCTTGCTTGAAACCTTGAATTTCTCGTAATGAATAAACAAAATCCTCAAAAAATACGCGTCTTTCTAAGACTATTTTGTTTTCGTCTCGCACAATATAATAAAATGATATGATGTGACTAAATTAAATGTAGTAGCGTATTTTTATTAAATCTTCATATCACTTTAGTAAACGCAATTTAAAATATTCTGTCTTTGGATGCTTAATTAAGCATTATTTAATGCTCGCGTTTATTTTCGCGCTATACCAGTTTTATCCAGTATTTTATTCGAGACGCGAATTTTTACACGTTAAATTGTTTCTTTTTTTTCATATCCTCTCTTAGCCTGTCTTTATAATATACTAATTTTTTGTTTGTTGTAGTCTTAGTGTTTAAATAATTTTTCTAAATTTATTCATTATCAAACAAGAGCCTCACCAAATGTGATCACTTAAATATTTAACTACAAAGTTAAAAAGAAAAATGTCACAATTGAATTTGTTGAAATAGAAACTCTCAACCTATTATTAATATTGCTCCGAAAATTCCAACGACTGGAATAACGACACGGAAAGCTGTGGCATGTGGATATCCACGCGATACCCCGACTTTCTTGACACACACAAATTGTCCACACCTATTTATCTAAAATCAAAGATTAGTAAATGTCTGGTACAGTGTTCTATTAGACTTTGTTAATAGTTCTGGACACCATCTTATATTTTTGACAGACACCTCGAAAATCTGACGAAAAAGGCACCTTTGTAAGTAAGTAAATGAATATAGGAGCAATCATTTTTCTTGTAAGTGGGATATATTTCCAATTAACGACGCGAACAGGAATATGTTTAGTAATAATTATTATTTTTAATACACGATAAAATAACTCGGTAGCATGTTCAGTGTTCATGATTTGCATGACACTGGAATCAACATTTGTCAACTCATTACGTATTTCTGAGTCATTACTTACAGTATTACGCGATGTAACTGATATTGTGGAAGATTCATGCATATCTTTAGAGATTTATGATATCATCATTTCCTCGGAAGTCAAAAGATCTAAGCATTCTATGACATGACAGTCGTAGTACTTAAAATTAGATCTAGTAATCGATTTTGGTAACTATACCAGCAATTGTATTGCATAACGTCAGTGTAACAGAAGAAATCTCTCTAACAAATAACTTTATTCTTACTAAAATCATCGAAAACCAACTCAATCGAACCGTTATCTGAGATCCAAGATCCAATTCAAAATATTATCAGAATCAGAGGCGTTATCAAAGGAACTTTGGCAATCGAAATCATTAATAAGTGCAAGCTATATGAAGTGTTCGGTTACTATTACGCGCCGCCGGCGCGGGCGCGGGCAAGGCCGCAGACAGCCACGCCGCGAGCCACGCGACGCGTCTCAATCCCGTCGGCAAACAACAAACTTGTTATCACTAAAATCGGTCTTTAACCATGTCTCGGTGAAGCAGATAGTGTCATAATGTGACCTTGCAACACATAAAAAAAAATGTGATTCCGCAGGTTACAGCATCCGTGGTTGTTTCCATGCATTTTGTAGTCAAGGTCAAATATATCGATATGACCAAAGTGCCAAAATATGTATACATGCACCGTATTGGCTCAGTGTCAAGGTTCATGTGTACATATTTTGGCGCGTTGGCCGTACCGATATATTTGACCTTGATTACACAACGCATGTTGAAAAATAGATCAATCGCTAATAACACAAACAAGCAAAAATGGACTTTGGTTCAAAGTGTATTTGAATGTTAATTAGATATGTTAGTGGTAAACAATATGAGTCAAACACCTCCGCACAGTGACCTATCAGATCGATCGCTCTGAGCTGGCTGAGTAGAAAAGTAATGTATAGTTGTGTTTCAAAGTTCAACAATGTAGAAAAGATCTGGATTTGTCAACAATCCCACTGTTTGATTTTAGTAGCGCAAATTGTAAGGATATAAAAATTATGAACATATTTTACAATAGGATGTTTAATTGCTTTCTCACTTTGACAGATCTACGGAATTTGATCCCAAAATAATTAAAGGAGACGCAGCCGAAATTAACAAAAATCTGTAACCAACAAAACTTTGTAAAACTAAGAACAATTCAAAATATTTTTTATGAAACATTTTGATGTGCTTTGATTTTTAAGTAGTAATACTACTATATTAATTAAAAATTAAAATAGATGATATATTTCAATTTCATCTATTTGAATTAATAACTGTTTAAAATTTTCATAATATATTCACATATGTATTACAATAAATAAATTATAAGTTCGTTTAAATTGCAGTGCAATAAAGAATGCGAATCAACTTATTAAAAAACGATAATAAACAACTAGTCAGACGTTAATGACATTATCTGTTTTTACTCTATTAGCAGTTGTAAGCGCTGTAAACATGCATAGCAACTGATTTAAATAGGAAAACGATAATCTGTTCAATTTATCGCACTACAGAAAAAAAATAACATACTTTGATTGTACTTTTCATTCATAGAAATTAATTTTCTCATTGTTCAGTAAATCGATTTTAATAAATATTTTAGGAAATTCTTACACAAATTGACTGAGTGCTATGGTAAGCTTGTGTTGTGAGTCAACGATATACGAGTACAAACAAATACTTAAATACATAGAAAACACCCATAACTCAGGAACAAATGTCTGTGCTCATCACACAAGTTCCCTTACTGGGATTTGAACCCAGGACCGTCGGCTTCATAGGCAGGGTAGTGACCCTCACATAGTTAACAAGATCAATACCTATATTTTTATCTTCATAATTTCAGCCATAAGTCCACTGCTGGACATAGGCTGTTCACGCCGGCACCGCGTGAAAATCATGGAGTCGGCGCGGGGCGGGCGTCATCTTCCCACCGCCATTTTACGAGCGACAAACGCAACGGAAAATCGCAGCCGCGTATCAAGTTCGTCATTTGTATTATCGTCTATTACGAGTCATATACTTTTCACCTCCCTGACTTTGAAAGTCCGTTTTTTTATTTAAAAACAGATAGCATAACTGCATTTCATTCACGAGGGAGCAAAGTAATTTCATACAAATTTTATTCTAGTCAGCCACGGCACAAATATTTATAGCTTGTTTGGTTGCTACTAACTATTGAAGTAACTAAATTAAATTGACGTCATAATTATAACTATGACTTACATGTTAACAAGGTAGGCAATCAAAATTATATGTTAGTCCACCAATAAATGCTATACAAACCCCATTAAAATTGAACATTGAAAAGTATACTCTATCTCACTAAACAAGCACAAAAATATTATATTTTCATCAAAATTTTATTTATTTATTAAGGAGATAAAACAAGAACATAAATCAAGATAATACATTAAAGATTAAGTTACATATTTTAAGTACAGATGCTTCCTTAAACGTGACCCACAACGAACATGATATATACCTATACTGAATCAGACAATAGTATCAGTACCTATTAGCGGTTGTTTCTATAGGTTATTGTGAAGATGGTATGCACTTCGATGAAGTGCAAATTTGTGACAATTATTTTGGAGAACATAATGCTAGAAATTGTATAAGAAAATAAAGGCCCAGACTAACGAGTATTTTTGTGTGAATTTATGACAGCTGTTTTGAACTGGGCGTGAGAACTGAAAAATAAATCAATATCACTGATAGATTTATTGCAGTATTCACAGGACAAGCGAATTACGTAAAGAATGTTTGACATAAAGATGTTGAAGTTTCCTATGAATTTGACGTATGATAGTTCCGAGATTCTTGGACAACTTTGACTATAAAGACTACATGTTAGTACTCCTCTATTCTGTGCCTGAACTTAGTAGTCTAAAGCCATTAGCTAATCCTCATTATCGAGCCATTTTATAGCTCTTGAGACTGCACATAAACTTTTACAAGTTTGCTATTTATGTAATAGATATTGAACGCAACTATACGGCGCTGAGAAGAACTTAACTATTAGGATCATCTTAGCACTACGTTCCACGTATTTACTATCTTTGACATTTAATTATGCAACTCTGAAAGCAATGTCATGGTTGCATAGTCAAACATCAACTTTAAACTAAAACCCAGGTCAACCCAAGCAAACCTTGCTTAGGCTAGCGTAGGTTTAAGTTTAAAATTGAGAGAAGTTCTATTTCTACAGTATCTTCTTGGGAAACAGGCAGTTTCTTGCAATTAGTTTCCTAATATTTGTTACAGTGTGATTATGACGAAAAGACTTAATTGAAAGTATAAAAAGTTGCCATTAGTGTTATGATCGTAAGTGACATGTATGATAAGAAGAATTCAAGGAGAATTGGAGAGTATATCAAAGAAAAAAGAAGATTCTGATACGATACCACAAATCGCAAGACGTATGCTTATTTAACACTGCCGAATCATCAAGCAATATTACAAAATCTATAATCGATATTTTATGAATGTCGGAAACTATTTAAATTACAAAAGCTAACGGGTGCCGAGAGTTGGTTTGCGCTACCAGCGTCAGTGAAACCGTGTTATTCATAAATTGTTAGAGTGACTCGCGAAAGTTTTAAATGCAAAAATCTAGTTGATATAGAAACATTCTTCATTCTCAACAATATTCGTAAGTTTTAGCGAAACTCCGCCGCTGCACTAAAAGCTGTTATCAGTTTAACAAAGACTTAACTAACTTTAGGTAATGTCTGTATGAATATTATAATATTAAATTGTTATGTTTGCGGTTTTGCATCATCTGTAAAACAAATTTTACGGCTAAAAGTTAACGCATACTTAGAAACTTAGATTACTTGGAAACTTGATTGCGTACACCTGTTATGGAATAAGCAATGCATAATTTTTTTATTTAAAATAAAATTTGGGAAAAACTTTAAGTGGGGCTTAACTAATGAGCCCTGTTTTTGATTTTTGATCCCTCATTCTAAAAATGGGTCATACAGATCAATTAGGTTCGCGTCTCTCCTGTGGACATTGTGAAAGTTAAAGGTTTTGAAGCCTAATTTTTGATTATTTGATGTATCAACATAAACCACTCCCTCTCTTAGGTAACATTATACCACAAAACATAAGTTGTAATCACGTAAGCCGTTAACTATTGACCACAGAAAAGACGATTTTTGTTTTAATCAGTATGTATGACCCAAATATTAAAAACGATGAGTGAAAGATGTCGAGCAGTTTTCGACTTATAAAACGTGACACCCGTGCTTCTATACCATTAATATGTTTGAATCTCACGATAGTTTTGTGTTTAAAATTTTAACAAAACCATTTTAAGGGCATACAAATGAGTGCAGTGTTAGTTTATTTGTATGAACTTTTCTAATGTAGTTCTTTCTGATGGAGGGGTTCGTACAACCAACATATTAATTATTATTGATTCGAATTTGCATTGACACATAGTAGTAGTATTCTTTATTGCACCAAACAGAAACTGTGAGATTATCAGTTGAAGATCAGTTCAAAACTGTAAAGATAATTTTGAGGTAAGTAAGGCTGAGAACGTGAACCTATAATATTACGGACGTATGTAATTTCGCTAAAATAAAATATGATTCCAAAATCATTCAGTTTCCTAGTATTTAGATAATAAGTATATAAAGTTGTCGCATTCACATATTTTCATCCTTGACTGAATGGCTAAGTACTTTCTAGTACCTAAGCAATTAAAACCCGGATCCCATTACTAGTTTCACAAAATCCACTAAAATTCAGATTAAAATTCTACAGTTATACGCGTAGTTAAATCACGTTCGATTTGTAGTTTAAAACTCTGGCTGGACTCGACAAAACTTCTGATTTTAAATTACGGAAGCCATCATTCCCGCGGAACTTCATATTTGACGGTCCCCAGACTCGCGTACCAAATTCAAACCAGAATTTCCCGTTGACTTTTTCTCGACGGCTAGTTGAGAAGTTTGAGTAGCCGCATTTATTTTGTTTGAGCTTTGTGGCTGCCTAACGACTCTAGTGATATGCTAATAACCCTCGTCAGCCTCTATTGTGCAATAAAACACAAAAATGTGTATCTATGTTACGTCTTGTTACAACGTGAATAAGGTACAAAATTGTGTATATATTTTAAGGTAATGTCACCTTTTGAACAGAAATCTTCAAACACACACTAACCGTGAATAGTTCGTTAGAACGTTTTTACAAACCGAGTCTGGTATTTAGCAAAAGGAAGTAATTTGAACTAGTTTCTTTGTGCTTAAAATTTATTTTACAGAACTTTGCTTTCGTATAGTTCAGTGCTATTTATTCAACTCCGCAAAGGTTCAGCGTGAAGTTTTTGGTCGCCGGAAAATCGCAGACGGTAGAACAAAAGGCATTCGCTCTTCGGAAACACGGTATTGCCACTTAATATTTATTATCCAATTTGGTGAAAAATCTCAACAATATCCTTGAAGGCAGAAAGCTATCAGAAGCGACACATGAATTTATTACGCAATAACGTCTCGACACGAGTGCAGAGCGGCAGCGTTAGCGAGCGCGACACTTGTCAGTGAACTCGTGTTCTTGATATTACCAGCAAGTGCATTTACCCCAATGGCATAGAATGATGTAGACATTTTCCGCAATCTAGAACAGCAAAGCAATGGATAAAGCAAAGGTTATTGGACCAAGACAAGAAAGAAACCTTTGCTTGCTAAAGTACTTGGTGTGTCTGAGGAGTATATCCACTCGAAATTTCCTCTTCAATGTTTCAGCTAGATATCTGGATGTCAAAAATTTAGTTTACGTGAAGTTTTACACTGTAGTTTAGAATCAGTTGTGAACTCAAAATGCACTTACAATATCAATGCTCTTTATAATGATGTGATTCAAGAACTAAATAGAAGATATTTTAATTATAATAAAATATACACCGATGCGTCGAAATGCGGTAAAAAAATAGGATACGCGTTTTTTGATCCATTTAATTCAATGTAATCGCAATTTAAAATAAAAACGGGAGTATCTTCAATAACCGCGGAGCTGAGTGCGATTAGGCTTTACTATACATCAATAATCAAAATAATTATAGTGTGGTGACCTTTACGGACAGCAAAAACTCCATTCAGCATTTAACCCGAGGTACTTCTGGTGAACGGTGCTTTTCGCTGGCATATAAAATTTTGGAACAAATAATAAAATTGTACGCTGTCACTGTCAGACGTGTTTTTGTAATTCTTTTGTTATTTTGCTAAAATAATGTATTTACGGGCATTTTTAAAGTTTATTTTGTATATCATTTTCGTGGAAAAGTTGCCTCATATCGCAACGGTATAATTGACCACAAATATACTTTAATATATGGAAATAAAATGCCCACGTAGTACTACTCAAATGAAGACGCAGTAATGATTACACGCAGCAAAACACGCAACCAACAAGCGTCGACGCACAACGCACGGATACCACCCTCGCCCGCCTCGTCCGTCTCCTCGCCATCGTCGTCGGCCGACGAGTTCGCAACTGCGGTCGACACCAGCGAGTCGAGTGACGAGTGCGGGCCGCCGCCGCCGCCACGACCACCTGCGCGGCGAGGACGGCCACCGCTGCCGGCACGCTTGGGGCCCGCGGGACACACTGCCCCGCCCACGGCTCCCGCTGCTGGTGGTGTAGTGCGTCGCATGCGGTGGACTCTAACAATGAATGAGAACTGCATGCGCGCCTATTACAGGGCTACAGAGGGGAACTAATCTGTGCGCGTACCGTGTCCGGATGCTGCCTCTGTTTCAGGCCCTTGAACCAACTATCGACGTGACTGCGCAGCGACTATCGGATCAGGTGCGAGTCATCCAACGGCTCAAGCGATTGGATGACTTGACGCTTGATCGGCTTCGCCTGGAGGCTCTCTCTGCTCGTGCCGCCTTCACCTCGGCGCAGGACCCGCCCGCCACGGCGCCGGTCTCGATGCCAGCATCCGACCTGGCACCACGGGCGCCGCGGGTGAATCCTTGTGCCGACGAGGAGGAGTTCGCGAGTCAGAGTGTGAGTACCACAGCTAATGAGCAAATGAGGAGGACTCTGGAAGAGACGATTACGCAGTATCGCTCCACAAACAACCCTAGGCCTCGAATACCACGCTTGCCAATGAATAGACGCAATCATGCGATAATGGGAGCCTTGAATGATTTACTAGAGCCATATCTTCGGACTAGTAAAGATTTAGATGATACACACTCGATCATGTACTGCGGGGCCATCGCGGCGTGCCGTGTTGCACGAGTCAAGTTTTCGGACGCTGAACGTGCACCTAGGACCGCCGGGGTGTCCCTGCATGGCAAGTACGGATCGAGCGTCGTATCACTTCATTCAGGACTCTCCTGGGCCGGATGAATTGCACAATTTCTGGTTGAAATGGTTTCGATGCTCGCACTCGCGATTAGCAGCGCAATTCCAACAAGCCCTTGAGCTCGGCTCCTTGCCACCTTCCTTAACAACTGGTACGACCTTCCTGCTCTATAAGTCCGGTAGTACCACGGAAGCTAAAACTATCGACCCATCACGTGCTTGCCTACACTCTACAAGCTCCTTACATCCATTTTGAGAGCAAAATTAACACGCACGTCGTCGCGAACAACATTTTGGCCACCTCTCAAAATGGATGTAGGGTCGGGTCCCGTGGTACTAAAGAGCTCCTCCTCATAGACATGACCATTTGCCAACAGGTCCGGCGGAACAAGGGGCCCTCTCGGCCGCCTGGATTGATTACAAGAAGGCCTATTCAGTGCCTCACTCATGGCTGCAGAGGATCTTAGAGTTGTATAAAGTCAAAGCAACTTTAAGATCCTTCCTAGGTGCGTGTATGAGGCAATGGACCACATTCCTTCGTCAACCAGGAGGTGGCGATTACCCCCTGGCCCGCAGGACTTCATAAGGATTGAGCGAGGAATATTCCAGGGTGACAGGTTGAGTCCTCTATGGTTCTGCCTAGCTCTGAATCCGCTCAGTACTTTACTGAAGGATTTGGGACTAGGTTGCCGGCTTCGGAGAGAGGGTGAAGTCTTTTCTCGCCTTCTGTATATGGACGACCTCAACTAGGTGGCGCCAAACAACCGAGTCTTGCTGGAGCTACTGAAAACCACTGAAGTGTTCAGTAGTGCCATCAAGATGGAGTTTGGTGTCGATAAGTGTGCGGTTATGCATGTACAGCGGGGGAAAGTAGTAAATTCAACAAATTTACAGCTTTCTGAGACGATGTCGTTCAGATCTATCTCCGAATCAGAAACCTATAAATATCTTGGTATGTCAGAGTCTCTGGGTATTGAGGATGTGGCTATTAGACAGGCGGTGAAGGAGCGCTTCTTCGGTCGGCTGACAAAAGTACTTAATAGCCTTTTGTCAGGTGGCAATAAGGTACGGGCCTTCAACGCTTGGGTAATGCCCTTACTTATATACTCCTTTGGCATACTAAGATGGACTCAGACCGAGCTGGATGCCCTGGATAGGAGGGTCCGACTACTACTCACCACACATCGCATGCTACACCCACGTTCGTCGGTTATGAGATTGTATATCCCACGGAAGTGTGGAGGCCGAGGCTTTTAAATGCCAAAAGTCTCCATAACCGTGAGGTGTGCAATCTCAGGAATCATTTCTTGAACCACGAGTGTGGGATGCATCGTGATGTGGTGGCAGTAGACAGGATCCTCACGCCGCTCTCCTTGGCAAACGAGAACTGGCGCAAACCAGTGGTACTAAGCACCGAGGACCGCAAGGCCGCAAGAGTAAGGAGCTACACGGGCGGTTCTACAGGGCCCTAACGGGACCAGACGTAGACCTGCCCGCGTCGGTGAACTGGCTACGATTCGGGGACCTCTTCGGGGAAACCGAGGGTTTTGCCTGTGCAATTGCGGACGAATTTATCATGACG
Source organism: Grapholita molesta (assembly GCA_022674325.2). NCBI lineage: Eukaryota > Metazoa > Arthropoda > Insecta > Lepidoptera > Tortricidae > Grapholita > Grapholita molesta. The sequence continues at coordinate 15,337,879 of CP053129.2, forward strand.
AATAACTACCGGAAATATATCCTGAAGGACGGTACGGTCGACATTTGTCGGGCATGCCGCCGTCCTGGAGATTCACATATAATTTCCGGTTGTTCACATCTTGCTAATGGCGAGTACTTGCACAGACATAACCTTGTAGCCAGGATTTTACACCAGCAGCTTGCTCTTATGTAACCGCGAAGTGCCGTACTACAAGTACACACCTGCGCCAGTTCTCGAAAATGGTCGTGCAAAATAGAGCGCTATGGGGATCGATCTGTTATCACGGACAGGACTATTGTAACCAATAAGCCTGATATACTGGTGATAGATCGATCGCAGCGCCGGGCAATGCTCATCGCTATCACCGTCCCATGTGACGAGAACCTCGTGAAGGCCGAGAACGACAAGTCCAGCAAGTACTTAGACTTCGCTCCGCCATGTGGGAAGTTGATTCGGCGATCATTGTACCGATAGTTGTTTCGGTGAAAGGTCTCATAGGGAAGAGTCTCGACCAACATTTTGAGAGACTCACTACGTGGTTGTGGTTAGATCAAGGGTTAGATTCAGAAGGCGGTAATCCCGGATACGGCGCGTTCCTCTCTCTGCAGCCCTAACCACCCTGTTGCCGGCGGCACTTTAGGTTAGATTTTAATAATGATTTTATTGTTTTGATATGTTTTAGATGTATTTTATATTTTACTTTTATAAAAATATTGTAAAAAACCTAATCTAAGAAAGAAGATAAATAAAGAGAAAAATTACTTAATTCCGGAAAATGTGTTAAAGTAGCAGCGGTGGCTGCTTCTGAGGGAAATGTGTTTAATGTTGCACAAGATTTCTCAGTATTTCACTGTATGGTCGCTGGAAAGAATACTCTGACGTAATATCTCAAGAGAAAGGCATCTGGTACAGGACCATACAGTGCGAGCCTCCTCGGGTTCCTTGGTGAAAGTTGACTGTTAGGGTTCTACAGGGACGTAAAAATAAAAGCGGACTGTAATACATAGGCTGGTTTATTCCGCCTTAATTACAATGGGAAACCCGGCCAAACAATTATAAAAAGCTAAAATCGGTGTCGTCCGTTGCGTGCGGAGTTGGTAAAGCCGAGTGGTTCATATTCACACCTCCAAGTTTGCACACCTCATGAACAAATCAGAATCCAAACTGCGATGACTGCGGAACGATTGAGGATGTGCAGCACTTCTTAATGAATGTGTCAAAACTCGAGCAAAGAGGGAACAGCTATTTCAACGTTGGGGTTACTCAATGACCGATGTAGGAGTCTTCCAGTCGATATTGGCTGACCTGTCCAAACCGGCAATATTTATTTATACTTTTTTTGACAACTGACCGATTTGCTTTTGTGATTTTTTTTTTATGCGTTCGTATTGATAATATAATGAGGATACTACTATGAAGAGGTCAAATGGAGCCGACATGGTCTTAAAAACCAAGGGTCCTAAACAAACCAGATTTAAAAAGAAAGCAATGGATGTCCATCTCTGGATATACATCCATTGCTTACACTAGGCAAATGATTTTTGCGATTCAAATTAAGGCAAGTGACTTTATTAGGAATGGTATGGTGTAAAGTAAAATTATGGTACCACATCATGTAAAAGAAAATAGTAGGAAGCAGTAAAGAAGCAACACTGTGAGAAGTCGTTACAGTTGTTAAAACATTACCAGACAGCAACTATGATTAAGGCAAGTAAAAAAAGATAGTATGGCGAAAAGAAACGGGAGAAATATGACTACTGTACATATTAAAAGTAAGTAGATTATTTCCTCAAAATCAGAAAGCATTCTCTTTTGACTTACGTCGGGGCAATAAGCCGCCAAATCCGATACTGTTACCGGATCGTAAAATAAAACAATACTTACGAGGAATTATAAGAGGGAGGTCTAATGGCGGAACTTCCACTCGCTCCTGTTCAAGTTATGACGCAGGTGGTGGTGTGATTAACTTGCGAGCTTTTATGTTCTGAGTTAGGGTCTGATAACGGAGATAAAATAAGATTCAGAAAGCTTTACAAAGTGGTCAACAATCATCATCTCCAAAAATAAATATTTCGTCAGCGCAGTACGAAAGCAACTATTTGCATTTAATTATCATCATCCACTACCATCAGATCTTCCAGGCCAGGGGAAAAGGTATCCTTTTTTTTCATCGATAAAGGTCTAATCATAACATATTACGCAAGTTTTTAAAAACGGAATTTTATGATCTGGAATGAGAACTTGCAACCTTCGGATTAAAAGTAACACATCTACAGGCTACGAAAACAACGAGCAAAGAGTGGTCTGTAATTTTCTTAAAATATTTCTCTGACAATTAGCAAATAACAAAAAGGGAATTGTGACCATCTATCAAAGCTTACTCGTAATTAGACAAAGGGTTCTTTAAGAAAAAGTAATCTGTGTAACTAGCAGCCTGAAATATAATCAGCTATCTTTATCTTTAAAACGGTTACTGTGTGGTGCCATGGTAACTAGAGTAACACCACGCCATCTCCTCCAGCGGGTGTCGTAACGACGACAAAGGGAAAAATATCGACGGAATGGTAGCAGCGTCCGTTGAAACACAATATGCTTCTACTGCGATCGCCAAGCCGCCTGCCAAGCGTGGCGACTATGGCAGCTACCCCCCAAGATGATATAAGTCATGTTTGGGGGAGGCCTATTTCCGGCAGCGGACGACTTACGGCTGAAATCATGAACGATGATGATGGTTTACGGACATATGAACAGACGGTAAAGGACGGACAGACAGGACGTAAATGGTAACAGTGTAAATGTGTTAAGTGTAAATAGTAAGTGATCAGTGGATCACATACCATTTACTCTGTGACATTTTTATTATTACAATAACAATACAACAAATTTTGTAAATTCTTAAAGATTTTTTGATTAACTTTGTCTATCCGTACAATTGTACGTCTCCACAAAATATCTGTTTCCACAAATCCACTTATTATTTTAATCCTTTCCATATTACGCTGTTAAGGGTGCGAGCAGTAATTTAACTTTGCAGTAATATGCGTAAGGCCTCAAATTAGCCAACTGTTGACTTTGTGAACATTTACTGACTAGGCATAACATTTAGTTTGAATTATTCATCTCTGTTTTATTTGTTACTTCGAGATAAATAGTGTCGCTCTATACATACTATTTAAACGTATATCATTTGATATTTTTTAGGATTTCGGAAGTTGTTCATTGATAATTCCAAAACGATTCAATGAACACAGCTTTCATTAAAACCTGAACTTGTAATGTTGATTTTATTTGTATTTTTTAACTACCGCTCTAAAGCCAAAGTTATATGCACATACACTAAAGTCAATATGTTGAATTTTACATTTAATGCTTCATTTCACAGAGATTAAATATATGTACAACGAGTATGTGTTTGGACCCGGGTATGTCCTTAAACTACGTCCAACAATGAGAGGTAGGGCACAGCGATGACCATCACGCTTGAATCTGGGGCAGCCCAACTGGGGAAGTACCTCCTCCTTACACAAGACCACAGCCATAATAGCACTGCTACCTTTCAGGTATGCAGTGTTATGTTCCTGATGGTGAGTAAGGTTCCCAGAGCTCCAACCCCCCTTAAAGGCCGGCAACGCGCCTGTGACTCCTCTGGTGTTACGGGTGCTCATGGGCGACGGTAATTGCTTACCACCAGGCAATCCGTCTGCTCGTTTGCCGCCTATGTCATAAAAAAAAAAGATTGATCCTGTTGTCGGTCCATGAAATTCAATGAAACAGAATACAAACTTGCTTTTCAATTTGTTTCAACATCATTTCGTTTCAGATGGATTGGCACAAATGTAATGTCGAATACACAAAGGCAAATAAACTGTAATAAAAAAATATCAGTGTGTCCGTACTAATGATAAGACCCAATTCTAACTGCACCATTGTTTAACGATTATTTATTATTTTCCTGAAAATAGTTACTAGAATGAAAATGAGTTCGGTCATAATTTTTTGACATTTCAAATTTAATCTAATAGGCCAGTAAAAATCGACAATAAATTAACAAAGCATGATGTATCTCTGATTTTTTAGTATGTTGTTTGGACCGATTAGGACTATATATACACAAGTTTGCAATTCGCAAAAGTTGTGGAATTTTTTATACACAAAAACCTGCAAAATTTAGGATTTTTTAGATTCTGGTGTGTGTCTCCTAATCCATGCATTTCTTGTCAAAGGCTCCTATAAGGGTTTTGAAGAACATTAAATTTGTGATAAGGTAAGCCTAATTGGACCTCTATACGTCAAATGGTTACGGAAATATGACCCTTTGAAAATGGGTAACTTTTTGCCCAAGTCGATAATTTAAGTGTTATACCATTTTTGAACCCAAATTTTGTAGAAATTCTTACACCTACGAAAACAAATATTATTAGAATTTATAGGCAATTTATTGAACTTTAAAATTTATGTAGAAGGGGGTCTGTAACCCTCGTAGTTCTCTCAATATTTCAGAAAAACCCAAGACGGAATCGCGTTTGTCTAGGTATGTTCCATGAACTTTCCTATTTTTAGTGTTTTGCATTAGTATTTTTTTTATACAACGACGGTGGCAAACAACCATACGACCCGCCTGATGGTATGCAGTTACCGTAACCTATGGACGCCTGCAGCTCCAGAGGATTCACATGCGCGTTGCCTACCCTACAATGAAACAAGGCTTGAAATCCTTAAATAGACAATTAAATGTATTGTTATATAGACATAAGTGATCATACCTATGTACTTACTTTCTCAATCAATCAGTCAATCAAATTAGACACATTATGTAGAGTCGAATACCTACTCTGTCAGATACGAAGATATGGTAGTTTAAAAACATGAGAGCTGGAAATCAACCATCGTGGACGAGTACGTGAGTTTAAAAAATAAACCTCGTGGGTCGTGGGTCTTAATTTTCGTTGCTCTATTCAATAGATAGGTCTCCAATTGGCGGGTCGTCAAAGTTGGAGTTGGTCATGATCATGAAGTCCTCTCGAATGATGGAAATGGCAGCATTCCGGTAAGTTACTCTAGAAGCTCGTGCATTTGCAAGAGAGGAGTCCTTATTTTTTTAGTATTTTTGTTTCTATAGTTTTTTTTAATCAAAATATATATTAACATAAATCTAAAACTTCGAGCGCGCCGTGCCAAGGGTTAGCGCTTTCTGAATCTGAGCCTTGATCCTTTACACAACCTCGAACCGAGTCTCAAGATGTCGGTCGAGAAACTTCAATATGAGATCGTTCGCTGAAACAACTATCAAAACAATGATCGCAGTATCAACTTCCCATATACCGGTTCCCTCGTCAGCCAAGTTTAGTTACTTGCTGGACTTTTCTGCCTACACGAGGGTCTCCTCACGGGATGGTGATGTCAATGAGCATTGCTCGGCGTAACGATCGATCATCACTACCGATATATGTATGCTTATTGGCTCAAATGTGGTCCTGTCCGCGATAACAACAGAGCAGAGACTGGAACTGGTGGCGCAGAGCGAGGGTGGTACATGAAGTATGCCACCTCGCCGTCCAGATGAACAGTCTAATCTTAAGGACAACCTGCTAGTGTCATCCTGACTGGGACTTTATCTGTTTAAAGTACTCGCTGTTAGCAAGAACGATGAGAACGACCGGAAATAATATACCTGACTCTTATTGCAACAATGGTGTTCCGAACACATGGTAGAAGTCTGCGAAGCCGATGCTAATGACACGAAAATATACGGGGTACACTAAGCGCATGCTGTCCGTGTCGTACAGAAAGATACAACACTCGCACACGGTGAAAATCACTATTGAGATTTAATGGAATCTAAAATGTACTAAAGACCTTTCTTATTCTTGTTCTGTAATGTTTTAGTACTTTATTATTATATAGGTATAGTACTATTAGGTATCTGAGGTAGGTAGGTATATTATATTCAATGTATAGAAGCAGGTAACTCACGTTTTATATAGTTAATAAAAACTAATAGAATGTTGCTTGTAAACTTATAATATAAAACGTGAGATCTCACGATAGTTTTGAGGTAGGTATATTATTTTACATTAGTTTTCACATACGTCTTTATCCAGATACTTAAAGAAATGTGTCGTTTTTATTTTATTTTACATTTTATTCTTTTGTTAAATAAGTTTAACGTATCCTAAAATTGGGCCTATAGGTATCTAAGTTTTAAACATACTTAACATTTGCTAACTAGGAAACCCCTTTAGTCTGATATTACGTATTACTTTGTACTATAGTTATTATATCTTCCTCAGTTACTCAATATTCATAACTCCCGAGGGAATAACGAAGGCTATTTTTCTTTAATATACATGCATAGTATAACAACATTAACAAGTAATCTTTATAAATAAATGTTCCATAGGTACATATTTGTTAAATGCGGATTTTACCTCGCTTGGGTTTTTTTGAAATTATGACAGAACTAAGAGCCTACAGAGCCGGTCTACATTTATTTTAAAAGCTTATCAAATTGCCTATAAATCGTATCCCATAAGTTGTACTAGTTGGATCAGTAGTGTCGATGCAATTTTAGCCCACAAAAAGGCTATAACTAAAATTTACATATTTTGTAAAAAGTGGCCTATTTTCAAAATGTTGCCATTCCGTGACCAATAGCCCTATTGATCTCTAATTAGCTTTATTTTATCACAAATTTAATGTTCTTTAAAACGTATATAGGAACTTTGAACAAAAAATGCATGGATTCGGAGACATAGAGATTAATCTAAAAAAATCCTGAAAATTTCGTGGTTTTTTGTGAATATTTTTTTTTCCACAACTTTTTGTGAATTGCAAACTCGTGTGTACATAGCCCTAATGGGTCCTAATAACATACTAAAAATTCAGAGATACATCATGCTTTGCGAATTTAGCAATTTTTTGTGTCGATTTCGACTGGCCTATAAGTCTTGTTCAACATCTCTCAGATTTAATCTATCTTAGGAATTTCTGTAGCTTATCTACATACACAAGAAATTCGACAGCGTTTACATAGTCACACCCACGCGAACCGACGGAGCCGCCTATTAAAATTTTCCCAGATAATTTATTTTGTTATTCAGAACACGGTAGCGGGATTTAGAGGCAATTCCCTTTCCGATCTCTCCTGTGCAAACAACAGAACTCTGTCACGTGAACAGAGGGCCTCGACTTTGCATAAAATATTAGACAGCCGGAAGGACGGGCCGGGAATGTACGGGCGAGAATTGTGGCCGGCCATGCGGCAGTTGTGGTTTAGGCGGTGTGCTCCGCTATGTTGGAATCTGATCATCATCATCATCATTATCATGTCAGCCGAAAGACGTCCACTGCTGGACATAGGCCTCCCCCAGAACCACCCAAGAAGACCGATCCTGCGCCTTCCACATCCAGCGGTATCCCGCGACTCTAACTAGGTCGTCGGTCCACCTTGTGAGAGGCCTACCTACGCTGCGTCTTCCAGTTCGTGGTCGCCACTCCAGAACCTTTCCGCCCCACCGGCCATCGGTTCTGCGTGCAATGTGCTCATGAGGGGGGTATATGCCATAATCGCCACGCTTGGCATGCGGGTTGGCGATCGCAGTGCTTCCACCGCACTCTAGGGATGCTGCTGCCCGTCTTGCTGGTGATCTTGGTCGTAGTTTTAGGACATACCATCCTATTGTATTAAAATTTGTTTTGATAATTAACATAGCATTCCTGGCACAATGTATCAGGATTGCGATACAACGAGGAAATGCCGCCAGCAATATTGGTGGTCTCAAGATCCTTTTTAAATCCAAAATTGTTAGTTTACATTTATACAGTTATTGTAATGCTTATAAGCATATACAGTAGTTTAAGCTTAATAATAGCCCTTTTTTTTTGACATAAGGTGGCAAACGAGCAGACGGATTGCCTGATGGTAAGCAATTACCGTCGCCCATGGGCACCCACAATACCAGGGGAGTCACAAGCGCGTTGCCGACCTTCAAGGGGGGTTGGAGCTCTGGGAACCTTACTCACCATCCAGGAACACAACACTACATACCTGAAAGGTAGCAGTGCTATTATGGCTGTGGTCTTCTGTAAGGAGGAGGTACTTCCCCAGTTGGGCTTCTCCAGACTCGAGCGTGATGGTACTTCGCGGTGCCTTACCTCTCATTGTCGGACGTAGTTTAAGGACATACCCGGGTCCATAGCCGTTGTAATCAATTAATCAATCATTTTTATTTTGTCATCATAGGTCACATCACGTTTAATACGTGATAGGGTGTTTTACTCGCAGCAACTAACTAACCTTTATGGCATGTGATACATTTTTTTAATATACTTAGCTAATCTAAACAAGTAATTTACAAGTTTACTAAAGGTTATAAAGTAAAAGATGAACAAAAAAATGGTAATCACGTCAGCCATTACATTATATGTCTACAATTTATCATGAGAGCATTCAATGTCGTATTGTATTATGATATTGTACATTTTGGCGTGTTTGTAGCAAAGCGCTGTGGTTAGCGGAATCGGGATGCTGACCGATGTAAAACAAAACGCCTATGTTTGTTTTTTCGACAGATTTACCTAGAGTTTAATAGTTTGGATTTTTAATTACAATTGAATTCAACGAGAAAATTCCGCTAGCATCCTTTACGATAACCTAGTTACGATGCCTCAAGGGCCTTTTTTTAGATTGTATGCAGTAACTAGTTAAGCACTTGTACATATCATAATATTGTAATTTCTGTAAATAAATATTATACGGCAAAAATATATATTTAAAATAGTATCACGTTAATGTGCAATATATCCCATCGGCATGCAAAATGTGCAACCACTTTTTTATTAGTTGTGACATGGCGTAGCGGAAGGTAAAGATTACACCAGCCTAGCTGTTAGTATGACAAAGGGAATACATTTATAGTTCGGATTCTCTTTGACCATGAACTTTGGTTCACATTTACTTAATTTCTATTGCTGCATATAATTATATGCAAAATAATTAGATAGCCGGATATAATTATATGCAGATATGCATATAATTATATGCAGCGATAGAAATGCATATATTATACTCCAGTCCAACCAGCGTCTAGAAAGTGGATGCCAACTTTTGTAAATAATCGGCATATTATAACTGTGCAATTAGTAGACGATATAAGCAATTAGTAGATCTAAAATGTAGTAGAAATAATTACCTGCTTTATGTGTGATATGGAAATCAAGGTTTGAACTGGTTGTTTATTTGTTATACACATCATCATCATCATCATTTCCTTGCCCTTGTCCCATATACTTGGGGTCGGCGCAGCATGTCTTCTTCTTCCATATTTCTTTATTGCTCGTCATCTCATGATTCACACCCTATGTTACACATAAAAACTGAAAGAAAATATGCATGAAAACTATTAAAAACTTTAAATTTCCTACAAATTTTAACTTTCTGTTCCAAATCCAATGTACAATACAATTCGTCGAATCGTGTATTGGAAGCAGCAAAGTTCTTGGAAACAATATAGTTTCTGTTAAAATGTAAATTAGAAACTAAAACAAGTAAATACCAATTTAACTCAACGCTTACTAGCTAGTTCGATTATAATAACAAATACTTAACAGTCATAGACTCACAGTATGACTGATTATGAAAGAAAAACTAGAGATGTTTTCAATCACTTAAAAAGTTTAGTCATAGTTTGGTGTCTATGTTTGAGAAGTTTAAGTACGAGTGTGAATTGTGGCGGCAATGGAGATAGTTAAGGCGGAATCTGTAGCCGCAGCTATTCTGATGTTCGCGGTATAAAATAGTTAAGTTTCGTGATTAACACCGTGGTTTAAACTTCAACTACTTAGGAGCATTCCGGAATAAACTAAAGAGATAAATCCGGAACAATATGTATAATTAAAAGCATATAACGAATACAATTAGAAGTAGAAAATAAAACCACTTAAATATATAAACTATGAGATTTTTTTAGTTTAAATATTGTGTGTAGGCAAAAATTAGTAGTTTTTAATAATTAAGTCACTAGTTAGATTCAGAGGCTCTAGTGTAAGTTTCTTTTGACATAAAAAACGTTTACGAACGCTTAAGTGGTAATGTTATTCATATCATCGCAAAGGCGTTCGTTACGTAAAGTTACGTTAAAACTTACTCAGGACTCAGACTTCTTTCACTTATAAAAATCTCTGATTCTGTAAAAGTGATTCTTTTTAAACATTTGTGTTAAATCCTTTATAAATGCTTATACTGTGTAAAATCTAAATGTCTTAATTCTAAATTAATATGAATTGAATAAATAGGCTCCGAAACTACTGAAACGATTTGAAAAAAATAATCACCAAGAGAATCCTAAATTATCTGTGATGAACAAAGAGGCTATAAGTAATACATATCTATATTACTTATTTTGAAGAGTAAATATTACATTGTTTGTATGAATTGAATAAATAGGCTCCGAAATTACTGAACTGATTTGAAAAAAATCTTTCACCAAGGGAATCCTAAATTATCTGTGATGAACATAGAGGCTTTTGTTTTTTGTTTTTTTGTTGAATAGCTATAAGTATATATATCAGAGGCGGACCGCTACTTTTTTTTTTATAAAAGGAAATAAATATGCCGTTTCTAAGCAAATGTCTTTACCGTATATTTCCTACTTACCTACATAAAGAGACCAATTACTCAAGACCCATCTTTACTTCTCTTTTTACAACAAAAAGACGCATATCCAAATATTTTGAAAGGCCTGAGTACACTGGCAGAGTGTAAAAATTAAATTGATCGAATAACAAAAATGTGTCTAATGTTGCAAATAAGTTAAACTTTAACCTTTAAAACGAATTATTACAACTTACTGTTATAACCAGATAGCCTAAATCCTAAGGAGAATTCAAACCTCATACTTGTTTATAATACGAGGGTGAAAAACAAGCATGCAACCCGCCTGACGGTAAACAGTCAACGTAGCTTACGGACGCCTGCAACTCCAGAGAATTTAAACGTGCATTGCCTACAATTTAAGAACCTATGCACTTCTTTTTTGAATATTCTCATACTGTCCTTAGGAAAACCTCGGCAGTGAGTTCATGCCACAACCGGAGCATTTGAGTGAATGCATTCTACTACGGGTATCCCTATAAAAAAATAGAAAAGTAGCTTGTTATTACTAATCACTGTAATTGATTACAAAGTGTTGCTAGTTGCCATACAAGTGTTTTGAATTTGCCGCCTTCTACATGAAAAAAGAGTTTTAATTGTCTTTTTTTTAAGTTTTAGATGTCTCGAATAAATACAATACATATTTAAAACAAAATTAAACTATAATTAAAACAATATAAAAAAATGAATGTATAAAGAACTTCTACCAATTCCACCACCTAAGGCATGGTTCCCAAAACTCCCAAACTTCCCAAAATCGCTTAGGTATATTTTTTTATGACTTCACAAAAGCGGACACTTTTCTTTTTCACTTTGATTTTTTCATTCTAAGGAAACCCGTTTTTGATAAATTCCAATCATGACGAGTCATCATCACCATCGTTTCAGCCGTAAAACGTCCACTGCTGGACATAGGCCTCCCCCAAATATGACTTGTATCATCTGTGGGGGACGGGCATGGTTTGACGACCGCTGTAGGTTATATATTTCGATTTAGTTTCGACGGACGCTGCTGCCCATCCGTATTTTTTTTTCCTTTGCGGCCTCTTCCGACACCCGCGGAAGGAGATGGGGTGGTGCTGTTCTCAACCCGAATTCCTTGAACAAAATTAATATAGTGTAACCGGAGGACTTCTAAACGTTTAATGAATCGAGTTTACCTTGTTATGATTCCCGTTTCTTGTAAGCTTGTTAGACAACAAAATGAACTTATTAAGAAGCATAATGAGGCCTCTAATCCAGCTCGTGTAAAGGCTTAGAGTTCATTACTGGGTTTTAATTAAGGTTTGTATTCCAGTCATACGTATTGTGTCGGTCGAAAAGCGAAAGTAAATAAAAAATATTAAAAACAAAAAAGGGTTTTTTTTCAATAGGTACACCGCAGTAAGATTGTTTGTTTGTAATGCAAATGTATGTTTTGGCAAATAACCATGTATGCTGCAATATTGTCACAGAAAACTTTTATTTATAAATTCATAAAACAACCTCATAATGTCAATAAAAGAGCGCTGATGGCGGTAAGAAAGTGCGTTTTTCAATCCGGATGTCGCGGGTTCAAACCCCGGCTCGTACCAATGAATTTTTCGGAACTTACGTACGAAATATATATATATCACAAGAAAACCGAACTAATTCCAATAAGACCTAGTTCATCCTTTGTGATGGAAAGTCAGATGGCAGCTTAGTCGTTTTAAAAACTAGCGCATATGTCAAGCCCTGGGAATAGTTACCAAGTGGACCTCAGGCTCCCATGAGCTGCGGTAAATACCGGGGCAAAAAGGAAGATGAAAACAATCTCGTAAGATCTAAATAGAATAATTATGAAACATACAATTATTAGCTATAACATAACTTTCATTAAATGGTCACATTTTGTGTTAACGTTTCTGTACACTGCACCGAAACAGAATATTTAAGCGTATATTACATATCACATATAAATAATACATGCGACTAACAAATATGGAACATTTAAATATTCTGCAAAATGTTTCCACGTCCTGTCAACAATTTAACAGAGCCATCGATGATACTGTCAAACCGTCGGTTGTTCGGCATAAACAAGGTTTATGGTGGCCTCCGCTGTTAACTGGGGATTCGATAATAAAATGTGCGATAAACGCTGATTTAATACAAGGGAGGAAATATCAGCAGGCCGATTATAATCGATTACATTTGTAGAAAATGTAAATTACCTATATGAGTTTTGTGATCATAAATCAAATTATAGAATTTCTATAAATCCTTGGATTTAGTGATCGTGTCATTAACTAAAAGCAAAAAATCTTTCCATGGAGATCTTATGCTTAATTATTGTCACAAAACTGACATAAAATTACACTTGACGCTTGACACGCATTGGGCTTCCTTTTATATTTTTAAAACGACTTTTCAATTTATTTGGAAGATGGCCTGCATGCTAGTGTGGGACGCCACTCAGATACGCAGGCGGTGTCCTACCTTCCATGAAAAAATTGGAAAATGAAAAATTATTTAACGATAGGTTAAAAAAAGTCCTTGTCAATAAATATTTTTATAGCTTGACAGACCTTTTTAGTAATGCGTTGGATTTGGGTTACAAACAAACTCAGCTGTATTAAAACATCAAAAACTATGTAAACCTGCATTGAAATATAGTTATAATACGTAGACTTAAGCTTAAAATGTTGCCATGCACTTGCAGGGCGTCACATGTATACCATATAAAATGTACCATCTAATTATTTGTAATGTGACTTGCACTAAATATTTCATTTAATTTCCAGTAACAATCAAACGAGTGGGAGCGGCGGCGGAAGTACCATCTAATTATTTGTAATGTAACTTGCACTAAATATTTCATTTAATTTCCAGTAACAATCAAACGAGTGGGAGCGGCGGCGGAAAGCGGAGCGCTTCGAGGTCTCTAAATACAGTTATTTCGGAGCCCAATACGAGTTCTCACCATTTGGCGTCGAGACACTCGGGATTTGGGGGTGCTCGGGCACCGCAAAGAACTGAGCAAGCGTCTACGAGAGGTAACAGGCGAACCTAGGGCAGACAGCTTCCGGGGAGTGTCACCGCGTCGAGTGCGATCGTGATCCAGTGGCACTCCCCTAAACGGCAATGCGGACGTCGCCGCTGGGTTTTTAGTGGGTATTCTCCTCCCCTACTCTGGGCTAGCAAGAGGAGCAGCGAGGAGAAAGTCCCACATACCCCCTCCCAACCATCATAGCCCTACCCCAGGCCCGGGGGGATGCGCAAACGCATTTTCCCAGCGACAAAAAAAAAGGCGTAATGGACACCCAAGGCCAAGGGGCCTAGGTTTGTTTTAGTTTTAAGATTATGTGGACATAATTCTATAACTGTATTTTTTTATATAAGACTGACCAGCGTTTGACCTCAGTCGCACCTGATGGTAAGTGTCAACACGGTCGAATTTTCTTTTAAATTTTTTCTACTTAATTTTTTCTAAACTGTCATATCCCCATGTCATGATGATGGAAGATAATTAGGACAGAGGAATTACTGCCAGTGTTGACATTTTATTTGCTTGTTTTTGTGTACTTACTGTATTTGTTACAACAGTGAGGATACTTAACATTGCTGTACGAATTATTACAATTGGAACATATTATGAAAGGGCCCATTTTACTGCCAGTGGGCTGGAATTTAATTTGTTCTGTGTTTACAAATAATTTAACTTGGAAATCATATAATCATGTAACATGGGGTATGACTGTGTTAAGAGAACAAAATTATAATATAAGCATTGCGATTTTATCGATTCAAAAAAAAAGTACACAGCATTACAGCGGACTACTACACCGTGAAATTTATAAAGGACAATATTTATACAAACTAGGTACATAATACAATCTAGAGACGTAAAAAAGAAAAGTCTAACATAGATAAACTAATACAAGACAGAATCACACATCCATCATCTCACAGAACCTCATACATTCTTTACACAGATCCAACCAACTACTCGCAAATACATCACATTCCGGTGCTGATGCGAGTAGCGTATTAACAAACTGTAAAGCGGGCACTAGAGGTGGTTTGCCATTTTGCACAGTACGTGTTTTAGGCACAGCTATGAGTTGACAACTTCGTTTAATGCAATGACTAGTTAAGTACTCGTAGTTTAATTGTTTTAATGAATGTAATTATTGTAACCACATACTTACATACTTCGGCTCTCTCACGACGCCTCTAACAGTTTAGAGACAGTTATCATGACGGGCAAAGTTGAGGGCTCGAGACTTCAAGGCCCTCCCCCTGCGGGATGGTGCACCCAGATTACCGCACCCATGAATTTAGGGCTGCAAGAAGCCATGCGCTTAGGGACAGAAGCCTATGGAGGAACCTGGTCTTCAACAGAAGCACATGATGTCACGATCCTCAGCATTGAGGAAACGACTAATGATGATGAATTATTGTAAATAAAGATATATCTTCTATATAAATTAACAGGAGAAGGTAAACACTTACTTTTCTTCCATATTTTTCTGAATTCCACTTACAATTGTTTTGATATTTCTTCTTTTACATTTTGTTTATAGTATTAAAGTAGTAAGGAAGTATGTGTCACACTCCGCGATGTTACTCGCAAGCAGCCGCAGCGTTGGCCTACCCGGCTAGTACAATGCTGAGTCGGGTCGGGACCATTTCGTGGCTCTGTTGTTGAATGTCCTTGTATTGTAATGTTTGACTTTTTGGTGCCACAAATAAATGCTTTCTTTCTTTCTTTCTTTTTTCCTTGTATAACAAATAACTATAAAATTATTATTGAATTTATCACAAATATTTATGTTTAAATTTATTTTCGTATTGCGGTTCACGGTTTTAATTTATGTTCATTTATCACTTATTAACTTGCACACATATACTTAAGAGCAATAATAACGGGTCATTATATATAGAAATTGCCATATAAAATGACTATGAAGTAACATTACTTTTAAAGTTTGAATAGGCTCAGAATGGCTACCAAAACAAATCACATTTCATTCTGTATTCACGCAAATTACACGCGCCCGCTACAATAAAACCAACTGCATCTTAATAATTTATAAAGGTATACTGGAGAGATCAGTGAACTCTAAAAAAAAATTCACTACATATAATATCTATATTCACACTACCTACATTCACTACTGGACTTAGGCCTCCCACGTATTCCGTCATAATTAGGATATCTGAGTAGTTTCAATGCCATAATTACCATGCCGGACAGGGGGATTGGCGATCCCCTTTGTTCCTTCGCTCAATAGACTTTTCGGGTAGTCCTCCGATGGTTAAATACAAGACAATAAAACTACCCATTATTGCACACCTGAAAAATGGATAAACATACTGAAGCATAATAAATAAATAAATTTTGCAAATTATCTTCTTCGCAGTTACCAAAACATACATAATTAGACTACATCATCTGCCTAACGGTATCTTTCATAGCCTGTCATCACATCTGCCATGTTCTGACAAATATTTTAGTGTGAAATGGACGTAAGACGCAATATCTCTTCAATTTTGAACTACTTTACCTCAAAAAACGCTGACAGGCATGGCTTCTCAATCTGAGATACCTACGGGGCTGAAATGGAGCCCAAGCTCATTGCTCAGCGGCAATGTCATTTCATATTTACCAGTTACCGAGGAAGGGAAACGCATGAAAGAAATGTAATATAGTGGCCCATTTAGATCTGTAAGTATGCGCAAATCTGCACATTATAAGACGTAAATAGATCTGTTCTTGGGAAACACGTTATCGATTTTAGAAAAAAACTGCATATACAGATTTTAAACAAAACTTGTATTCCATTTGGGAATCTCTTCTGTCTCTGTCTCTGTCTCTCTCTCTCTCTCTTCCTCTCTCCCTTCTCTCTCTCTTCCTCTCTCCCTTCTCTCTCTCTCTGTCTCTCTCTCTCTCTCTCTTGGGAAACTCCCTGTTTAACAGTTCATTTACAAACTACGTTTAATAACTTAAAATATTTGTGAATATTTCTATAACTTCCTCCCAAACTTAATAAAATGTACAACCTTAACCTATAGTTAATAGTTGTTGTGGGTTCGAGTCCCGCTCCGAGTCAAATTTTTCTATTTTTCCATCGATTTAAATATCGAACATATTCGCTAGCAGACGTTTCTGCATAATAAAAAATAAACTATAGTTAATAGGTTGTTTTTCTGTTTGTACTATTGTACAGTCAGCAGCAAAATTTAAAAATGAACTTAATACTAGGTAGTTTTTTCCCGTATACAGAACAATTGGTGTTCCGGACATTTGGGAGGCATATGCGGAGGCGGATCGAGCCAACACTGAGAAGCCCTTACCACAATTTAATGATATGTAAGGAGTACACGAAGCGTATGTTGCCCCTATCCATATCATGGGACGCGCACAGAGACAGCACTAGTTTAAATACAGAAAGGTAGGTATTTTCTTATTAAGAACACAGAGGGTGGCAAGGGAGCGGTTTCATCCTTACTTTGTGAATATTCCATTCATTCGCACGAAGCGATTCGCTTCTACCTTCCTAATGCGGTCTGCTAAGGAATGGAATTCGCTTCCTTCGTCTGTATTCCCGGAAAAATATAATTTGGGTCATTTCAATACAAGAGTGAATAGGCTGTTACTGAACCAGTGTGCTACACCCTCGACCTCGTCGTCACTTACCATCAGGTGCGCCTGAGGTCAATCGCTGGTCAGTCTTGTAATAAAAATAAAATAAAACTTGACACGCTAGACAGGCTTGACACGCCAGGTAGCCCGCTTAATAACTGCTGCTGCTGACTGTACCATCTACATATTCTTGAACATAACGGATTTTCTAGAGGAAATCTACCACTTCCTATTTTTGGACGACATAAACGTAAACATAAAAACGGGTGACCATAAATCCCCAGGCATAGAGTTGTGGTCACGGACCGTCGTTGCCGGGAAAATACGATCGACCCTTTTCAGTCGCTGCGTTATGTGTGATATTACCACCTGCAACACTGTTATGGCGAGATAGACCCGTTCTTTTCTAACTGTATTAATTAAATTGGGACAGATAGTCTATCTCGCCTCGAGATACTGTCGCGGTTTCTCGTGCTAGGCCCACAGGAGCGGCATTTTATTCACCTACATTTGATGTATGGTGTTGATGCTAACTCATGATGGTTCATGGGAGCCTGGGGTTTGCTCGGCAAATAATCCCAGGATATGGCGTACATAAGCACTAGTTGTGACTGCCATCTGACCTTCCAACGTAGAGTGTAAACTATGCCTTATTGGGATTAATCCAGTTTGCTCACGATGTTGTCCTTCACCTAAAAGCGACTGGTAAAAAACAAATGATATTTGTACGTAAGTTTCGAAAAACTCATTAAAGTGGCCACTGACGAGCCTTCCAATTGTCCAAATGGCGTGGCTGCATTCCAAAATAAAGTACACACAAACACGTAGCAATAAGACCTCTGGACTTATGAAATGGATGGATCGTCAGTGTGCTAAATAATTGGACGCTTTCCATTTGGATCTATCCATTTGGAAGGCTCGTCAGTGGCCTGCTTTAGTACACACCGGAGATTTAATCTGCGACAGCTGCAAGTCAAACCAAAATATTTGTTTCTTACTCAGAATATAACATTTCATTTTGCAATGGTGCTTCCCACATTGGCGGTAATAAATAAAAAAAAAATATTCAGGACAATCTTACACAAATCGATCCCTAGTCCTACGGTAAGCTCGTAAGGCTTGTGTTGTAGGTACTAGAAGACGATCTATTTAATAGATAGATACGTATAAATACTGAAATACATAGAAAACACCCATGACCCAGGAACAAATATCTGTGCTCATCACACAAATAGATGCCCTGACTGGGAATCGAACCCAGGACGATCGGCTTCATAGGCAGGTACTGACTCTGCCTATGAAGCTGATGGTCCTGGGTTCGACTACTAGGCCAGACCGGTCGTCTAATATGTTATATAACATTATATAACATAGTGTAACAAGGGTGCTATTATCGTGCCATCATAACGGCATCCTTGTTACATTGTGTTTTATAACGTTATATAACATTTATAACAGCCAATGTGGGAGCACCATAAAAATAATTATGCAGTCCACATTAGCAGTCCGCTACAAATATAATAAAATGAACTACAACCATACTAAACTAAGTTAAATCGAACTGGAATCTGTGTCTATGCGAATTAGACTTCATTTAAAAATTTAGGCTAATAACCCTCAACTTTGGTTATTGCCACAGAAAAGGCAGGAATGAAATTTGGGTTTACACCCAAACACCAGATGAGAAACGGTTACTATAACCCGTAACTTTGACGGCGGCCTGCAGTACCCTCACCATGAGTTGTGACATTGAGGTGTTCGATAACGAGTATCGAGTTTACACTAAAATACTAAACACTATTACACTAAAATAGTATAAGCGAGATGCACAGGTAGTAAACTCGATACTCGTTATCGAAAACCTCAAGGGTAAGGGTACAGGCAAGCGGGGGCGGTGGCCTACGCCCGCGAACGTTTTAAAATTAATAAGTACAGCTGTCTCGGCGCCAACTACGAATTTGTAGCTTTTGGCGTCGAGACACTCGGTCCGTGCGGCAGGAGGCCTCGCGGACTCAACGAGACCCTAGGAAAACGTTTGCGGGATACCACTGGTGACCCTCGCGGCTTGCACAAAGAATTGCTACAGCAATTCAGCGCGAGAATGGCGCGTGATGGGCACCTTGCCTAGAGGGACAAATTTAGATTTTAGTTTGATTCAAGTATTTTTATGTTAGTCGTATTTACAGGTAGATTTCATTTAATTGTATGCCTCTTTTATGTATTTTTTTAATTATTTTGAATAAATAATCCATTATAACATTTTATTTTTCTTCACATCTTAGTTATCACAATTACAATCATAATACATAACTGATCCTATAGAAATATTTATTACTACGTTTGAAGACTTGTATATCCCTTGAGAAAACCTCGACAAGGTTTATTCTATCTGCTAAAATGTTCGTGGGAGTTTCCTGTGCAAAGTTTACTAGTTTGTGACATTTTATTGTTTCAGAATTGAACTTAGAGACAACTTGTCAAAGTAAGTTTGACATATTACGGTTCTGGACTTGGTGACTGGCAAGTAGACTCACACACACATAAGTATCAAAATCTGTTAGAAGAAAAATAATGCTTACAAACCATTTCTTTTCAACAACAATATTTCTTGAGAAATTAATAATAAATCATTCACTATTATAAATATAAAACAAATGAACATCTGGATTATGGTGCTCTAAGTTGCAGAAAACACGTTAGTTACCTTTCCATGAGGACTACCACATATTCTCGGACATAACGGATTTTGTAGAGGAATTTCACCACTTCCTATGTGGGTTTTGTGTACGAAAATTTATTCGTTTGGTCATAACGTCCTACTAAAAAACTATGCAACATTTCACGGAAAAGTGTTCGAGTTTGTAATGTTCGAATTACGAAGTCATTACACAGTCCGACTATTAACTATGAAATCTAATTTACTAACGTTAACAAGTTAGGAAACAATTGCTGCTGGTGACATCGGAAAATATTAAAAAACTTGTACGAATTCAGTCCAGATCTGACATAACTTTTAATTTAAAATTTCAGCTTTATTATCTGAGTTATCCTTTGATTTAAGTAAAGGGTAGTTTTAATTCTATATAGTACAATTAGCAGCAGAAGTGGCTAAGCGGTTGAGGTGCTCAAAATGACGTTAACACAAATCTCTATTGTCAAGAGAATAAGAGCGCGTGTAGGTCATTTTGAACACTTCACCTTCTCAGCCTCTTTTGCTGCTGACTACCAACCATCATATTATAAACTATCGCTATATTTCTATTACTTTGAGTTATTAAAGCCCACACCACATTGGACAAATTTTAATAAAGAACCGTCAATAAAAGCGCAAAAATTGCGTTATATAGTCAATTTATTTCATAAACCTAAACTTATATTTTCCGAACTAATGCGAAAAAATGCACTTTGCGCACGCTTCGCGTGCGTAAATTTCCCTTTTTAAGGCACTTGTTATGAAAAATTGGGTACGATACACGTGTAAAAACTTATTTAAGACTCGGGTGATTGTCACCCTCGTTTCACTCGGGCTCCAACTTTCACCCTCGTCGAAATATTTTTTTTTTCACTAGTACTATTTTATGCCTTACAGTATGTACTACAGTTAAGTGCAAAAATACGTAGCGAAAGAATCCTTTCATCATAAATACGTCCTACAACCTTATTTACTGTACAATAGAGTTGCTCGGTACATATTGGACATGATGAAACTTTGGCAGTGAACGAATTTTTACACTTGACTGTACCAACATAAACTACCATGATAGTATTTTTTTTAGATATTTTTTCGATAACGAAATTTCTATTGTGCATGTAATGAAAATTTAATTTAGGAAAGTGGAGATAAATTCCTTATTTGATTCGTGATCTAATTAAGTAACGTTTTTCTGCACTATAAAACTAATCATTTGTAACAGTAAACCGTACCGATTCACAGTTACAAATTAGGGAAAAAAAATAGTAGGCACATAAAAAAATATCGCGTCTCCTAGAGGTTTACCAACAAATTATTTATGTTGTTTTTATTATTTTGTATAAGAAAATTAGATAATCAGCACAGGTTTTAAGTTACAGGATAAGAAATAGTTGTTTGTCGTCAATTTTGGGAAATAAATGTAGAAAAGACAACTACGCTTAATGCACTTTACTAAGACCCTGTCTCAGGATGTGACATTGGTACTCTACTGATGTCCCTTGCAAGTGCATTAAGCGTAGTTTACTTGCGAATACATAGAACATACGGGCAGCGAGTGCTATACATATATTTTCGACCCGGTATGTCCTTAAACTACGTCCAACTATGAGAGGTAGGGCACAGCGATGACCATCACGCTTGAATCTGGGGCAGCCCAACTGGGGAAGTACCTCCTCCTTACAGAAAACCACAGCTATAATAGCACTGCTACCTTTCAGGTATGTAGTGTTGTGTTCCTGGTGGTAAGGTTCCCAGAGCTCCAACCCCCCTTAAAGTCCGGAAACGCGCTTGTGACTCCCCTGGTGTTACGGTTGCCCATGGGCGACGGTAATTGCTTACCACCAGGCAATTCGTCTGCTCGTGTCATGTCAATGTCATAAAAAAATACATGATTAAAAAATAAGGGCATTTCACTCGTGCTTAAAGATAAAGGTGAGCTCATAAATATGTATAACACATGTCTTCAGTATTTTTTTCTTTTGTATTTGAAGCCAGTACCATCGGCAGGGTCACTACCTACTTGGGGGGGCGAAGTGGTAGAAGTGTCAACAACACCATCACGCCCCCCTTAACGGCAGAGACGGAAAACGCCGCAGAGGTTTTAGTGGGTAGGCTCCTCTCGCCCTTCTGGCTAGCAGAAGGGGTTGCAGAGGAGAGAGTCCCACATACCCCTTGTAAGACCCCTCCACTGGGCTTGGGGGATGCGTAAAGCATTTCCTCTGCGTCAAAAAAAAAGGGTCACTACCTACTAGATCAGATCGGTAGTCACTCCCCATCGGTCAACTGATATCATGATGACGACTATCGTTATCTACAACATCTCACTACGAATAACGTAGCTGTGTACCTCCGCTATGGAGAACTCGGGCAGACGGAGGCACTTTGTAAACTATGGCGACAGACTCGGCAGCCTGCGGGCGTGTTATTAATTTGATCCAAGATACACTGCCCGGATGAGAGGTTTGGATTGCCTTCCTCGGGACAACTAACTTGTCTGGTATTGTTCACTTTGCTATTGTTCTGTTTGAAACTGGTAATAAAGTGTTAAGCGTTTTATTTTTTCATCGTTTATAAGGATAGAAGATCATTTAGAAAAACTTATATACAGGTTGTAATTTTTTACATGATTCAAAATTTGTTTCTCTCGCTGAAATCAGACAAAATATTTTAAAACTATAATTTTTATTTTTATTCATTTATTTTACTTTTAACAGAAACAGCTGTTATAATACCGTTATAATATCCAGAAACATATATAATAATATATATAACTATTTTAATTAGTAACTTAAATGGACTGTTTGAATCGTAACTGTCAATAACATTTTTTTGTGATTTATGCGAATTTGAAAGGTAATTTAGTTAACTTTACATTTGAAATATCTTATAAAAGCTGTATTAATATCATAATATCATTTTAATAACCAAAAATTACCAAGAAAGAAAAAAATGACAGACGCAGATAATAAATTGGGCATCAGGACTTAGAACATTTGGAGATTTTGACACCAGAACGGATAGAATTAGAATGGTTGCAACTTTGTCGTCTATCGAGCTCTCCGACACTTTCACACTCATATACTTGTTAGAACGTGACCAATATTGTGACAAATCATAAGAACCCGACCATATTAGGCTAACTGAGTATCTAAAATGAGCGAAATATGACAATGTAGCTATTTTGAGTAAATCAGGCAGATCGGGCTACATGTTAATAAATTAATCAATTTTATCTTCTTTCAAAAAGTCACGCAATTGCGATAAAGTCTGATCTACAAATTGATTTCGACGTTTATCTGAATTAAATCAATTTACTACTAAGTACTAAAGCGATTCCGGGTGTTACATTGTAGTTAAGACAGTCTCTAAATTATAGTTTTGTAGTGAAAACATCTTTACATTAGTACTTTGACTGCAGAACGAAAATAACTCTTAGTGTTTCCTTTTTGTATATTTTTGTAATCTGAGTTCGTATAATATTTGATTAATATGTACATTCGTAATCATTATTTTAAATATATTAACAGCTGATTAGTTATTTGCTTACATATATTATATTTATTTTTTTGCATTTTGTTTGCTTTAATATTTAAATAATCCTCCATTACATCACGTCAGGCTTTTTTACAATTGCATTTTCTGTACAATAAATATTCACAATTATACTAAACTACATACATTGTTTATTTTTGAAGTAAATTATGAATATTAATATTTACTTAACATAATTTTTCAACATTATTGTAATATACTTTTAAGTTATATAAAGGGACCATACAGACAAAAACACAAACATGCGATTATGAATAGTATAATTTAATCTTGAACAAATCAGAACAATTTTTATTAGCAATGATACTCATCATTCAACGTTCGATAAGTCCATTATCGGTTGTAAACGTATATATAAAACTGTAAAGATTAGGTAGCAACAGTTTGTAGTTGTGTGAATCAAAATGGCTACTAAAATGTTTGGATTGCTCGTTCTAATCGCTGTGTTTACTTCAGGTAATGACTATAAGAAAGTTTTTAAGTTTAAGTACTAAAGTGTATTGTGAAGTAAAGTTATGTACACACAGCAATACTTTTAGCTGTACATCGGTGGACCTTATGCCTTATATAATAAGGTCCAACAATGTACAGTTAGGGTGTTGCTGTGTACGTACATAATATTTGTCTGGGCTTCCGGCCTCTGTACTGACCAAATGGTGACTTACAGGTCGGTGACATGTTTTGAAATCGACACTAAATTGAAAGACTGACAGGACAGACATTGACAAGACAAAAAAAAAATGAGCAGTAATCGACAAGAACCCGACAATGACGGTTAAAATAAAACAAGAACCAGACAAAGATGATTAGTAGTTAAACTCATTGTAACGTAACAAGACTTTAAAACACGAGTGTAGATTTTACTACTCGCATTGCTTGTTTCATAAAATATCACTCGAGTTTTTAGCGTATGATTAATGACGATTATATGGTTGTACCTATTTCACGCACACAATTTTATTCTTTTATTAAAGCTATTTTTAATCTGCCACAAAATAGATTCCATGTCATTACTATTTTCGCGTCAACGAGTAACAAACACCATATTTCAATTAGGCTTGTGTCGGTCAGGAGCTGTAAATTTTATTAAATAATAATCCGAAACCCACTAGTTCCTGAACTAAATGAGCAAAGGAACAAAAACACCGAACTAGTTCCTTCGACCGCTTGATCGACATCCGAGCAATCTGGTTACTGAACGAGAAGGCACAACTCTAATTTCAATAAATAGTGTGATTTAAATAATGGTTCTAATTCTTTGGTTAATATTATTTATAATTTACTAAAGTATCCATTTCATTCACGGCAATTTCCTTTTCAGGCACCAGCGCCAACTCATTCACCACAATTTTACTCCCAGATGAACATTTTGATTTCCTGACCAACGAACTCATCGGAAAAACTCTTACTATCCCCAAATTCACCTTCGACACCCTTCAGTCATGCCACGTCGTACTACCCAGCGGAGTGATGGTGGAAGCCTACCCAATCAATGAAATTAATGATCCTTATATTACTTTCTTGAATGCTGCGCAGCCATTTGTGAGTTGTGGCATTGGTTTCCTTGGAGCGCCTACTTCTTACGCGGGGACATATGAGCTGTACTCCGTCGTGAACGATTGGACTGGATTGGGTCTCAGCTTGACAAGGAAGAAGTTTCATCTCACTTTGAGGGAAGGTGACTCTTGGATTCTCCCAAGCGAGAATCAACAATAAATAAATATTTAATGTTGATGAAATTATATCATTTACTCCTTCTTTTCCATACTGTTTACTTTTTTCTTACTTTTCCTTTCTTTCAATACATCGTTTTCGTTGACTTACAAAAAGTCAACAATTTCACGCATGGGAAGATCAGTATTATTTAAATTTAAGAATTTGATTATAAATTTTCACGCAATCTAAAAATAATTGCGACTTTCGACCTATTAAAGCGGTTATAAGAGCAACTGTAGACAATCAGCAATAACATGAAAACACTAGTAAGTTTCATCATCATCATCCTAGCGTTAAAGCGGCATTTTGCCACGGCTCATGGCAGCGTGGGGTCTGATTGGCAACTAATCCCAGCAGTTGGCGTAGACACTAGTTTTAAGAAAGCGACTGCCAACTGACCTCCCAACCCAGAGGGTAAATTAGGCCTTAGGATTAGTCCGGTCCGGCGGAAAAGCGACTGGTAAATATCAAATGATAAGTTACGAAAAAGCCATTGGTTTGAGCTGGAGTTTGAACTTGCAACCTCCGGATTGCAAGTCACACGCTCTTACCGCTTGGCCACCAGCACACTACACTAGCAAATGTATGTTTCACTTCACTTACCATTCCTACATTTGTCTTTCATGTATTTCTTTTTAAAAACAAAGTTACTGAAGAAACCTAGTGCATAGTGTAGATTCAAATGGTCCATTGATAGCAACATTGAAAGGTAACTGCGATCGCAGGTGAAGGGGCGAGTGGAAATGTGCGGCCAGGTCCAAACGGGACTCGTACCACCTGGGACTGCTTATGTCAGCACTTAGGCCACGACGGAAGCGGATAATCAGTTCAACTTTGTCATCTAGAAACCATGGAAATATTAGATTTCATAAAATATCACTCGAGTTTTTAGCGTATGATTGGTGACGATTTTATGATATGTTCACGCACATGATTTTATTATTTTAAGATAATAGACATATTAGAGTACTTATGATATGTGTGTAGGCCTTAAAGCACTTGATGTTTTAAGGCCCTTCATTATGCAACAAGTAAATAATAGTATTTTATACAATCGTGTTATAAGAGAGAGCTTTTCAGTTGAGTAGCGTGTTTAGGCCACGAAGCTTGCTGAGGGCATAAACTACCATTATCTACACCCATACCGTAAGTGTTTTATAATTTTTAAAAACCTAATCATAAAACTATATAATATATCTATAATATATCAATATTATAAATGCGAAAGTAATTCTCTATGTCTGTCTGTTACCTCTTCACGCTTAAACCGCTGAACCAATTGGGATGAAATTTGGTATGGAGAGAGTGAGCTACGAGAAAGGACATAATATTATTTATATCCCGCAACCATTCTTTAAAGACGGGCGTGGCTGGCCGACGAAGTCGCAAGGAAGAGATAGCAAATGCTCAAACGATAATCTTAGGAGTGTTGATCAAATAAGGAGCTACGTTTTATCCGCTCACTTTGTGGCCCCAACACGCAGACTACTATAGGATTATGCAATGAGCGATATCTCCTGTTATCCGATAATGTATAAGATATACTAAAGTGTATTAGTACGGCTCCATGTCCGAACAAAAGTCAGTTTTATGGTCCCACCCTGAAGAAAGCATGAAACTTGGCATGAATGTAGCTGACATATATGTGCTTCAATGCAGATATGGAAGCATGTCGAAAAATTATTTTTTCTCCATTTCCCCCTTTTTATCTCCCTCATTCTGGTTTTTCGAATTTTCTACAAAACCATAAGACTGAGGAGTTTACTCTTCAGAGACCAAATCATCGTCGATAAATTACCTACAAAACGATACTACATTTTATAGTGGTAAGATTAATATTTTTCTGTATACAGCCACCAACGTATTATGAAATTGTAAAAGAGGCACAATTTTTCTTTCTTGCTCCATTTATAGGAAAACGACAAGAGTGGTGATAAAATAGTCTAAAGAAGTTATATACCTTATACATTAAGCTACAAAATGACACGTATTTCATAGTCGTAGAGGCATTATTTCCAGAGTTACAGCTTACCGCGTCTGAATCAAGTAATATTTTTTTCCTTTTTACAATACTATCTTTACAGATTTAAAGCTAGGTCTAGGGTTTCAAGCCATTTACTAAAAACACAGTAAATTACAGTTTTAATCATATATATATTTATATCAATGCATATCACAAGAATCTCCCCCACACTTACAGAGACCAGTACAGGGAAGACCAGACTTCCTACAAATGCATCGTCCTTTAATGCAGCTGCGGCATGAACACTTCGTCAATTCCTTTACGGATGATGACGTTTCTTTGTTTGTACTCCAAAATGGAATCCAAATACCGTCTTCTTTCATCCAACCCCATTTCTCAAAGTTCGGATATTCAGGATTTGCTATCAGACTTTGACCCCAGATCAATCCTGCTTGCAAATAAGCTAGCTTTGTATGTGCTCAAGAGCACCGAGTGTTGGTGGCAGCCTGTCCATTGCCCGTCCCTTGATGAATAACGCTTTTCTAGCTTGGTTAATGTCTTCTACCTCGCTAGTTTTGTCGTTTTCCTATAAATGGAGCAAGAAAGAAAAAATGTGCCTGTTTTTACAATTTCATAATACGTTGGTGGCTGTATACAGAAATATATTAATCTTACCACTATAAAATGTAGTATCGTTTTGTAGGTAATTAATCACGATGATTTAGTCTCTGAAGAGTAAACTCCTCAGTCTTATGGTTTTTGTAGAAAATTCGAAAAACCAGAATGAGGGAGATAAAAAGGGGGGAAATGGAGGGAAAAAATAATTTTTCGACATGCTTCCATATCTGCATTGAAGCACATATATGACAGCTACATTCATGCCAAGTTTCATGCTTTCTTCAGGATGGGACCGTATTTTAAGTTAAGGACTCGTACTATATAAAATGTATCATCATCATTAACTAAAGAGTTATTCTCTTGTCGGAGGAGTCTCTCCCAGCCCTGTATCTTGAACCAAGTGCTTGATTTTTTGATACAAGTATATTAAGTATACCAGAGAGAAACCCGAATGATAAAATGATTTTAGGAACTTTTCAAAGCATTGATAGTCTATTCAGCGATGTGACGATTTCAACTGTGGCTTTGTTCCAATTAAGTTGGAACTTATTAATAAAATATCAAAGATCGTGTTATAATTATTTACCACTCGCTTTTTGGCATGAAAACTATGCGAAATACTTTGAGGCTGTTTAGTTTTATTTTGATAAAAAAAAATAATGTATTAGAGTTATTTTTTCCTCGCGGTAGTAAGGGGAAAACTGCGTGTTTCACTTGGCAGCAAAGTGTGTTCACCTCAAGCGAACGACAATCGTGCATTGAAACTGTTAAATTCCAACGCTCAGAATTCAACTTTTTGAACCTATCGCTATGTTCGTGGTTAAATTTTAGATCGTATTGTCTGCCATAGTTCTAAGTTAAAATTCGGTTGGTAAGAGTGTGGAGTACTATTTGGAGTACTCTTTATTGGGTCACCTCTGTAAAAAGATTTAAATACAAAGATAACAATTTTATTGAATAAATGTACAGGCAGGCAACAAGCATCCGTGACTGGGATATAAAACCGATTTATTGAATAATTGAGTCACAAAAACCAGCTTATGTCATTATAGGCCATATAGATCTACTTGTATCACATATTTAATTAGTACACTTGTCACCGGTTCTTAAACCAGGGAGGAAACAGTCGAGAGCGTTTGTATGGAAAATTGCATACTCCCGTTTCCTCTTAAAACATGTTAAATGTTAAATAAGAATCCAAACGTAACATTCAAATTATGTTATAAGTAAAAGACTGTAAAAATCACACCTGTTTCGGATTCACAAACATTTGCTTATGCTTAAAATGGCCTATTATGACGAATATGTTGACTGAAAGGTACTTCAAAATAATAAAGGCTTTTACAAATAATATATACAGAAAATACATAACATCACTTCGACTCCTCTAATAAACCTACATAAAGCGTGACGAACAAAGCAAAATGTTTACATAACTCTGTGATCTCAGTAAAAACGACACAAATTTCATACAAGCTACATGAGACTTACACCCTTTTTAACAAAGCACGAGAACTAATAAATACATTCAAGTCAGTTAGTCGCACGAAACCCTCGTCTCCGCTTATAAGGACTTACATCTCAAGTTTCACCAATCATTTCAAAACTTGAGTCCACCTTTATTTGATCCGTCTATCTTCCTCCTTGAAAATATTAAAGGGCTTAAATTGGGATGGTATGTAGACAGCGGAGCTCTAGGTAAGATGGTTAGCGTTTCTGTATTGTATATTACGAGGATGCTAAGAGGCTTGGAAATTGTTTACGTGACACATTATAAAGGGGATGTTGTTCGCATTTTGAATAGCTAATGTAACTTGGAGATGTATGAAAAGTGATATTTTATATTGTTATAAGTAAAGCTTATCCTGATTATGCGAGTTGGAAACTATAAGATGTGACTAATTTATAACAACTAAACAGTTATAAATTTCAAGTGGTTTGATTCGCACTTTGTTTTGTTCCTAATGTTGATGTTTCAACCCCAGTTGTGAAAACTATAATCATAGTGTGTAGTGAAATTCAAATATGCCGTCGTTATCGTCTCAGTGTGAACCGATTCGTTCCGTCTTCCATTTTCAAAAAAAATTGTAGACCAATTGTATCATGACGCGGCGTGCCTTACGCCATAGAATGTGATGACACTCCTCTCGTGCCATACATGGCATGTGACGCACGGCAGAATTTTTGACGTGGCAGCGAAAAGGTTAAATTAATTGGTGAATGATGAATTTAAAACTAGGATTTAAAATTATGTTGCTATATATCGAAATTATCAGTGTAGTGATAGAGGCCACTTTAAAAATACTTTTGATCATTTTAATTCATAGGTACTTTTTTAGTATTTAATATTTTATATACCTATACACCGTGCCCGTTAATAACCCGAAAGATTCTAACCACTTATTCCTGATGCTAAAACAAGTAAAAAACGTCATACAAGTTTTGGACAATTTAACCAAAAAATGCACGTTAAAAACATTGATGACTAGCCTGTTGTGCCATCCGCATTGAATCGGTTAAGGTGCATATTTGGGCATTTTGGTCATATCGATATTTTTAACCTTGATTGTATAATCAAGGAAATAAATGTTTATTCACATTTTCGTGCTGTGCGGAGCGGGTGACTAGAATAGCACCATCATATCAGGGATTGTCTTCCAATAATTCATCATTGCACCGTCCTTCGGCTATATGTTACATAGAAAAACGACGTAGAAATATTCAATAAAAAACTATAATTACTAACATTAATAAAAGAAAAAATAAAAAATATATAATTACTGCTATTAATAACAGTAACAGTAATTTAAATAAATGATAATTATTAAGTACTTCATAAAAACATGCGTGAAATCACATTTTAAAATTATTACATTCTCAAAAACCCATTAAGTTATAATGAGCACGTTTTTTGAATTCACTTACGTAAAGTAAATACGGGGCGAGAAATTTTATTGAAGTGCAAACTCGTTTGCAAACATGTATATTTAATAATCCTACAGGATTACCAGGCAAACGTGGAATTAATATACATTCAGAGAAGCTTCATGCACTTTAGGTTGTGTGAAAAACTTTTTATGATACAAAATAAAGCGACACATTGAAATGAACTCGCAATTTTGTGATTTGTTGAAAGAAAAACGGTTTCAAATACTGGAAAAGCCGCAAACCAATTGCGTACCTTTCTAAATAATGCAAAACCCAGAACGTCAGAACGTCACAAAAAGGGTGACTATAGACGTATTAAATGTCAGAATAGGCGCTGTCATCTTATTTGATTGAATCATACATGAATTCTTACGTTTTAAGTATACAATGCCATCTCCCGTTGCGTTGGTTGTAAAAGGCACCAAAGGGGTAAAACCAACGGATGGCCAGCAGTGTCCGTCGAAACCGAATCTACATCTATCGCTAACCCGCCTCGCAAGCGTGGTGACTATGGTTACTTCCTCCCCAAGATAATACTTTTCATAACTAAGGGAGGCCTATATCCCACAGTGGGCTTTATCTTACGCTTGCGGCGAAATTATGTACGACGAATGCTTTCTGAATACATTTTGTATTTATTTTCTGATGATGTTGTATAATGAATTTATTTTCTGATGTTTTTGACAATTTATTTGTACAAGCCTAGTACATTTTAGATTCTATTAAATCTCAATAGTCCTCATACCATGGCTGTTGCTGTCTCTGTGCGCCTATTATTATTACGAAATGAAACATAACCTAAAACACTTGTTTCACTAGAAACCTGAAGTTATAAAAAAATATAAATAGATATACAATATTTACATATTTATTTAAAAGTACCTTTTAAACTGAAGTTATAAAATATATAGATATGTAAATATTTACATTTATAGCTCAGGGCGCCAAGGTCTGAGCCCTGGGGTATTCCCCACGTTCCCATAAGGCTGACTGCGTTTCTCCTTATGATTGCCGATCCGTTTAGCGAGGAACCAGCCTATCCGGTAATCTCAAACAGTTTTTATGAAAGCTGCCTAAATAGTCTTTATTCCGCATTTATCACGTGAGTTTAATATACAATTTTTTAGGCTGCCTGTATTAAAACAAGTTTCGGAATTCTACCCCTAAAAAAATTACCTGACATGCGTTTCACGTTGTGACTGGCTTCAATAAACTGGTCAGACTATACACACATAATAGGTCTTCAATAAAGAAATAAAACATCTTGAGAGAGATTTAATTACACATAAAGAGTTATATCTTGAAATGTGTAATAAAAAGGTACATTTATTATCAACGTCTTTTCAAAGATTTAAGAACAACTAATAATGAAAATACTTTATAAATTAGATTTCGCTGAACTATTTCAATACTTCAATAACATTTCTAACGAAAATCCGCACGCTACAATATTACTCATGAGTAAACATTCTAGTATCGGTGAATTCATTCACTTAAACATTTCGGTATTTGAACTCTTCTCCAGTTCACTCGACCATTATTAGTGGAAACGTATCAAACAGAAATTATTTTGCGTCTGACTGGTTCTATATCTTTTTTGTTTTAAATTAAATTGCAATAACGACCTTTTTGAACTCGTCATTATTATCAATAATTTGTCCATTGCTTTAAGTCTTTCTGTGGAATACGTTCTTCCACATGGTTCTCTCAATTGCATGGCCTCGTGCAGTTTTGATTGCATGCGTGCAGTAATTTGAGCGTTCAGGGGGGAGGACCTCTATATCTCTTGCCTTCAACTTTGCCCGTCATTATGGATCTCCTTTATTTATAGATTAACAGTGGATTTAATCTACATAAAATTTTATTTACAACTACCCAACTAACCTATATAAGGATATTATATTCAAATGCACCGTGTGGTGTGGCTGAGACTGAGCATCACCCCATCTCCTCCTGCAGGTAAAAGGCGACAAAGGGAAAAAACTGACAGATAGGTCGCAGCGCCCGTCAAAACAGAATTGATAGCTACTGTCAGCCAAGCGCGGCAACTCCCAAGATGATACAAGTCATATTTGGGGAGGCCTGTTTTCAGCGGAAGTAAAGTATCTGTTTAATCTCGTATTGAACGTTGGCTACCACTGGAGCGATAGAACTGCCCATTGCCACACCTCCAATTGGGAGGTAGTACTCGCCATGGTATATGAAGTAGTCACAGGTCAAACAGTGATATACGATGTCACCGTACTCCTCGGGAATATCGTTATCTTTAATCATTACGCTTGAGTCTGGAGAAGCCCAACTAGGGAAGTACAGTTACAGAAGACCACAGCCATAATAGCATTGCTACCTTTCAGATACGTAGTGTTGTGTTCCTGACGGGTTTTCTTTATGATATAGGAGGCAAACGAGCAGACGAATTGCCTGATGGTAATCAACTACTGCTGCCCATGGTGAGTAATAAGGTTCCCTGAGCTCCAACCCCTCTTAAGGACCGGCAACGCACTTGACTCCCTTTGAGAGCTGCACTCAACTACTCGACTACCCATGAGCGACGGTATTTGCTTACCATTAAGCATTTGGCAATCCGTATGCACGTTTGCCACCTCTGTCATAAAAAATATGATGACCAACGTTATCAGCTACATCTACGTAAAAACTAATCATCACTTCGTTATCTTTCTTTGACGACCGGTTTGGCCTAGTGGGTAGTGACCCTGCCTATGAAGCTGATGGTCCTGGGTTCGATTCCCAGTCAGGGCATTTATTTGTGTGATGAGCGCAGATATGTGTTCCTGAGTCATGGATGTTTTCTATGTATTTAAGTATTTATATGTATTTATCTATTATATATATCGTCGTCTAGTACCTACAACACAAGCCTTACTGAGCTTACCGTAGGACTAGGTCGATTTGTATAAGATTGTCCCGAAATATTTATTTATTTTATTTCACATTGTTCTGACATCAACGGAGATTCTCAACTTGTTAACCAGCGTGTATTAGTTTCGACTAAATGCACAAACAAAGTATCGCATTAAATTTAATTGCGGCCTTTTCATTTGCAAGGTTGCAACCGTAATGACGTCGTTACACTAATGTTTTTGAGAGCGCGGTGAATTTTGCAATTCGGTTATGTTGGATTAAAACTTAAAATCATGGCACGTCAACATCGCATTGCGCTTTACTCGATAATGTTTTCACCTCACTAGCTCAACAAGCACATTTTTACACTTTTTTTTTTATGGCATAGGCGGCAAACGAGCAGACGGATTGCCTGGTGTTAAGCAATTACCGGCGCCCATGAGCATTCGCAACACCAGGGGAGTCACAAGCGCATTGCCGGCCTTTAAGGGGGGTTGGAGCTCTGGGAACCTTACTCACCATCAGGAACACAGCACTACATACCTGAAAGCAGTGCTATTATGGCTGTGGTCTTCTGTAAGGAGGAGGTACTTCCCCAGTTGGGCTGCTCCAGATTCAAGCGTGATGGTCATCGCTGTGCCCTACCTCTCATAAATAACTAATAGCAAAATTGCATTTTATTCACAAGGGAGCAAAATTATTTCATACAAGTTCTGATTCTTTTTTTGCCGTTAGGTGGGTTGGATGTAATTTTAAATGAAGAATTTGAATAATAAATGATTGATTCTATTCATTTGGAAATTTGAAATGTTTTATAGTTGTTTGTATAGAAGCGGGTAACTCACATTTTATAAGTCGAATATTGCTCGGCATGTTTCACTCCGTAACCAGGGTCATAATTTGGAGCATAATACGGAGCGTTGGTTAACGGCTCATGATTACGCTTCTATACAATTAATATGTTTAAATCTCACGTTTTGTTTTGTGTTTTATAGTAGTATTTCCTCGCGGAAGTGAGGTGTTCCCCTCTCGTGCCTTAAAACCCTCTTAACGCTCAAGATTCCTCTTTTTTTAATTTTCACTAACTCGAGTCTGAATATTACAAGAAGGTAAAAACTACACACTACACAGTGATCGTAATGAAAAATCTGTTTATGTATATTTTCAGACGGGAACGTACAGGCGCCATCAAATATATCGGAGCTGTGGAGGTGGTCACAAATATCGGAACAACGTCTCTGTCAAGACGGTAAAGTGCATGTTGCGATATTAATGACCACCTTCACAGCCCCGATATATCTAATGGCGACTGTATAGTCAACCAATTTGATTTCTAGGCCCCTTCGAACCTTGTCACAGTGACGTTAATAAGAGATCTTTTGAATCTTTCATATAGATTTTCACTGTGACCCATAAACGAAGTGGCCCATAAATCAAATTGGTTGACTGTACATGGTCAAAGATTTGTACACGACCACGTCATTACCTCAGCTTTAAGATACACGTATACATATATTGGCAGTTTGGTCGCATCGATATCTTTTATCTCAACTATACGTGAGTAAGTATCTCACCCAAGCAATATGCCTATCGAGCCTGTATATCCTTACCATGAGTTGTGACTTTGAGGTTTTCGATAACGAGTATCGAGTTTACTATCTGTGTATCTCGTTCGCACTAAAATAGTACAAGCGAGATGCACAGATAGTAAATTCGATACTCGTTGTCGAAAACCTCAATATCATAACTCGTGGTAAGGGTACTGGCCGGGATCCAAGCAAAGTTTTTATCAGGCGTAATTTCGCCTCGGATGTCTGCCCGGCCTAATGAATTTCTGAAGTGGTCCCAATCAAACTTCGCTCGTTGCCGCTGATGTATTTTGCCAGTTCAGGTCATGCGAGCCAGGTGTTGCGAGAAATTATTCTCCATCTCACTATCTCAATCCTTTTTACTCTTAAAAACAAATAGCAAATACTTATAACAGTAATTTGACGACCGGTCTGGCCTAGTGGGGCCTGCCTATGAAGACGATGGTTCTGGGTTTAAATCCCAATCAGGGCATTTATTTGTGTGATGAGCACAGATATTTGTTCTTGAGTCATGGGTTTTTTTTATATTAAGTATTTATATGTATCTATTTTTTATATATTTATCGTCGTCTAGTACCTACCTACAACACAAGTTTTACTGAGCTTACCTTAAGACTAGGTGGATTTATGTAAGATTGTCCCGATATATTTATTAAATGAGTGTAATTTAGACTGGTTGTTTTTACTATATATTACTTGTAATTATGATTTTAATTATAGATTATTGAAAACAATAACTTTCTCGCAATACAAGTTTATTTGTTTATTTGTTTATTTTAAAATATTCAAAGTATCAATTTTGTGTTTCACGCTACAAGAAAGCGTGTTTCCCTCTCCTTAAAATACTCTGAACGCTCAAGATTCCAGGCCTAGCATCGCTAACATCTACGTTTGTCTATTTTGAGCATCTTTCTATTTTACTCCAATTAAGGTGTCATGATGACAGAAACATTCGTCCGAAAATCACGAATATTATTTCACACGGTAGAACCGCAGTTTTTGATCCCTTCGATATGCTTGTGCTTTCGATTTTGGAATCGTTCTCTAGCTCAAGCCTCAATAGTACCTGGGGCCCATTGCATAACAATTTACAACTAATATTATTAGCAGAACTCTCTTTATAAATGGCATTGAAAAGGGACTTCCGCTAATATTACAAGTTACAGGTTGTTATGCAATACGCCCCTGATGGTCCTGAGATCTCCAGTCCTGTCCTACTGTGCTGTCAGAAGGTAAGGATGACTGCATTATGTACTGAAATTAAAGTGTCATATAATATTGAATTCTATACTTATTATTCTACTTCATACTAAAATTATACTATCTAATTAATAATCTAAATAATTAAGCGAAGCATATATATGTGACCCTACTGAGTTATAATTTACAGTGTATCAAGGCAAGAGTGGTTACAGTGA
The DNA here is from genome assembly GCA_022674325.2 of Grapholita molesta. NCBI lineage: Eukaryota > Metazoa > Arthropoda > Insecta > Lepidoptera > Tortricidae > Grapholita > Grapholita molesta. The sequence goes on from CP053129.2 coordinate 15,374,460, forward strand.
ATCAGTGTTATGGTGATACTGCAGGAATGACAGCGATCCATTTTAACCTTTAATGCCCCCCATACAAATAATATCCTACTCGATTTTGTTCTTTATAGTGTAGGAAATAAAGTATAATCTTTTATGGGTCAAAAACAAATGAAATTTAACTCTGTTCCAATTGTATAAAATTCAAATTTAATTATAATAATTTGTACTGCGGTTAGGCCCGTCGGATTACAGTTAGGATATAATTATAAATTACACAGGAGGGAAAACAAAAACTTTGCTCCCTTGTAAAACAAAAAACTATTTCAACGCTGTTTTACCTGATCAAGGAAAATACTGGAAGGAAGAAGAGATGATTTTTACTAGCTGTTACTTTAGTAACTTTTGTATCAACTCGTTTATCGCTAATCACAACACATTATAGGTTCGCCACTACCGACAAACCCTTATTAACGGCCATGGCGGAGCTGTGATTGAGTTAATAAATAATTCGTTCCATTTGCCCTTCTTAGTAAATAGACCACAACGAAGATAATATAAATCAATACCGGAATCTATTATTATTCGCCTGTTTTGGTGTTTACTTATTACGTCACATACTACATATGTTATTATTTTGTATGATATAATAAAAGTTTATCACATGTTTAATAAAAAAATACATGTGATAAACTTTTATTATATCATTTTATACTTACGAAGAGTTTTTTAAGCTCCCTTTAACTATTTAAAGGTGAATTAAGTCTTATTGTTTAATTTATATAAATAATTTATAGTGTAAGCATAGTGTAGGCATAGCTACATTGCAATGTTACATTTTATTTTCTGTTGACGTATAACTTTGTTATTAAAATTTTCATTTCATTTCACCACCGGCAACGTACTTGTGACTCCTCTGGTGTTGCGAGTGTCCATGGGCGGCGGTAGTTGCTTACCATCAGGCAATCCGTCTGCTCGTTTGCCTCCTATATCATAAAATAAAAAAAAACCAAAGCAAAAAAAAACCATGACAAATAACAAATTGATGTACAATATTATTTCAATCAAACAGCATTTTGGAAGTTCCAATTTTGGCGTCGGTCATGCGGCGCCATTGCTCCCCTGATAGGTCCATTTTCGGGAAGCGTCCTTGAGGTGAGTTCTATTCTTAACGCGTCTGTACTGGCAGTAAGAACGAAGCCTTGTATCACTCAATATTTAATTTCATTCAACCAACACCTACGGAGTATATTATTAGCTACAAAACGTTAACAATAAACATTGTTCTATTAAATACCTCCAATATTACTCTTATGTCTTTTAGAATACAGTGCAGAACCGATAAACTTACATTTTATATACTGTATTCTTCTTTTAACGTCGTTTCACCAAATGTTTTTCACTAAGAAATAATAACACGGCACCTTAACGTTAAATAAATACAGGCTAATATCGTTTGGCAATCTGTTAACGGCCCGCAATACCTCCGCGTTTACCACACGAAAGGCTAAGGGCTCCTGACGTAAGAACAGGGAAGAAACACGGAATAAGAAACACATTCAACACTTGCCTCGCTCTCATTAAGGACGCAACTCCGCATTCTGTTTGATGACTACCTATATTTACTAATTAGGGGAAATTCCGTGTTTGCAAGTTCCTTGAACATTTGGAGGGTGCGCTACGCTGAGGGCTTTTGAGTTTCAATATGAGTTTGTGATTACGCAACCTGATACAAATGTGTGGAAACATTTTGTTATATGGCAGTTTTCGGAAAAAAATGACCCCAATTAACATGGGTTCTTCAGTTTTAAATTAAATTTATGCAAATACGTAAATTTTGTGTTCGTTTACTTTGTTGTGTTTGGTATTGGTGGTGTTCGCGGTGTACTTTAAGCAGTAATACAATGAAAAAAAAGGCAAAAAAATAATTTTCAGAGTTCATGCTTAATTATCGTCACAAAACTGACATAACTTAACGTTTTTCTCTTCACGTTAATTGGGGGTACTTTTTACAGAAAATTACCATTTCTCGATTTAACTTATAATAAGCATTATTAAATTAGGTATACTAATTATCAGAAAATTAGTGAGCTTCACTTATGCTATTATATTTTTAGCTGTAAGAAGTATTACCCCGCTAATTTTAACTTTGATTGTATTCAATTAATCTGTTATTGATGATTGATTTGATTTATCATGATTTGTACACACAATTACAAGTTAAACGGGTATTAATTCAACCGCATGATGCACAGTTCTTCAGAATCATCGACAAAAATCTAGGTAAGAATAATTATAGTATTAACACGACGAAGATAATTTTAATATGCCATATTATTGATGTTGTCTAATATTTTAAGAGAGCAAAAATCTATAACCGAACACAAACTTATATAATAAGTGTACAAATAAAAAATAAAACAATACCAAAAATTAAAAGTAAGACCTAGACTTAGGCTAGAAATATGTAGCTAAAGCGTACAATTAGCTTTTTTATCTAATTGATTTCCATTTACAATCCACCTCAGCTCAAACAATCTTTAGCAAAGTGTTCTACACTCAAGCCAAACTTAACTTCATATAAAATGCAATCTCAACAACAAGACCAAACATGTAGCTTTGTTCAATATTAGCCAACATTGTTACTGAAACAATCCAAGCCGCTGGAAACCCTCGAGCCTTGTTACCTGTACTAATATTTGGACTGCAGGCGTGTTGCTAATTCTAATGATTTGTGTATAACATTGTGGAGTAATTAAGATGTGACTGGCGTATGTTTGATGTGGGGGAACGCAGCTTCGATGAGACGCGTAGAGAATTCACTAAATTCCATTAAGTAGATTAGCGTAAGATTGCCCTTATATTTCACCATTTGTATTTTTTGATTACTGAGCTTGCATGGATGGACTATTTCCTTGGCAACAAAAGGTTTTCTTTACATACCTAGTTGGGAGACGTGTAGATAAGACAAGTCTGTATCATTTTTACTTTTATCTACACATATATCATAAACCCTCTTTAATGCGTTCAAAAACCGCACCGCATATACGAGTAGCATAATGTTAAGGCGCTCTAGATAGTGAAAACACCAATTTTAGAAAATATTAATAAAATACTTTCACACAACTTACAACTGCAATTTTTTTATATGTATAATTTCAGTCTATTCTCTAGTTTTTGGCTTCATCAGAAACACGATTGCTGATAAAAACCTCGATAGATTTTTTTTTTGATAATAACTCGTTTTTTACACCTTAAACCAAATATTTGGATAACTATTATGAATATCAACACAAAATTTGCTTTAAATAATAGTTTTTAAGTAGATTTCGATTTGTACTTCTTAGATTTTTAATAAGTTGTGTACATCAATAATACCAATTGATTTCGTTATTGGCAAAATAAAATGGTTCAGCGCGCGGCGGCGGCCGACTATTGCCCAGTCGCCAGTACGCTCGTGACCGCTGTCAACGTAGGACGTGTGCACATTTTCCTAACGCGGTAATATTACATTAGACAGGAAGCAATACGGGTAATCGCAGTGTAAATAAAGTTAAGCGAAAGAGGAAACGATTAAGTGAACTAAGAGGACATATGACAAAGATTAGTGTGAATATTAGAATGACTAAACGGTAACCTACGTACCAGAACATTCAACCGGCCGCGTCGTAGCGGATTTCTCATGCGTTTTTACGTAGTTAGTTTGCAGGTCTGGTGCAGTTTTAGTAATTGTGTGTTGTACAGTTTTATTATATTCTATCTTCTTTTCAAGTCAGTAAAGTTACTAGTACAGTCGCCATCAGATATATCGGAGCGGCCGAGGTACTCAAATATTTCTGAGCAGCAATAAATTTCAATAAACTCTTTACAGTAAATGAGGTCAATAACATCTGAACATCCAATTCACCATAAATATGTGAGCAGTGGTTTTTCAATTAAATCTGAACACACAACTCGTCAAAGTTATCTGCACAGACAGGGTGATCATAAATATCTGAACATTTAGGGAAAATATACCTTAAGTCACTTCGCATACGATTTAATAGTTATTTGTTATACAAGGGTGCAAAATTGTATTTTAACTGTGAGTGTGGGATTGAAACTCGAGCAAGCGAATGGATTCTATAGTTTAACCACGAGCAAAGCGAGTGGTTTAAAAATAGAATCCTGAGCGTAGCGAGTGGTTTTAAAATAGAATCCTGAGCGTAGCGAGTGTTTCAATACACGAGAATTAAATTACAATTGCACCCGTGTGTAACACAAAATTTTTCCCCTCACTACAGCGCGGAAAGTGAAACATGAAAAAAAAACGTTTTGAAATCGCATTGACTTTTTCTTTGCGTTTAGATACATTCAACATTTTTACAAAAGGTGCCTTTAGCTTGGTTAGCTTGTGGTGGCCAGTACGATTTTCGAATGTTCTAATTCGATTTTCAAGTCGGTGCGTGTGCGAGTTACCGCCGCCGCCGGCAAGTGAGCTGTACTTCGCGAATTTAGACTTTAGAACCATAGTAATAAGACCTATGAGAAGTCAACTTACTTTAATCACTAGTGGATAAAATGCGTTTTTATCGTCTCGTATTAAAGGATAAACAAGCGCTTTACGAGCTAGTGAGGGGAAAAATTCTTTAACGTAGGTACTACTACGCTCGAATACATTTTCAACAAAACCAGTAACCACCATTCGGTTTTGTCAATGTCAAAACTAAAAAGAGATTGCTGGATGTAGGGTGTATACATACACTACCTGGGGTAGAGCGTGACGTCATCGTGATACTAATGGCGTCCTTATCTTACTCTTATTGTGCGAAACGTGCGGCATGCATGAGTCGCCCGGACTCAGTGACTCTTTCAGATATGGCCTTTTTGTACACATTTATGTTTTTGTTGGGATTTAGTTTACATACAATCAATACAATTAATAAACAAATAATCAAAAAATACTTACAATCTAACTAAGCTAACTAAAATCTAAAACACACCACCCTGCATCGTACCAGGCTCGAAGGTCCCCATAACACCTGCAGCATTACCACGCTGAATTGCTATGGAGACCTGTTGAACCAGGTACGACCCAGAGCGGGGATCGCCACCTCTCTCCCGCAGACGCTGGCCTAAATCCCTAAACAGCTGGCGGGCTTCCGAGCCCCAGGGCCCTGCTGTTTCCACTGCCACCGGTACAAAATCATACCCTAACTCTAGCTCTGCGTACTTGGTGTGCTTAAGCTTAGCGGCAGACTCCGCCGCTGAACCAGCGTGACGCGTGGTCTGCCCCAAATGGGACGCCGCAAAAGTGCTCACACAAGTGGCGTCCCACAAGAGGCATCGCCCTCGCCGCCAGGGTACCAACGTGAGACCATCAGGCCTCTTATAATCTGTGCGGCTAAGACCTGGCGGCTCAAGGACACACGGCACGTTAGCTGACACCATGGCACGTCGCACAATCTCCCATGGCACGTCGCACAATCTCCGTTTACATAACAATGATAATTTTAATTCCTTTTAATACCGCTGAACACGTGCGTCTTGCGTGCGGATTTGTGCAGGGCCGCAACCTTGGTCGTGAATGGAACACCCTCTTATAGGCAAATCGAAAAGGCAAATTAAAAGTTCTCGAAGGGCCGCCGCCAACGACGGTACGGCACGGAGCTCATGATTATGGTTCACGAATTGGACCGAAACATATGTCGAGCGGTTTTCGACCTTCAGATACGTGAGTGACCCGTTTAATATTTCTAGTAAATCGAAAATGCTATCAGAACACATTAGCTTTACGCTGCTCGCTACGGTATTAGCGGTACGGAGGCTTGAACTCACTATGTTTTTTTTTGTGGTTTTGAAAAGTAACGAGTTTCTATAAATTTTGATGTTAGGATTATGATTTCTTATAACTAAACCGCTAGGCCATGGTGACCGACACAATAGTAGATGAAATATTGAAAAGCATTCGTACCTATTTTAATTTGGCAGCTTCAATATTACATATATACATTTGATAAAGTGCACGGAATGAATGACGTAGTGACAGATCAAAACGTGAGACACTCATAAATACGTGCATGGTTACCAAAGTGCATCTCATGACGATTTCATAAAGCCCAAATAGGATCCCCCTAAATTATTTGATCATGAAGTTCCGTTACCTATTCCGGCTACAAACATCAAATTAGGTTACTCGTAATATTTCATCAGAAATCCCTAAATTAAAAGTTGAAATAGATAACAAATATACCTTAAGAAAAAACGACGAGGACCTCCGGTGTTCGAGACGGGATTCGAACCCGCATCTCCAGCTATCGCGGCTGACGCTTTAACCAATTCGGCCACCCGTACACAGCGGAACCCGTCGAAATTAATCAAGTATATGTGATCTTGTTTATTTTAACGGTTTTTTTGCATACATGTACCTTTAAAATTTGAAAAGTTCTCTTAATTCCTCGTGGATCCCATCATGATATCTGAGTTCTGGTAACAATGGGACTAACCTTGAAGTATATGCTTCCAAACAACGAAAGTATTTTTGAAATCGGTCCATAAACGACGGAGTTCTGAGGTAACACACATACAAACAAAAACAACATACAACCGAATTGATTATCTCCTCCTTTTTGCCAAGTCGGTTAAAAACCCCGAAACAGCACTTACAACCCCGACACCGAGAGACAGTGCGTCACTTCCAAACTCAACGGATACCGAAGCCCTAATCCTTCTTGTAATAATGTTATAAATTAAGTTTCATTACTAGGGAGGGCAGTTGCCCCAAAAGGTGACCGGCACCCAAAAGGTGACCGGCACCCAAAAGATGAACGAAACGTCTTATAATCTAAATAATTAAATCGTGTATTTTTCCGTAACGTGGCAACACTTCGCCGGCGTTTTCATTTAAGTAACGTGACTAAAAAGAGATATGAGTATCTCTTTCATTCACGTTAATAAAAATTACGTGTTTATTATTATTTAATGATATATTTGCTGTTCAAGTTATGTTTTCAATATTGTGACTAATTTCCAATAGATTGCCGGAGGTCAACTTGTGGGCATAGGCAACATTTTTCAAATGCTTGTATAATGACCAAAGTTGAACAGCACTTTCTTTCGCTAACACCTTTATTTTGGGGTTTATTTTAGTATGAAAACGTTGAACAATCAACCGATGTTTCTATTCCCAAAAGATGAACTGAAAAACTTCATCTTTTGAGTTGGATTAATGGATTCCAATAAATGAATTTGGCCTCAAATTTGTTTGTTCATTTTATCAATATCGTGTCCAAAACTTGAATTAAAAAAATGAATTATTTCATGATTTGGCAAGCAGTTCTAAGCGAAACAAATTTAATGGCGATGGTTTAATAAAATGATATACAACCTAGTGACAACCTAGGACGGACATCGAAGTTTTAGTAGTGGGGTTCCCTTTACCCTTTTTACGGATCTCTAAAAACAAATAGCATTGTATAATTTCCGGAACGCTCTGGAATTTGCTTCAACCAGAATACGGTTACGAACAGAATAAGGCCATCAACTGTCTACGCGAGCGACGCGCGTGGCGTGGTGCGGGGCGCCCCGCATGCGCCTCCACCGCGTTCTGCTTCACCCCCGCAAATACCTAAAATACGTCTATAAGAGCGCCTTAAACTCCTTCATTACAATATTTTTTTTATCTGTGAAATTGTTTATTATGATTTTCACTTTTAGAACGTCTCTGAAATTCAAATCAATTGGTTACTTACTATTTACTAAACCTAGAAACTATATGAGAAATGGACTCTAGAATGTCTCTGAATTTAAAAAAAAAGACTACGGTTGCTTGGAATCACAACATCAATCCGACCGTCAATTGATCCGAGTATACAGTTGTGTGGGACTTTGTTACTGAGTAAATTGTAATGATTAACCCTTTTATTTAAAGAAATAATTTAAAAAATAACAATAAGTTTATATAGACTATTTATTAGTGTAGTTCAAAAGTGTATAGCTAACACAGTCAACTAAACAGGTATTTAAAGTTCAAACATGTGCATGTGGATTGCAATATTGTATCTTGTTCTATATAATATGCTGACTAGAATAGCAGCACTCCATCTCCACCCGCGGGTGTCGTAAGACACGTAAATAGAAAAAAAACGAGGGATGGGCAGCAGCGTCCGTAGAAATTTAATTTGCAACTACTGCGGTCGCCAACCCGCCTACCAAGCGTGGCGACTATGTTACAAGACAAAGATGATACAAGTTATATTAGGGGGAGGCATATGTCTAGCGGTAGACTAACGGAGATGATTCAAGATAAATCGCTAAACAAACGGTAAAATAATTTAAAATTAAGTATACCATTTATATACCAAAGGAGGCTATAATATTTAAACAAAAACTTAACGGGGCATTTATTGACGTGTCAAATATGAATGATTAACGTACTACAATGTATAAAAAAGATGTGCAGTCGCCATGCGGTCGCTGTTCACAGTTGCTTGCTGTCCGTGTGAAGTCTATATCGGCCCTTAACACATTGAAACCCAGCACTCGCTACGCTCATTGCCGAAGCCTGTGTATTCTACGTATGTAGCGAAAAGCCGTTACGAATACAGAACCCGCATCCAGTTCCTGGCACTCAATTTGTTAATGCCACAAACATCAGTTTGTACTAGTACAAGGACTTCTAACAGAAATTCCCCGAAACAGCAATATTTAGCTAGACAATTGTTCTACAGAATACTGTTTTAAAACAATTACTACCTCTGAAAACAATCGTTTTAAAAACCTGGGCACATGTCCAAGAGGATTAGGTGAATTGGACAGGGCGGCGTGTGCATGAGTTTTTATTCGGGTTGCGAGCGGCGAATACAAAGCTGGAAATTTTGACACAGCTAAAGAGCATTATCCTTGTACACGGAATGTGCCATAAGCTAATAAAGTATTGTTTAAACTTTTTTTTTTGTATGCAGAAACCTGCTAGCGAATATCTTCGATATTTAAATCGAAAGAAAAAATAGAAAAATTTGACTCGAAGCGGGACTCGAATCCACAACCACTGGGTCACTAGCCCAGTGCACTTCCAATTGTGCTATCCGAGTACTGCTTAGACTTGTAAATTTTTTCTATATTATCCTTCGTGGTATACGTCATCATGGTCGACGTGTAGTCACATCTACCGTCAGCGTATTGAACACTTAACGATATTGTTTAAACTGTTTGTATAATTATTTGTTAAGTCCTGATCAAGCGATCAGGATTTAGTAAAAACTAATTTGAATTGTTTTGAAATATAAGTACAGTACATTCAAAAAATGCATTTACTTGTAAATAACAATAAGGCTGTTTCACGTTTACAAACTGCAGATAAGATTGCCAAGATCTTGCCTCGTTTGTCCAGAATACAACAATAAAGGAGAATGTTTTAAGACTTCAAGATGATAAAGTAGACTTTATCGACGTTTCTGCCGAGAAAATTACAAGTCATCTGTTAAATGTCCCGGGAAATAAGCGAGGGATGCGAAGTTTCAAATATTGTTGGGACATGTCGACCTTTGAAATATAAAACCGCAGGCCTAGCGGCAAGAGCGAGCAACTTGCAATCTAGAAGTCACAGGTTCAAACCCAGGCTTGTACCAATGAGTTTTTGGAACTTGTGTACGGAATGTTATTTGATATTTACCAGTCGCTTTTCGGTGAAGGAAATCATCATGAGGAAACCGGACTAATCCTAAGGCATAGTTGGAAGGTCAGATGGCAGTCGCTTTCGTAAAACTAGTGCCTATGCCAAATCTCCCCAGGCCCCCATGAGCCGTGGCAAAATGCCGTGACAACGCGAGGAAAATGATGATTGTAATATAGTATCACAAATAATACCTATGAAATTCTCATTTTCATGCAAACAATATTTTTTTGAAATGATAGTATGTGAAATAATCCGTTTTACCAGTTTTAGAAACCTAAAGGCTGTATAAAGTATAGAGTACCGTCCCCTTTTTTTTTCAATCCCCCGTTACATTCGCCTCGGACGAGTGTTCACAAAATCTAATCTCCATACTAATATCCTGCAGTGCCCGAAAGTAGTTCCGACTGTGACCACCTGGAATTAAGTTAGTGCTGTGACGTTTTAGGGCGCACTTTAACTGTACACTCTAATGTCTTTAGTAACACTAGTTTACGTATGCTGTGTTCTATGTAGGTGTGTTGTGTATTTAACTGGATACATTGTTTTGGTAAAAGAGTGTGTATGCAATTGTTGCTAAACCTTAAATAATTCGCAGACACGTGTATGGGTCCTACATTTACAGCTCAAACAATAAAAAAATGTGTAAACATTGTAAAAGAGTGTGTATGCAATTGTTGCTAAGTCTTAAATCATTGGCAGAAGAAGTATGTGAACATGTAGGACCCATTTAGCATGCAGCTTAAATGATAAAAAAATGTGTAAACATAACTTATATTATTAATATACACGGATCACAATGTAAGATTATGACTTATATACTATAATCTCGGTCAATTTGTGTAAGGATCTCCTGTAATAAAAAAAAAAAAAAAAAAACAAATAATTATTACTAACTAAATACTGATGTTGATATTTTATTATATGGAACTAGTTCAGTTTAACATTGTAACGAGAGAGCGGAGTTTTGCTGCGCGACCTAATTAGAAATAAGATAGGCAAGACAACTAAAATCACCGAAGTCCAACTGTCAGACTGCAGTCAAGTCAGCATGCTGACATAACTGGAGTCCAGTTAGGTTAGCATGCTGTAAATACTGGTTTCCAGGTAGGTCAGCTTTTTTTGTCCTCATTGGAATTCAATTAGGTCATAGATGACCTAAATGGAACAATTTTTTTTCTGTCCGAAGTGGAAGCTGACGTAAGTGGCATAATTCGTTATTTTCATATTATATATTATGTTATTCATATATTGGCAGTTGATAGGGCATATTGCCAGAAGAACTACTCGACTACTCGACTGGATGGACCACCACATAGAACTCCAACAAAGTGGTCTGATGATGCGAGAACCATAACGGGATAAGAAAGGAAAATGTGCAAAACCACTGATATAATGCTTGATTTCAGAAGTCAGTAGCATAGAAGTCGTTTTTAAGCCACGGTGCTTCAGTAGTACAAGTAGCTGATTCTCACTTATTTGACTTATTTTCATACAGGCGAATCAATTTCTTCAGCTTGTGAAGAAAAGAATAATCAAATTGTCCAAGGCTTTGCCTTTGTGGACGTCTTTTGGCTGAAATATGATAACTATGAACGTTTAAATTATAAAATCGATTTCTTTATTATATTTTAAATTACCCTGTAAAATATTGTGGAAGTTTTCTAAGCAAATGTGGTCTTAAAATTATGTGCATAGTAAAAGAGGTGATATATTCTATTTTACACTGCACACTGGACACCTCGACTAAAATTCCTTTTTTAACCGTACAGTGTACAACATTAGCGCTATCAAAGTTTACGTCCTTTTAAAAAGGTAATATAATTTGCACTCGGCTAAATGTATGAAGGTAAAAAAGTATGCACCCATTCCATTATCATAAAAAAGTGTCGGTTTGCTGTATAGACATGTAGTATATAGATCAAGATCAGTAACCACGAGCAATTTCACAAATGCAAGGTATCTTAGCCCAAATTAAGGAATGTTTGCAAAGTAAACATATCTACACCTACTGGACATGTTTTTCAAAAATATGTATATGACACTCTATAATCAACTTTACTATATATTTATATTATATATTTTCGTGAGTCATTCTTTTATTAAACTCAACAGCTTTAACAAGGAAGAAAATCGTACATTTTACAATTATTATTTAATGAAGCGGAAGGAAAAAAGAAAATGCATAATTATAAATAAAAAATGGACTCCAAGACAGTGCCTTTGTTAGGGTGCCCAGAAGGCTGGCAGCATTGCCGCGCTTGACGGCAACGCTGATGCGCTGGGTATTTGACTCAGCTTTCTGGTCACCCGTCGTATCGACAAGACGCTTAGCAATGTCTTTATTTATTCTAGAGCATATGATATATTTATCAAATCGCGTTGTGCTTATCTATATTAAATACGATTGTCATTTATTTTCCACGACATCGCCAACGAGACACTCTTTAGCGTTAGTGGTTACACTAAGTTCGTAAGGTAAGCAGGTTTTTCCAAATGGTGGTTCGACAAAGTGTCATTAAGACCACTTGTGGAGTCAGCAATCCACACAACAAATATTACAAATTGGACAACTTACGGCCCAGCCACGACATCGACATTGCGCGAATTGCGGCGCGGCCAGCGTTTTATCTGTTCATTGCGTTTGAACCAAACTAACCTCGGTTCATTGCGCGGCTTGACCGCGCAACGAACAGATAATACGCTTGACGCGCCGCAAGTCGCGCAGTGTCGTGGCCGGGCCGTTACTGTTTTTTACATGACAACTGTGCAAGATACGAAGCGCTCGCCGTTCCTCAGAATTACGAAGAAATAAAACTTTTATAATACCCTGTCGTTTTGAAGGTAGGTTTTTTAGCCGCTTCTGAAATGTTTGTCGTCTGTTTACTTTCCTTGTCGCTGTTGACAGTAACTTTGTAATACTTTAGCGTGGCGCCACTGTAGCACTGTGCCACTAAAAACCTGAGTGACGCTATTGCCCAAATATTAAATGAGGGAGATAAAATTAAAAGAAAATGCACGGCTAAAGAATGAGACTTTACGGGTCGAAGGGAAAGGCCACTTGGAGCGAGGGAATGGATAAGTATTTATTAATGTATGAACGATGTTAAAAATAAGAATAAACAATTAATGTTGAGCGCCCTTATCCACTACTCGACTAACGAATGAACACCAATTGAAATTAACAACACAGTTTTGTTTAAATAGTGTAAGTTTATTTCCAACTTTAATATGTTTTAAACTATGGTTCTAATTTATTTAACAATAGTGCAAATAAAAAAATAATTCCACTACTTCCATTACATCTCTATGGTCATGACCAGATGGAAAACTAGGTTCAGTATATTATAAAGTTTACTGGTACATATGCACCTTTAAGAAAGGAACAGACTAGCTGTTACTCAATACATTTAGGTTTAAAATAAGAAAGAAAACATTTACCGGATAGTAACGCCAGCGGTTACCGGTTCAAGTAGAAAGTAGTATGGGAAGTCCTCACACTAACACCCACTGGTAGACCCAGGAGCAGTACAGCTACTTGATCCAAGGAACTTGGCAGGAGTAACCTTGATTAATGAATAGGGTTCGGTAGGTGATAACCCGTACCAAAAGTAAGAATTCGGTAGGTATCAACCGTACCCAAAAGGAAGAATTTCGGTAGGTACCAACCGTACCAAAAGGAAGAGCCCTGGTGACAAAAGAACCAGGTTAATAATTTTGGAAAATTATTAATTCTATTATTTAAGTTTAATACACCGGTGAAAGTGTTGTGTGTATATATAAATATAGTTCAAAACTTACCGAAAGATCGGGCGAAAGGAATATGTGTGCAGAACCAACACGTGGAGTCACATACGTAATTAAAATATCATAATGGTGCTGAAAAAGAATAGATTCCAATTAGAATTCATTTCGACACACCTTAAATATCTTTCCAACATTCCTGCAGTGCTATATAATGCAAAACTTACCAAAAACTGGTTGTATCAAAGCATGTTAAAAGAAATGGCGTCGTGTACGCAGGTCACATTTTAAATTAACATCAAAATATAAAAATTATGGGTCCAGCTGAAACAATAACATTTCCAATTAGAAAATGAACACTAGCAAAGATTTGCAAACCTTCTCACGAATGCAAACTTACCCCATTTTGGAAAGATTACGCCTAGGGAACAAATTAACCCATTTTTAATAGCAGATAGCGGCGTAATGGCGGATCTCAATCGCATTCCACAGAAACAACATATCGATCGAAACACAAATGCACACCAGAGGGCGCCTCTTATAAAAATCTCAAAATAAGTTTTTAAATAAACAATTTACCAAGTGTTTATACTTCAGTGTTTTAATATAAGACATTTAAAAGTCAAATATAAATTAATAGGAACAAAGAATTAATATTCGTGAAATAAATCCATTGACAACAGAGAAAACCGACAGTAAGGACTGTTTGAGCAAACATAATCACCGGTGCAAGGCGACAGATAGAAAGAATGTCTTAGTTCAGATTGACAGCTCATGTCAAAGTCATGTTGCTGTTTGTTTACATTTCCTAGCTTTTGAGAAACAGTCTTCAAGTTAACTTTTTCTCCTTAAAATCATCAAATGAAAGTGAAATTCCTATTTCAATGTGACACAAAATGGCAAACACGGTGACAGCGACGTAGATATCTCTTACAACGTGTACCAAAATCTGAAAATGAAAGAATATTGGACATTCAAACAGGACTCAATTATCAAAAGAATTCGGACGAGTTTGTACTATCTATATCGAGTAGATTCCCAAAATGAAACGATAAATCGAAGCACAACAAATAGAAGAGTGAATTGACTTAACCTCTGAAATATAAGACAAGTAAGGAACACTATTATTATTCATTCCAATAGGTAACCTCTAAAGTGTTACAACTTGTACTGTGCTTTAGAAGACAACACATTATAAATGTCATGTAAAAATATTTGTCGAAAAGAGTAAAATTGCAGTAATGGGTTTTTCAGTTTGATTTACAATTCCAGTGTAATTTCTATATTTATTTAACTTTTTGTATTACTTACATAATATAATGTGTGACACACAATTTCTAATTTATTTTTATATTAAGCAGAAAAGTCTGCTAGCATATCAAAGATATTTAAGTCGAAAGAAAAATAGAAAAATTTGACTCGCAGCGGGACTCGAACTCACAACCACTGGATCACTAGCCCAGTGCACTACCAGTTGTGCTATACGAGCGCCGCTTAGACGTGTCAAATTTCTCTATCTTATCCTTCTTGGTATATACGTCATTACGGGTGACGTGTAGCGACATCTACCGAAGAGTATTGACCCTTTTTACGGCATCGATGTCTCAAATTTAGATTGAGAATTCGTCGATAACAATGTGCTACCCCTTTCTAAAATTATTTTTATATTAAGCAGAAACGTCTGCTAGCATATCAAAGATATTTAAGTCGAAAGAAAAATAGAAAAATTTGACTCGCAGCGGGACTCGAACCCACAACCACTGGATCACTAGCCCAGTGCACTACCAGTTGTGCTATACGAGCGCCGCTTAGACGTGTCAAATTTCTCTATCTTATCCTTCTTGGTATATACGTCATTACGGGTGACGTGTAGCGACATCTACCGAAGAGTATTGACCCTTTTTACGGCATCGATGTCTCAAATTTAGATTGAGAATTCATCGATAACAATGTGCTACCCCTTTCTAAAATTATTTTTATATTAAGCAGAAACGTCTGCTAGCATATCAAAGATATTTAAGTCGAAAGAAAAATAGAAAAATTTGACTCGCAGCGGGACTCGACTTAAATATCTTAGCACATTGTTATCGATGAATTCTCAATCTAAATTTGAGACATCGATGCCGTAAAAAGGGTCAATACTCTTCGGTAGATGTCGCTACACGTCACCCGTAATGACGTATATACCAAGAAGGATAAGATAGAGAAATTTGACACGTCTAAGCGGCGCTCGTATAGCACAACTGGTAGTGCACTGGGCTAGTGATCCAGTGGTTGTGGGTTCGAGTCCCGCTGCGAGTCAAATTTTTCTATTTTTCTTTCGACTTAAATATAATTTCTAATTTAGTTTTAGACTCATTACTATTTGTTAATCTATGGACAATTTATAATTTACAGCTTATTATAAAAACTTTTCAATAGCCTTAATAAATTAAAGGACTGTCGGTAATGAAAAGTTTTCAAAATTAGACTAAATGTACGAAACAATTGTTACTTCAACTCGCAACCAACTTACTTATATCATTATGCAAACCAAAATAACCCTTTTCACAATGCATTTGGAGCTTTAACGACTGCTATATAAGTTGGTAGATCGATAACAACCAACTAGAAATGCACGTTAAAATGTCGATTGAGCCTTATTCTCAATGTCGTAATTTACTAGATTAATAATTACAAAAGCAACCAGATTAGTTCGACTTAGAGTTCAAAGTTGTCTGTCAGGAATATCTAAATACGAGGTTGGTGAAGTTAGTGAGGTTATTTATTTGTGTCACGTAGTGGATTTAACTTTTTGACTGATTAGAGACAATATTGACTTTTCACTCGGTGATGAACGAGGTTTGCACATTGATTCAATTCATTTAGACTCGGGTTTAGTGGTACGAAATTTTCGAAATTTAGAATGTCAATATCCTGCAACATAACTTGGCGTATTGGGTTTTAAATGTCCAAAACATAAATCAAAGATTTGTTTTATTCACAAGAAACTGTTTCCTATTTATGTATCGTGATTAAATATAAATATTGTGTTATATTTACCTATTCATTATATATGTATTTGTTGGTAACATACTGACAATATAAAGGAAACTATAAACTAAGTACAACTAAAATATATCAAAAAATTGGGGCCCCTAATTTTACCAATATTAAACATAAAAAAAATTGCCGTGTGAGTGTCGTAACAGGCGACAAAGGGAAAAATCCTACGGACGGGCAGCACCGTCCGTCGAAATCCAATCTACTGCTACTGCGGTCGCCAACCAGCCTGCCAAGCGTGGCGACTATGGCAGCTACCCCCAAGATGATACAAGTCATATTTGTGGGAGGCCTATGTCCAGTAGTGGACTGCATACGGCTGAAATGTATGTCTCCTTTAGTTTTTATTTATTTATTGTATTTCATGCAGAAAAATATAGAGACTTAATGTTAAGTGCGTGACTAACTCTCTTGGAATTATCTATATCTATTAATTGATTAAATTTTATCCAACTGAAGAGGTAGCTGACGATTTTTTAAATAGATTGAAATTTAAAAAAGAAAATAATTTTGAACAAATATGGCCTTAACAAATTTGTAAATTACGAAACGTAATAACCTCTCTCGTGAAGGGTGGACAAAAGGAATGACCCATTCATTTCAGAACCTGTCAAATGACGTGAGCGCTATCTATGTGCGGCCGCTATGCAGAAATGTGGTGGTACGCTAGCCCAAGAGCCAGTCACGATACTTTACATTTTACAAAACTTGATTGTGTGAATAGTACAAAAATAATTGAACAGAAAAACCATCGTATATTTGATGAATTGTTTGAATACACGCAACTTTATTTTTTTTTAAATATTTTTTCTTGAGTGCTTTCTCTCACTCAGAATCCCTCAATCGATCTACACGGTACATTACGATTATATCGTTGTGAACATTTAAAGGTCTTTGTATGTACAGTCGCCGTCAAATATATCGGAGCAGCCAAGGTATTCAAAAATATCGGAGCATGCACTTTATCGCCTTGATAATAGAGGCGTTGTTCCGATATTTGTGATCACCTCCACAGCTCAGAAATATCTGATGGCGACTGTACAGCATGTATCGGCATTATGCGAATCAGCTGGCGTTTGTTACTTACGCCTTTCCCGAGACGTCCTGCTCTGTAGCCGGCTACGAAATAGGAAGTCCGAGGTCACTACAAACTAAACTAGGTGGCCATTGTTCCTTTCATACTCTGCGTATTTTTTTTTGAGATTACATAAGATTTTGTACAATAAAGTTGTTGTCGGGGCTTCCGATCTCTGTACAAACGCTGAATGTACTGGCTGACTGATATGTTTTGGAATGACCGACTCTAAATTAAAAAACAGGACAGACATTAAGAAGAACAGCTATCGACAAGAACTCACAAAATAAATTTTATTAGAAGAACCTGACAAAAAGACGGTTCAGTTGTAGTATATGGCCTCGGTGATTTTTGTATGAACGATTGTATAGAATAAAAGCATAGATGGTTTAGCACATATTTTATTATCTTGGATTGGGATGGATGATGATGATGATTTTATATTGCTTACATACCATACATGATGGAGTAATATACCGACACAAAAGTGATATATATTATGACAACTGATTCTGTATCCTAGCTCTTTGACTATCACATATCAAGTGCTGTTAACAGGCTGTTGTTCCAGAATCTACAACAGTAGCCACTAATCTATAATACAATAGTCTGTATAACTACAGTCATGGCCATTGATGTATACAATTTTTCACCGTATACAGTTATTATACTGTACACGGATACAGTAGCTTATATGGACACAAAAAGAAGTTAAAAATTATATTAAAAATCCGACATGAGTGGGTCAGACCACGCATTCTGAAGAGTTCTATAGCAGTATCGTACCTGGAAACGGGTAAACATATTCACACACCATTACTTTATTCGAGATGCCACATGGCCTTGGGTTTTCAAAAATAAATACTAAGAACATATTAATTTAAGAGTTATGAGATACCTATATATTAATTATATTTAAAGCAAAACAGAAGAACAAATGGCATATAGCAATACAATGCAAACGTATATAATAAATAAAAGATTATAAATAAAACATCTGCCTTGCATCTCAATCACGGGTAAGGAGCCCAGAATGCTAGCCGTATTCCGGCGTTGGATCGCAAAACAAAGCGTGCCGCGTGAGGCAATCTCTTTGTCGAGACTGTGCTCATATGGACCCTATAACCCAATATTTTAACTAATTTTCTAAACAGTAAACGAAACTTCAAAGTCACTTTATTTATAAGGGCAAAATATAAATAAACGAATAAAATCACATGTCATACAAATTCGCTTTTCTCCGAATATATATTATTATGTACGTATATTCTTTTGATTTAGAATAAAATTAACCAATTCTTTTTAAGAAACATTCTGAATATCCGCCAACAAATTTCAAACTAAATAAGATATAAGTATTATTTATGTAGTCTATACATGTAATAATTTATAAGTTAATCGGTGTGAAAGATACACTCAAGAGCAATAATAACAAGAAATTTTGTATATACATTGCCATATAAGTGACCTGTTTCCATTTAGTATATAAATATTTTATTATTATTTATGCCAGTAGGCGCGGCGCTTGTGCATAAAATAGAAAATATAAAATTTACTTTTTTTAATAAAATGATGTAGCCTTTGCTCGAGGAAACCTTTACATGAATGAGGTTACGTAGGCAAAAATCGAACTAAACCTGAAATACTTTTAGCTTTCCAATTAGCCCGAAGGTCGGAGGCATCTAATCAGAAATTCCCGAAACATTGGTCTGGACGGGGTGCCCTAGTTACAGTTTTTATTTTTATTTTCGTCCGTTTGTACATCCTTGAAACCAATTATATTCAGAATCCTTTTTGACATTCTATTTCAGTTTCAATGTTCTATTAATTCGGAACTTCTTATATTTCGGTTTGTTGTTTATACAGTCCGTTGAAAATTTAAATTTAGAAAGTATTGGTTAATTAGCTTGTACAAAATGTTACATACAGATTAACTCGTATTAAAAAGAAAAACTTATCAAAATTAAAAAGGCAATAATTCGTAGATGCGTTCATAACCTCGCCCACAAACTAATCTCAATTTGGCAAGTTAATTTATTACAAATTATGAAATTGAAAATAAATAATAAAAAAAAAAACAATCTCTATTGTTTACGATTTTTTTTTTTTTTTTTTTATGATATAGGAGGCAAACGAGCAGACGGATTGCCTGATGGTAAGCAACTACCGCCGCCCATGGACACTCGCAACACCAGAGGAGTCACAAGTACGTTGCCGGCCTTTAAGATCCCTATACGCTCTTTTCTTGAAGGTTTGGATGTCATATCGGTCCGGAAATACTGCACACGACAATTTATTCCAGAGTTTTGCTGTGCGAGGCAGGAAGTTTCTAGAAAAACGCACAGTTGAGGACTGCCAACCATCTATGTGGTGAAGATGGAAATGTTGTCGTGTAGAGCGCTGGCGGAAGGAAGCAGCTGGGATTAACCCGAACAATTCCTCGGAGCACTCTCCGTAATAGATGCGGTAGAAAATGCAGAGTGAGGCCACATCTCTACGCAGTGCCAAGGAGTCAAGCCGGTCCGAGATATCCTGGCTGCCGACAATTCTAGTCGCTCTCCGCTGGATGCGGTCCAAAGGGAGAAGCTGGTATGGTACGATGATCTTTTTCGCCTAATCAAGACCTAAAGAATGCATGAAGAACAAAATTTAGGTAGCTGGCCATGAAACTTTTTGCCTTCACCGGGGACTGTAGGGTAGGCTGTATCCTCACTCGACAGATTGACAGAAATCTGTGACCTCAGCTGGATAAATATTCTATCAGCATTGTGATACAAATACAACGAAAACATCCTGCCAGCATCCTTTGGAACAATGCCTCTAAGTAGTTAAGTTATTATAACATTGAAATTATATGTATGTGATTGTGTATTTAAATATATCAGGGTTATTAAAATAATAGTGTGTTAATAAACCAAAAATGATTAGGTATATTAAGTAAAAGTAAAAAATAAACAATATTAGTAAAACATTTATAAAATGCTCCACTGATACTCTGTTTTAACATTGAATCATATAAAATTTCCCACTTTCTTTAACATATATTGTTGAAGCACAAGCTATAAGGTAGATAATGTTTTTTTAATAGCTTTTTAAAGACCAATAAGCGCAGATGTGGAAAGCCGTGTAAGGTAAGGTATATAAAAATGCCATACATTTCACTGTAAGCGTTGGTGTCCTAGCGTTAAGACCGAGCAACTTGCAATCCGGAGGTCACAGGTTCAAACCCTACCTCGTACCACTGAGTACAGAGCAATATAGATTATATTTACATTTGATATTTACCGAATGCTTTTCGGTGAAGGAATACTTTGTGAGTAAACCAGAATAATCACAATAAGGTCTAGTTTATCCTAAAGGATGGATACTAGTGCCAATTTATGGAATTAGTTGCAAAGCGGATACCAGGCTCTCATGAGCCGTGGCAAACGCAAGAAAGATGATTATACTTTACACATTTTGTGGTATAAGCGATCATGTTATAAAGAAAATTGCTACATCCGTATATCGTATACCGCGTGTTGTAGCCCTTCTTAATAATTTGAAAAAATCCTTCCATCAATTCTGATGATTTCGCCAATATCAAAGTGATTGTAGCCTTGTAGCAGATCACTCGTATAACATAACAAGTTTACTCTTAGAGCATGCCAGTATACGGTACGAGTAGAAAGCATTGCGTTTTGTAAATTGAATTGGTAGCTAGACTTTACAGAAAGCCACGAGGCGTCCGCGACCCCAGGACTGCCGGGTGTTGACCCAATAGTGGTAAAACGCGTTTGTGATCAATTCTGCACAGTTCTGCGTTCGATCACTGCATAATAAGTTATCAATAAAATTACACACTAAACAACGTTAATAAACAAAGAAATTTTAAGACGACTTCACCGTTTTGAAGCTTTTGTTTAAATTTTTATTGTCCGCGTTAGCAAAATTGATTAGTATTGATGAGATTAATTCCATTTATATGTACGAAATAAAAAACCTGAAGTAAAGACATTAAATGTTGTTTCTATGAAATAAAACAACTAAAATGGATTATATTGCGTATATTAATTTAAACTTCATACCAACATTTCGCACCCTTTAGCAGCGTTCGATATAATCCGTTTTAGTTGTTTTATTTCATGAGTAATTATCGCGGCAACCGAAGACAATATTTTGTTGTTTCTGTCTTTGCAGGTATGTAAGTTAATATTTTGTTTTTCCAAGGAGTAATATTTAGGTTTCAGTTCGTCATTGTAAATAAAACTTATGTCTTTACAGAGAACCGCAATTTCGTCTTTATTTCACTTGATATAAAAATATATTATTTTGACTTAGACAGATTATCTTCAATCATTTCAATTCATTTAAATTGTCGATATCAGTGCGTTCCTGATAATCGTTTTTAGTGTATTTAATTTGAAGGTTGTGATTGTGACAGATAGTACTACTACTTTAATTGAATTTATTTAATAACAATAAAATACAATTTATATAATTATATTACCAACGCTCAAACGCCCCTGGTTCTCAAATGCCGCAAATATTTGTCCTTACTTAAGGACTACGAATTCGCGGCACTAGTAGTTGAGACCATGGGTCCCTGGTCAGAAAACATGAAGCAATTCGTGAATTCTCTACTGGCGGCGAGGCTGGTCAACACCACAGAGGATCCAAAAGGTCAAACCTCTCGCAGGTAACGCAGACAGCGTTATGGGGTCCATACCGCAGAGGGATAGGATATTATTTTTATAGTTGCTGTATTTTTTTTCCATAGTATAATTTATTTTTAGGTCTGTTATTACTCAGATAGTTTTAATTATTATTTTTAATGTGCTTGTTAAATAAATAGTTTACATTATATTACAAAATTTATTATTTTATTTACACTGAATAATCGAAATTAGACTTCTCGGATCAAAATAAAATACAAAATTTTTGTAACGCGAATAGTAAACGGACTGTGAACATTTCAACACGTTATTTTATTAATATTTAAATCGGATCCTTTTCAATTTCATATTTCCCGTGCGAGTGCTTTTACAAAAAAATCTAAAAGCCATTTTGCATTTCTCACAAAATATTCGAATGAAACCACTCACCGAAGGCAATTTCCTTTTTTCCAGTCAAATGTCCTCCTGTCACACCGCAACGACATATATTTTCAAACCACTTGGCAGTCGAATATTCAGCTGATAAAAATGAAGGTGACGCGGCTTCCGAACTTTGTACTAACCAGTGCTGTACTACTTGGCTGACATATCTTGGACTTATCTACGAACATTGACTGGACGAACATTGACAAAGAAAATATGGCAGTGGTCGAGAAAAACTCAGTCGTGACGGTCATCATCAGAACCAGACAAAAAAGATGGGTCAGAAGAAATAAAAGATCAAGAGTGACGCCTTACAACCCTTTCCAATTAGGAAACAGGGATATTATAAAATAAATAAAGTATGTTAATGCATAGTTCCTATAAAATGGGCTCTATTATAATAATTGTACCATGAAACCTGTGGAAATTTGATTTGTTTGTTGTTTACATTATACTCGTAATAGTTGCTTATATTTTATGAAACGGGTACCAAAATTGAATGCTTAATTATCGGCACAAAACTGACATACTCATATTTAAATTTTTCTATAACTCACGCTAATTAGATAGGTACACTAATCTAATTGGGTACACTACCTTCTGAAAACTTCCAGGTACACGAATTCTGTGCTGTTTTAATTAACGGGAATGCTGACATTTACTCAGCACATAATATGTACACTTTTGTAACCATATAAACAGTTGCCGAACTATGTACGTGCTTCGTGCTGGACAAAAAGCGTGCTTGACGAAGTGTGTGTTTGACGAAAATCTAATTGGATGAAATCTTTCTGGGTGAAAATCGTTTTGGACAAAAATCATGGCAGACAAAACGCGTTTTAAAAGAAAACCTAACGATAAGCACACTGGAATTCCAAATCGAATGTTGAACCATTCATTGATGCTTTGTTATGTTTTCCAAGTTTTTCCTATACTACGTTTCACCTTTATTTTTCTGCTACGAGTATTGTATATGCTTACTTGTGTACAATTTTTTCAATGTGTTGTGTTATTATCTATTCAAAAGCATGGGGTCCATAAAATACGAGTCGGTGTAATGTCATTCATCCTTTAAACGTTGACCCAGCAAATGCTTGTAAAAATTGGTCCGCCAGTTGATAATAAAAGGGTAGGGTATGGATGTGTGCTGTTACCTGCCCAGAAGTCCAGTCACGATCCAAAACTTTCACTGTTGACGGCCGGCCATTTTGTGTGGCTAAGTGGCTTAGTGTAGTTGTGTTAGGTCTAATCGAGAATAGGGAAAATCGGGGAACTAGATGTTTGGTACGATTACTACAATTGGTGAAAGTTTTATATATTAAACAAGGTAGCTTTCAGACGTCTGTGTGTTCAGATCTTTTAAACTACGCAGCGGGTTGTAACGAAGTTTTCATAAATAAAAAGAGTGATTTACGGGGTAGGTTTATAAGTGTTATATCATTATGTTACCAGTATGGAGCATGGTCACTAGTTTTAATTAGCCTAGTTTGTTTCACTGCTGGGCACAGGCCTCCCTTCTTCCCTGCCACTCATCTCGGTTAGTTTTTCATTCAGTAATTCTGCCACTTCTGCCAGTCGCTATAAAAATATTTAAGTCATCCCACCATATTATCTATAGAAAATGAAACGTCATTTGAATATGTAAAGAAAACAGAACATGATCCTGTGTCCTAAACGTGGAAGCTCCCAGTTTTGTCACCTAAATACTTATAAATATTGTAAATAATTATAATTACCTACCTTAAAGTAAACTTGTACAGAGAGAGCAAGATAAATCTTTTAGCTACATTATGTAAATACATAATCTAAAAATTTGGAAGATCTTGATATGGTAAGATATTATTGCCAGTGATTGTACCTTGAACTTTTAATAACAATATTGATACCTTACATTAATAACTTTTCTTCGTGAATTACTACTATTACTAGAATTTTTCCCAAGCTCCTTTAGCAAGAAAATAAAGAAAATGTTTTCGCCTTTCTCATTATTCTAGACAACGCTTTTACTTCAACTACTTTAGTTCAAGGCGAAAAAATTGGCCTAATGCAATCCGGACCCGACGACATTCAGGGGATTCTAGACCTTATCACCACTGGATATAGTACAACGATTAGGTCGAACATTGTCAAGCGTTAAAGGTCTAAGAGATATCGTAAATCATCGTAAGTTGGCGTGCGAGTAACTTCGTTAGTATGAAAAACTGCTGCTTTTAACGTTAAGACTTGAGGTTATACATTATCTTAGTAAAAGTTGTTGTACATAACATGGATCTATTCTGCAATATATCATTAGTTAATATAGGCTGGCCTATAAATATACCGGTTTCCAAATATAATAACTTATACCGGATGGTCTAGCTCAGGTGCGAACCGTTTGAGGAAACGCAGCTTGCAGTTGTCACGAAAAATATTGTATATGTCATCGTAAATTTGTTTAAACCCTTCGATTACAATATTTCGTCCCGAATTGTCCCGGCTCATGGGAGCCTAGGTCCGCCTAAATACTAATCTCAGGAATTGGCGTAGGCACTAGTTTTACTAAAGCGACTGCCATCTGACCTTCCAACCTAGCGGGTACACTAGGCCTTATTGGGATTAGTCCGTTTCTTCATGACATTTTCCTTCACCGTAATACGACTGGTAAATACCAAATGATATTTCGTACATAAGTTACGAAAAACTCAATGGTACGATTCGGAGTTTGAACCTGCGACTTCCGCATTACCAGTCGCACGCCAGCGCTTCTATAGAAATAGTTACCTATAGAAATAAAGAATCAAATTCAATTAATAACTATTCGCATTCATAATACTTGAAACTTGAAGGAAGTCAAATATTTATCAGTTTTCTATCGGATACGTCATAATGTAAAGAGTATATTCTTTACATTATAACGCAGACTTGTTACAATAACTAAAATAAAAAATCATTCACTTAGTAAGTAGCAAGTTAGTCGTTCACTATGTGGCACTTACAAGTTACAATAATATACAAAAGCACCAAAAAAATACGAATTGATAACCTCCTCTTTTTTTTGAAGTCGGTAAAAAAAACAACAAACAACCGAATTGATAACCTCCTCCTTTTTTGAAGTCGGTTAAAAATGCCACGAGTGCCAGAATGTCCACAAAATAAATCCCTGGCCCCCGGCTAAATATAAAAAATTGTACCAATCTACAACCACGACCTAACGCATCCGATTCATGTAAGATAAGATAAGACATATTACCTACGAGGCCTCGTAGGTTATAATAGACCCGTAGATCATACTTTAAAGGGAAGGGCTTTTCTTTGCATGTGATGTTAAGAAAATCTGCTATATCGCGGGTAATGAAAGCTATTTTTCATATTTAATGCTAAGAAGTATGCTAGGGTTAGGCTGTAAATTGACTAAAGTTATGCTATGAGTTCGCTTAAATAATACAGTGTGTAAATCTTATACGGGCGAATCTCTTAACGGAGGGTAGAATAGAACATAAAAAATATATTTAGATAACTTTTGCTTAGAAGTATAATAAAATTTTTATCCATATAAAAAAATTCGGCCCTCGATGTAATGCACAGGGTTCGGACAAGTCATTGCAAAACAATCGCAAAACGGCTATAGAACAAGATCAATAGAATCGCATTATGTACAATATTATTTCATTACTTTTTTCAATGACATTTATTACTGCAACCCAGAATTCACCATACGTGTGTAAAGGTATTTCCATTAACATTTTTTTTTAATGCTGATGGTTGCATTGCACATACGCAGCCATTAACTTCTGCATTGTCTGGGTAGTCCTTAATCCACTTGTTAATTGTATTGCACCATATTTAAAAGATTAAGAAATAACCATAAAAACAAATAATTGTATTAGTTTAAATTGTCACCACAAAACTGTTTCAAGCATGCCACTTTGACAAATCCATGACAGACTAAAAAGGTCAAATGTTAAATTATAAATTACGATAATAATATATCACCTTTAGATAATAACAATCTTAAGTCTTTATTTCCCAGAGCTTCAACCTCCCTTAAAGGCCGGCAACGCGCTTGTAACTCCCCTGGTGTTGCGGGTGCCCATGGGCGACAGTACAGATGGTACTTGCTTACCATCAGACAATCCGCCTGCTCGATTGCCGCCTTTGTCATAAAAAAAGTCGCGACTCTATAATAGTCTTGTCCCATGTCCATATCAGTTTCTGCGATGACTTGTCCGAACCCTAGAATGCAACACACTCGAGTTAAACACTCGTTGACAGTTTCAAAAGCTCATACAGTACTGCTCAGATTTTACAAAAATAATTAAATATGTATAATTGGAATAATTAAAGAAAAACCTTTTAGTTAATGATTATCAGTATAATCATAGGATTCCTCTCCCTAGGATTATGTCTGGTTTAATTTTTTGCCCGTATTTTAGGCTTACACACAGTATAACAAAGCGTTTAACTATTATGCTGCCATTTTATGATATATGGATTAACAAAGATTTTTTATACAGAAACGTTTGTTAGCGAAACCACAATGCTTCAAAATTAAAAAAATGGAAAGGGCATATAAAAAGGATATGGTGAGAAATGAGTATCTAACGAGTGTGTTTTCAGTAGCTCAATCAGCAGCACGATGGGCATGTATCCCAGAGTCGCAAGCTTAAGTCTCTTTCGAGGCAGTGAATTTTTCATTTTTACTTTATTTCTTAGCATTTCAGAATGTACAGTCAGCAGCAAAAGTAACTAACCGTTTGAAGAGTTCAAAATGACCTACACGCGCTCGGCGCTCTTATTCTCTTGACAATAGAGATGTGTTGACCTCCTGTTTCAATTAAACTAATATGAATTTACTTTAGATACTTTTACATTCCTAAAAAGTAAAAAAAAAAATGTGTTTCTAGACAAAACTGTGTAACCTGTAAAGTGTATTAATAATTCCGCAATATTCCAACCGTTTTGTATTAAAATGGTGCACCCGAGCTTGCAAAAATCATTTCATATTTTGCACCAATATTTTTCAAGCCCCAGGAGCTTGTGTGCATAGTACCGTGTTATTTATTTTTGTTACCGTCCATGCTATGATTCATTTTAGTACAGTCCACGTAAATGATACATCAAATGTTTACTGTCTGTCTTGCCTTATTTTACAAATGTAATATAAGATTTTTAGCCAACATGGTCGTTCACATTATAAGTTATACTTAAAACAGGATAATTACCTTAATAATTATTACCATATTAGATGTGGAAACCTAAGTGGCTAGTTGGCTATATGTTTAAAATCCAGTGACACCTCTCTACCCTTAGCCCTATGCACCGGTGTTGCCCTTGAGCCATCTTTGACGTCGCTTTTTGTGGGGGCACATCTCGCACAGGGTGAGTCACTGTCTGCCGGAAATAATATTGCATACCTTTTTATTAGGCAGACTTCCGCTTTTTATCCAAAAGCCCAGTAGCTAGTCCATGTGCTTTCCACCCAATAGCCTGGTACATTCTAGATTCTATTAAAACTCAATAGTCCTTACACCATGGCGGGTGCTGTCTTTGTGGGCGTCCCATGATACGGACGGGGCAACATCCGCTTATTATTATTAGTATTATTTATTTATATTCAAGTAACACAGACTCATATGTACATTTGAATTTGTTAGTTGACTTATAAATAATTCTTAGGAATATATTAGTAAATTTAAAATAAAATAAAATAAATAACAATCTATTTTTCCCTAAAATTAGCAACCG
Organism: Grapholita molesta; assembly: GCA_022674325.2. NCBI lineage: Eukaryota > Metazoa > Arthropoda > Insecta > Lepidoptera > Tortricidae > Grapholita > Grapholita molesta. The sequence goes on from CP053129.2 coordinate 15,402,742, forward strand.
CCTTTATCTGCTCGATCCAGTACAACTGGATTGGGCAGTCATATTTTTCAGTAATAACACTCAGAATGTCGTTGGTACTCTTTCGGCTTCGGCTTAACATCGAGGCAATTTTTTTCCGCAAGATGGCGTGGAAACCGTCAGTGCGTGCCTCCGCGAACATACCCGAGGCACTACACCATCTAGGTAGCCCCAACAACATTCTGAATGCATTGTTATATTGAATACGCAGGGCATTATAGGCTCTTTTAGTATATTTAACCCACAGGCTGCTCGAGTAAAACGACTGACAAAATGCTTTGAAAAGTAAGATTTTAACTTGTTCTGTACATCGAGCAAACCGGCGCGCCAACATATTCGACCTTACAGCCAATGCCCTGCGCTCGCGTTCAATATCCAGGTCATCACTTAGATCATTCGTTATGATATGACCTAGATATTTAAACTTCTCCACATATGTTAGAGGACTCCCCTGCAGTTCAAAAGTAGGTAGGAAATTCAATTTTTTTGTTCCTGCCTTAAACACCATTACCTCCGTCTTTTTCGTGTTATACTGTAGACCATGAGCACGAGCATACGTCTCACACGCCATCAGCAATTTTCTCAGGGCACCCACAGACGGACCCAACAACACCATGTCATCCGCATAGCTGATATTGTTTATACAAACCCCATCAATATGACAGCCGACATGCATGCTGTTGAGCCCAGCTATGAGTTTATCAATATAAAAGTTGAAAAGCCTTGGAGAAGTAAGCCCGCCTTGCCTCATTCCACACTCCAGCCTGTACTCAGAGGACACGCTATCCGCCCATCTCACCTGGTTTATTTGGTTCTCGTACCAGTGCTTTATAATATTTACTACATCCGGCGGTGTGCCTGAGTCCTCCAGCTTCTTCCATAGGATATCATACTCCACTCTGTCGAAAGCTTTTGACAAGTCGAGGAAGCAGGCATAAACCGGTGTTTTCCTACGCGTATAATACTTTAGCTTAGTGTACCCCTTATATTTCATTAAATTGTCAAAAGGGCCTCCGCACGTTGTCTCGATCTGGCTCTGCGTACGCCTCCCAAATGTCCGGAACACCATTGTTCCGTGTACGGAATTACCATAAAGAATAATGGCTTTTTATATTTTTTAAATATATTGACAAAAGAATTGAGAAAGATGAACTTGTATATTGGTAATAGGTTTTAATTAATATTTTTTAACAATGTAACCATTCCTCATACAGGTAGATATTATATACTTACTACGAAGTCCCAACCTTATTGTCCTGGTTATGTAAAAAAAATACGTAAATTGTACATACCACAGCTACCACACTAATAAATAACTTCTGGTGTATTTAATTCATATTATGTCTTGAGGGTATCGAATCCGCCCAATCAGAAAAAATGGGTATCATAATCTTATTTTTAAGCAATTACTAAATAAAACTTGTATTGCCCTAAGCATTTTAGGTACATTTGTCGTTAGCGTCTTGCATGTATAATGCAGTTTTTTTTTATTATTTTTTTACGAACAACGTCTTTCAAGGCGATAAAGTGCATGTTTCGATATTTGTGACCACCTCCACAGCTCCGATATATATGATGGCGACTGTACCTACAACTTGCATTTAGATATTTCATGTTTTTTCCACTCAGAATCACGGATCTTTGATCCTATTACACAAAAATATGTCCATGAGATTTCCGTTCTCGATTCTCCGTACAATTTTTTTAAAGCGTAACCATAAGGACCCACTTTGGAGACTGGTGAGGATGGAAAGAAGTTGTGACCTTAGTTGAAGTAATATGACATCTTCTAATTCTAACACTAAAGTCGAGGGTATAATTTCAATTACAAAATATGTCTTTGTAAGGTAACTTATTTGAGTTAGTAGGAGTAAAAATGACTAACAAGACTAATTAGGGTGATGTAATGGGAAAGGTAAGACCTAGTGGGTAGTGACTCTGCCTAAGAAGCTGGTGGGTTCAAAACCCAGTACGGACATTTGTTTGTATGATGAGAACGGATATTTGCTCCTTGTGTCATGGGTGCTTTTATGTATTTAAGTAAATGTATATAATAACACTTTAAATATTATAGTTATTGTATATATCATTGGCTGAGGACAAATAACACAAGTCAATTTGTGTTTTTTAGTATTTATTTAAGATACTTAGCTCAAGTCTGTAATTCATTTAATGTGCGTACGTTTTTAGACTTTTTTTATATTTCCTGCTAGGCCAGGCCAATATTTGATAACATAGGTACCAACCTTATTGCTTATGCCAGGATGCGTACCTAAGTTTGTTTTAGTAGTATAGAGTACGGTCAGCGTCATATAGTTCGTAGCATTCAAAGTACTCAAATAGTTTGGTACACCATACTAATTCTATGGTGTACCGAACTTTTGGAGTACTTTGGATGCTACCAACTACATATATGACGCTGACTGTACCTACCGTTCTACCTAAATTTGAAACTGTTAAAATGGGAAAATACAGTGAAAGTATATTCTGCAAAGGGAGTATCAGAACTTTATTTCATCTAATGATACAAATCATCTTGTTTCAGTTCTATAAAATATATACTAATTGTATTATTATCATTAGTCAATAATATTTACTTTCACTTGTTCCAAAAGTTTTGATTTCGTTCGGTTAATTTTCTTATATTTTGGATTCGCCTTCACTGATCGTCTGACGCTGCTTCTTGTCATAACTCTATCGAAAACTTCTTCACTGGTGTCTTCGCTTCCGTCATCAGAGAAATGATTATTCATACTATCATCCAATTTCTTGGGTCTAATTACTAATGGTTCTATAACACTATCTGAAAGCACTGGTTCAGCCGACAGGTAAGATTCATCATCGCTCATCACTCTTTCACTACTTAGTTGTCTAGTCAATCCTTTGTCTGTGTACGGGATATCTAGACCGGGTGATTTCTTTTCATCTTTCTTCTTATTGCACTCACGATTACATGGTTTGTATTTCATTGGAGAAAAATCTACTCTCCTTAAGAAACTTATTGATTCTGCAAATCTTCTGCTATATTTCCTCGTCGCCTTTGCTTCAGATTTGTTTGAGTCGGATTTAGAATTGGTATCGTCCATTGCTACTCCCGAGTCAGAATTCGAATCGACAGGTGCCACGATGTTGATTTCTGGTAAAATTAATTCTTCGTGAAGTTTTAACTTTATATTGAGTTCGTTAATAACTTCCGTCTGTTTTTGTATGATATCATCTTTTTCAGCGAGTTGTTTTGTAACTGTCTCTTTGTTTATCGCTAAGTTTGCCTCGTAATTTTGGAGCTCCCTAGATAAAAATTCTAGTTCCTTTTTCCTATTAGATTCCAATTTTTTTACTAGTGCCGTCTGTTTTTGCAGAGACTCTTTAAGTTTAGTTATTTCTTGTTTATGTGAAGTAGTTAAAAATTTAATAATATTAATGGCTTCTTGTAGAGTCGCTGGTTGCATGATGTTTTCTTTATTTGAGGACATTACAATTCCCAAATTAGATCTGTAACAATAAAAACGGTTGATTAACGAGGTCATTATGGTGTAATAGCAAAAGTCGTAATTAGACAATACCATTTAATTTAAACTTGTGCAATCATTTGTTAATGATAATAGACCATTCGAGAACTGGTTCTTCAATGGATTAAGAAAAAAATACTAATGCATTGTCTCATTTGCGGTTTAACCTATTGTTGATTGCCTGTCAATTTAATGTATGAAACTCATTTTATTTGATAAAAAATGCAGTTCAAGTTAATTTTAAACACGTGATGCTACCGACAGCAATTTCTCTGGAATCCATAGTAACTTATAGCATAATGGTTAGCTTACACGAGTACCGATGTTTATTATATCTAAGTGTACACCGACATCAGAACCATAACATAATCTTATTGTTCTGCGCAGCTGTCGTATTGGAAATAAAATATGTGCTATTTTTATATCACATCCCCACAGTGACAATACAGTGTTGATACAAGGAAATATAGAACCTGTGCCATGTGAATTTAAACAATAACACACTTGAATACTTCGTACTCATGTGACAATTAGTTTCATCATTTTGCTTTGTGTTCTTTTTCATAGTTGGTTTTAAAAAATATGTTTTAATTGTTAATTCACAGTTGTTTAAAAAATTTTTTTTTAATGTTATTTACTTAATCTTATTGTCTTTATCTTGGTATAGTGGTCAAATTGCCGAAGATCGGGATACGTGGAAGAGCAAGAGGGAGGCTTTTGCCCAACAGTGGGACAATATGGGCTCGTAATAATAATAATAATTGTCGGGCATGCCGCCGTCCCGGAGAGTCACTCAGGCATATAATTTCCGATTGCTCTCATCTTGCTAACGGCGAGTACTTGCACAGACATAACCTTGTAGCCAGGATTATACACCAGCAGCTTGCTCTTATGTATGGACTTGCGGACCGCGAAGTGCCGTACTACAAGTACACACCTGCGCCAGTTCTCGAAAATGGTCGTGCCACGCTCTATTGGGATCGATCTGTTATCACGGACAGGACTATTGTAGCCAATAAGCCTGATATCGTGGTGATAGATCGATCGCAGCGCCGGGCAATGCTCATCGATATCACCGTCCCATGTGACGAGAACCTCGTGAAGGCCGAGAAGGACAAGTCCAGCTGGCTCACGAGGTAAACGCCATGTGGGAAGTTGATTCGGCGATCATTGTACCGATAGTTGTTTCCGCGAACGGTCTCATAGCGAAGAGTCTCGACCAACATCTTGAGAGACTCTCGCTACGTGGTTGTGGTTGGATCAAGAGTCAGATTCAGAAGGCGGTAATCCTGGACACGGCGCGCATAGTCCGACGGTTCCTCTCTCTGCAGCCCTAACCACCGGCAGCCTGGGCCCTGCCCCGTTGCCGGCGGCACTCTAGGTTAGGTTTTTTATAATGTTTTTATTGTTTTGATATGTTTTAGATGTATTTTTATATTTTACTTTTATAAAAATATTGTAAAAAACCTAATTCTAAGAAAGAAGATAAATAAAGAGCAATAATAATAATAGTGGTCAAATTTATTTATATCCAGTATCCTTCAACTACTTTTGGCTATGAAACAAAACAAAAGTAGTCTGTGTTAGTACCTTTTTAATTATAGTAAACAACTAATAATCGTTTTATGATATATTTTAAAAATATTTCCACAACTTTTAATTAAAACAATTGCATATCTGTCTCTTGTTATAGCAACTATTTCTTATCTATACTTTTTTAATTCCTTCATCCGGCCTGATCAGTTGTACCTGAGACGATATCCCACGGGAAACAGCTAAATTAATTATTTTATCTAAAAATAACACGTCTCAAAACGAGTTGTGTTAACAGGGACGTGGGCTCTGCAGTTGAAGCGGTAACAAAAACTTATTTTGCAAACATGTATGCCATAAAAGGAAGTGCCTTCCTGCACATCATCTGACCGATCTTGATGTAACGTGGGAAACTATCTCGATCAATTACTGAGTACACATTTTGACATGAACGAAGCGTGAGTCACAGAGATTCTAACTTAAACTTGGTAGGCTACTGTTACGAGTACCTACGTTCGTTTAAATATCGTTTGGAAAAGCAATCACATTGATAACGATAATAAATAATAATATCTTATTAACTTTAATAAGCGCTGGTGGCCTAACGGTAAGAACAATCCGAAACTATGGCTTCTACCAATGAGATTTTCGAAACTTATGTAGGAAATATCATTTGATGTTTAGTCGCTTTTCGGTTAAGGAAAACATCATAAGGAAACCGGACTAATCCCAATAAAATTCTGGGTTGGAAGGTCAGATGGCAATCGCTTTCGTAAAAATATAGCCTACGCCAAATCCTGAGATTAGTTGCCAAGCGGACCCCAGGAGCCGTGGCAAAATGCCGGGATAACGCGAGGAAGATGATAATCTTAATAAGTTTCATTTTTGTTACCAAAATAAGGGGTACCTACTGACATTAGTGTTAGTACAGTCAGCAGCAAAAGTGGCTAAGCGTTTAAAGTGTTCAAAATGACCTACACACGCTCTTATTCTTTTGACAATCGAGATGTGTTGACCTCATTTTGAACACCTGAAACGTTTAGTTATTTTCAGTTAGGTACAGTCAGCAGCAGCTGACTGTACCTAACGAAACCAAACTTCATCAGTTTGCCTGTGAATATTTTGACCGCCAATGATAAAGTCAAAGGATTACTTGGAAAAAATATACAATATTGCATCAATATTTCATACTAAGCTCCTCATCGCGTATTGCTCATGTATGTATAAGGGTCCTACCAAACAAAACCACGCAGATTCGGCTAAACCTCAACGGAAAATGTCGGTCGACGTCGGCAGAGCCGAGGCGAGCCGAATTCCGTTTGTTTCGCTCATACTGCGTCGACATAAAAGTTTTTACGACCGGCTTAAGCCGAATCCGCGTGAACAAATGAGAGGAGACCCATCAATGCAGTTGAAACAAAGGAACGAATTCGCGAAACAGTATCTTTAAATGTCAATGTCGGTAAGTAATACATCTGTCAAATTGAGACGCGCGAGGAATTCGCCTTAATTATAGAATATGTAATGACTGGTGTTACTAACTTACGAGAAAACCACATTCTTGAATGGAGAGACTACCACAGATCCACTACACGGGGATCAATAAATTGCAAAAACACTACGTTTCTCAAGGTCTAAGTTATATGGTACAGCATAATTAAATTATGAATGGTATTTACAATGTCAATGATTATTTACTACCCAATTTGGGTACAAATACGAACGCCTAAAATAACCATGGAAATATCTGGAAACGGCCTTTTAAATTTTGGAAGAATAATAACGAGACCATGCATAATTATGTAAAAGATTTCAGTCATTCTTCACGTTTTGTTTATCTACTTATAGAATAGACCGCACGTAACCTATTTGTTTACTAACGTTCAAAACAACGTGTTATTATTTTTTTTTAACTGAACTATAATAATATACTTTTAAACTACTATTATTTTCTTAAAATTTAATATAACACGAAACAGAAGTTACAGTATTGATACACAAATTTTACAACTACGAAACGAATGCAACCAATTAAAATCTATAAAAAGATCGGATTGCGGTCAACCGAGTCTTACATTTACATTAGATACTATTGAATTAATTCAAAAAAAGAAAGTCATTTGATATATATGTATAAATACAAAAGGCACTAAATATTTTGCTTTATTATTCGCTTCTTCACTAACATTTATTGATTTCATTCTCATAATTGACTGGTACCTACATCATTAGGTATAGCCAGTTTGAATTTTAAACTCGTTACTTAATTACAAACTTATAAAACCCACCTGCTAATGTTAGATCCCAAAAACACCTCACAGACCGGCCATCGACCACTACACGAATGTCACAGTACTTTCACCAACGACGGTCGAACACTGACTGAATGTAAAGACCACATTGACATAGCGATGCAAGTGTTAAAATGCTGTTAATCACCATGCATTGTCCCGCCAACTTGGGATTGCCAACCGCGTGTGACTGGCCAGGTAGATTTGTACCCTAATTAAAGGGATTAAGGTGCCATAACAAAAGACAAAGGGACGGGTGCGCGAGAGCAGGTATAATTGCAATCGCTTGCCGAATGCGGGTTAGCCGAAATAATATGGACGCCTGCCTTATAAAAAGGTAGGTATACAATTTTAACAAAAATGTATTTTATTATTGATATTGAATTATTACTCATGAAATAATGAAATGCAAATATTTAATTCAGACACCAAGTATCCATATTTTTGTCTACAAGACTGTGTTAGTAAAATAACAAGAAAAATCTTAAAAATAATATTAAAGTTAATGTTAGTTGAACACATAATGCTCATTGGATCGAACATGCATTGTCATCCAGTGAGTTATAAGTTATGTAAAATCATACTTTTCTTCATTATTCCTAAAGTTACAAATATTTTAACAGCTCCGAAAGATCAAAAAATATACGTAATTATCTGAAATTTAATACGATAAGTATATTTTAATATGCAAAATATGCAGCAAATCGTAATTTTCATTTAAAGTTAAAACTATTTCAAGTATTACTAATTAATAATCTATAATTAATAAATATCCCCTTTCTTTCAAACAGATAAATATGTCTCTACTGATATTTGGTATTTCTGATTGTTTAGTGGTCCATGAAAACTTCAACGCTCTTTCACGCGAGACAGCAATGACAATATCTGACAGGTCTCTACCGGTTAGCCAATGGCATCGCCATCTGTTCCTTTTGTAATTTTTATAAGAATATACAATGCTAGTTCGATCCTGTTCTTGTTGCATGCTTGGAATTCATATGTCGTTTTATAGGTTCGTTTATCGTTAAAAAATTACATTTTGAGCATTCAATGCGTATTCTCGTTAAAGTAAGTTTATTAACGAACTGCAACTGGAAAATATTTTGTTATTTTATTAAGCTTCAATTATTCATTTTCTTAGTCCATCGTCTATGTTTATGTTTTAACTCTTATAAAAAATACAAGAGTTAAACATAAAAATACATCCTACTTCATATAATAACGATAGATATATTATACGAAAACTTAACCTAGGGAGCCACCGGCAACGGGGCAAGACCCAGACTACCGATGTATAGAATCGCAGAAACAGAGAAACAGCCGGACTATACGCGCCGCTTTTTTAATATTTTTATTAATTTTGATACAATGAGTCACTGATACGGTGGCCAGCCACGTGTTGTTTTTCCATATGTGTAGTTACTCTGATACTGATACTTTCTTTACCCGCTGCCATTACAATATTATTGAGATATACGCTAACAAATGTTAATTACCACGCAAGTCTGTCACTTTTATCATTCCGTATCAAAATACTGATTAAAACTGATTAAAAATTACTAGATTACATTTTGTCGACACATATAAAACCTAGCTATACCTTAGTTAAACTATAGATAAAGCCTCTATTACAGTCGCCATCAGATATATAGGAGCTGTGGAGGTGGTGACAAATATCTGAACAACGCTCAATCAACGTCAAGGCAATAAAGTGCATGTTCAGATATTTGTGACCACCTCCACAGCTCCAATATATTTGATGGCGACTGTACAAATGCTATTGTCAAAATAACGGACAGAGACAAAGTATAATTAAAGATATTTCACATTTGATTTCACTAGTAACGCTATAGAGTTTAAAGTGACAAAACGCCTCACACACTCGCGTCAAATTCCGTTCTACACCCATAGACTTGTAACTTCTAGATGTTCTTTCACCATGTGCAGTATGAACTCCGCTATTTCTAACCCGAGTTCCCAATTCCCAAGCACAAAAGTTTTCAGCTTCCAAAAGGCATTCTTCCACTCGGCTCCTAAACTATGCGATTTCCAACTACAGTTTCTAGAATGTTCGTGAGTGCTGTTCGAACTTTAAAATCTTGTTTTCTTTAGAGAGTTTTGATGTGAACCAATAGTGATTATAACAACCGATTAAAATATCGTATTGACAGCAAGCAGTTTCATTATCATAATTTAAATTGTTGTCAAGAAGAAAGTTAATTATGGTATTGGAGCATAATGAGAAGCATTAACGCATAAATGTGGTTTTATGAAACAAGTCAACTGCGAGCATAAGATCACACGAGTGTTTTGATTCCTAATTAAATCGCGTACACATTACACACCCTTCCTTTATCTTTTTATCATTAGTATTTCATATACGCCTTTACAGCTTATCATTTCTCTCAACATATTGTAGGTACTTAAGTCATGATAAGTTTACAATCTGAGTTAATTTTATTATTTAATGGCTCTAAAACTTAGGCTAAGCTACAATATTATTGCTAGTAAGTAAATAGCTATATATACATTTTAAATTGATTGTGTTATTGTTATGATATAATCTTAAGATGACTCACAGGTGCATAATAACTAGACAAGACGCAATGAGGCTTCTACGCGTACTAATGAGCTATAGTATCATTAAACATTACACAACTAAGTGTTCAAAGTCACACAAGATTCTGACATGTTCAAACCTGTTGCGTTTGTCTTTTCTTCTTTTTTTAACAAAGTATTAATAAAAATGTTATCTCTAACAAATTTTATTCGCCGAATAGTCCTAGGCATTTCGGAAGCGGAATGAAAATAAACGAAACACCTTTCCTGGCACCACAAACTATTCACGTTGGAATTCTATCGACAGAACGTCACATTCAGCTGAGAAATAAGTAAAATGTTGAGAGCACTTTATTGCACGACAATTTTTGCCGACGTTACGATATTAAAAAAAACCTGTTAACCTCTTTGGATTGTACATAGTTTTTTACATATCTTTGTATTTTCTGTTTTACGTTTTTGTAAATATGAAGTTTTATGTCACCGTTTTGTTGTCTTTCGTTTTTATAATTTTGTTTCCGTACCTAAGTATGATTTAATTCATATTTACGAAGTTCGATAATTTCATATTCCTGCCACCAAATCTGATGCTGGCGCGGCTGCATCTACCGAAAACCTCAAGCGTCGCAAATATGCTGCTGTTGGCAGTAGCTTCATGTTTGCGGCGTTTGGGGTTGAAACCCTGGGGCCATGGGGCCCAAATGCGCGACGTCTCTACAAAGAGATTGCGTCGCGCCTTATTGAGGCTTCTGGTGACCAGAGGGCTGGTCATTGTTTCGCCCAGAGGATCAGCATTGCGATCCAACGCGGGAATGCGGCCAGCCTTCTGGGCACCCTACCCAGTGACCGAGACCTGGGACAGGTTTATTATTGATAAGATTTTATTTTTTGTTATTAGTTAATTATATATGTTACTGTTTTCACATTTGTTATCCTGTATTTCGAGCAGCTATCTCTTTTACTCCATTTAAGGCGTAATTAGAGTGACAGAGACAAACATTTGAAATTTGTGATTCCGCATACTTCGTAATGTTTGCGGTATTCTTTCTGTTGGGCCATGCCAAGTAGAGGGTTATGTTACATCCAGGCAAACCTAGTCGCCTAATGGAAATTTATTTTAAGACATACTAATTAAAAAAATGAAGTTCTAAATGAACTATATATTATGTTTATGTACATATGAAAGGTAATAAAGTCGCAAAGTAAGAGAAGTAACTACAATCTTTTAGAATCCACCCTGGGAAAACTTACTCCCAAAAGGAGAAGACCAATTTCATAGCAATACATAGCAGCGAAAATTGTGATTTACGTCAACTTCAAGGTTGTCATAAATTTTATCAACAATTTTATTTATAGTTTTATGTATTATTGGTTATTTTTGGTAACTTTAGTTATATAATTATATAGTGTGTATATTATTTCTATCATCAGTTATGGCGTGCGTACAGTGTAAAAAAGTCCTAACTAAGAGAGACTCGCACTTCTTATGTCAAGGCCCTTGCCAAGGCACTTTCCATCGTAACTGCGTCAAAGGACTAGCTGCGGATATGAAAGCGGGAAGGGACCGAATATATTGCAAAAACTGCGAAGAATCTGACGACGAGGACGTAGACGACAATAGTTCAGGAAAATTCAGTAAAATCCTAAAAGACATCCAAAAGAAGGTAAGTGCTACCTAACCTAACTAAACAACTCGAAGACATTAAACTGAGTATGAGTGTGCTCTCTGACAAGTACGACTCCTTGCAATCAGAGCATACAAAGTCTAAAGACACGATCACACTCTTCAATGCGCTTCTGACATCATCAACTGAATGTGACCTGTTTGCTTAGAGATGGACGGCTGTGTGCCGTGAATGCTTGAGGTTTTGTGAGTTGATGGATGATAGGCCATCCAGCACCTTAATATAAATAAGTTATGTTGTTTTTTTATTTAATTATTTGACTATGTATTTTATGTTATTTATTTCTCAACGCATTGGTTTATACTGTAAAGCTGAGTTACATTGTTCTTGTAAATAATAATAAATCACAACACTGGAAAAAACTGTTGCCTATATAAATTTTTAGAAAAATGCAATATAGCACTGGAACAAAAAATTGTCACATTTGAACAATCATCACGTAACATCAACATCGAAATAGTCGGCGTGGAACAGCTCCCGGGCGAGAGTGTGATGGAAATAGTAAAGACATGTCGCTTAGTTCAACAAGATATAGATTCAATAGTGAAATGGTCCCATGACAATGGGATCATACTAAATTCTGACAAAACAAAATTTATTATAATACAGTCGACCACTCGCATAGCACAAATCAGCGTCTGCTGAAAAATATGACGTGCCACGAGTGCAGAGCTATTTCGGTGACAGAAGCCTAAAAAAAGATTACTGTGCTACCTTAACAGCCTATAAGATTAGACATGAGGCAGATAAATCTAAATTTAAAAATCAGCTCATGTATACCTCTTAGAAACACTTCAGTAATTAAGAAATTGATAAAATAATTAGCTATTAAGAAGGAAGATTCCCAAACCTGCAGACAAACCGTTCAGACAACAACATAGTCAAAAATTGAATAAAGTATCCATCTATCTATCTATCTATAAGTGGCTATCCGTCACTCAAACAAGGAAAGATCACTTCTATTTACCTACCAATGCTGACTGATCTTTTCTATGTTTCTCTTGTGTGTTCGTATTTGTGTCTATGTCTGTAGCCACTTTATATTTATTTATTTATTCTGGTTTTTACAATAACATTTAGACCATTTCCAAAATGATTATATTCATTAGTAAAAACATTTATAATGAGTCATCGAAAATATAACAAAAACTTTCAATTAGGATTATAGAACTAAATAAATATGAAAGCAAAAAAATAAATAAAAGTAAAATCGTAAAATAATGTAATAAAAGAAAACTTTTACGATATTATATATCGGTATCATTAGCTTTGAAAACAGCCTGCGTATCGAGACCAAGGAACGAACTTGGCCAATTATAACTTGCCTGACTTTTCTGCCAACAATAAGTTCCCGAAAACCTGCAAATTTCCAGCCAACTTACTGTGAAACTTTATAATAACAAGTTAACAATCAGTTCAATAGAGATTTTTCCTTGAAGAAGAAAAGTTGGTTTCAAATTACAAAATATAATGATGAATTGTTGAGTCAGAACTCAAACTGGGACTATAAAAATGTAATATATTTATGAAAGTGACTTTTGGGACCCATTGTTACAATTTAACCTGGACATGGCTTATCCTATAATAAAATTTTGCCCCTTGGTTCCCAAATTATAACATACGATGCAGTTATTTGTGGACCTTTTGGGAAAACTTGACGACATAAATATAAATATTTTGGGACAATTTTACGCAAATCGACCTAGGCTTTACGGTAAGCTCAGTAAGCGGTAGCTTGTGTTGTAGGTACTAGACGACGATTTATATAAATAGATACATATAAATACTTAAATACATAGAAAACACCCATGGCTCAGGATCAATCGGCCATCCGGCCGTATCGCTGGCAGAGTCACTGCGGTTATTTTGAGTACAAGTTCGGTCTCAACGGCCTCTCATGCTCTAGAAGCACGACCTTGGTTCCGTGGAGATTAGGACACCTCATAGTCTGGGAACGTGGGTTGATACGCCGTCCCACGTTACGGTCACATCGGCCAGAGCTGGAGCTGCTGCCTCAAGCGTGGCAACTCCACCAGCCTTCTGTGGCACTTCTTCTCTGGGCACCCGAGAGTCCGGGTCTGAATTAGAGTCGATTTTTTATATAGGACTCATGTGTAAAATGTTCAAGTCTCCAATCGTCAAAGGCCAGAAATGTGTGAAACGATGCCTGCCCAAGCACCGACCTACCCGAAAACCCAAGTTCACAGCGTCATTGGGATGACCCGGTTTGTAGGCTGGTACGGAATAACCTGTACCAAACGGCAACCAGCCTTTCGGAGCATGCCCTCCTCCTTGCCGCTTTTGAATGGGAATCCGAGTAGTGGCTTCAAGCTCTGCCGTCCATACCCACGGGAACACTTTTAGATAACTCCACGTTTCGTATCTCTTTCTCTTCTTTCACATCGCTGTCGCTATGTGTGTCGATCCATCAGGCCACCATAGATTATCCTGCGGCAGAAGTGCAGGGCGTGCCTTTCGTCATGCCAGCCCTCAACGATACCATCCGTAGGGCCTTAAACAGCGTGCGAGCGCCGGCCGTTCTAAAACTACCTGGCTTCGTTCGCAATGACGGCAAAAGACCCGACGGTATACGTGCTTACCGCTGGTTTGGGACGCGACGTGTGTCGATACTCTGGCGCTTTCCTAACTCCATAGTTCGTCAGTCAGGACTGGTTCGGCTGCCAACGTTGGAGCTCGTCAAGCGGCGCAAATATGCAACCATAAACAATGGTTGCGTATTGGAGCCTTTTGGGGTTGAAACTCTGGGACCTTAGGGGGAAAGCGCCCACAGGGTTTTTAGAGTGTAGGCTAGTCCAGTTGATGCGTGAACAGAGGGCTGGGTCATACCTTGCACAGCGGATCAATATTGCGATTCAACGGGGCAATGCTGCCAGCCTTCAGGGCACACTGCCAGCAGACGGCAATTTGAGATAGATTTTCTATTTAAAGTTTTTAGCTATATTTTCTTTTGTTTTTTTTACCTTTTGATTCTTATTTTAGGTTTAGTTTTATTGTTCTTATTTTAATATGTTTTACAAATAAATTGATAAAGATAAAGCTGTCAACTGTCAAGTCAAAATGGTCAATTACGGTGCAGCCCAACCGAATGCACCTTCTTCTACCCTGCACTAGATTGACTAACTTTGTTTAATCTCTGTATTTTTTGTAACAATGTTACTACTTTGAAATAAATGTTATAGTACTGTTTTAAATAAATGACTCATTAAAAATAATATACTGTACATATCTTTTCTTATATTTCATTTTCATTTTATTTTGTGTACAATAGCAAAAACCTTAATTTTATCTATTTTTTTTATTATTTTTGTACTGTAGCAACTGAGACGTTTTTATTACAAGTATAAGATTTTGTGAGTCACATAATTTCAATTCGATAATGTATGATAGCATTCTACTCGTAGGTACCATATAAACTTCGCATATTAATTTGAATCATTATATTACACTATTAAGCCCACTAATTAGTATTTTACATTAGTAAATACTAATCGATTTTTTCTTTAATCTCGTTAATGGTGAAAGCTCTTTAAAATAAAACGTTAATAATTAGAAAGGCTACTCGGAGTGAAGGATTAAAATTAATTGACGTTAATACTCAATTAACAATTTGTATTTTGCGTTAACAAGTAGCCTGTAATCCCAAGGACCGTCGAAGGCATAAATATATACACAATACGTTTATAAATAAAGGGAAAATTTAAAAAATTAGCTGCCTCGGGCGCGACTTTATTAACAACTCCGGGATACATGCTCATCACTCTGACATTTTTTAATTTATTTCTATTACTAAACGTTATGGTTTTGTTACTAGACGTTTCTGTTTTTTTTTTATCTGCGACAGGTTTGGCCTAGCGGCTAGTGAACTTGCCTATGAAGGCGATGGTCCTGGGTTCTAATGCCAGTAAAGGCATTTATTTGAGTCAAGACCACAGATATGTGTTCCTGAGTCATGGATGTTTTATATAATTATATATTTGAATATGATATATTTTGTTGGCGGAGCAGCCACAACACAAGCCATCCTGTGCATACCGCATAGATATGCGTATGTAAATTATGTGTTATGTACTTATGTACATAACATATAATTTACATCACAAAATTACAATAATAGGCCCATCTTCTCAGTATCCGCTTGACACAAACGTAATTTTGCTCCTAAGAACAGAAACAAAAACTTGTAGCGAAGTTACCAACTTTTAGAATTTAATGAGTTTTAGAACTGTTTTCGAGAAAACCCGATTTTAAAGTCAAAGTACAATTAACACCATTTCATGAAGCTGAATTCGGTACAATTTAAGTAGTCATAACCATTTTCAGTCTTTTTGTCTTTTGTTATAATACCTAGTGTTAAAGAACTTGACGAATTGAGTTGGAGATCATATTACATATAATTATGTACTATAAGATTTGATGTATTACACTTTTGATAAAATAAGTCCCTCGGAGTTTCTTGCCGGTAAAATTCTTGTCGGGTCAGAGGTGTAGGGTTAAAACCGGTAGTAGGTTATTTTATTTAACGTTTATAAGTGACTATATTGTGACTATATTGAAAACGAACTATATTTTTTATTTTTGTTTAATCTTTTCATTTATTAATAAAATTAATTATATGATCATGAAAAATGTACGAGTATAATCAACAATTTAATTCTATTACAAAAGGATCATAATACAAAGATTTGCAATTTGAAATATCGACTAGTCAGTTCAACTACATAATAAATACAACACAAAAAATCAAGACATACAAAACACTATTATCAATTCCCCCGCGTGAGGCATATTTGATTCTCAAAATGCTTGCCAATGCAAATGCCGAACTTTTAATAGGATATTGATTTAATATTTTTAGAAATAATAGTCATTTTTAATTTGAGTCACGACACGCCTTTCAGGGTGAGTGGCGCATTTTATTTGGCAAGTTTACTTTTAGTTTTTCTTAAAACAGAATTTTTACGACTTTAAATTTTTGTTTATTAGAAATAGGTAAAATTCTAAAAAAGATTGTGCCAAAGTTTTCGTTCCTATTGTGTTATAATCTTCCACAAATTTCGTATGCTTGTGACAAAAAAGGTATTTTCAAAAACTTAAGAAATTTTTTATCAATTTGAATGGAAAAAGCTCGTGATTCTGAGGGGAAAACCCTGTTTTTTTCTTTTTGAAAAAAAATATCTACATTTATAAAGTGTCAATTTTCTGAGCAACGTTTAAATCATGTGTAAAGTAAACATCTTCCACAAAATTGGTATGGTTGTGACAGAAGAGGTATTTTCAAAAAATTAAGAAATTTTTTGTCAATTTGTATAGAAAAAGCTCGTGATTCTGAGTGGAAAAACCTGTTTTTTTTTCTTTTTTGAAATAAAAAAAAAATCTACATTTATAAGTGGCAATTTTCTGAGCAACGTGTGTGTTTCATGTTTTTTTAATCAACCTAATGCAATCCTAGTACAATCTTTATACTATATCAGCATAGCGTAGTATAAGAAATAACTTTTCCTAACGGTCGCAAGTTTATTCATGTATTCGCCGACTATGCGGTCGATTTCTGTGAAGCCACCTGCGACAATTTGGCAGATACGACACTGATATTTTCTGCAGTATGAGTCTTCGGTAACCTGTCTTTGAATATTTTTCAATTCGCGTTAGGAATTCAAATGTTGGTGCATTTGTGGTTGCTTTTGCATCGCGGTGTGCCGTTTGGAAATCTTGGCTAGTTCAGACATGTTGTTACTTGTTTTTGGGATGCTTATTATCACAAGTAAAATTCCATGTAAATGGCTTAAGGTAAGGCAGGGTAAAGATTGTATAGTTTCTAGGAGCAATACGATGAACTATACAGGCTGTAATTTTTTTACATGACACAAATTATGTTATCTAACTTCATAAACAACTTGCAATTAAATGCTCCTACTATCGCTGAAATCAGATAAAATAGTTTGCTTGTAATTTATTTTACTTTTAACAGATGTTCCTGGATATTAGGTATAACGACTTTTTAGGCTATTTAAATTAGTAATTAGAATGGACTGTTTGAATCATAACTGTCAATAACATTTTTTTGTGTTTTGTGCTAGTTTTAAAAGTAATTTAGGTAAATTTAAAATATCTTATAAAAGCTGTTTTAATATCATTATATCTTTTACAAGTAACACAAAAAATACAAAAAGAGATGAATTAAAATTTTAAAAATTGTGTCGTCTTAAACAGAGTTGCAGCTTTCATTTGTTAGTTGATTATGGAGTTCGAAAAATATATTTAGTAACATGTAAAAAATTACATTTGTATTCAGTGCTTTTGATCTAACCTCTCGTAAAAACGATTTTAAGTCTTCCCCCACCTTACTGTATTTATCGCTGATCCATTTGGGATATGCGTAAAAGTCGTACTTAATATGTTTTATGGCAAATGTTTTGCTTGCTTAGGACCTCGAGAGGTTGAACGACACAAATAAAGCCAGTTCAACGGGGTCGGGGTGACCCGTGTCACACTGCTAGTGTTTCTAGGGTTTAATCGAAATTTAATTTTATCGTAGTGTTTAATTTAATTTAATTTACTTTATTTAGAATTATTATCTTAATATTATGTTAATATTAATTTTAAGCTGAACATGATCATTCAAATTACAACGATTACTTAAAGCGGGATAGTTACCATGTATATTATTTTGAATAAGGTTCCGATATATCGTCACTGCTGCAAGCGCCATCCTCACGGAATAATTGTTTCTGGAGTTATTCCCTGAGGATGGCTGGATGGATGGTACAAAAAATATCAAAGCGTTCGTATACGACGACGGGGAGGTAGAATCCTGTACTGAATAACCCTCAAGACTATTATACCTTCTTCTCTGTCATTTCGCTCTTGACAGAGCAGTCATAGTCACGTTGACGCGTCCACTTTAGCTTCACGATCTCCCACCATTTTGTCCCTGTTTGCAAACTGACTGGCGCATACGTCAAGTAAAATATTAAGCATTATACACATACGTTTCATCAGTTAGATAAACGCAGACCATAAAAGAAAGAGTGATCTATAGAAAATAATTTCAAAGTTTTCCTCGCATTCGGTTCCTTTATTGTATTCTCGAGAAAGTGGCTTGCTTAACCTAGTTTCGGCTAATGTCGAAAACTATTCGGAAAACTTCCGCAAACTACCGGCTTAGTAACAATACTTAATATAACTAAAACGCGTAGCGACAGGGGAACTTACTTCAGTAACGAACGTCGGGCTCGTGAAACTTATCAATAATGAAGTAGTTTTGTGTGTAGAGTAAACATTGATAAACAGATGAAATGGCTCATGGAGGCACCATTTTGAAACGGAGACGTGTGAACTGTCATATTCGACTTATCTGATTTACTTTTCACCATGGTCGGTTGTACTTCTTCTTTTTGTGCTGATGGTTGGAAAGGTTTGGTGTCAAAAGTTTGGATCAAAAGGTAGCGATGCTTATCAGCCCGTCTGTCGCATCAAGGAAGTCCTGCTTAGAGTCTGGGGGCGCCGTGGTATAATGTTCGCGATCCCATGACTCCCCCACATGACATTTCTGGTGACGCCGGTGAGTTTTAGTGGGTATGCTCGCATCTCCCCAAGGGAGTTGCGGGAGTAGAGAGTCCCACGTAACTTCTCATAATGGCTACCCGGTCGGGGGTATGCGTAATGCATTTTCACACCGTCATAAAAAAGGGGGCACGGGCATGCCGGATAGGACAAAATATGCTTTATTGTTTGGAGGCCTGTCCCGCATGGGATGAATTTCAGAGCCGCTCAGAATACCCCATTTGCAGTATGGCGGTTGTACTAAATATTGACGTTATTATCATAGCTGAAAGTATCTTGCTAAACTCGCTATAGGATACCAGCAGCGCTGCCATATTTGATGATACCAGTTCGTTGAATTCATATGGACTGTGGTGCAAGCCACTTATGTAATTTTGTTTTTAATATTAAAAAATAAAATACAAATACCGTGTGATGCCGGCTGACCAGAATAGCACCGCCCTACCGCGGGTGTCGTAAGAGGCGACAAAGGGAAAAATCTTACGGACGAACACCAGCGTCTGACGAAACCCAATCTACAGCTACTGCGGTCGCCAACCCGCCTGCCAAGCGAGGCGACTATGGCAACTACCCCAGCAGTGGACTACATACGGCTGAAATGCATGTATGTAAAATACAATAGATTTGATATATAGATAGTGCAGGGTTAGTGTAATTGTATAATTTTAATGCCCTCAAAGCCTAATAGTGACTATGCATAGACCTTATGAAGCTGAAGGCTCCGGGTTCTAAGTTAGGGAGCCAGAGATATAACTAAATCAATCTCCAGTTTAAAATAAATTAACTCTTAATACCAAATAACAAGGTAAAAGTAAATATTTTAGGAAACAAGCAGATTTCAATGAGCGTTTTACTAAGAAATACTTTTGCGATAGTAGAAACTAAAGTATTTTGTTTGTACCTGTAAATGTTTCTCGAAAACAAGGAAATTCCTGACATAGCTGAAAACTTTAGTAACGAGAATTCAGTGAGACGAGAATACAATTTGAAGCTTTTTTTTTAAATTGGTAGTTGTATATGATTAAGTGTACACTTCTAGTCAATAAAATTAAAATAATACATCATTTTGTGGCACAACTTCTGGGCTTCAGTGTAAACATTGGGATATTTGCATTACCAAACGACTACGCTCAATATTTATTTTTAACGTCATTTATTTTTTGGACCCGGGTATGTCCTTAAACTACGTCCTACAATGAGAGGTAGGGCACAGCGATGACAATCACGCTTGGATCTGGAGCAGCCCAACTGGGGAAGTACCTCCTCCTTACAGAAGACCGCAGCTATTAGAGCACTGCTACCTTTCAGGTATGTAGTGTTGTGTTCCTGATGGTGAGTAAGGTTCCCAGAACTTTAACCCCCCTTAAAGGCCGGAAACGCGTTCGTGACTCCCCTGGTGTTGCGGGTGCCCATGGGCAATGGCAATTGCTTACCACCAGGCAATCCGTCTGCTCGTTTGCCGCCTATGTCATAAAAGTAATTACTGCGTGACGATAAAAGTTATTTGTTTATGAATTTTAACATGCTATCAAAAAATAAGAAGTAGTAAATATGATCATGTATCGATTTAACGGTAAAATTCTTACGGACAAGTCTTCCCTCATATACGTTTTTGAATTCGATCCCAATTTGAAAACTACTCGTACCTAAGTTCGGGGTAAAGGATACAGACGTCTGTCACCAGCATGTCGGGCTACTATCTGCATTTCAGCAACCTCTGGCAACATTTCGTATGCTGACGATTCAACTAACATGCTGCTAATCGCTCAAAATACTTTTCATTTTAATTTTTGCTATGTATCGTTTTTTTTGGAAACAATCCACGCTCCAATTCTTTAATGGACACATCATAGAATGTCTTTAAAAAAATATATAATTCTTAGAATGATGAATCATTTAGCCAGTATTTGTACAAAATTTGTTAATTTTAGTTATACATTTGATATGAATAAACGATTTTCAATTCTCCAAACTACATTAAATTTACGTACAATCCAAATCTTGAAATCCCTAAACACCGGCGCATTACACAAGTTTCTGAGTGCTTATATTCCAAGACTTCAAAGTAAAAGCAAACCGAAGCATTACCTAATTCCTAAATAATTCACTATTAAAAAGTAGTAAGTCACTACGAAATTATTATAACGTTATGACTTTCGTCAATTAGCACGGCACAGCGAAATTGCTTCAATATCCTTCGTAGTTATTGCAGTGAATTCATTTGCTAATTGACTAAGGGCGCTATAGTGGATGGCTGCAATAAAGTTATTATAGCATTGCGGTATGCTGTGTAATGGTTTTATTATCGCGTTAATATTATTTAGTTTATTGTACTAACTACTAAATATTTTTATAAGTATTTTGAATTGCTTTTGATTTTCAGTGTCACTACTTTCTTATACTAGAAGGAATAATGGGGAGAACGCATCCGCGTGCGCCAGTAAGGGACAAAGATATTCTGGCTTTTGTAGCCCAAAATGTAAACAATTCACTATAATTGCTTTACAGGACATTCTTTGTAGCAAAAATGTTAGTTTATTCTGTATTAATTACCGCAACTTTTGTTGAAAACCCAAGAAAACTCCAATTGTATTTGTTTGTTCCCCTCCAACTTTGACAGTTCTGAAGGGTCCAGTTTGGAGGGGAACAAAAATGTGTGAAACTATGACAAGGACGGACGAAAATAGCGCCGTCTCTGCCATACCTATGGAAAGTTACATAAGACCATCCCTTTCGATCGTGGTATTATTATTAGCACGCTCCGTCTAGTTAAATGGTATGTCTATGATCTTACATAACCTAATTAACCCACTAACGGAAAATTCCGTGTAGCCTCCCTTAGTCGATCAGAAACCACAGAAGAACTGGCGCTCCATGCGTGGTGATTATGGCAATAAGCCCGAAGCTGTTATTGGGGAGGCCTATTTTAAGCAGTGGACGTCCATGGCTGGTGATGAACCCGCTAACAATACTATAGATAGATGAACTACCTATAAATCTTCCATGCCAGTTTGAATTCAATACCAGAGCTCTGAGCCAATTCAGCTGCACCGGTGTAAGAGAGGGAGATGTCATTTCTCCGAAAAAAAATTTGCATTGAAAGATACAGATAAAGCTACCGGTAGCCAATTCCAAACCTAATTGGAACTGGCTAGGCTGTCTACTACGAAACAGGCAGTTGACCTCAACGGTGAGCACCTCATTCACCTTCGTGTCGCGAACGATATCGTGGTCATCATCATGGGGAAGTCGGCGGAACGACTGGCCCGGTACCGCGAACATCGATGTTCGTTTATTTCGAGCATCTTTCTCTTTTACTCCAATGAAGGCGTCATGAGAGTAACAGAGACAATCGTCCGAAACTTACGAATATAGGTTTTCGCGGTAGCGCCGCCGAGCACTACGCTTGAGAACCTCAGCTGAGTTTCATAGTACGTAGTTCTAAAAATGAACATGGATAAAACGAAACTAGATGGAGAGATGACCATAACAAGTCACTGGGAGTCGGTGACTGCAGTATGGGGGAGGCCTATGTCCAGCAGTGGGCGTCCATGGCGTATAGATAGAACTACAACGACACTCCTTGTTTATTATTAAACCCAGCTGAACAGGATGTGACAAATGGTCATGAAATGACGCGGCTGTTGAAAAAATAATGGAACTACGAGACAATGCTGTTTCTGCTTCCATTACAGGCTTTCAGCCTTGGACATCACTTATTTATATTACTATAGTTTAATACAGTTAGCAACCGAAGTGGCTTAGAATATCGTTAAGACAATGAGAACGATTAAGGAACAGCGGTGCTACCGCGAACAACGATATTCGTAAATTTCGGACGATTGTCTCTGTCACTCTCATGTCACTTTAATTGGAGTAAAAGAGAAAGATGCCCGAAATATACGAACTTCGATATTCGCGGTACCGCTCCAGGATGTTTTCTCGATGTAATTTAACTTTTAAGCGGATGAAATCAAAAAATACGGATGAACATTTAAGCAAGATTAACTACCAAAACAAGACAAACTACATAAAAATAAAAACTCAACTGTAATTAGATTGATTGCCTTGTTCTATTAGTAGAGTAGCGATCGTTGATTCTCATCATCAAATTGGAAAAGAGAACACGAGTCCAAATTAACGCAAGTAAATATTGTGAAATATAATTACTGAGCACTTTCAATTAATTGAGCCGCTGTTCAGATTACTGGATATTTCGTATTTACTTAATTAATTCTCCTTCCGTGTTGCAAAAAGAATATCTCGTTAGTAATAATGAAATTTGTTTTTTGTTTATAACGAATATAAATGTACCGGGTTATAGGCGTTCACAATGCCTACATATAAGTTGGTAATAAATTAGTCACGGTTATTTTTATAGCTGATAGTACTCGGTTCTCCGAGTATAAAAATGAAACATCATTAGTTTTGTTATGTTTTTTTTTTTGAGGAAACTTGGTAACAATTTGCTACGTTAAAACGCCCTGTTAATAAGATAATTAAATGAGACCTTATTAGACATTCTAGAACCTCTTTAAACTTTCATTTAACTAGCTACTTGAAGTTGATAAATCAAGTATATAATGGCATTTAAGAATAACAACTTTTACGTGACATACACATACATATGGGTGATTATTTTAATTTTTTTTTTTGTTAGGTAAATGAACACAAAAAATGGCAGACAAAAATTCCTCAATGTTAAAAGCTAATTGTTTTAACGAAATGTATTATTTCTTAAAACATCCTTGACTAATTTCCTAAGTATCTATTATGCAAGCTTTTATTAAACTTGCAATGTATGTAAGTATGTTCGAATGAAAACTTATATCTGAATTTATAGCAGTTTTTCTCAACCTATTGAGAAATATATTTAACACACTTATGCTACTTCAGTTATAATGGAATAGCAGTTTTAATAGATTTTGATGCATATTCAGATTCAACCGAATAATTAAATAAGATAGACAAATATGGCTGACAGATAAGTGAATTCCTAAATATAAAAAGTTAGATAATACACAGCAATAGTCTTTAAGAAATTTGGTCTTTAAGATATTTGTAATCAGGAAAACTTCAAAATCGCTAGTAACTTTGAAGTATGCAGCTGCCCTTGGTTCCTCGGCTGCGGCGCGTCGTGTCAGGAGGCTTCCATCACTAGTACTAGGTTAGTGCGCGGGCCCAACGCGACACGGCTATCGCAAAACTAACAGCAGATCAAAGGACCCTTCGGACGCCTCCTCCTGTGACCCAAACGTAACGATGGCCAAAATTTCTGGATTCTACCACGCGCTACGACTGCGCATTTGCAACAACCTAAGAAGCCCTGAAGCCTTTCGTCCTGTCAGACATTTATTTACACTGTTTTTAATATGTTTAAGTTTAAATTTGTGTTGTTTTTTTTTTACAATGTTTTACAAGTTAACTATAAGTAAGTGTGGATGCAACCTTTAACACAGCCTGGTGGCAGCACATCGACCAATAAATCATGCAGCCTATGTAACAAAACTTTCTAAACTACACGAGGGTTTAATATTCATTTTACCAAAAAACACAAAAAGTGTTATAGCCAAAATGCAGCCTATTCTACTTTCAACCCATCAATGTCCCCTCACACCTTTGGCTGACAACCGCCCTAATACTCCTTCCCATCTCCTCATTAGCAATTTAAATCATAAAAAATCAATAGTTAAACGAATTCCGCGAGGTGCCAGAATCATCCCACCTTTCCAAAGCCATAGAAAAAAATCATACAAATTAACAGTTCAGAAGAATGGTACAATCTGCCCCTTTTCGCCTATCATGCATTTCGCTGCATGTTAACAATGTGATACTTCTACTAGTTTAACTCAAAAACAACTGATCCAACTAAAATTCTACTTTTTTATCCCGATTATTACAAACAAAACATTATCAGTTTCAATAACCGTAAACATAGAGACGGAGGAAATGAGTGACGGAGATTTTAAAGGAGCAGCCCGCCTTCTGTTTTCAAGCGATACGTTGTCACCAGACACCGACACTTATTTGGCCACACTATCTAAATACGTCCTCCCATCTCCTACTTTTTAGACGTATTTTTATCTACATATTATTATTATTTATTTTATGCACGAGCCGGAAGGCACAGCGTGGGCAGAGCTCACACAAGATCAATGACTTGGTCAACATCGCAGGAATCATGATGATGATGATACTAACATTATGCGTGTTTATTGATGCGGAATATTGAATATAATTTAAATGATATGTGTAACAACGCTATGCCAATTTGAATTATGCGAATTAATATAAACCCTCAGGTTTATTGCTCAACGTTTAGATTAAGTTTGCATGGAATAAAAAAAAAAACAATGAAACTAAAATATTAAACAGGTTTTTTTATTTACTCAGATAGGTATTATTTTTTTCTCTGCTGTTACCAGCGAGTCAGAAAGTGTGCACAGTAGCCATCAGATATATCGGAGCTGTGGAGGTGGTCATAAATATGACAATAGAGACGTTGTTCCTATATTTGTGACCACCTGCACAGCTCCGATATATATCTTATGGCGACTGTACCTCCTGTTGTTTGAGTAGTCACAAGTGCCGTTAGACGGAGATACCAGAACGAAATACGAATTTAGATATCCAGACCATAATTATATCCGAGTTATTAATCGATTCATATGTATAATTATAGTAGTTCACGGTAGAAGCGCAGGTCCACATCTAGTCTAACTGAAAACTTCACATATACACGCTTTGTTTGGTTTGATCTGCTTGTTTCATTATAAGTTGGTAGCGAAATTAACTAATTGATGAGTAACACAAGTTGGTCATGCATCGGTATGTGATGTCTCCATAGCGTTGTAAAGAGAATTTCGTCACAAAATGTCTTTTATATTTGAAAACTTGCAATGGCCCTGTCCCGAGACACATTTCAACTCAAAGCTGTAAAATGTCTCCGGAGCAACGTTCGGCTGAAGTTTCAAGCAAAATATTTAATGTGTCATAAACAACTTGAAGTATTATTGAGATAGCACACCGAGTGCGTATGAGTCCATGGCTCAGAATAACCACTATAAGTGCGCTCCTACTATAATCATAAGTATTTAAACGCATAAAC
Source organism: Grapholita molesta (assembly GCA_022674325.2). NCBI lineage: Eukaryota > Metazoa > Arthropoda > Insecta > Lepidoptera > Tortricidae > Grapholita > Grapholita molesta. The sequence continues at coordinate 15,429,029 of CP053129.2, forward strand.
ATAAATATTTGAATAAATTAAATAAACTCTCTAATATGCGTTTAAAAACAGCAAATAAATGACCCACATAACACTATTTTATTACAATATACTTACATATATCTAATCTGTGTAAATGGTATAATTGCTTTATTATAAAATCACATCTTACGAGTAATAACATTTAAATTTCGAACGTCTCCTAAACACAAAGTAATCTTTTCGTTTGCGGTTTTATATCGCTTCTGATTCATGGACTTATAACCACTATTAGTGCGCTCTATGCATGAGCGCTATCACTTACAAAAATAATAGGTACATTTATAATTGACCATCACTTAACATTTTGGCTACCATGAGGATCGCGAATGGGATCACGATTTCTCCTATCTGGGTGTTCCGGGTTTTCTTTGGTCTATTTATGGCACCACAGGCAGCGATTCTTTGAGCATTACCGGTGGCATCAGTACCTACAGTGATAAGAGCTATAGACAGTTGCGCATCCCCGACAAACTCAGTCGAATACTTTTTGCAGTCGATCAAGCTGTCTCAACTTTGGATCAAAGTGCATTTAAATATCGCCAGCACTTGATAAGCTATTGGAATAAACATGAGACCTGCCCTTTAGGCGTTGCAATTAAATTTTAAGGGTCAACTTTTATTTACTTTTGTTTTATGAACAATTGCTTAAAATACCTGTTTATGCTATTGAAGGTAATTTCTGGTTATTATACACACAATAGAATTGTCAATTTATTTGGAGGTTACTACTCCTGATTTTAGTGCCTTTGCACCTCATTTTTTTGCAATCTAGTTAACTTCTTTAAATTATTTATGGCTTATTAAGAAGAACAAATTTAACATTTTACTTTGTGTTAAATATTAGTCAATTAGAAGTTAACTTAATTTATGAATGAAAATGACGGCTATACAACTAAGAACAAATGCAATTATTTTTTATGAAATACTAATTGTCCCGGCGAACTTAGTACTGCCTGAAAGTCTATAGATGAGGTATTTTTGATTGATAGATTGATATTTTTTTTCTTTTTTTCTATATATGGTTGGTTGGTTGGCTGAGAACCCATAACATGCCTTCTTGAGCTTACCGTGGGACCAAATTATTGACAGTGACAGCTGTTTACATCTAGTCTCTCGCTCGTAAATCCGAAAATAGTCTTAAAACAAAGAGAGTCCGCACAACACGCAACCAATAAAAATAATTCAAACTTAACGAAATGTTTGAAACGGGATTAAATTCGCGAAAAATTACCCAATTCTGTGTAATTCCGGTTCTGCCAACCTTCGGGCATGCGTCATTTTTATGTGCGGGTCGGCCATAACCAAATATTTATATTGTCTGTGAATGGGAATCGGCCTTTCTAGATTTATATAATGGTATCCAACCAAAAATATCGTAAGTCATTTTGTGTTGCTCTGATAAAGTTAGAGACAGAAATAAATGATATTGTCAGAAAAGATTAATTACTTCTTTTACCATGAACCAGGGTATGACACGGAGATGTAAGGACTTCAGCATCCATATTCAGTCATAAAACGATATTTGTTACTTCGATTACCAACCCGCCTGCCAATAACATTGAACCCCCTCACCTTCATGCCCGGAGATCGGACATTTGTGTCTGATATAATACTTAAAAAACTGACTCGAGCTGGAAGTCGTCAATTAAGACAGCGCACTAGCATTCGTCGGTTCAGCCAATTCGGGGAGGCCAATGACCAGCATCGGATAGCCTTCGGCTGATACATGATGATGATGATGGCTTTGTCCAGAAGTATAAAATTCCAAACTGATCTTAACTGAAGTCAAAAATATTTAAACTACAATATCTATCTCTCTATCTTCAACAGCTGAAAACCTCAAGCGTCGCAAATATGCTGCTCCTGGTTACTACCAGGTTTGCGGCGTTTGGGGTTAAACCCTGGGGCCATGGGGCCCAAATGCACGACGTCTGTACAAAAAGATTGCGTCGCGCCTTATTGAGGTTTCTTTTGGTTTACCTACTATTTATAAGATTTTATTTTTTGTTTTTAGTTAATTATACAGCGTGTATTTTTGATATTGCCTCAAACGCTTAAGATAGTTAATGTAGCCTGTAATTAACATATTTTAGTAGGTTTAGATAAAAAAGTTCGACTTTTTGTTTTCCCTACAAAAAAAATCAGCACGCAATGTATCGCTGCTTTGTTTTATTAGTGGCGGCGTGACGTCACGACTGTCACTCCGAGTGATAACAAGTATCGGCTGTCAATAATAAGAAACCGCCATCGAGCTTGGTATACGTTTTTAATAATAATAAAAATCATTACGATACACTCGTCTGAGGTAGCGATTTTCCACATGTCGTCCTCGAACTTCACGGCATGCAGCACAACGACGCACCAGAGATTGACGCACGTTCTCCATATTAATTTGCTGGAGATTTTCAATCACATCTACAATTTTTTCCTGTAGTTCTTCGACAGTAATTCTAGGTTGGGAATACACTTAATTTTTTACCGCTCCCCATAGGAAAAAGTCGAGCGGCGTGAGGTCTGGCGACCGAGCTGGCCAACGGCGGGGGCCGAACCTTCCAATCCATCGATCTTCGAATATCGCGTTTAAAGCATTACGAACGCGGACTGAAGAGTGTGCAGGAGCACCGTCTAGTTGCAACCATGTCTCCATACGCTCAGCGTCCGGCAACGCGTTAACGTAATCTGCTAAGGTGCCATTCATCAGTTCGAGAAATTTGTCGCCGTTAAGATTTCTATCAATGAAAACTGATCCTATAATACGATTGCCATGGATTTCTTTTGCCACGTGGGGGTTTGCTCGGGCCCAATAGTGGCTATTCCGCTGATTCCAAATACCGTTTCTTGTGAAAGTACTCTCGTCAGTCCAGATAATCCGCGACAAAAAATTGGGGCTACTTTACACTAAGTCCCTCGGTAATAATGCGTGTACTTTTGTAAATTTGTATGGATGTTGTCTGTCCTTTTTAAAAATTTTGTGAACCGTACTGTGGTTCGTCACTAGTCGCCGCCCTGCTGATCTAGTACTAGCTTCGGGGTTCGCAGCAAAATGTTGCAATATCCTTTCTTCTCTTTGAACAGGAATATGTTTTACATTTTCTGGGACTAGGACTCTTCCTGTAATAGGCTGGTCTTCAAAAATACGCTGTAATGAACGAACAATAACACGCGGGTCCTGCGGTGCCCTTCTATCTGGAAACCGCTCTCTGTATACGAACTTGGCTTTGGTGAAGTCAATAACACGGATTTACAAGATATTCGACTTCAAAATAAATAAGTTTCTTTCATAATTGTAATTTACCTTAATAGCATCATTCTTATCATATAGTAAACAGTTATGTGAAGTCTGAAATTAGTTATTATTTCATTAGGTTGGTAGTTTGTATTATACCTTAAAATCAATTTTGAATGAAATGAAACTCTTTGAAGGAACTTTTTATTCAAGTAGTAGCTATTTCTGTGGTAGGTATCGACTATCAGGTTGAAGTTGACGTTATCTTGTCACTTGATTGTTGATTACTAATAATTACCTTTATTTACTGTAAATTAAAATAATTCCAATTTAATAGTGGAACCATTGTTATCATAACAATTTCAAAAGGGTTTAAAAATGTGGTGTTTGTGGGAATATGAAATGAAAACTTAATGTGATTTATTCGGAGCAAGAGCGACCTATTTGATTTCTAATAAAATGGTAAGTGGGAATTAATATCTCATACTAATTGTTTGCCTTAAATGTTTTGCTAGTAAATAAATTAGAAAAATGTTTATACGCAATAATTATTCAGTTCTGCCAGGTAGCCATACGAAGGAAATACGTATTGATATTGACTAAACAGACTCTTCCCTGTGTTAAATAAGTGTACACAATACATTGCTGCTCAAAAAAAATAAAAATAAAATTATGCTTAAGTGGTTAAGGCTAACATAAAATAACCTTGCAATATCTTTTAATAGTACTTAAACCTACGTTTAGTTACGGTTTGTGTTAATATTAAAAATACACACTGTTTAATATATAATGTTATTCATTCGCATATCTAAGTGATTTGAAAAGGAATTTTAATGCTAGCAAGTATTGTATGCAGCCGATATTTTTATGGTCTTAAAAACAAACGCTCCTAAACAAAACAGATTATAAAATATTAACCTTTTGAACAGGTCAAGAACGGCTATCCGTTAAGAGACTACATCAGCATCATTATTATAGCCATACTTATCTCGCACAGGCAGATGTCCGGGATGTCTTCGGTATACGAGTAATATCTGGTCAGCCTGGGTCTTCCAGTACATTGCCGTGTGATGCCGGCTGACTAGAATAGCACCACCCACCCCATCTCCTCCCGCGGGTGTCGTAAGAGGCGACAAAGGGAAAAATCCTACGGACGGGCAGCAGCGTCCGTCGAAACTTAATCTACAGCTACTACGGTCGCGTGGCGACTAAGGCAACTACCCCCAAGATGATACAAGTCATATTTGTGGGAGGCCTATGTCCAGCAGTGGACTGCATACGGCTGACATGTATGTATGTATGCTGGGTCTTCCGCTAGATCAACTTACTCGTATAGCGGTCCATTAGTGAAAAAACTTCATAAGTATATTTTGTTGAGTTCCACCGTGACCGAGTCAGCCGCGAAAACTAAAAATACCGGTTCAAATCATTCCTCCTCGGACACCGATGGTATAGTTTCTAATTATGAATCATCATCATCATCACCATCATCATCATCATATCAGATGAAAGACCCCCATAGCGACCCCCTGTGACCGATATTGCGCCACCCGCAACCAGTGGATTCCCGCGATCTTTACCTGATCGTCGGTCACCTTGTGGGGTCGTGTTCTAATTATTACGATAAGTAATTAGCGTGTTTTGCCGGCTTCATTTTTTTATATAAGAAATTGAGAAAGTAGAGTACTCCTCTCCAGAAACTCATTAGTGGGCCCGCGCTCCGCGAGTTCGTAGAAAACTTTCGATTCGCTTTTTTTTTGCCAAGGCGAATTTGACACAGAAAATTATTTTTAAATGGTTCTGCGAGTTGTGAGTCACTCCAAATTAGCAATCAGTGTTATTATAACTATTAATTAAAACGGGATACTTACCATGTACATTAATTTGAATGAGCTTCCGAAATGGTGTAAGCACCAGTGTCCAAATATCGACACTGGTGCTTACACCATCCTCACGGAATACCTATTATTCCGTGAGGATGTCGCTTGTCGATACGATATTACTTAGTTCTGCAATTCATATTGTAAGTAAATGTATATGGGCCACTTTGTTTGAAATTGTAGCTTAACTTTTTGTTTTGATTGAATGATTTTGAAATTGAGTGTTTTTTCTACTCAGAATCACGAGCTACTTCCATCCTGATAGAAGAAAAAGAGTTTGCTTTTTTATGGTTAATTATAACTCAATATAGATGTACAAAATTCACATTAGCCTCATAAATCGTGAAGTCAGTAAATTCGCAATATGAATTATTAGCGTTCCATAACGACGATTCTATCATATCCGTAGCATGGCTGAATCAATCGTCCGTGAAATTCACGCTAGTAACTTTTATGGGAAAGGACACATCATTTTCCTCGCGTTGTCCCGGCATTTGCCACGGCTCATGGTAGCCTGGGGTCCGCTTGGCAACTAATCCCAGGATTTGGAGTAGGCACTAGTTTTACGAAACCGACTGCCATCTGACCTTCCAACCCAGAGGGTAAACTAGGCCTTATTGGAATTAGTCTGGTTCCCTTACGATGTTTTCCTTCACTGAAAAGCGACTGGTAAATATCAAATGTTATTTCGCACATAAATATAAATATTATATTGTAATAATTTTACCAATGAATTGCTCTGTATTAATTAATTAATGAATTAATTATTAGATTAAGATTATATTTGTATTTGACTATTCGAAAGTACGTGTTGCTAGGCCTACTAGAATAAAAAATTGAAAATTGAAATTGATTTGAATTGAATTGTTCCGAAAAGCTCATTGATACGAGCCGGGGTTTGAACTTGCGACCACCGGATTGCAAGTCGCACGATCTTACCGCTAGGCTACCAGCGCTTATGGGAAACGACACAAAACTTATCATAATCAGTAGTGTAACTTTCCACATACATACTATACTTCTATTTATTGAATGCTATAGAAAAAAATTATATATAGAAGCAATCCGCGTGGAAAAAAGTAGTTTCAGTCAAAACTCACGAATTTTTTGTATGGTGGCGACTCAAGTATTGTGAGTAATTGCATATTTTTCGTAAATCCTGCTCTTTAAAGCACGCGTTCGTACTCGTAACTGTCATGTGTATTATTGTAATGTTACAATTTTAGGAATCACGTCGTGGAAATAGAAAAACAAAAAACCATTTTTCATTTCCCCGGGCGTGTTTGCTGCAGGGTACTTTTAACTCAGTGGAGCGTAGGTTAAGTAAAAGTTAGTTTTACAAACCAGCATTTTTTAAAGTGATCGCGTTTAAAACTTGCTGTAACACACTAACGGTTTTTTTTTAAGCTATACCGACGGCAAAAAGCATGTGGTCTGCCTGACTAGTTTCCAGAAGATTCATACGCGCGTTGCCTACACTTTAAAGCTCTGAGTTCTCTACTGACGTTATTCATTGGCAGGAACATAACACTATCAGTAGCCCTAGACGGTGCTATTTGGCTGTAATTTTTGGTAAGGCGGAGTTACTTCACCATCAGTAGAGCTCTGCTCCAGATTATTACGAGATATTATTCGCTCAATGTACCCTATGACGATTAGCAAGATGGCATTTGCTGTGCCTATACCACTCTTTTGGACGTAGTTTTAGGACATAGTCCGAGTCGAAAAATACCACGTCCAAACGAGCAACCTGAGTACTGACTGTATGACTAATTATTAAACAATAAACTTTCTTTTTTTTGTTCAAAGCGGGCGCGGTGGCCGTTGCGACCGATGCTCTCAAAAACCGAAAGAAATGCCTTTGGTGTCACTCTCGGACCGTGGGGTCCAGCAGCCCAAGGCCTGTACTGCCAGTTGGCTAAACGGCTGACAGGCCACGACAACGACAGAAGAACTGGTAGGTTTATTGTTCAAAGCATAAGAATTGCATTCACCTAGGAACTGTTGCACAAATTCTTAGACCAATTGTGTAATTTCTATATTCCAATTACAATATAGGTATTAATATGTTTATGTAGTATTCCCCACTAGTAATAATTTGGCGGCACATGAAGAGCGCATTAATAAGTTAGGTGATTAATGTCTGTTTGTGGCCTTGTTACAGAACAGTAAGTTACCAACACAATGTATTTATTTACTCTTATATCAGATATCTAAGATAGTCCAAGAGCAAACCAACAAATTAAATAGGTATCGGTAATGAGAGATCAAAAACGGTTTAAGTACAAATTAGTCTCACGAAATTGATCTTTATAATTCATCATTTGAACCTGTAGAATCTACACGAAGAGCAATATAATAAAAAATACATCTGCTTCAACCCTCTCAAACATCATACCCATAAACGTGCAGTCAATTTACACTCTTTAAAAAATAGCACAGCTGACACGACACAAATATCTTGATTTTATAGAATTGTTTAATAAATGGCGCTTACGGGCAATTATTTAAATTCACCTCAGTTTCGTGCTGTCTCCAGATAATTGGTCGTATAATACAGACTAAACATTCACGAGCTCCTAGGATTTCCTACTTTTTCGACCCACCAACAGCCATCCAGTCATGTGTGAAGATTAAAAACATTGACGTATTTAATGCTATCCTGTCTGTAAAACTATCTCTGCGGCTACCCCAACGGCCAAACCAACCCAACATCTGACATCATCTGACATGTCAATAAGGTCCTCCTTAGAAGATATTAGGTGAGTAAATTATTGACAATATTACCAAATTAATGAACATTATGTACGTGGGTAATATTCATCCAGATATTTTACCTGTTCTATATGATGCAAAATTGATTACCTTTAAAAAAACAAACGTATCATATTGTAAATTACTGTTTGTGTCTTAGTAAAAAAAGGTGGAGCTGTGAGATCAATTTCTGTTGGCGCAACACTTTGCCTCTTGTCTTCCAAAATTACACTTCGACATATTCTTTATTAAATTAGGCTTCGGAGTCAAAGGAGGCAGCTATGCTGCAGTCGCCTTACGGACGAACGTCAGTGCAAGTGTTGCTCAAGATTGGTGTTAAAAACGAATTTAATTCTTTGGATAGAGATACCTTGTTAGCAGAAGTAAAATCAAACATTCTGAAAATAAATAACTATGCTCTACTGTTATGTGGATCCAACGAAGTTGACGCACCGTTTTCCAACGAATTGTCAATCGAAGTTGATTGTCAACAAAGACATCCCCTGGGGCCAGCAAGTTTAGCAATCAACTGCGTAATACAAAATTTTGTTTAATGTCTGGTAGGTGCTTAGAAGATGAAGCCCTAGGAGGCGACGCAGACTCAGTATTAACCGACATACAACCAAAATTTTAATAAATGCGAGCTATTTATTCAAAATTTTGTAAGTACACTACTAACTCGATACAAAGATTCAATAAACCTGCATTAGCAGCGGCGGTGACGAGCGACAAGTGAATGTAACAAAATAAGACGTTACTCGTAGATATTGGTCTTCCTCGATGACAAATAGTAGATGCACTCGTAGGCATATAATTAGTTAGATCACTAGAATCACTTGACTTCAAAAAAGGAATGACTTTACCACATTTCATAAGATCTGGAAAGACCGCCTCTGAAACGATACTATTTCAAATTGAAGCTATACAAGGTCCTATAATTTCTTTAATCACCTGCAAATTGACTATGCACTATTTGTTATCTCAATCATGCGATTAAGAACAGGCCAGGCTTCTCGCGGTTAGCTCGAGAGAAGCTGGCTACTGGCTTCAAGCGCAGCCCTCATCACATTTTGGTACTTAGGCCCTCACGTGTTTCAGTTTCTTTTTACTCCGGGTGCCGGTCTGCGCCCCATATGTTTGCTCCTCCGGAAGCAATGTAAGCAGTGTTGGGCATCACGGACTTTCCTGTAAAAAAGTGCTGGCCGCTTCTCAAGATATGCTGTTCTCACTGACATTATTGTCTCTGTTAACGTGCCGGTAGTGTCAGAACCGGCATTTCTAGAACTGACGGCAAGAGACCGGACAGTATTGTCCTTGGTTCCGTGGAGTAGAGGACGGGTGGTGGAGTGGGATGCAACTTCTGTAGACACACTACCATCACATCTCCATCGAACCTCTTTGAGAGCGGCAAAGGTGGCCGAAAAGGCCAAGGCGGGGCCGAAAAGTCCTACACATGGTGTTGAATACAATTTATATTATTTGGCGTCAAGACCGCCGGTTCGTGGGGCCTTGGCGCTCTGAGTCTCTTTAAGGACCTTTCAAAGATACTAAGAGATGCCACAGGAGACCGAAGAGGCGGCAGCTACCTCGCTCAGCGTATCAGCCTTACGATTCATCGAGGTAATGCTGCCAGCGTCAAGGTACTATACCTCAGGGGCCTTTAGATTTTATTAGTTTTCATTTAATGTTATTGTTAGTTTTATTTATTAATTGTTTTTCGAGGAGTTTAGTTGTTTTTAATAGAGATAGAACTTATATATTTTTATTAATAAAATAGGTTTTCAAAATAGAAATCACCTACCATTTTTATAACAACTCTTGGCCTATAATATAATATTATAGTGTGATGGAAAGGAGAACTTTTCACCCATACGTTATACTAAAAAGTTTTAGAACTTGACGAATCGACTTTGAAAACGTTCTGAAACTTTGTTTGAACAGTTTACTATTTGACTGAAATTGGAAATTTTATTCCCGGTACGTAAGGATGGAATAGTTTGCGTACAATATTGGTGTACTTACCTACTTCAAAAGTTGGCACGGTATTCAAAATGTTTTATTGATATACTTACCTGCATAATTAATAACTAAAACAGTTTATTTATGGAATGAAACCTATACAAAATAAAACATTTTAACTTATTACGCGACAAGCCGCTCCCGATGAAAAGGTGCCCATCACGCTTGCTGCGTTGTCGCATTGAATCTCATATATTTCGGAGCTATAGAGGTGGGCACAAATATCTGAATATGCACTTTAAAGCCTTGAAAATAGAGGAGTTGTTCAGATATTCTTTACGATCTCTACAGCTCCGCTATATCTGACGGCGGTTGTACGCCATCAAGCAGGGTATAAAGTTTCATAATATTAATTGTTACCACAACTGTAATTCGATATACTTATACTCACAAATGAAAATTCTTTGACTTACTTGAAGGCTACAGAACTCCCCAAAGCGACGTCGCTCCAAGCGTGTAAATATAACGTAAAAGCAGCCATTAAACCGCGCTGCAATTTGCTAAAATATTCGCTACGCGCGTTTATCTTACAGGGCGTTACAACTGTATGAGAATGTTCTAGATATAATATAACATAAGACGCTTAAAGCGGACCAATAAATAGAAGCAGTGACTCTGCTTCCTCGTTTCGACGCTGATGCAAAAACGCTTGTAGCGATTTAATCGTGGTCGATTCAGACATATTGTTATAATTTGATTTACCTAATTACACGACAAAAACGCGAGCTCTTGTCGCGTGAAGTACTTCGTAAAAGTTGAACCAATCAAAAGGGAAAAATGGACATTCGTAGAACAAAATGTTTAACGACTGCCTTAAAGTCCATTGATGCCCAGCAAAGATTGCACAGTTTCGATAGATTGTCACAGTATCACTAAACTGTCTGATTTGCTTTCCTAATTATAATCATACAGATTTACAAAAACCTTCTTCCAATCACATTTTATTACATCCATGCTAATATTACAAACATGAAAGTCTGCCTGTTCCTCTAATAACATTTGTTATGAAAATTATTTCAGTCACGAGTTATGAAAAAAAGTATCCATATTAGATAGCTAGTGAAAAATGTCAATGATCCAAATATTTGAAAGGATCGAATATAGGTTCTTCCACGTGCAAAGTCTTAACTTCTACAGCCGTACCTTTCTCAAGTCTGGATATAAAATACCCTTCGCAAGTTCGCTTACAGCGAATCTATTTGGATTGAGGCCAATAGTACGAGATAAGCAATTGGTCGACTCAACCTATCTCGCCAGACAATTGCATTCGATATATCGTCTTTGGAATACAATATCTACGTCTCGATGGGTTTAAGGGTTTATTTTCGTAGTAGCTGCGTTTGCTTCGCAAATCGTTGTGTACTGATAGTGATTTTTATCGGGTATCACTGTACGCAATTGATGATGTGATAAACGTTAATTTTTACTACTTAATGATAACCTGAAACTAATTAATGATGACTAAATAATTCCAATGATGTTTCAGACATAGTACAATTTTATCAACCACATCCGTGTCAATTGAAAAATAAGAAAGAAGTTTTAAAAAGTAAATCGAAATTTACTAAAAATTTATAAATAAAATACTATTTAAAATACCCCGAATCCTCACAATATGGAGTATATTTAGGATTTATGGAAAAATGATTTAGATTGGGATTAGACACCTTCATGTACACATTTCGTTCTTTTCAATTAGTACTTTTTTTAAAGGTAGCTTTGTTTAATATACTGTAGAATGTATGTGACATAATTATAAAATTAGGTAATTTAGTTCGCTTGATTACCACCCAATGTCAAATATTAAACACAATCATATTTCCTAGAAGAATCTTAAGATTCAAAATTATATTGTTCCCTTGCAACAAACACGCAAAATTTTTATTTTACAATGTAAATTAACACTAATTGTCATCATTAACATTTTTATAACAATCGAGGATTCCAAAGGATTCTTTGTTCACTTTACGTGTTGTTGATATTTGTTTTATTGAACATAGTTTAATCCACCCGAATAATTGCACTGAATTTAACACCATTGGGATTTCAATGTTAGGAAAATGAGTTCGCAAAACTAATTATAACACCGAAATAGTGTAATCAATACAACATAACCAGTTCAAAACCATAATGTCATTATTGCCTTTGAAGCCGCAATTTTGATAGAATTGAGCGGATATTATGTGAATTAATTTATGAATTAAACCGTGATTATAACTTATAACAGATAGTGATAGGTTTAGGACTAGCGTATCTTTATTAAAAATGTAATATTAGAATTTCTTTGAAAAATCATATAATATTTCAATTACTTTTAAATAACTTTCAAGGCGGATGTGAGACATAGTATGGGCATAATATGAGTACTATGACATGCCTATGGTCGATTATACATCTCGTTATGCATTTGAAAATATATTTCTTAAAAATTTAAAGTAACTAACTAACTAACCACTGTATAGTTAGTTAGCAATATTTTAAACTTTTCATTACCGCATTGCTAACTGAAGTAATATACAGGCTGTTTTTAGTCAAACGAGTATTGAAACGGAGGAGAGGTTGGACAAAAAGCGACATGGACGTAAAGCGTATCGAGTGAAAAGCATGGAGGACGAAAAGCGTGATAGACGAAAAGCGTGCTAGACAAAAAGCGTGCTAGACGAAAAGCATGCCAGAAGAAAACGGTGCTAGACGAAAATCGTGCTAGACAAAAAGCGTGCTAGACGAAAAGCATGCTAGACGAAATGCATGCCAGATAAAAAGCGTGCTAGACGAAATGCATGCCAGGCGAAAAGCGTGCTAGGCGAAAAATGTTCTAGACAAAAAACGTGCTAGACAAAAAGCGTACTAGACGAAATGCGTGCTAGATGAAAAGCGATTTGGACGAAAAGTGTGATGGACGTAAGGCATTGGACATAAAGCATGTCGGACGAAAAGCACGTTGCACGAAAAGCATGTTAGACGAAACAAGTGCTCGAATTAAATTTGAACGTATTTCATAATAATGGAGCAGTTAAAAGAAAAGTTGAAGTTGTAACTTATAGAGAATTGAAGGAAAAGGCAGAGAATAGACCCGAATGGAAATTACTCCACCGACAAGAGCCAAGCTTTTAAATATATGATGATGATGATCATAATAATAATCAAATTGCACAAAATAACAGCTATCAAATCTTCCATTTAGGGCAAGGTGTAGCGTAGCTGTTCTGCATAAAAACTATAACTACGTCTTTTATATAGAACATACTTAAATAAGAAGAAAAAATAATATGCTACTAGGGAGTAATTATATTACTGTTCAATGTAGAAATACCTAAATATTGATATGTACATTTCCTTTAACACCGTAAAGGCAAAATGGCTCAGTCCCAAAATACCATTTTTTTTTAACAAGTGGCCAGTGATAAACAAGAACATACATCAAGGTATAAACCTTTCAATATTTAGGTATTATGGGATTTGGTTGTTGTGCTATAAAGGTGTTGTGATGTTTAGTTGTTATGAGACGAAGGTGTTTTAAAATTCAGTCTTATTAAACATCCGGTGTTTTGAGAAAAAAATATAGGTATTTTGGGATTTAGTCATTTTGACATCAAGTTATTTTGAGATCTAGGTATGTTGGTAATAGGGTGTAATGAAATCAAGGTGATATGGTACCTAACCTGATTTTGATTATAAAAAATATAAGTATATTTTCTCTATAAGAACAAATATTACCTAAGCGATGCGGTTTATTATCATATGATCCGCTATCTCTCTTCATCTGTTTCAGCATTCAGATGACTGCTCATGCAGTGTTAACGCTAATACAAAAGTCATATCTCCATAAAGTAGCCATAATACATACAACCTTTTGTTCTAGAACAGCATTGTGCATTAATCTACGCCTAATGAACTGTGAACTCATTGATATCATGCCCGCATATGATATTATTATAGTAAAATGGATACCCTTAGTTTGTCAGGCGTTCAATGTTTAATGGGAGACATATAATCGACGATAATGTATGAATTAGCTAAAAGCCTTCAAATATAGTAAAAAACTGCATTAAAATGAGCCATTACACTTTAAAAAATGTCCCCGTCACTGTCTTTATGGTTATGCATTTACAAGCATTTTAAGTCACATGTCTTGTGGAGCGGTTGCCTAACCTCATCAAAACAGTATAATAGACCGCAATATAAAATGCATTGCCCAACGGCTCTATACTCAAGTAACAGACATGATGAGCAGAAGCAAAACACGCAATCAACAAGCGTCCACGCAAAACGCACGCCTACCACCCCCGCCTTCCTCATCCATCTCTTCGCCATCATTGTTGATTAGAGCCACACTGGCAGACTAGTAAAGACTTAGATGATATACACTCTATGTACTGCGGCGCCATCGCAGCCTGCCGTGTTGCTAAAGTCAAGTTTCCGGACGCTGAACGTCCTCCGAGGAACGCCGGGGCTCCAGCTCCTCATACACCCAATTGTTTTTCATACAGACAGGAAAATATAACTCAAATATTAGAATAATATGTAGGCTATAACTTATAAAGGCTCAATACCTTCATAAATTATTCAGGTATTGAGTATATTCTAAGAGACAAAGTAAAAATTAAAAAATCAACTGACTTTAGCGAGACTCAAACTGCGCGACTCCGGGATACATGCATATCGCTCTTGGCATATGATTAGGATTAAATAGCATGACATTATTTATTAATTAAATTATTTGAATTGTTAGTATCCTCTGATTATTATAATATTATATTGATTGTCTTACTAACATAGGCTATAAGATAATTGTTATTTAAGCTATGGAAATATATTTCACTTTTTATTTTATTATTTGAATATAACTTCATCTATATTTAGATGCAATATAAATTAATCTACTGTATGATAGTTATAAAAAACATTATTTTAATATAAACATTTTGTGTAAATTTACTACATAGCAAATAGAGTAGTTTTACTACATAACAAATACTACTCGGAAGTACTAATATTCAAACGATGTCGCGGGCAGAAGTTAACGACAAAATACAAGTACGTTACTATCCCGTCTTAAGTAATAGTTTTAATATAGACGACCATGTTTTGACGACCCGTCTGACCTAGTGGGTAGTGACCCTGCCTATGAAGCCGATGGTCCTGGGTTCGAATCCCAGTCAGGGCATTTATTTGTGTCATGAGCACAGATATTTGTTCCTGAGTCATTGGTGTCTTCTATTGTAATGAAGTATTTATATGTATCTATCTATTATATATATCGTCGTCTTGTACCTACAACACAAGCCTTACTGAGCTTACCGCAGGAGGAGGTCGATTTGTGTAAGATTATCCCAAAAATATTAAATATAAAAAAAAATGTTAGCTTAAACCCTAAGTTAACATGTAAAATTTATAATAAATGGGTAAACATGACTTGATGCCTTGATGCAGCCAAAGACATCTGGTTAGTATTAGTGGCTTTTGAGATTACAGTGCACTTCAAAGAGACTAAAAGCCTTATACTTAATAACGTAGTGCTCAAACGAAGCCCACACAAGACTAATATAAGCGAAAATCTGAAATCACTGGCGGAGTTTACTTAATATAAGTCCTGTGATGTGTTATTTCTTTACCTACATACAGTCGCCATCACATATACAGGAGCTGTGGAGGTGGTCACAAATATCTGAACAACGCTTCTATTATCAAAGCGATAAAATACATGTACAGAGAAATGTAGTTTTCTAAATATTAAATAAAATAGTACATTTCGATACTAGTGAAAAAAAAAATTGTTTTTCGACGAGGGTGAACGTTGGAGCCCGAGTGAAACGAGGGTGACAATCACCCGAGTCTTAAAGAAGTTTTTACACGAGTATCGAACCTAATTTTTCATATCAAGTGCCCTAAAAAGTGAAATTTACGTGCGAAGCGTGCGAAAAGTGCACTTTTTACGCACTATTCAGGAAAAAATATTTTCAAAGTAAAAACTATGCATAAGTTTGTAGGCTGATAATAAATGTCAACTATTGGATGCTGTTCCTAGAAAATGCTATTTAGTTTGTCCAAAAAAATCCCAAGTAATCAATTACAGAGTTTTTTAAAGTTGTAGAACAAAAATGTTCTTACGTGCTTGGTGTAGAAGCGATCCTTCAAGTTATTTCTTCTATTACAAACCACACCCGGTATACATACAAAAGATAGATATACAAGTACGAGTTTTTTTTTAATATTATGTTTTGGAATGTAATTATAAGATCCAATGACATGTAACAAACCATACGAGAAATAAATAAATAAGTACCGAAAAATATAGATAACGTCCATAAACTAAGAACAAAGAAATGCCCTGATCAGGTTTTGAACACGGGACCTCCAGCATCAAATGCATGGTCACTACTGACTATGCTGATATTACCTCTAAGAGGTACCTGCATAAACCAAAGACGTTACAGGTACAGGTACTAAAAATCTATCATAATTTCCCAATTTTTCTATCACATTCTCTAATTTACTGATTAAAATGCGAAAATATACCATAACAAATGACATCCCGAATTTGACTACCGGTTAATTTGTACGGAAATAATACCGGTATTCGATCCCTGATATAAACACATAAACCACGCAAATCCTTTAATGGGCATAAGCACCCGTTCTGATTTAGTAAAAGCACTTGCATGAACATCCCGATACTTTCATATTAATTACATTACAACTATATGTTTCCAACGAGGCAAAAAGGAGCTGCAAAGTTAGACGAATTCGCGGGAACACGCTAGTTTTGTTATACAAAATTGGTACAAAGCTGTCTATATAAGGGCACCAATAAAGGTTTATCACAATTGTATTTCTGTTTTCAGGTATGTTGTAAAAGAGGCAGTCTATTACACCAAAGCGTAACATTTGCTTAAAACAGCTATATAGGTGTTTACTTGTTTAATAATACTATATAAAAATACGCGCGGTAATCCTCAGATAGCAAAAGAAATAATAAATCTAAATACCTATGACTGGCTACTGCTTTATACCAATATAACACGTTGGGGCGCCTACCCACCCTGTACCTTCCGGTACGTAGTCGCCATTCGAGAACCTTTACGCCCCAGCGGGCAGTTTCTGTGGCCACAAACAAGGTGGACCGACGACCTAAGGCTCTAGTGTAAGTTTCTTTTGATGTAAAACAACGTCAAAAAGTGATAATATTATTTATATGGGAAACACTAACGCGATGGTAATGTCACGTTAAAAACTTATACTCAGGGCTGAAATCCACTGTGTTGCGGGTGGCCTAAACCGATCTTTGTGGATCGCTTAGAGAGAGGCCTACGTCCAGCAGTGGACCTTTTTCGGCTAATATAATAATGATGATGCAGAAAGTGTAAAATAAAAGCGACATTAAATTGATTTTTATGATTTTGAAGCAAATTTAAATTATTTAAATTACTTTTATTACACTTTTAATTTACCCGTTTGCATTAATACGACATGTTCTATCAGGAAGTTAGAAAATTGTAGTTATTATACATGGATTGGTATGGTAACCTTAGGTACATGAGACTGACTTTAGAACTATTTACTGCTTTCTACGAGTAATAGGGGTTAATAGCATGTATATTTTTTAGTGATATACTTAGTTACTAGCTGTGCCCCGCAGTGTTGTCCGCGATTCATTAGGGAAAAAATGTAGCCTATGTGTTAATCCAGAGTGTCAGCTAACTCCATACCAAATTTTATTAAAATCGCTTCAGCCGTTTAGACGCGAAGAAGTAACAAATATACACACTCAAAAACTTTCGCCTTTATAATATTAGTGTAGAAGTTTAGATTGTAAATCCCCGTTTCTAATAGCTTTTAATGTTAATGAGAACAGTTTAAGATTAAATTCTTTATACAAAAACGGGAGTATTGTTTGATAAAATTAGCCATATCTGTGTAAAAGGCGGTCGTGTAGCGCGCGAACCTTCCATTGTTCCGGCACAAACGGGGCCAGACAAAAAGGGCACCGATTTGATGGAAAAACTCTGCGATAAGAAGATGAGAGGGCCCCCTGGAGACTGCGATGCTCTTTAAGTCCTCAATTTGAGCGTATTTGTTTTTATTTACATTCATAGTAGTTTCCACAATGTTAACCTTCTTTGTATATTTTTTTTAACATGGGTTCGAAAAGATCAATAGATTTTTAATAAAATAAACATTTATACCATTCAAGTTATAACGTATTGCTGAAAAACAAATTGTATATCAACACAATATACTCGTACATTGCATGACTGTAATGTCAAAAAATTAAATTCACTATTTTTCATTACTTAAGAGGCCAGCTATAGAGCTTAGATAGATAATTCTGGTATCAGATATTATTTCTGATCTTTGTATAGATTTTAGACACTTGTTCCTATATAGACATCGGATCCTTAAAACAAAACGAATCGATTGATACCATAACTATCCTATAGCTTTTTTTTACCATAGCTCCAGCTGTGGACAGAACTTCCTGTGTGGGTTTTGGCAACAATATGAGATTCTTCAAAAAAAGGTCATAAGTTCTTAAAGGGTGGGCAGTGTACGTGCGAATCCTTTAGAAATACGTCACAAACATAAATCGACAAGTCTAATGAAACACGCGATCTAATGAAAATAATCCATACATTATCAAGACTATGTGACCGTTCGATGTGACATTCCGATTTTTCGTTTCGATTGCGTTTTCGATAAACGATTGCTTTCTTGGCTATGCTGGTATGTAGTAAATATGATAAAAGATAGATACGTATAGATCTATCAGAAATCTTTACCGATATTACAAAAATCTAAATATTGCTCTTATAATTACTTACTCTTAAATGATATAATAATACAATTAACTGATTAACTGAACAAAATCTAAAAATATACAATAACATCTACGACATCGAAATTAAATAGCTGTTAATTAATGAATTAATTATGAAGCTTGGCGTAAATACGTAAATATATACATATCATAGGACAGTCTGACACTAAAATGTATGAATGTCTTATTAATGTAAAAGTTTCAAGCAGAATCCGTCCGCGGACACTACGGGAACACCCAATTTCTTACCTTTACAACAGTTGGGACCAGGCGACCAACAAAATAGCAGGCACAAAACAAACGAATAACTTCGCAACGACAGCTTTTATCATTGTTTATGTTACCCGCATCCATTAAACGGAAGCCTTGGGCTTAGGTTTGAAAATGTAAATCACAAATGGTTTTGATTATTTAACACTAAGTAGGTATGTATATTATTATTATGTATTTATTGTTTTTTTTTATTGTTATAAACAATTTATTAATATAGTATGTAGGAAAACAATTAATAATTAAAACAAACAATAAAATTTTCCTACACTAACATAAATCTAAAAAAGGCCCTTGCGGAATAGTAACGAAAATGCTGGCAGCATTTCCTCGCTGAATATTAAGACTGATACGCTGAGCGAGGTAGCTGCCAGCTCTTTGGTCTCCTGTGGCGTCTCTGAGTCTCTTTGACAGGTCCTTAAAGAGACTCAAAGCGCCAGGTCCCCACAGACCGAGGGGCTCGACGCCGAATGTGATAAAATTGTATTCTGCGCTGAGAGCACTGTATTTTCCCATCTTGGCCTTTTCGGCCGCCTCCGCCGCTGCCGCTGCTCTCAATGAGGTTCAATGGAGATGAGACGGTGCTAGTGTCTCTACACAGGTTGCATCCTACCCCAGCACCAGTCCCATATCCACGGAACAAAGGACATACCGTCCGGTCTCTTGCCATCAGTTCTAGAAAGGTTGTAAAACGTTTTTTTACTTTTAGTTTGCCTTTTTTATATTTTGATTGTTTTTAAGTCTATATTCGATTCGAAATAAACTTGTAGTCTTGATTGTTTTACCCATTAACAATCGGCCGAGAACCTCACAGTTTATTGTTGAGAAATCTCTGTTAGTATACCTAAAAGCTGTTGGTGAAATTACGATTGCTCTTCAAACACTTACCTACTGCTAGAACTTTTAACGAGGTAAGCCTTATCAAGTTATTTCAATCCAAAAAGGTTTCAGCAGAGCATTTTAAAGCGCTCGAAATATATTATACTTATTCTAAGATTTCTTATGGCTGTCTAAGGACGGACAAAGACTGAAAAGCAAAATCGTCCAAGACATTCGAAATTTGATGTTAATTGAGCAAAGTCTTACTACATTTTTGGAAGGTTTTTTCTTTTAAACTTTTGATTAAGTTCTTATATTCTGAGTTTGACTGTCAAGTCTACCGATTCTAAATAGCAATTAAAATAAAAATGAGTTTTGTGACCAAGTTCTTAGGTAATAATCATTTAAAAAAAAAACAAAAGTACTAAGATAATATTAAGATTTTAAAGCAAATATAAATACGAACTAGCTGTGCCTCGCGGTGTTACCCGCGGTTTACTAGTGAAAAATCGTAGCCTGTGTCAATCCAGGGTGTCAACTAAGTCCATACCATATTTAATTAAAATCGCTCCATCCTTTCGCTTTTATAATATTAGTGTAGATTGCCGAACTATTTATTGCTAGTTTAACTGGAACATAGGTTTTAAAACTCTAAACCGAACTATCACTCGTATTGCTTGAGAATAACTAGAATAGTAATCTACCATGAGAATTACACAACTATATGAATGTTGAAGACGGTAAACTGCTCGTTTGCCGCCTATGTCATAAAAAAAAAACAAGACAATGAAGTATAAGTAAGTACGAATTTTGTTTTACGGATTAAAATAGTTCAGTGATGAAAAATATATCGTTGGGGATAGTGCAATTATATCACGTAGATATACTCCGAGCTCTTTCTATTCCACGCTGAGCGACTCTGAGCCGTCTGATGAGTCCAAGTTTCCGATCCATAAGGCGTAATGGTAGACATTTATCTACAGGCACTGAGGAATATAAATAGAAATAGAAATTAACATAAATTATTCGAGACATACACAAAAATAACAGATGACAGAAAGATACATAATTAAAAGATATATGTCACGAAATGGTCCCTACTCAGCATGAAGCTGGTGTGGTAACCAGCGCTGGTCTTCCGTAGGAACCATTAAAGTGATTTCACGGCAGACAACATGAACAATGAAGATACAATACATTAAATACTTATAAAAATAAAATTCTGAAGTGTATGCGCTGCTAAAATAAAAAGAACTGCAGTTTTTTTTATTGTTTCTGAACGCAACCAGTATGGTTGCGTTCAGAAACAAGCAAAACAAGCAAAACAAACAAGTGAAAACATCTAGGAGGAATAATGGTATGTCTATGGAAAACATAAATAAAAGAAACAAAATGGAAGAATAATTAGTCTCGTCTGCGTCAAGACGGCCTAAATATGACAGCTATTAACAATTATAAACAATCAGTTAAATCACAGTTAATAAACAAAGAATATATGAAGAATGTTGGACGAGAAGATGTGACGCAGCTAGTATCAGAAAAAATGTGTATAATTATGCTGCGATACGTCATTATATCATAAACGCACGGTCATATAATCAATGTTACGTATCTTTGAAAATTGGCAACAGTGAAATTGAAATGATTTGATCGCAGTGGTGAATGGGCTAATTGTGCTAAATGCTAATCAGTGGTTACACCGATTTGGCTTTGACGATAATTTCGCAATTGCCATTAAAGCATTGCCGATCTATTGATAATGAGTCATAGTGCACTCCGATTGCGTTTCGATATTACGATTTTTGCCGTGTGATGCCGGCTGACTAGAAAAGCACCACCCCATCTCCTCCCGCGGGTGTCGTAAGAACAAAGTACAAAGGGAAAAATCCTACGAACGGACAGCAGCGCCCGTCGAAATCCAATCTGCAGCTACTGCGGTCGCCAACCCACCTGCCAAGCGTGGCTACCCCCAAGATGATACAAGTCATATTTGTGGGAGGCCTTTATTGTCCTGCAGTGGACTGCATAGGGCTGAAATGTGTGTGTATGTATTACGAATTTAGAGATGTCAGTGGCGGTAGGACAACTTAGTTTTCAATATAACATTCCCTTTTCTTCTTGAGTCCAAGGAAATCTGCTACATTGTGGGAAATTCGTAGTCAGTAGGCCTCGGTCATCTCTCCTACAATTAGTTGTCAAATATGAGCGTTTTATTTACAATCCAATGGAAAAGTGCTTAATAATTTACATATTATTTTAGTAGGTTACTACAAAATAAGACAGCAAATCCTGAGATTATCAATCTGTCTTCAATTTCTAGTTCAAGAGCAAGCTCCAGTTTTTGAAAAACTAAGCTTATTAGTTATTTCGAATTCCGGGGTCGAGTTTCATTGCTTCCCCAAGTGTTAAAGGAGAGAAAACTAATAAATGATTATATTATATACTTGTATATATATATTTTCTCACGCTCACATATAAATGTGAATACAGCTCTCATAATCACAATAATGCACAATTGGCCATCAGGAGCGCTTGCGGTCGCCGTAAATGCATTGGTGGCATTAAATTTGAATTGTGCGCTCGATTTGAGCCACCACCGGCTCAAATGGTATGGTTGCAAAGCGTCAAAGACTTATAGCATTAATTATAAAAACAATGCAATGTTATTTTTATGAATTGGTATACACATACGGCATTTTTAAGATATTTCTGTACATCATTGTTAATTTAGAAAATATTTAAAATATAATTCATCAACATTTTTGATGAATCATGTACATATAATTTCAGTTGAAATTTCAATTATACATGTTTCATCAAAAAATTTATCATTTCTCGTTTTGGTCGAACAGTATGCATATTAATTTATGCACACCATGGCTTACCTCACGTCTATTTAGTTAGACTTTTGACATATCTTGAAGGGCAAATTTATATACATTTCTAGTCTCATATATATACTCAGCACTCTTAGTGCTTGAAAGTAGAGACTTATGCTCTCCCATACATATCACGAGAGTGAGTAAAGCAGTATTTTTTTTAAATATTATTCTGTGTCCCTCTGTCGTCTTATGGGTTTTTGACTAATTTCTAGCAAAATTATTACTCGACAGTTTCATACATTTATGAATAGACTATTGTAAATACTAAGTACTATTTCACTATGAACAGCTGCAAAACTTTTCCGATACAAAATAAAATATTTCCCCGGTCAATGATAGTAGGAATTCCGCTTAGTTTCCAGTTTTTAATAACCTTCCACAACTCGAGTAGTTTCAAAACAAACGTTATTATTTTGATTGGGTCGTGATGGGATTTATCGGTGAAGTATAGAAGTAGGTAACAAATAATGAATAGAAATACGCTTTTAGAATGCCTCTACTAAGCGGGCTGAAGGATTGGGAGAAAAGGGTAGCTGATGGCCGGCAACATGGGATCATGGAAACTGACGTTGAACGGACTATTGGCCTAGACAGTGACCCTGCCTATGAAACAGAAGGTCCGGGTTCAAATCCTAGCTAGAACATTCCTTGTGTTTTTATCGGGAATAATTATTCCTGTGTTTTCCAAAACATGTGACAGTAGAATATAGTAACATAGCAATGAATAGTAATACGGTGTGATAGAATAAGTATGTCAGTAACATTAGGGAATGTAATACTGTAGGATTTCTTAATATTCGCAGGAGAACCAAGGCTACAACCATTATTTTATTAGACCATTGACTATATTTCTATTAAAAACAACTATAAACGTTGCACACCTGTTACATTTATGTAGTA
This sequence comes from Grapholita molesta, assembly GCA_022674325.2. Taxonomy (NCBI): domain Eukaryota; kingdom Metazoa; phylum Arthropoda; class Insecta; order Lepidoptera; family Tortricidae; genus Grapholita; species Grapholita molesta. The sequence goes on from CP053129.2 coordinate 15,452,618, forward strand.
AGTATGTGTCTATAATTTATAATTCGCTTCGATTATTTATGAACCATATAGTTTAATATACTAACTTTTACAATATAATTTCAAAATAAAGCACTATATTTTGAAATTATATTGTAAAAGGTAGTATGTTAAACTATCTAATTATAAAAAATCATGATACAAATGTCAAAAAAATACTTACAACTATCTTACAAAATTAACATGATGATTTATGAACTGATGATAAATATATATATATATATATATATATATATATATATATATATATATATTTATAGAATTAATTAGATAAAAATTACAACACCAAGAATAGGTAGGTTTTCAAATGAAATATTGTAATGTAAAAAAGAAAACCACCTTTTTGCAAACTTCTCCATTACGAGTAAAAACCTAGTATCTCGTGGCATATTTAATTTTCCTAACTCAATTTTCTTAAGTACGAGGCTCACCTTATTTCCCTAACTTCTCACTTACTAAACAAGGCTCACTTCGGGTATCCTTACTCGTAAAACTTGCTGAGTATACTTAATGATATAAATAATAAATCACGCTAAAATTGAGTAGGGCGTCGAAATTTTATGATGAAGGAACTTGAGACAAAAAACCATTTTAAGATTGACACCTTGACTACTAAACTAAATAAATAAACTAAGTAAGGAGATCTTAAAATATGTAAAACTCTGTTACCAAAAATTCATACATATTTCTTTTATCGCCATATTTTCTTAGCTAGGATATCGAGATATCCTTTTACGATTGAATAGAGCCTAAACAAATTTCAATTTGTTCACAAAATTTTGATGAATATATGACCATTATCAGAACTTCGAAATAGAATTGTAACATTGCAGAAGGTAAATCTCTGATTTCCATTGTGCTGGATGACAAGAGTGCACATGTTCTAATGAAAAAGAATCATACAAAAGAGGAAAAAGCTAGATTAGGGATAGCAGTAGTTAAGGACGTAGCAGCGATAAATGCAAAGATGACAGAGAAAACATTCGAAACAGTTACCGAAGTTACTTAAATACTTTTCAATTATAAAAATCCAGTCAAGAGCAGAAATATATATACAATTTTATCACCCTATGCCATAGCTCTAAGGTACAAAATTGTATACATATTGACGAAGTGTATATATAAATTAAATACGCGGTTCACCGCGGTTTTACCTGTCAGATTATTACTTATTAACACCATGCCCATGCTACATGATCCTAATTCGACATCTGGTAAGAGAAAGTTCCTATAAGTTTAAAGAAACTAAATACCTTGTCCGATCCATCTGCGATTATTGCTGACATATTTATTTGGGCGTATCAATTATTTTATCTTCTCATTCTATCCCATCAGCCAGGGGGACAACTGAAGCATAGTTTGTTAAAAGAAATGTGACCCTGCGTTTTACTAACACATTTGGTAGGTGATCCGTTAGGGAAATTACATAATTATAGTTACCACAAAAATACGTGTTTAATGTCTTTAGATGGCATAAAACTGTAATTTTAAAAATGACCCAGGAAGCTGCAACTATGGCATCGAGGGATATAAAATGACATTTTTAAACGTAAAAAATATAAGAGCCTGGGTAGAGAGTACCATTTTGTACCGTTTGGCATAGAAACGATTGATCCAAGGGACCCCGCGGGCACGAATTTTTTGAAAAAATTATGAAGCCTCTGTTTGACGTCTGGTCTGGTGACCGAAGAGCTGGCGGCTTCCTCGAACAACATATCAGCATTGCGATACAAAGAGGAAATGCCGCCGATGTAGTAATTAAGTAGTTAAGTAATATAATGTTATAATTATTGTTAATACATATATAAACCATTTAAGTATCTTTAGGTTTTATACACCGTGCTCGTTAATAACCCGAAAGATTCTAACCACTTATTCCTGATGCTAAAACAAGTAAAAAACGTCATACAAGTTTTGGACAATTTAACCAAAAAAAAAAATTTTTTTTTGTTTTTTTTTTTTTTAATGTCCGTAAGCATAGAAAGTAAATTTAATTAGGAAAAATATCGCTCAAAACGTTTTTTATTTTATTTCATTTATCATAACCGGTTAAAGAAAAGTGTTACTTGTCACATTGACATTTGTGTCGCTATGGATGTCGTTAGACTAGGCACCACAGTGGTAAAATCGTCTTTGTACGGGCATATTTGATTGAGTTACAATAATTTTTATGTTTTTTTTTAATTGGCATTAACTCCGGAACTCAGGCGAATTTGACGTAAAGTCATATAATGTTTTTTCCTTTCTTTTGACCTCAGGAATGCTTGTTATGAATCTTTCGGGTTATTGACGGGCACGGTGTATAATAAATTTATATTATTTACCGCAGTAAATGATGACATAACTAAGCCAGTTTTTAGATTTTGGCTGTCTCGTTTCTCTATTATGTTCTGAATAAATAGCAAAGAAGTTCACCCAAATATAGGAAATAAGCCTTTGCATAATTATAATGCTTTTCATCCATCCCTCGGCCTTAAAATCTCATTAAAACCTTGAACAATACACAAGAGACATTTAGGGGCTCAAACTCACAATGGCTTGCAAAAACTCGAACAATGACTGCTTTAAAAAATGCAGTCGCAATTATAATAATAGCAGAAACAATGGCAAAAACAGTTTTTCTTAAAACAAAAAACTACGCAGATCCATTACTTTAAAACTTTTAAGGTGTGGCTTAAATTTACTGAGGTGCTAGGTTTGAGGATTTACTTCGTGTCATATATTTTTATTTAGACAATATTTTTATTTTGTGTAATTTTACTATTTTGTGTTGTTATTATATCCCATCAGCCGGGAGATAACAGAAGCATAAGTTTTTAGGAGAAGTGGCATTACGTTCTAATTACAGGCTTCGTAGGTGACCCATTTTGGAAATAATTAGTTACTACGTAGCAAAATCATAAAACAACTGTGGTTTTAAAAGCGACCCACGGAAACCCAACGGTGTCGACGATGATTGGCATTAGAATTGTCTTTTAAAAGATTTTTGGATTACGAATCTTTCTTGATTTATCGTACAAATAACAAAAAAAAATACTTTTAATGTTTAAATGTGGTTTAAACACTCACATTTTCCCACCACTAATGTGTATCAACTTATGAAGAATTTTCTTTACTCCCGAGCCATATTTATTGTAGCCTTATTTCTTTGCCAACTGGCTTGACTTTTAAACCCCTGCCGTTTCTCAGCTGCCGTATTTCCCGGCGATATTTCCCACTTCGACGCATTAGTGCTGCACCAATTAGTGGTGCGCCGTTGGCAAGTAATTTACTGTCACAATCAGAGAGCAGAAGACAACTGCCCGCTTCTAATACGTGTTGCTTTTAAAACTGAACTTGCTATCGTATTGGACTTTACAATACGTGTGCACGATTATTGAATTATTTTATTGCGATATTCATAACAGGAATTTATTAGAGCCTCTTATGATTGAACTTTTTCGTTGCCGTTAATTTTGTTGTTAGAAACGCAACTTAACACAGAATTGTTGAGGAATTTTAAGAAGAAAGTGGTTGTAACGCACAATAGGACAGATCACATACTGATCACACATGTCCAAACTTGAAAGTATTTGAAAAGAACAAGTTCATTACATTACGTTCGTTTGTTACATTAAGAACAGGTTTTTAACTCAGAAAAAGGTAAAATTTACTAAGGTTTCTTCATAAATAATAATAGTAATAAGAATAAGAATTGTCGCACTAAAATTTTAACATTGTAGTCTGTTAATCTTAGATGAATGCCCTCTAATAGTAATAGGACTGAAACCCTGTTTGCATCTAAATTGTTACAATTCATCAGTTGCTAACAAAACACGGCCGACGATTTTCGTAATTGTTTCATTACTTTAACAAAGAAGGAATTGATTGCTCAAATGAAGATTGGCGCTCAAGGAAATATGATAGCAATTAGGTCTCCTTTCAACACGGAATTAGAGACAAAATGGTGCTAAGAGTCTTGAACCAGTGATTAAGGATTGTACAGTATTGCGGTGTTGCTTGAGATGTATAGTTATATTGCGTTTTTTTGTTATTAAGTTACATTCATAATTTAAAGTTCAGGGTACACCGGTTTTTTTATTTAGAATATATCCAGAGGAGTGATGAGTCGTAATGTTTTGAATCATTAAACAATAAAAGACGACCCACAGAAAAATAAAACAGAATATATCATGGCTCAGTTAAAAAAATGCTAAGAGTTGCAAGCCATCAAATTACCTTTGCATTAAAAATCGGTTTGTTCATCTAACTAGCTCCTTTAATAGATACTGCGTAGATAGGCCAATTTTGAATTTGGATTAATTAAGGTTTAAAAGGGAAATCTGGGCATCTCATTCAATACCGTTTGACTCAATAGCACTGCGCCTATTTGCGTCATGAGTGGCCCCACATAAATACTGCTAATAAATGTAAATAATACCACCTAAGTGTAAATTAAACAGGGAATCACGACGTCTCATGCAACTGGACCGCTGGCCGTTCTCATGTCATGCTCCCATTAATGACATCTTGATTCGGATTTTGGTAATGCCAGAATTCTTGCCTACTAGAACAGGCAGCCCATAGGAACAACGGAAAACTATCCGGTTGCAGGACCCTTGAAAGCTGAACCTTTGGTGTAAGATGCCATTTGCACCTTATTACCTCCCAACAGCCTCTTGGTCGTGATTAGACCGGTTGCATGATTCCTTGGAAGCTGGGGAATCTTTTGGTTTGGGATGCCACTTGCAAATTACCTCCCAAGAGCCTCGTGGTAGTGACTGGACCGACTGCCGATCTCAAGTATATATGCAGCTATAAATTCTAGTTGATGTTAAAGCCGTTTCGAGCCAGCCTTCTGAGCACCATCCGATCTGAGCTTGAAGCATTTTTTCCTTGTAAATACACAGACATTTTTAAGTTAGTACCTACTTTTTACAATGATCCTGGAACTCAAATGCACTGAATACAAAAGAATAAAGTTAAAGGTATATTTAAATAACCATTATTTATTTATATAAAACTTACGCTAATTGGTCCCTACTATTTATTGCCAAATCGTACAAGCCGTTTTGAAGATGAATGAAAACCATTCAAATAAAAAAAATAACGGAAAGAATATCTCACTCTTAATCAATAAACAGTTTCCCCATAACTAATTTTCATAATCCTGTAATGCAGCGAAAACCATGAAACAAGAAGCCTTCAAGTGATTTGATTTTAAGAATTTAATCCTAATTTGATTGCACAGTTCGATTAGAAACAGTAAACACTCCAAAAATAAACCTTATGCGCGTGTCATAGGACGCATAATGAAAAATGTCTTTTAAACTTAAGACATTTCTTGTAAGTTATCCCGAGTAACAGGGTAAAAATAAAATTTCTTTTTTTAAGCGATCAAAAGAACCTTATCCTTTGGACCTTGAAGTGAAAATGAAAGAAGTTCTTGAACAGTACAAGGCTTTGGGATCTTAATAGGCTTTATTTCTTAAGTTTCACGGGAAAGTATATTTTTTTATAAATTAATCTCCTTGGTAACTGATTGCACCCTATGGTGCTTGAAAGATTTCAGAATTGCTTTCTTGCATTGTTCACAATAATAACGGAGCCAAGTAATATTCCTTTATATATTTTTTTTATAAATACTAAGATAATATTTTTGACATTTGTCACTAGATATATGAAACACAAACACACACTCCCACATTTCAGATAATCAAAACAGAGTGTGTGAGAGACCAGATATATTTTTTGTTATATTACGAGTACCTATATTAATATATAACTATAGAAATGTACGCTATTATTGATAAACTAAATTACATACAAATATAACAAGTTATGGAAAAGGTAAGAATGGACAAATTTGGCAGAGATTTAACACTTTTAATATTTTTCGGCTCATACTGCGGCACGATTCTGTCGTTGATACATTTATTTTACAAAAATAGAAGCCCTTCAAGATTAATTTAAAACTTTTTTATGTCATTTCTGCGGGCAGAGTTAATTTCCCCGCGGTTTGGACGCGTTAATGTGACACGGCCGCATTTCTTCGGCGGGCAATAAAACGTCAGACGTTGTTGTTGTTGAGACTAAAAAATATAGAAGTGACACCATTTTTAAGTAAAATAAAGAAGAAGAAGAAAATTTATTCGAGGCACACAATCACATTCTTTGAACTAGCAGACTAAACTAGGGTGCCACGAAATGGTCCCGACTCAGCATGGTGCTAAACTGGCCAGCGCTGGTCTTCCGTCGGGGCCATATGTGAGTGAATGAATGTTGAATAAATGCGTACATACTAATTTTTAGACTAAAATTATAATGGAATTGCTATGAGACTGCGGTGGTACCTTTTTCCAAAACCGCCACAGCGATTTCACGTTTTAAACTGTATTATAATTCCAACATATGTTCTTCCATATTCCCCGTTACCTTTCAGCGATTTTCGCGTCTACGAAAATGTTTTAACATAAAATCACAAAGCCAGAAATGTTGGCAAACTGAAAAATCTTACGTTATTCGCTCAGTGGACGAATTCAGAAACTAAGATTTTACACCAATAGGAACCAGGCACGTGAGATTTTGTTCCCCATAGAATTGTTTGTTCCCAATAAATACCCTGAACTATAATAAACATCAATAGGTTTATCGATATACATACATGTACCTACCACCACCATCACACACAACTACAAGGGCGCCAGGATCTGTGTCGCTAATCGTCTGGCTTATGTCATCGACCAGTGCGTGTAGGTAAATAGTTTCCATGCTTTGCACAATCTCTTAACCATCTCCTACCATGCCTTACACGCCGACAAGCTATCACTAACGCAGAAAATAAAAAATTACTGTTCTTGCCCTCTACATTTACCTATTAACACTCGTTAAGGCTTTATTAATAACAAAACTACTTTTAATCTAGCAAAATAAATTGAAAATAAGATTAGGGACGGAGAACTCAAAGGTGCTGCTAGGTTATTGTTTTCTAGCGACACGCTTTCCCCTGACATTCCCAACACCCTTTCGGCCCTGCTTTTAAAGCATCCCTCAGCTCCTTCTACCTCGCTCTTCTTAGATCCCCCGACTTTAACTCAACGCTGCCTTCAAAAGGAGTAAATACATATAATCGATGCTATCATTAGCTTTAAAACGGGGTCGGCGGCTGATTAAGACGGAATTTCTCCACAGCATCTAAAAGATCTCACTGCACATGCAGTTGGCGATGCCGGTAGAAAACTGATATCTTCCTTAAATTGTATAATAAATTTCATGCTCAGTGGCTACGTCAACGCTGATGTCATACTCATACTTTACGGGGCTAATTTGATGGCTCTCACAAAAAAAGATGGCGGCAATAGGTACAACCTTAAGACGTTTAGCGTATGGGACACTTTGGCATCATTTCACCTTCACGGCACCACTAAAAAAGCAGGCGGCAGAGGCGACCGAAGCTCTCAAAAATCGGAAATATAGGGGTCTCGACACCAATTACAACTTCTTTGCCTTTGGCGTCGAGACCCTCGGTCCGTGGGGTCCAGCAGCACAATGCCTGTACCGCCAGTTAGCTAAACAGCTGGTCGATGTTACCGGTGACAAAAGAGCTGGCAGCTTCCTCGCTCAACGCATAAGCATAGCAGTTCAGCGAGGAAACGCTGCCAGCATCGTCGGTACTATGCCACAGGGGCCAACTTTGGAATTAGATTTTAGTTTTTTTCCTTTTAGTTATTATTTTGATTTATTGATTATATTGTTAACTTGAATTATTATTTATTATATACGTTATACCTGGACCGTTCTTATTAATATAAATTATATTCTTCGTAATGATACTAGTAGGTACTATGAGTGTGCATGCATGTTATGTTCCTGCTTTTTTTCTAGATATGAGAAGCTTCAGTATTCGAACCACACAATCAATTCTATCCAATGTACACTACAATCTGAGAACAATAACTTGTTATATAGATATTGTTATCAAATTAATAATTGGCAGACCTTGAGAGTAGTACAGAGACATTCCAGATTTCCCAGAGCCAACGACTTGAATGAAATTTTTAAATGACCCTTTAAATTCGAGAATTAAATGAGTATAATATTTTACTTTCTGAATGCCGCAAAGCTCTTACTTCCTAAATCTGTCCAACGTGCCTTAGCTCATAATGTGGCAGGTTCCGCTGAGAACTTTCCAGGAAATTTTAGTGTGAAATGACAACGGACGAGTAACGTTATTAACCATATGAAAATTCTGCACACATGCAAATTGATATGATTAAGAAATCTTTTTAGTAGTTCTTGTCAGCGGTAAGTTGCCTCTTCCAGTCGGGTCTCTATTGAGTTTGATGCTGGCTTGGATGCAGAGTCCCAAAATTCAATTAACGACCTTAAAACGTAAAATAAATATATATAAAAAATATGAAATTAGTACCTTTTCATGCAAACTATAATGTGCATACTTTACTCGAGCGTATGAGCGTAACAATATCTGGGTCACATTTTTAAATAATGTAACCTGCTAACCGAATATAAAACTACACACTTAATTTTACCGAAAACACATAAAATCCGCAATCTCGTCGCCAATGCAGTAAATGAAAAGCCGGTTGGAAGTTGACTGACGTTTATTCAATTGTTTTCTTATTCTTCACATTATAACGTGCCAGTATTTATATAAACTATAAAGCAACCTTTTACAGTTGTAGCAAAGGACATGTACGTAACTTTAGACTTCTATAGTTCTTAACACAACCATTTCTTTGAATTCTTTTAGATTCCGAGTATAAAATAAAAAGTTTTGCTAAATAGGACGGTGGCAGCACTGACAAAACAGAAAACAGGCAAAGAGTTCACAAAATTACAACAAAGGTCTCAGTCCATCCAAACTAAATAAATAATCATGGAATCCATTGAAACCATTTTCTGCAACGCATTCCTTTCAATTAGTAATAACATAATATCAAATAAATAAATACAAGATACCACTTAGATGAATTTTGTCTTAATTAAGCAAAAAGCTCCAAGTTTTAACATGTTTGCATGACGGTGACTCTTCAAGAACGTATAAAATGACTGACAGCCTTTCCATTCCCAAAAATGATCAACACATGTCATGTTTTCTACTAAGGAACCAACACACTGAGCGCAGCTTGATAATACAAATAAAAACAAAGCTACAATCCCGAACCCCTTATAGGTACTCCTGTTTACGTAATTTATCGAAATAAATAAAAACCAGACCATCGAACATGAATCGAAATTTCATTAATACTACTAAATAAATTTATTTTAAAATATTAATAAACGGAAAATGGATTTGGACGGCTACGAGAAACAATCTGCGTTCTAAAGCACAATTGACTAATTAGAAACTTGAAACAGCCGAGACTGCGCTTAGTAAAGTAACTAAAGCCCAGCCATCTCCAAGTTTATCTCTAATACAACAGTCAACTAAACTTTATTCCTACATCGCGTACAGTAGCCATCCGATATATCGGAGCTGTGGAAGTAGTCACAAATATCTGAACATGCACATTATCACCTTGACTATTGAGGCATTATTCATCATTGAACCCACAACGAATCGAATGCTTAACTGTTACTAACGAATCATTGTTAATACCTCATTAATACGTCAGTATACGTTACCAGCTATTGAAAATAAGGTACAGAAATTGCAGGAAATATAGCCCCATTAATTTTTAGTGATTGTATTTTATTACAAAGAAGAAATACAGGCTTCCCTCCTTTCTTTATTCAACACTGCTTAATAAGACAAAAATAATTTATAGAAACAAAGCAATTATTGATATCACTCCACCATGACGCGAGCTACACTAAATGATGAGCCCCTTTTCAAAAGGGCTTCTTTCTCTGCTGACAAAAAACACTCCTCAAAAAATATTGTGATTTTCTCATGTTCAGATGTCAAAATTTCAAAACATTGTCGTATCTGCGTTAGATCTTCAACAGAGCTCAATAATCACGTGCGTAATTTTGCGGCTTTTTTGTTGACCGTACCAAGTTTTGATAACTCGGCTTAGAAAACTCTGAAAATAAATTTGACTGTTACTTCAACTTTATTTTACGATTCAATAGAATTTGGGATTAGAATCAGGTGAATCCAAGTCAAAATACTTTTTTTATGATAAAGGTGGCAAACGGGCAGATAGATTGCCTGATGGTAAGCAATTACCGTCGTCCATGGGCGCCACCAGGGAAGTCACAAACGCGTTTCCGGCCTTTAAGATAGGAGTACACTCTTTTCTTGAAGGTATGAGGGTCGCATCGGTCAGAAATACCGCTGACGGCCAATCATTCCCCAGTTTTGATGTGTGAGGTGGTGGGGGTGGAATTTTTTTTTTCACGTAGAACAATAGCGGAAAATGGCGGCAGGGATTAATCCGAAAAATCCTTAGAACACTTAGCGCTAAAGGATCATCTGAGAGATCCTGGCAACCGACGATTCGAAATATTCGAAGGAAGAAGCTGGTATTGAGGAGCCCCTGACCACAGATGAGAGCAGTATTCCATGTGAGGTCGTACCTGCGCCTTATAAAACTGAAGCATGGAACATAAGTAAATTTGATCTGATTCAGTGACTGGATTCTAAAAAACAAAGTTAAGGCTTTGAAACACGAACTGAGTCTTAGAAGCAACATATTACATAGAACGTAAAAAATGCATCGAAAGAGCTAACTTAAAATCGAAAGAATTGAAAGAAAAGCTTGCTGCTAATACTTCCATAATCCAAGATTTGGAAGAAATTGAAGAATTATATAGTATAGATATAGAAAAGGCCATAGAAAACATTAAATATCTAAAAATGATTCGTCAGAAGTTATAATGATGTCACAAAATTCCAATGCCATGAGTTACACTAGACACAAATCATATTTGGGGGAAGCATATGTCCCGCAGTAGATATCTTACGCCTGAAATTATGATGATGATAACAGTAGCTAAGAATAAGAGATTTAGAAATATATGTAAAATTACACCTCGAGGACATCAAATACAACTGGCATTCAGAACGTTTCGCACATAACAGAAAACTCAAAACCATTTACCACAACGAATATTTAGCTACATATGTTTATTTTATAATTTATCATAGAAATAAATATAAGAGACCAATTAGATGATTTTTGTCTTAATTTAGAAAGGATTGTAGTTTTTTCCCAATTTTAAAAACATATTAACGTATTAAAAAGACTGACAGCTAAAAAGATCTACTACGTAAATTAGAATCAAACAAGATCACTGTTATGCAGTTTCTGCGAACATTATTGTTTAAAAATTAAAATCTTTGGCAAGTCAGAGTGAATAGGAATCTCGCGTTTATTTTAGTTTATATTACTCGTACACACGTTTTAAGAAGCCATAATAATAACGTTCGACGTATTTTTAACATTTTTGCTTTCATTTTGTAAAAAAATATGTATTTTCTACTTATTTTCTCTTGTTATTGTGCTATTTTTACCATCTTTATAAATAAATGAACCTTGTTAGAAATACGGGTTCTTCACTATGGTGAAAAGTATAATACGAGGATGATTACATGAAGTAGAAGTAAATAACAAGCCCACCACCCTCGCCCGCCTCGTACGTGTCCTCGCTAGCGATGAAAAAAGCCGGAAAATTCCCGGTTTTTTTCCATTTTGCTTGTTTTTTTCAGAAATTTATAGAAAGAAACTGCGAAACTTTCGGCTCGTATTTTTCGGAAAAAAACGATTTAAACCGAAAAAAACGAATTGAAAAAAACAAATGTAGTTTTCAATTATAAAAATTTCAGTTAAAAAGTATTTACTTAACTATTTAAAGGTTTTGAAACCGTTACACATTGCTTTTTACTACTGACGGGTAGGTTTGACATGTCATTAGCAATCACAAATACCTAAGTGCTACACTTCTAGATATTTTATCGTATTATCTTAAACCTAAATATAGACTGATATATTTATTGAATATCTGTAAGCATGTAACAAAACGTTATTCAATGACAGTGACAGCTTGTCACTTTATCATCATCCCATTCTTTATTTTTGCTGTCCCTTTCTTCTGACAACCGCCTCCGAATAATGTCGTGTCCGCAAACCTATTTTTATAATTGTTATTTATCTAATTAATCCTGAAGTGAAATACGGTGTATTTATTATAATAATAAATAACGTCATTTCCACGAGTGTCTATACTTTTATTTGCGCCGCTGCTGCGTTGCATCTACGACCCTTTCCAAAAACAGTGGGATTGGTAGAAATCGATTCGATTCGGTGATAGAAATCGACTATTGCCAGAGCGACTTAATAAATTTGTTTGAAAAGAGGTTTCTTAACCTTTCTTCATATATTAATTTTGAATTCAAAAGAATGAAATCTTGACACCGTCAATCACTTTTGCTAAAAAGAAAATCTTGTAAACAGTGCAGTCTGATTTATTTCTGTTAATTTTGTATATTATATTAATAATCTAATAATAATATACATGTGCTAGATTTATACCCGTTGTGCTTATTCACGAACCACACTCTGCTAACCCCATGCTTCATCAGGGTTATGGGCAAATTAAATTCAGCTCGAATGTGAAAAATGTCAACGGGTTCCGGAGATTCTTCTAGCAACGTGAGTAACGGAACTGGAACTATGAATAATATTGTGTCTTTCGATAAACTGGATGGCTGTTCAAATTATTCGACATGGAAGTTCCAGATGGAACTATTTCTAATAGATGCAGACTTGTGGGAATACACGAGCGTAACTCCCGCGGCTACCGATATTGCAGGCACGAGAAAAGATCGGAAAGCAAAAGCTAAGATATGCTTAATGATCAAGCCGCATTGCCTAGTGCACGTCAAACACGTGAAGACAGCAAAAGAGGCATGGCATGCGTTGAAAGAGGCATTTGAAGATAAAGGATTGAATAACCGTTGTAGATTACTCTCAAGGCTAGTGGGTTATAAACTAGAGAAGTTTATGACAGTAAGAGAATATGTGACAGCGATAATGTCGACGTCTCAGGAGCTGTCAGACCTTGGGAAGGAGATAGACGATGAGCTGTTGGCTGCTTTGATGCTCCAAGGACTCACTAATGAGTTCCAACCGATGCGCCTGGCTGTAGAAAACAGCAACATAGTCTTGACAACGAATTATGTCAAATCTAAATTATTCCAAATGGAAGATGTGTATACGTCACCGAGTACTAGTGGACCTACAACTTCTGCATTGCTTTTAAAGCAAAAAGGCAAGAAACCGCCGACATCTAGACAGAAGAAAATAAAATGTTTTATTTGTGATGGTCCACATAAGGCATCAATATGTCCAGAAAAACCAAAGAAACAGAAGGAAGTCTTTAGTGCTTTTGCATTTGCCATGGCTGGAGACCGTCAAGAGGAATGGATCTTGGATTCGGGCGCGTCCACGCATATGACGAGTAAAAGAAGGTGGTTTAGAGACTTTAAGGTTACGGATCGTGTTCCTGTAACATGTGCTAATGGTGACAAGGTATATGGAGAAGGACGAGGTACGGTGCTTTGTAAGTCAACTGGAATGACTGTAAGTAACGTAATGTATGTTCCTAAATTATCAGCTAACTTGATGAGTGTAAGTGCTATTGCACGGAAGGGGTACGTAATAGTATTTGGTCCCGAAAGGTGTGAAATTTATAGAAGTGACGAATGCAATATAAGTGGTACGGTTCTTGTAAAAGGTATAGAAGATAGAGGTGTGTACAAGCTAAATGAGTGTTGTTTACAGAATACGGCGTTCAATACTGCGTCGGAACGCAGTGATTCACTGGAATTATGGCATCGCCGTATGGGACACTTAGGTATACGAAACCTTTTACTTCTGAGTAACAAGATGGCGACTGGGGTAAGTTTTTCCAACAGCGATTCAAAACTGGAATGTGTATCCTGCCTGGTGGGAAAACAAACCAAACAACCCATGAAGAGAAACCGTGTAACACGAGCAACTGAAGTGTTGGGACTAGTGCACTCCGATGTGTGTGGGCCGATTAACGTCGAATCCTTTGGTAAGTGTCTTTATTTTCTTACGTTTATAGACGACCTTACGCGCAAAACTTTTGTTTACTTCTTAAAAAATAAGACTGAAGTATTTCAGTATTTTGTTCAATTCAAAGCACTAGTTGAAACGCAAACCGGTCGAAAACTGAAGGCACTAAGAACGGACAACGGGACAGAGTACGTCAACAAACGGATGGGAGATTTTCTCAAGCAACACGGTATTAAGCATCAGCTCACGGTTGAATACACCCCTGAACAAAACGGAGTCGCAGAAAGAGCGAATCGTACGATTTGTGAGAAGAGCAGATCGATGCTACACGAATCAGGTCTGGACAAACGTTTTTGGGCCGAAGCCGTTCACCATGCGGTGTTTCTAAAAAATAGATCACCAACGATTGCAGTCAAAGACAAAACACCAGAAGAGGCATGGACGGGAAAGCAATGTAATTTGGCCAATATAAAAGTGTTTGGTTGCAGAGCTTTTATGCACGTTCCTGACCAGAAACGGACAAAGTTTGATCCCAAAAGTGTAGAACTTGTCTACACGGGACATGCAGATGATGCGAAGGCATACAGACTGATAGATCCAAAGACTGGAAAGGCATGTAAAGCAAAGGATGTGGTATTTTTTGAAAACCAAATGTACCAATCCCAGAGGCAAGAAACACCAACCAGAGAAGCCCCGGTTAGCCAAATATATAACAATGAGGAAGATCGAACTACTGCAGATATAGGAGCCGGACAACCACCTATCGAATTTCTACCTAATGTTCCTCTTCCCGTAGAAGATGAAATAAGGGTAGAATCTCCTATAAATGACTTCTCACCGACTCTTGAGGAGAGTCAACCCTCCTACATTGAATTGGAGGTAGAAAAGCCCGAAGATAATGGAGCAGAACCGACAGTGGAACCCATCGTGCAAGGAGTAGAATTTCCTTGTGTTGAAATTGAAGAGGTTGGTTACGAATCTGATGATTTTATGACACCGGACGAAGAATATATAGAAAAAACTGAGGAAACAAGAAAGTATCCTCTAAGAGATAGAAAACCCAAAGAGTTTCCGGATTATGAACTATATCAGACCATCGAGCATGATAAGGACCCGACTACCGTGAAAGAAGCTTTGTCAGGTAGAGATACTGACAAGTGGAGAGCTGCGATTCAGGAGGAGTTACACGCTCTCAAGAAAAACAACACATGGACTCTCGTGAAGCCTCCTAAAAACTGTAACGTCGTTGATTCTAAATGGTTATTTAGAATCAAAGAAGAGGCGGGAAATAGGCGCAGATACAAAGCCCGACTGGTGGCAAGAGGCTTCAGTCAAAGGTGGGGCATAGATTATAATGAGACGTTTGCACCTGTTGTACGTCACAGTTCACTGAGGTTGCTGATTGCTTTAGCAAGCAAGATTGGACTAAACATAGACCAGATGGACGTTAAAACCGCTTTCTTGAATGGAAACCTAAACGAAACTGTATACATGAAGCAACCTGAAGGTTTTGAGGTTAAAGAGAAGAAGGACTATGTATGTCAGCTTAACCGCTCGCTTTATGGGCTAAAACAATCACCTCGAGAATGGAATAATAAGCTTGATGCTGAATTGAAAAAACTTCAATTTCAACAATCCAAAAATGAACCATGTATTTACACAAAATTAGAGGGAAACAAGATTATCATATTGGCAGTTTATGTGGATGATTTGTTGATATTTTGGAATGACAACGAGCAGCTTCGTAAGGTCAAGGGTGACCTCATGTCTAAATTTGAAATGAAGGATCTTGGGGAAGCTGATCTCATTCTAGGAATGCAGATCACTCAGACAAAAGATGCAATTAAGGTTGATCAGGAGAAGTATGTTGACAAACTTCTCAAGACTTTTAAGATGGAGGACTGTAAGATAGCAGCAACTCCGGCAGTTGCTGGCAGTCATTTAAAGAAGTCAGAAGACAAACATGACTACAGGATCCCATATCAGAACTTAATTGGATCGTTAATGTATTTATCGGTGTGTACGAGGCCAGACATAACCCATGCAGTGAGTACTCTGAGTCAATTCAACACCTGTTACAGTGAAGAACACTGGATAGCAGCCAAGCGTGTGCTCCGCTATCTCAAAGGAACTAAATCACGTGGAATAGTATACTCTAAGAGCTACAGTGCTGACAGATTTATACAAGGATATTCAGACGCAAGTCACGGAGGTGATGAAGATAGAAAATCCTGGACTGGTTATGTCTTTACAGCTCAAGGTGCAGCTGTCTGCTGGCAAAGCATCAAGCAGAGGACAATAGCTCTGTCTACTGCTGAAGCGGAATACATAGCTATGTCAGAAGCTGCAAGAGAGGCCATATTTCTCAAAAGGCTAGTTGCAGAGATCACTGGGAAGGACGAGAATATGATCTCTATTCTCAGCGATAGCCAATCTGCAATAGCTATTGCTAAGAATCCAGTGCATCACCAGCGGACGAAACATATTGACGTACGTTATCATTTTGCCAGAGAGGCTATAATGAATGGACAGATCATTGTCACGTATGTTGCAACTGATCGTATGGTTGCAGATGCTCTAACCAAACCTTTGGCAAAAGGTAAGTTTGTATGGTGTACAAGCAATATGATGGGAGTAAGGTATATGTAAGGTGAACTTCCTTGATGCCTGTATATTCAAAGTTAAGGAGGAGTGTTTGAAAAGAGGTTTCTCAACCTTTTTCATATATTAATTTTGAATTCAAAAGAATGAAATCTTGACACCGTCAATCACTTTTGCTAAAAGAAAATCTTGTAAACAGTGCAGTCTGATTTATTTCTGTTAATTTTGTATATTATATTAACAATCTAATAATAATATACATGTGCTAGATTTATACCCGTTGTGCTTATTCACGAACCACACTCTGCTAACCCCATGTTTCATCAAAATTAATTTTTATTCGGTCGAATTTGAACCTACAAACGGACTACACCGACCACATGGAAGCAGAAATAGCTGATGGATATGATGAGAGTGACAGTGATTTGAGTGATTAAATAAATACCTACTTTCATAATGTCCTCGTTTTTTTCCTAAAAAAACCGAAAAAAACGGAAATTTCATAAACTTCGGAAAAAACATTTGATTTTTTCCGCTTTTTTCATCGCTAGTCCTCGCCATCGTCGTCGGCCGACGAGTTCGCAACCGCGAACAAACACCAGCGAGTCGAGCGACAAGTGCGGGCCGCCGCCACCGCCACGACCACCTGCGCGGCTAGCACGGCCGCCGATGCCGGCACGCTTGGGGCCCGCGGGGCACGCTGCTCCGCACCCGCTGCCGTTGATATAGTGCGTCGCATGAGATGGACTCAATCAATGAATGAGAACGTCATGTTAGCGTACTTTAGTGCTACATAAGGGAGAACTAAACTGTGCGCGTATCGTGTTGGATACTTCCTCTGTTTCAGGCCCTCGAACCAACCATCAACAAGACTGCGCAACGGCTATCGAATCAGGTGCGCGGCATCCATTGGCTCAAGCGGCTGGATGACTCGACGCTTGACCCGCTTCGCCTGGAGGCTTACTCTGCTCACGCGGCCTTTTCTTCGGCGCAGAAGCCGCCCGCCACGTCGTCGGAGTAGCACCGGGGGAGCTGCGGGTGGATCCTTGTGCCGACGAGGAGTTGGCGAGTCCGAGTGTAAGTTTTACAACCAATGAGCAAATGAGGAGGACTTTGGAAGAGGCGATTACGCAGTATCACTCTACAAACAACCCTAGGCCTCGACTACCACGCTTGCCAATGAATAGACGCAATCATGCATTAATGGGAGCATGAGCATTTGGGCAAGCCTTATTCGTCACTACAGAGACCGTGTGGATCGATTCGACATTTCGCGTCTTTGTCAAGTTGCGGAGATCTATCATTACATTTAAATGTCTATGTAATCGATTAGAAGGAAGTAGTAACTTTGTAAAAAAATCCCCTTCATTTAATAAAAAGTCCGGCTTCAATCACTTTCGTAAGAAAGCTAATGAAGTGTCAAAAAGTAATTTAAGACCTTAAGACTAATTTCAGGCAGTATTATTTTTCTTTATACAAACAAAATAAATATTTTTTTTAGTGCTTACGGAACAAAATGACGGATGAAATTTTTTGAAGGAATGAATGATAAATAATAAAATCCTAATTTTAAAGGGACATTTTAATTAAAAATACATGGAACAAATATCAATTTGTTCTATGTATTTTGGCGATGAACCGAAAGAGATTTAAAAGTAAACGAAATGCTGTAATGGATGATCTTGATGAAGCTGATTTACCTATCAGCCGCAGATGTTTACTTCTGCACGAAGACAAAATGAATCAAGAAGTAACTTTCATTTTTTTTACCCTAATGTAAGCCAGGTTGTGATTAGTGTAGCATTTTGCTACAAGAAAAACACAAGGACTAGACTTATTAATTAACCAATAGCAGGGCTGCACAAAAAGCCAAAACATCAAAGTCGTGCAAACCTGGCTCTTGCTCACTCAGTCTGTCTCGTTAACGTCAGACGATTATTTCACAACTGAGTTGCATGATGAATACGGGCCGCAGCCGCCATAACCATTCTAGGCAACGAGGATTTTTTTAAGCTTGGGACCTTGACATTCTGCCCTGCTTATTGTCGACCGACTGTCGCTGCCAGTGGCAAATATAATAGCATGCGATGGATTCAAGCAATGAATGAAAACTGCAAGCTCGCATATTACGGGATGATTCCTCTGTTTCAAGCTGTTTAATCGACGTAGATGGTCATTAGATGACTGCTACCACTGTCGGATGAAGTGAGTCAATTTGTTTTTAGAAAAAATGAATTACAATGACAAGGAGTGATACACAGCTGTACGAGGAGCTATTTAAAACCGCAACTTAGACACAACTTAAGATATGAAAACCAAAATCACGATCATAAAGTAGAAAACAAACATAGTCAGAATCATGACCTAAAGGTGAGTTTATATACACTTTTTAGCGGATAGCCAACCGCGAGCCGTAACATGCAGGTGCCATTGTATGGCAAAGGGGGGATGGCACCACCATACTGAGATTAAACAAACCGCCACACTAGGATTTACACGACTGTTGACCTACTAACTCGATGTAAATCTAAAGATCTGTATGTAAACAGTGTACGAAATTGAACTATTAAAGGCAACGAAATAATTAATATTATTTCAGTCGTGTACTATCAATTGGATAATTGTAGTAAACAAACTCAATTATGTGATTTTATTAGTCGTAATGATATGACGTTTCATTTTAATAAACTTGACAATGTCATCGACACAGTGACAGGCCAGTATTAAAAATTCATTAGTACAAACTTTTTAGAACAAAAAACAAATTAAAAAGAATTTGGTAGTAGAAAGAAAAAATAATATTTTGTTATTAATTTTAACAGTAATATGAAGAAAGTTTAAGGAATCTAAATAAATAAATCGATATTACAGGAAATCCTTAGATACCTACATTGACTAAGCCCTACGGTGAGCTAGAGAAGGCTAGTGTTGTGGGTACCCAGTACCTACTCAACCAACGACATAATTATATGTAATAAATATACAAATACTTACATATATGTATAAAACACCAATGCGATTGACGGTTGAACCTCAAAATGCCGAAGTCGTCTTGAAAATATTTTTTTTGTTTTTTGTTCAAACGTGGTTTAGTGTGTAATATTGATAGCGTATTATGCAGATCTAACGCAGAATTGTGCAGCTAATGAAGAATAGATTTCAAAACAATGAAGAATAGATTTCAAAACGTGTTTCACCACTATTTTGGTCATCACTCGGCAGTCCCGGGGTCACGGCCGCCTCTTAAGCTTTCTGTAAAGTCCAGCTACCGCTTTACAAAACGCAAGGCCTACTACCGAACAACGTCATGCTCTAAGGGCAAATTTATATGTTATTTTACTTGACATTGGCGAAATCATCGATTGATTTATTGAAGGAAGCCATATTTTTTTAAAAGAAGAAGAAGAAACACCAATGACTAAGGAAAATATGTCTGTTATCACACAAATAAATGTCCATACGGGATTTGAACCCAGGACCGTGGGCCTTGAAGCAAGGCCACTACCCACTAGGCCAGACCTGTCGTCCTTAATTTAAAATGCTTTAAGATTCCGTGACAAAAACTATGTTGTTTTTGCACTGTATTAATTTTAGGGTTGGGATTTTAGATATAAATTCTGTGTGCAAAGCAAGATATAAATTGAATATGTTCTCAAACATGCGTGTTAAAAGTACTTTTATATTAAGGACTGGTATATAAAGAACTTGTACAAAATAAAGCCAGATTTTGCCAAGTATTCTTGACTAAGGAAGGACAGATAGAATTTTCCTCATATCAAACTATAAATTTCAAACGTTAAATTCCTTGTTATGTTTATCAGCCATATTACTAAAGATACTACATTACCTTTCTTTTATTTTACTTAAGTCATCAGCAGTCATTAGAAAAAAAGTCTTTAAAAAACAGCTTCAGCTTTTCGGTCAATAATATTTTTAAAATATACAGAAACTTCGGTGCCACTATTTAGGCGAACGCAAAATCCGCTGCTAAAAAACTTGGAGTCTTACACAGGGTGAAGCGGTACTTCACGCCGGAATAGCTCCCAAAACTTTACCAAGCTGATGTGTTAATTTGCGGGAAGAGATAGCCGTATGTCCAGCAGTGGGCTGCATACGGCTGAAATGTATGATGTTTGTGATGTTTGCTGGATGGCTGGAACGGTGGTGTTGCAGTTGGTGGTCGTATGGTTAGCAACCTGAGATACGCAGACGACACAACAATACTTGCTTCGGGTGAAAAGGAAATGGCAACTCTCCTGAAGAAAATTGAAGTTGAAGGTGCCAAGTTCGGTCTTAAGATCAACCGTTCTAAGACGAAAATTTGTATGTATTGCGTATTTGATAAAATGCCGTTTCATATAGCTCTTACTGGAACTGTCAGAAGTATAGCTTAGTGCTCGAAACAAATCGGCGAGCGAGCACTCGCCGAAGCACCCAATCAGCATCGCGTTCGAACACGCGAGAGCGAATCGACAAAATGACCGATGGGTGTTGGCTGTTTGACATTAACCCGAGTATACATAACACGCAGTCGGGATACCGAATTTTTATTTACAGTTGCCATCAGATATATCGGAGCTGTGGAAGTGGTCACAAATATTGGAGCAACGGCTCTATTGTTAATACGGTAAAGTGCATGTTCCTATATTTATGACCACCTCCACAGCTCCGAAACATCTGATGGCGACTGTATAGGGATTGTTGAGCCACGCGCCTACCACCGTAACTCAGCCTGCGAATCGAGCGTGACGACACAAAATCGAGTTATTGATTACACTGCTATATTTTGAACAGTGGCAAGTGGCTGAACAATCCCTGTTCGTGATTGTACTGTATGTATAATTTTGCATGGGTGGATCGTACATAGAGATATAATATCACCGTATAATTAATGATGAAAGGATTTTTCAAATCACTCCAATAATTTCGGAGCCTATACAATAAAAAAACAAGCAAGCAAATCATTAATATTTATAATAGTAGTGTACTCGTATATGTAGATTATAAGCAAACGCTTGTACTTCATGCATTTTTAGTACATTATATTGGGGCCTTTTTGATTTCTGGAACAAAAATGATCTTTTGGCTAAATAAGTAGTTTAATAATCTTAACTTTAATATTTACATTATTAACTTAATAAAATAACATAATAGGAAAAAACTTACAGCAGCATTATTTCTAAGTAGTTAAGTTTTACAGTAGTTTAGATATCACAAGTTTTAAATATCAATACAATGACAATATTGTTTTCCTTGACTTTGGACAATTCTGTTAACTGATATAATTAATGTTTCCACTGCAAAGAGGTCACTTTTGCTGTATTGCCGCGTTGACTCGCAATGGCTAAAAGCCCTCTCCTGCAAGCGGCTACTCATAATTCATCATCATCATCATCGTCATATCAGACGAAGGACGTGCACTAGACCACCGCCATGCCATAGCAACCCACAGTGACCGATTTTGCGTCACCCACATCCAGGGGATTCCCGCGATCTTAACCATGGTCATCTGTCCTCCTTGTGGCGAGCCTGCCCACGCTGCGGTTTCCGGTTCGGGGTCACTCGAGAACCTCAACGATTAATTTAATGTTGATGATGATGAACTACATGAGAAAAGGCTAATGCAGTGTGTACACAGCCTTTGTTTTACATTGGCGTTGAGTTTTCCATTTGATTTGAGCGTGAAATATTTTTTAAGCAAACTGTTTAAGTTTGCTGACAATGTGGTAAATGGATTTTGTGCTTAACTATATATTTAGGTACATTTCGTTGCGAAAATATACAGTTATGTATTACAATGAAAGGCAGAGCCGATTGCTGGTAAAGTAGAGTCTCGATAACTTTTGTTTGCTTCTTTTAAAGGCCATGCCAGGATAAGCTAAGAGAATCTGCCCCCAGCGAGTTTTGGTTTGTAATTTTTTTTGATGATGTAGCTTTGTATTAGTAGCAAGTATGCAAAATATCAGCCCCCGAAATGTTACAGATTTTGGTAAAAAAAAAAAAAACAAAATATGATCTTTCTTCAATATCTTTTTTTCTACCGAGCCGATTTTGACGTGCTTCTAATATATTGAGCATACAGTAAAGGTGATTATGCGACATTAATTATAGGACACATTGCCTTACAAAAAAAAAAAAAAATACATAAACAAAAATACTTTTTTTTCTTTTTTGTACTTTTACGTCAGCGACACCTCCAAGTTTTTCACTAAAGCTAGCCTCTTTAATAAGCTACGAAATGAATGTATTAACATAATTTTACCAGGGGTATAACGGGGTGTTTTTAATTGAATTCATCACCGTACATTTTCTTTACCCGCTCATTATTAAAATTAATCGATTAAAAACTCTTTTCTCAAACATGCAATGAAATGTCTTCGTTACGTGCGTCATAATAGGCTTCGAAGTATCACGTTTAGGGCGGATCGACTCCAGAGTACAGGTAACGAATTTCATATAAAATTGAAGGCCTAGGCCGGGAAGTAATTTTTTAATTTTTATGTATACCTGGCGTCTGTGTTCATGAAGCCTGTTCAAACAGCTGAGTTATATTTTTATCATTTTAGTGACTAAATGATTAGCGGGCTAAAAATAATCTCGCTTATTTCAGACGAAATGGTATGAAGAGATTTATTTTATTTATCATGTAATTGAATATTCATATCATCAGGTTATTACATTATTATATTTATTATTCATGCTCTCAATTTTAAAATTGTATTGGCAACACCAAACACTACTCCACGCATGCGCGTTTTTGAACGCATTTTTGACTCAACCAATCACAGGACACTTTTACTTGTTTTAATAATGGCGGAATGGAAAAGTTTCTCGGCGTGTAAAACTCTGTTTATTAAGACTAAATAGTGGTAAATGGTCTGATTCAATGCTTTTGTGACTTAGATATAGTGTTACGGGTGTATAAAAATTGAATAATCTAACCGGGCCCGGTTTTATTTATCTATATTTTGTTATTGTGTACCGCCAAAGGCAGATGCCGTAGCGCCATCATTTAAAAGGTAAGTGCATTCTTTTTGGTGGTTTTCTAAATGTTGTATATAGTAATTATAGCCAGACTATTTATGATAGTCATTAATTATTACATCGAAGGCAAAAATACTACAAAGCGGGATTGGAGGGAAAATTAAAAAACTTATGTCGTGAAGCTGTTTTGTTCAGTGGTATTTTTTTATTTATTTCATTGCATTAGTTTGAGAAAAGCACTATACATGCCTAGCCGTGAAATGGTCTTGATGGCTTCGTATACTATCCGGCCTCCTTACAGTCGGCCGTATATACAACTCAGCCTTCAACCCCCTTTTTCCCGGCGGCTGCAGTAATGTACTATTAGAGAAACTTGTATGTTCAAAGGAATCAATACTTTTTAATTTTTTTTTTCAAGTGGCCAGTGCTCATTATAAACATACAAGTTTCTCTAAAGAGTTTTTAATCGATTAATTTTAATAATGAGCGGGTAAAGAAAATGTACGGTGATGAATTCAATTAAAAAAAACACCCCGTTATACCCCTGGTAAAATTATGTTAATACATTCATTTCGTAGCTTATTAAAGAGGCTAGCTTTAGTGAAAAACTTGGAGGTGTCGCTGACGTAAAAGTACAAAAAGAAAAAAAAGTATTTTTGTTTTTGTTTTTTTTTTGTAAGGCAATGTGTCCTATAATTAATGTCGCATAATCACCTTTACTGTATGCTCAATATATTAGAAGCACGTCAAAATCGGCTCGGTAGAAAAAAAGATATTGAAGAAAGATCATCTTTTGTTTTTTTTTTTTTACCAAAATCTGTAACATTTCGGGGGCTGATATTTTGCATACTTGCTACTAATACAAAGCTACATCATCAAAAAAAATTACAAACCAAAACTCGCTGGGGGCAGATTCTCTTAGCTTATCCTGGCATGGCCTTTGCTCAATCTCAACATGACTTTGGGTCCTCTTATTTGCAGTCGGTTAAAAATTATTGTATTAGATGAAAATTTTACCTGACCTATGTAGTAGTAACATGTTAAAACTTTAATTCAGAGTTCGACGTTCCTCTGCCAAATAAAAAGAAAATCTTAATAGATAGTAAAAAAATTACTGATATTGCCTTAATTTTTGCGGAGGAACTTGTGAATATGATTTACGGAGAGTGTAGAGGAAACAGGAATACCAATCTTCGTTTGTGCACGGAGAGGTTTCCAGCATGAAGGCAACCTAACGACTGCCGTGTGATCGTCAATATGCTTATCCGACTGCCAAATAACAACCCTCCAGTGCCGATGAACCGAAGAGGAGCTAAACAATTGCACGAGAGAAAAAAAAAAGACGTGTTAGACTAATTTCACAAGCAACCGGGATCTAGTACGAGACGTGCAGATTGGGCTTTGGAAATAAGACAAGATCGTAACTTTTTCTAAAAAAATATTTGGAGTGACGAGAGCACGTTTGCTAGAAATGCAATATGAAACCGGAAATATGTCCATCATTGGGCTCCTAAAATTAGAAACCCTGAAGTTGGTCGTAAATTATCATATCAGGTTACATGGTCGTTAAACGTATGAGCAGGCATTAGAGGCGAGAACACCAGGTCCAGTATATATAAATGGAACACTGAATGGTGAGCGGTATCTTGAAATACTGAACGGCACTTTCATGGACTACGTGGACAGTTTATCTTGAAGCATTCATTATTTGCATGTTTACCTTTATTTTCATTTCCTCTGTTTGTAATTGTGCTACCAAGAAGTACCCCGCCTCAACGTCCAGCCACTCTGCGGTAAGCAAATTTCCGCTATCACCAAGTCGCACCGTGTGGTGGAGGGCCAGTCTCAACCGCCGCACAGCCGACTACTGAAAATTTCCATTCTCTTATTTTAATATTTTTTATACAGACTGCCATAGTGACTTAAAAAGAAACTGAAAATATAGAACCTACCCCTACACTTCATTTCTTTGACTATCCAATTTTTTTTAATCCGTTTCTCCTTTCGTTTATAAAACCTCTTGCTGACGATTTGAATACTGCCAGCATGACGGTGC
Source organism: Grapholita molesta (assembly GCA_022674325.2). Classification (NCBI taxonomy): domain Eukaryota; kingdom Metazoa; phylum Arthropoda; class Insecta; order Lepidoptera; family Tortricidae; genus Grapholita; species Grapholita molesta. The sequence continues at coordinate 15,478,262 of CP053129.2, forward strand.
ACCACCTCACGTGTCGTTGCAAGTACTAAACCGCTTAAATGAAATGTTTGGACAACAGTGGATTGGTCATTTCGGAGCGACCCTCTGGTCACCTCGTTCAACCGATCTCACTCCCGCTTCATTTTTTCTTTTTGGGTTGGGTGAAACAATTAGTATTTCAAAGGGAATCACGAACTTACGAAGAATTACAAGCACAGATAATTCAAGCATTTGATAAAGTTAGACACCGTGTCCGGCAAAATCCGAATTTGTTGCGTAAAGTACATGAAAACAATCGTCGCCGCTTGCACAGATGTTTACGAACCGGCTGCCGGGCTTATGCAAATTTAGCATCTGAAAAAAAAAATACCTATATATTTTGCTAACTCCTGTAGTATTTATACACAGTGTTGAGATTTAATCCATGGTATGAGAATAAATAAAATGAGTGGTTTAAATAATGGAGTCTTGAGCGTTCGGAGGCACGAGAGGGAAACACACTTTGCTGCTGAGTGAAACAGACAATTATTCGCGTCACTACAACGAGGAGAAAATTAATTCCTAAACATTAAAAATGATTGGTATCCATTACTTATCCTTCCAAAACAATAAATAAAAGAACATCCAACCACGTCCTAACGCCAAAAAAGCTGTTTTTAAATAATAAAACATGTCATTCCGAAACAGATTTTTTTTTACTCGTTACATAATTTAAGCTGAAATTGTAACAATTCAAAATGTTATAATACTTTTGCGTTTCCACACAGACGGATAGACGAACATGGCTAAACTAAACATTTTCTTCCAGTCCAGGAATGGACAAAGAAACATTATAATTTTTAACATGTATTTGTATTGTATATACACATTATAATGATTTCTGTACAAGTATATTGTTCAGTTACTCTGTTTGTAAAGGAATGTACAAATATTTAACGCCTAAACTTTTGCACGAGCAATTCGATGAATGACGACAATGCCGTTATATTTTTATATATTGATATCGTTGAATATATTTACATTAAGCAGAAACATCTGCTAACTAAACTATAATTCTTTTAAATACAGCAAAAATGTAAAAAAAAAAACAGAAATAGAAATGGATTTTATATTTTTTGCTTTATTTCTTATTATGAGTTTAGGAAATATCTCACAGCCTACAGTCAACCATGAAGGATATCAACCCAAATTAAGATTATTATTATCAAATCAGGGTAGATAATATGGTTAGCGTATTTTTCGCGGGATGAGCTTGCGGCGACGGATGCGGTACACGGTTGGGTATTTTGATAAATCCTATACTGACTCTTCATGAAATCTGAAAGATCACAAAAGGTTGGAACTTTCTTATTTCGGTGCAGCATTTCAAACGCTCGAATGGTTTCCAGGTCTAACTTCTTTAACGCCACATGTAAAAGCATAAAATCACTTAAATCATCAAGCTTAAGCGATTTAAGAGCATTCGCGGCTGTCACAAACTTGTCAATGAATATCTGATAGTTAGACGAGGATGCGGGCCCATTAATCTTCAAATTGAGCATTTGATCCATGTAGGTCGAAGCAAGAGTGCGCTTGTCTTGAAATCTGTCAACTAGACTATCGAGAATAAGCTGGTAATTGTCTGCGTTCAGAGTAATACCTGAAAAGACAGCTTGAGCCTTTGTAGACAGTTTTCCTATAAGATAATACAGCCTCTCTTCATCTGTAAGTGAAGGATTATCGTGCACTCTAGACTTAAAACTGGCATAAAAGAGCGGCCAGTTACGTACGTCTCCGTCGAACGCTACGAGCTCTATCGTTGGCAAAGAAGGTCTGGCTCTCTCCGCCGTAGAAGTCGGCAGAGGGGCCGGCGGGGGGGCTGCTGGCTGCAGCCGCTTGATCACCCTCCTGATGCGGCAGTACAAATCTTCAAAGGCTATAATCGGCTGATAATTTGGAACAGCCACCACTTTAGCTTTTAGCGACGTGCGATTATGTTCGTTTACAACCTCTTTGAACTCCAAACGAAGTTCATCAATAGTGTCAACTGCGTCAAGGAAACTCTCTCTACTTGCTTCATCTGTATCAACAACTAGCGATTTTTTAAGAGTTCAAAGAGGATGTTGCGTTTAGCCTCAAGCATCAACAGCTCGTCTTCATACTCGCTGCTGACACTTTCAAATTTCTTTGTATTTAATGCCATATATTGTTTTACCGCATAATAATGGTACTTAGCATCAGACAGCAAAGGCTAGTTCAACATATAACAAAATTTACCATTAAATGAACACAAAAAATATTATTTAGATTTTTTTTTAGTAAGCAGACTATAAGTCTAGACTAGTGGGTAACCCTGCCTATGGACCCGTCGGTCCTGGGTAAAAATCCTAGTAAGGGCATTTATTTGTGTGATGAGCACAAGCATTTGTTTCCAAGTCATGGGTGTTATCTATGTATTTAAGTATTTATATATTACAAATTATAAATATCATTCAATTTATTTATTAGTTGTCCTGCCAATAGTACAGAGGCCGGGTATCCATTTTTACGACGAGGCTTGTATAGTGCTTTTCTCAAACATACAATGAAATAAAATAAATGCTTCAAAAAATGAAATTTGCTCAATCACAACTCTGCCGTGCAATACTTAAACAACAGTAAGTGCTACTTTTGCGATTTTTTGATTTTTCTTGATTGTGGACCAGTGTCAAGACGCACAGATATATATAGTCCACGTGCGACAATGACAACGGGAACATAATAAAAATCGAAGCCTCCATGTACAGTAAGTCAGAAGAATTTAGTAAATTATTGAGGAAAAACTTACTAAACTGCCGTAATAAAGTTGTCAGCTGTGATTTTTTAGACTTTACTGATTAAAATACAGTAAATGTCTCTTGTCAATCCTAATTTAGCAAGTAAAGTGAAGTCAATACTTACGCCAAAAACTATTTAAAATGCAGTACTATATAAATGTTCTAAAATACGTGTACTGTGTTGGAAATGTTATTGATTTTTCAGCATAATTACTAATTAAAATGCAGTAAAAATGTTATATCATTAATTTAATTAGTATACTACATATAAAGCACTAGGAATATTGCCGGTTAAAATACAGTAATTGTATTCCTCACTGTAATTTAAGTGGTCGAACAGTCGTAAATAAGAGAGCAAAATGCAACCTAAAGTACATTAATAAGCTCACTTACTGTTATTTAAACTGTCATTTTGCTATTTTCAAATGTGTTTACTCTGCCGTGCAGTACTTAACGCATTCACTGCCACCGACGCACATATGCGTCACCGTGACTTTCACGCAGTGCCTTCGACGCACAGACGCGTTCATAGTATTAAGTGACTTTCACCCAGTGCCTTCAACGCATATGTGAGTTGTAAATTTTGAAATGTTCCTCTTACGTCTAAAATGTTGCTTGTTAAATCAGAAGATATTATAAATGGTAGTAGAAAAATATAAATAAAATATAATGCTGATGATTTGATGAAAAGACTATAGGTACGCACTTGAACTTATTTCTATAGTGTTCTGTGAATCGATTAAGTTGTAATCGATTGGTTCAATGTGATTAAAGAATATAAAATATTAATTACCGTGTTTCATTCAAAACAATGTTTCCTAGAGTTAAAATAATTATCTAGTACCAATGCGAACAAACCACTGTCAAATTAGTATGAACTCATATGTGCGGCGGAGGCACTGCGTAATAATCCGTTGAACTCACATGTGCGTTTGAGGCACCCAGCAAAGTGCGGCACCTGGCGAATGGCAAAGAAAAGAGGGTGGCAGTGAATGCGTTAAACAACAGTAAGTGCAAAAAGTGAGCTTCGAGAAAAACGCAAAAAACCCTTTCAAACCGGTTTTTTTAGTGGAACTCGATTATTATTTACAAATGTTTGAATATTATTACAAATATTTGTAAATTCTGCTGTGGACTGTCCTTTGGCACCGATGTCATTACACATTCGTACAGAAATATATTCCCGCTTTTAGTCTTTGCTGATTTATGTTCAATCTTTTTCACGAGCGTCCCTGTAGCATCGATACTTAATTTAATGTAATACGCCTTTCGGTGCTTTTTGTATAACAGTAACTGTGCCGCTGAGTAATAGTGAATAAAGAATTTATCTATTCCTATATCATGTATAATTCCTGCATACCTGGCAGAATGTTTTAAATGTACTAGGCTGTCTATTGGCGAACTATGCACCTGGGTACCCAAATCAAGTTCGCGTGTTTCTTGTTTGGCCTTCCTCAAGACGGAGGTGGGCCAGAGCGTTGGAGGTTTTAAATCGCCTTGCTCCATCTTGAGGAAGGCAAGTTCACGTCTATAGAGACTGGCGCAATTTCTTTTTAATTCATTGCCCACTTTAATCCTTTCTGCGCCGGAAAGCCAACGTGACCTCTTGTGAGGCACATTTCTGGTGTCGGGTGCACGCCACGAAAGCAATACGCTTTCACCTTCGACAGGCTTACAAAGTATTACTCCCGTGGCCGTAGCACCACACTCTCTGCAGAGTGCAGAGATTTTAATAAATTCCGAATTCTCACAAGAGGTGACATGGCCCCGGGTTATGGAATAAGGGCACGGTATTCTGTGCCCCTCCCAAAGTTTGTCTACTATTTTATTTGCCCAGCAGTTAGGAGGCAGTATCATCCTATTTCTCGGCTTGAGCCGGTCTTTTCTTTTATATTTTTTCATTACAGGCTGGATGGAGAGCCATTCTTCGGGGGAGAACATAATCTGAAAAAAAAAAAAGAATTTCAGGCTGCACCACTTGTTCAACTTCCTCATCTGTATCCAGGAACATATCGGTTTCCGAAACCGGAGAAGTGCTGTATACGGGTGAGGAAGTTGACCAAGATCGCCATAGACCCAGAACTAGGTGTATGTTGTGCCTGTTTTGTTTTACGTATTGATATATATATCTGGGCGTCACTTGATGACTCAAATCAGACGCTATTTGCTGCCATACCTGGGCTGTTGGCCCAAGAATAGATTGATTACATGGGTTTACTATTTCATCTTTTTTTGCCATTATGGCATTCACCATTACATCATTCGTAAATATAAGATATTTGCTGTTATAAAGTTGAAATAAAACTATCTAAGATTTTCCTAAGAAATCAAATATAGGTACTTATGGACACTACAGGATAAAATAAATCTACCCGACGTTAATGTAAGTATAAAATTTATATAATGTTAATGATCTAACATACTAATATTTCATAACATATGTTTAAAGTCCAGTGACACTCTACCCTTAGCCCTTTGCGGTGCTGGCCTTGAGCCATCTTTGATGGCGCTTTTTGTGGGGGCTCATCTCATTGAAGGCGATTCCGGGCGGTAGTGACCCTGCCTATGAAGCCGGTGGTCCTGGGTTCAAATCCCAGTCAGGGAGTTTTTTGTGTGATGAGCACAGATATTTGTTCCTGAGTCATGGGTGTTTTCTATCTATTTAAGTATTTATTAGTATCTATCTATAATATATATATCGTCATCTAGTACCTACAACACAACCCTTACTGAGCTTACCTGTTTGTGTTAACTGATTGTTCTGAAATATTTATTCATTTATTAAATTGTCGAAAGGGCCTCTACGCGTTGCCTCCCAAATGTCCGGAACACTATAACTAACAATGACATCAAAATGTTTAAAAAATTAACATCAGGTGTTTGCTATGACACCCGCTATTTTTGCCTCTGTATGAATAATCGTAAAAAAAAAAGTTACTTTGCAGGCTTAGGCCTGCAAAGTTATATGAAATTCCATTTCCGTCCTCTTCAGTTGCCGTGCCCAAAAAACCATACTTCCGAGTTTATTATAAAGAATGTAAAGACAATAGTTCATTGATTTACTTTGACAGTACCTACAACATTATTCTGGTTCATTTACTTCAACGCGTTTCTGTTGTTGAATACCTTCGCTTCCACTTCTAGCATTACGCGTTTAATGAAATACCGCAAATGATACGACCAGCATAGAAATACGGGATTTAATGAAAATAATCTTTATTTTGTAAAGGAGCTATTAGCTGGACCTTTAGAAATCTTGTGGCCGGCTGATTGGATATCGAGCGTCATTTTACTGAATTAAAAGTACTGGTACTCTAATTGGAAAGGTGGATTCTTGTACTTTCATTTATAGGTTTATTTCACAAGTTATAGAGGTTTTACTAAATCCTGTTTGAACATCATCGTCATGATATATATTTGTTATTAAGGGTTGATAATAAATCACTTATAATGCTCAGTATAATCTGTTTTGAGATGAACAACTTTTGATGCATATGAGCTAATATGATTCAATTGAATTAATGCTATAAACGACATGGCACATATAAATTATACAAATAAGTTATAAATAGTCACACATGAAAAAACCTAACCTTACCTAACACATGACACTTACACTTCAGGCTACAACAATTATAATTTTTTAGTTATTATAACAATATTTTTTGTAAATTTCCAACACAAAATTCTTCACGAAGACTAAATAAAGTACGGCTTAGCCATGTTCACGCGGGCGTAGACAATATTTTATTTAAAAAAAGCATTTCGTACATAAATAAATAGTCGTAACAATATTAAGTTTTGAAAATTCAACAATTCTTCAACTTCTTTTTGTATGGGATGGGTATTAAATAGGTACCTATTAAAATCATACCTATCTTTCATCATTTTCTTTTTTTTTTTCTATAGTAGTCAACATGTTGGCATAACAGTAAAAAAATATTTAAGGGCTAAACATCTTCCCATCTTATATCCAAATTCATGCTTTTCTCTACAGAAAGGGCTATTTTAGTTTCAAATCTCATAAAAATTGTAAAATAAATTAAAATCGAAACACTTCCTAAAATCTGATAAGAGAACATTAATTTAATATTTCGTTACACAGGACTGCAGCCGATTTAGGTGTCTTAATTGACAAATTAAAATTTCAAAGTTGATTAATACAACTTAATTTCAGATGCAAAGTTTCTCGTCCTTCGTTACGGAACTTTTCGGCTGTTGTTAGGTGATTCTATTAAAATTTACAATGTACTGTATAGGAGCTCAATTTGGCTTGCTGAACCCGTTGTTTAACCAAAAATTACTTTTACACATTTTTTAAATACTGATTTAAATTTTTACGGTTTTTAGCTTTACACACACATACATCGTTATCTTGCCAACAAACTGCTAACGCAGTTTGGCGATAGCAATTGCGTGATGGGCACCTTGCCTAGAGGGCATAATTTAGATTCTAATTTTACTTAAGTATTTTTAAGTTACTTGTTTTTATAGATATGATGTTGTGTAATGTATAAATTATAATAAATAAAAAAAAAAAAACACAAATTTATTATATATAATTAATTTTAATATTTCATTTATAATTCATTCGCAAAATTTCCAGTGTGGCTTCCCCAGTCTTTTGCCACGCCATGAGCATTCCATAAGTTTTAACCGATAACATCATAAACCGTATACATTTTTAACAACCCAAGGAAACCTCTTTAGAGCCTGAAAGCCTCAATACACTGTGGAGAAATCAAATATTTTTAAAAAGTATCCATTTAACATTGGCTTGTTTAAACTTTACATATTTGATAACCAATTAATTACGTTTGCTAGATTAACTCGAAGGGTCGGACTGGGTAATTGTAACGAAAATTAAGTGACCACACTTTATTGTAATTTGAATCTGATACTTACGGGTTATGGGGATGGGTTACATATATTAAACATAGAAATGGTGTAGATAATACAGTTATGTTCATCTCTGTCAATGTAAAATTGGAAAAATTATCTTAGTTTAGTATCACTGGTCTCTGCTAGTTAAATAAATAGTGAGTTTAGGGCCAGTAAAAAAACATCTCTTAGTTCTTAGTATTAATGTTAAAATCAGAAACTCCTTGGCCTAACTGGGTGTCATATTAAATTGATTTTTATTAAGGAGAAACGTCTACTAAGGTAACCAAAGCTTAGAAATAAGAGAAAAATGGAAAATCCACTGCTTCCTTAAGGAGTATTATAAAAGATGCGACGAAGAAATTCTCAACGGGTCTGTCTCGGGTGGCTCAGTAGGAAATCGCGATTTTGAGTCTAGCCCAAAGCAGTTTATTTTTCCACTTTTCATTAAGCATTATATTTAACACTTTCAATAATAGTTGGCTAGAAACAGCCCCAAGAAACAAGGCGTAAACAAGTCATTTCACAGAATGACGGTTCCAGCTACCTGATAACACGCATTCGCCTTAGGGCCCAAAACTTGTAATTACTTATGCACTAGTGACAACCGGTAGACATTTACATTAATATTCACGTTGTACCCCAATCAGCCCCCATTTAATTTCCAAAGCAAATTATCGAAACTCCCTCCCCCCGGAGAGATTTTCACTCAATTAATTTGATTCCTTTGATAAATGCTTTGTCTACAGCCCAGTTCGATGTTTTAGTTAAAGGTAGCTTGTTTGAGGAGCTGACTTACGATACGTTTAGGTAGGTTATTATATTGAAAAGCCATTAAACTGGGTTAGTTGGTCAATGAAAATAGGTGAAGATATAAAAAAAATTATTCTCATCGCAATAAGAGTTTTGTATAAACAATATAAGCATATTGACCGCGGTGTAGCATCAAGAAGGTCCAAGCTATTTTCTTTTGATTAATACTTCCTCCATGAAAACCCTTAACGGCTCAAAAAAAATGGCTGACCGTAATTTGTTGATGAAATGTGATACAAAATATGTACTTTTCATTCCACTTAAGTACATTACCAAGGAAATACGTCAATCAGCATTTCAAAAGCTAACAAAAGCACAAATGAAGCTGCAAAACAAAGTAACCTCGATGGGGGTGAATTCAAAATTCCACACACGTTTTCTATTTCACTCGGAGAGTACAATTTTTAAGTCTGTGCTAAAGCGATGTATAAAGCTGCTACGTGACACTCGCTCGAGGAATTTATGTTTTAGCACCGAAGACGGTGCCGACTCTGAGTATGTGTGTCAATAAAAATCCGACGTTAACTAGTCAATTTGGATTTTATTAACATTTGGAAGTGACGTGTTTTTGTCCGATTTGTCCGCAGTATGAATGAACTAAGGGGAGAAAATACTCAGACTCGTCTATGGAGCACCGTTAGCAGATGTTTCCATTTAATACAAAATATAAACCGCCTAAAAATCATGTCTGCGAAAAAGGAATTAATTTCGCCTTGTGAATGATAAGCTTTAACCATGAAAAAAATACGCTTACAAACCTTTTGAAAACGCTTTCCTTTAGCGTCAAAATGTGACTGGTGAAGAACAAATATGAACCATATCGGTCAGCAGGATAATTACTTTGACAGCGTCCGCCATAGCGTCTTTAAGAGTTCTTGGCGTTCAATCGTTAAACGTCTTCAAAAAAGTAAGTCCCACATCCTTCGGTCATACAGTCGCTGGCATTAGAATTCCTTTTAAATAAACTCTAAATTTCGCTGCTATGAAGCTAAAATGAATAAAGAGAAGTAAAAACAAACTTTGGACCATAAAAAGTACTCCGAAATAAAATATATTATGTATCTTCTCAGATTAAGCATCGGAAGCCAGTAAGGAATGGGTGCAGACTAGAGATTTATTACTCCGCTCAGGTACCTTTGTACCAGCGGAACAACCGTACCGGCGAAAACCGGCATTAAAGAAGGCGTAATTGCTTTTATACCTACTTCGTGATATATTACATGTTGGGTTTCAATTATTATGTTAATTTTATCGCCGTAAAGGTAAGGAAACTTTGTGAGAGATGGCGGTAGAAAAATAAAGTAATTACGGCTTAATGTTTTCGTGGTTATTGCTAACTGCATTTTAAATCGCTATAGGAAAGGTAAAATTCAAATAAACGACTATTGAGAAACGGTGTCAAAATAGCAGTTTTAAGTGCCACATATCGATCTGAAAAATGTTTAAAGGCAGATTTCAATAGAACTGAAGGACAAAAAACGCATCTAATGTAAAGAAGAAAAGCTGTCAAAATTATCAATTCTGCTCATTAGTTCGAGTTCATTCATTCGATTCACAGTCAAAGGGCGATCAGCTGATTCAATTTCTTTGATGTCTGCCTTATCGTGCGTAATGTAAATTGTGTAAATTAAGTTCACTACAAATTCGTCTGACGCTGCAAATATGATATAAGTACTAGCGAAATTAATATTTTAGTAATTTGCAAATACGAGTAAATATATTTTTTATTTTGTTAGGATAACATTAAGTTTAAGCGTGTCTGGCGTTTAATATATAGTTCTCATGATTCTGATTAGGAATAAATGCAAAAAGATACATTTATGTAATAACAATAAGATTATAGACGCGTTTTAGGATTGAATTCATCTCTTTTCGTCTTCTTCTCATTTTCTATTATGGCCATTATGTTTTTTGGGAGTTTTCATGCTAGTACATTAGTGGCAATGTCAACCCGTTAAACTTACTTGTATGTAATTAATGTTACCTCTGAAGATGTTGAAGATTGTTGTCGGTTTTAAATTAGGCGGCGGCACATAGGCGCGTTTTGTGAGCGTGGCGGTAGCGCAGCGTGACACCAGTGTGGCTAATGTAACGAAATAAGGCACACATTCGGATGGCAGCGTCGCGCCCCGCTGCGCTACGCTCACAAAACGCGCATATGTGCCCAAGCCTTTATACATTAAACAATACGCAAGTATTTTTAACATGATGGCACTAATCAGCCAGCACGCAATTAAAAAAAAAAGAAAAATCTTTTATTTGAATTCTGAGTCTTTATCACTGTTTCATATGTATTTGTAGTAAATATCACAAATCGTTAGCAAATTCTGTTGCTGACTGGAGTTCGGCAAAGTCACCTGCTTCAATCTACGTCTACACTAATATTATAAAGGCGAAAGTTAGTGAGTGTGTATGTTTGTTGCTTCTTCACGTCTAAACTGGGGCGATTTAAGAAAATTTGGTATGTAGTTTGCTGATTTCCTGGATTAACACTTAGGCTACGTTTTTTCCCAAATAAAATGCGGAGAACACGGCACAGCTAGTATAAATTATAAAATGGATAAGTTAAAAAACTTACGCATCTTTTTTCTAGAACTAAAATAGTTTCCTCTTCATCGGCGCATATTTTTTATTCAGGCAGCTCGTCTCCGAGCTTTCGCGTCGCCTTCATTATTCATAATCTTGTCCGAAACGCGACCCGCCGTGGGGACGCGTTACTTATACACTATCTATCCTGAGGGGCTGGTGCACATTAGGAGGTTTTGGTATTGACAATACAAGAACTGCTTTGAAGGAGTTTTTTTTTTTATGACATAGGCGGCAAACAAGCAGACGGATTGCCTGGTGGTAAGCAATTACCGTCGCACAGACGTAGATATGACCGATTTAGGCGCCCAAAAGTCGATTTTGCAAAAATCAACATATTGATAAAAAAATGCCACGTGGAGGTAGTCTATAGACCCAGGCATATTATATGACCCTCCCCACTCCTTATCATCAAACCTGAACCGCATAACAGGCAGTCGAACTCTGACTATCGCTCAGCGCGCAAGTTTCTGTTCTCGACGCTCCAAAATATTGTAAGTTTTCCCAAGTGTTTAATTCGTTTTTCTGACGTTTTCATAAAGTTTTTTTTAAATGTTTCTAGTTATTCAGGTAAGAATTTATATATCTCAATAATTTTATATTACATTTTTGACATTTATCATATATTTTGAACTCGTTAAATATGACCCTTCACAAAATGTTGTTATTTGTGAAGTGTAATTTTTTCAATGGTATTTTTGTTATACTTCAGGGTGCGTCCCTGTCTTGTGTTGTATATGCCTGAACAGATTACTTAGTCGTCTTTATGGTGTCTTAGAAATTAGCCGCCACTAGCCGCCCCTTTGTGGTCTTAGAGGCTTTCAAAGATAACATGAAAGAAGCATTGAAAGTGAAGTGAGTGATGTATAAAGTGAAAGTGAAGTGATATTTAGTTATTTTTATTGTAGTGTAGATTTGTGTGTATTTTAATTTTGTATTAAATAAATTTAAAATATATTTTTTTTTATTTTTTAAAATATTTTTTTATATATATATATTTTTTATTTTTTATTGACAGAATACAATTGAATTTAGTATAAAACAACGTTTTTACATTTTTTATCCCATTTTGTACCGATTTATACCCTAAAATAATTTTGGCCGCCTAAATCGGTCATATCTACGTCTGTGCGTCGCCCATGAGCACCCGTAACACCAGAGGAGTCACAAGCGCGTTGCCGGCCTTTAAGGGGGGTTGGAGCTCTGGAAACCTTACTCATCATCAGGAACACAACACTGCATACCTGAATGGTAGCAGTGCTATTATGGCTGTGGTCTTCTGTAAGGAGGAGGTACTTCCCCAGTTGGGCTGCCCCAGATTCAAGCGTGATGGTCATCGCTGTGCCCTACCTCTCATTGTTGGACGTAGTTTAAGGACATACCCGGGTCCAAATGCAAGGATATTTTGAATACCTTTAGAGTATATGGTCAACTTCTTTTAAGGGTTCACAAACTGTGCTTATTGTTAGCTCCAGTGTTAAAAAGTTTTTTGTAAAGCATAGCTACCAGACGATCGGTCTGGCTTAGTGGGTAGTGCTTGCCTATGAAGCCGAAGGTCCTGGGTTCGATTCCCAGTCAGGGCATTTATTTGTGTGATGAGCAGAGATATTTGTTCCTGAGTCATGGGTGTTTTCTATGTATTTAAGTATTTATATGTATCTATTTATTATATATATCTTCGTCTAGTACCTGCAACACAAGCCTTATTGAGCTTACCGTGGGACTAGGTCCATTTGTGTAAGAATGTCCCGAAATATTTATTTATTTTATTTATAGCTGTATAGCTAAAAAAAATCGAAACTGCTTTTGTAGAGGTAGGTAATTAGTTCTAGCGAGAGATACCAGCGAGTGTCGCTCGCTAGATCTACATAGTTACGTGTTGTCGTTTTTTGTCGAGCACATTTTGTCGTTTGCTCCGCAGAAATTGTACAAAAATATTTCTACTCTTCTAAATAATTACTGTATAATTTCTTTTGCATGCCTTTTATATTTATTTATAACATCTTATGTGAATATATTATGTTATTGCAATAAAACTTTGAAATTGATAATATTGAAATTTATCGCGTACGTTATTTATTTAAGATTTTCGCTATTTGAATTTGTTACTTGCATTTATATCTTGTAGCTAAGTATTTTAAGTAATTTCTTTATGTAAGTCAAATTTAACATAAAAATATTGAAAAACAGTGTAAACATCCATGACGGATCCGTTTCAAGCTTAGCTTAAACCAGATATATACTAAAATATGTATGAGATGAATTTACCAATGGAAACGTTTATAATTATAACTAAAGTAACCAAGACTATAGAAAGATTACTTACATTAACTTCATATTTTTAAAGGTTACTTTTATTTGCAGCTAGTGTGTTCGACGGCCTGCCACTATCTGTTTTTAAGATAGGGTGTCCATGTGGGTCTGATTTATTGTGCTCAGCCCGCGTCGTTCGCTGTAGGGTTTTCCTCTTTCATGGTCATAATCAGTACGCGAATCTGTCTCCGAAATGATTTCATTTTATAGACGTCCCGTATGATGGTAAAAAGGACTCACTAGTTTGAGGTTAATGTTTTGTTTTGTTGTTATGGTTTATTTTATTTATATTTCCGATTACTTAAAGATAAGATATTTTAGATTAACTACTGTATTTTTTTAAAGATTTTTGTATTTTAACTTTAATGCATTTCAAAATATCACTATGATGTCTGACAACTATCTAACGAATCAATTTTAAAACATGCATGGCGTGGTATTTATAGGTATTCATATACCAGCTACGAAAAAATACTTAAATTTCATACTAAGTTATTGCCAAATCGTGATTTAAATTATTGCCGTCGAAAATGTGTCACTATACTACTTAGATTTTCTCCGGAAGTAGATTAATTGTTAGGAGTATACGAGATCTCAGACGTTTAGCGACGAGATACCTTTGGGAAACGTGTTCAAGGAATATGCATATTTTTTTATGATATAAGAGGCAAACGAGCAGACGGATTGCTTGAGGGTAAGCAACTACCGCCGCCCATGGAAACTCGCAACACCAGAGGAGTCAAAAGTACGTTGCCGACCTTTAAGATCTCTATACGCTCTTTTCTTGAAGGTTTGGATGTCATATCGGTCCGGAAATACTGCACACGACAATTTATTCCAAAGTTTTGCTGTGCGAGGCAGGAAGTTTCTAGAAAAACGCACAGTTGAGGACTGCCAACCATCCAAGTGGTGATGATGAAAGTGTTGTCGTGTAGAGCGCTGGCGGAAGGAAGCAGCAGGGATTAACCCGAACAATTCCTCGGAGCACTCTTCGTTGTAGATGCGGTAGAAAATGCAAAGTGAGGCCACATCTCTACGCAGTGCCAACTTCTTTAACAGCTGAGTAAAGGGTCAATAATGAACTCTGTTGCGTAAGCTCAAGCATAGTAAGGTTTTTCACATTTACTTAGCAAAAAATGTACCTATCAAAGCGTTTTTAGTCAGCATCCTAAATGATACCCACGTCACTCCAATCGTTTTTCGATTGATATTTTATTGTAATAAAATTCTGCCTTCAAGTCAGCGATACTGTTCTCTGAAGAAGGTCATAAAGGACAGACATCAAGAACTGTACGTTGTTCTTTTGTGAAGCGAAATATGGTTTCCCTCGAGATATTTTATGGTTAAACGTTATATTGTCAGTCAGCTAGTATGATTGAAAAGCTTCAATCATTCAGTGTTCATATTCTTTATGACTATATTAAATAGCTTCTTTACAATTCAAATAGGAGTAAAACAAAAAAGTAGCTTAACCCTTTCGTTGACAGTATAGTTACGTTCCCAGCCTGTCGACGTAGTGTCAGCAAATGCATTGAAACTTGAACAGCTTAACCCTGATTTTTCAGTTGGTTCAAAATGAATTGAAAGCGCTTAGCACTTAAATCACTCGACCTAGAAGAATGAGTCTAATCAATCTTCTAGGAACACTGATGTAAGATGTGACATATATCGACGATTACACACGACTCTGACTTTATTGTGTTTTAAAGGACAAAGGTCGTAGAAGGAGAAAGGGCATAGACCGTCCCCTTAAGGGTTAAGGTCGTTATAGTATTGCATTTGTCTACTATTTTAGTCAGAAAACAAGCGAGCCACTATACTATTATTTTGCGTGTTCATTGTACTACTACGAAACCAAGTGCGGTAAAAAGTTTAGTAGCAACCAAAGACATTATATATAATAGATATTTAAATCAAAAGAAAAATAGAAAAAATTGACTCGCAGCGGGACTCAAACCCACAACCACTGGATCATTAGCCCAGTGCACACCCAGTGTACATATATCACAACAAGAAGTATAGAAGGCATCTTTACACAACTTGAGTGAGCCCCACGGCAAGCTCAAGAAGGCATGTTTTGCACCTATTCTGCCATACATTTATTTTCAGCCGTATGCAGTCCACTACTGGCCATAAGCCTCCCACAAATATGATCTTGGGGGTAGTTGCCATAGTCGCCATGTTTGACAGGCGGTTTGGCGACCGCAGAAGCTAGGTGTTGGGTTTCGACGGACGGTGCTGCCTGTCCGTAGGATTGTAGCCTCTTACAACACCCGCGGGACGAGCTGGGGTGGTGCTATTCTAGTCAGCCGGCATCACACGACCCACGATATATTCAGCCAACGATATATTATATAATATGAAAATATATAGAAAACACCTATGACTCAGGAACAAGTTTCTGTGCTCATCACATAAATAAATGTCCATCCTAGTATTTGAACCCAGGGCTGTCGGTTTCATCAGCAGGATAAGTAAGGACTCTCGTTTGAACTGTCTGATGCTACATACGAACGTGGACCCAACATACGTGCATGCTACCATGTGACAGGCTTTTCCTTTGTCAACTTGTAGATAGCTGTCAATAGAACTTTCCTCACAATCAAACCTGCATCAACTGTCAGTTTAATGTCGACTCGACTTGTCCTGTCTTACTCTAACTTTTTTTATGGCTGCTTAATATTTAATGATTATAGACTAGTCGTTCTCCGCTTTGTTCTCGTAAGTTTGTCAAAATGTCAATCCTAGATCTATGAGACAGTTTTAAATATTTCCTTATTAGTATTTCTTTTCCGTACACTGGTATACGTGTGGCGTACAATGGTGTTCCGGACATTTGGGAGGCGTACGCGGAGCTGGATCGAGCCAACGCGCAGAGGCCCTTTCGACAATTTAATGAAATGTGAGGGGTACACTAAACGGATGTTGCCCCTGTCCGTATCATGGCATCATGGGACGCGCACAGAGACAGCACCCGCCATGGTGTAAGGACTATTAGTTTTAATGGAATCTACAATGTACTAGGCTTTTGGGTGGAAAGGATGGATTAGCTACTGGGCTATTGAATAAAAAACCGGACGTCTACCTAATAAAACGGTATACAATTTTATTTCGGGTAGACGGTGACGGTGGTATTTCTATTAATATTCCTTATTTAAAATATGAAACATGAGTATAAGAACATTTAAGGTGTGTGTATAGCGTTTATCTCCGGCGTTATTCGGCGTTCCCTTTTAAAATTGCACGCCGTGCAAACGCAGCGGCGTAGCAGCGGGCAAATTTGTACTTGTATTTGTATTGTTAAAGCGTGGGCACATTAGCGTTTCCGTCCCGCGATCTCTCAACTTCCAATATAAAACCGGACGCTGCGGCCACGCCGCGTTCACGCAGCAAGGAGATTACTGTGGGATCGAATGGCCGTAAACACGGTGTCTCCGCATCATGCAATTTACGTATTTATTTTTTGATTCAAAAAACTAGAATTTTCTATGTAGAAAAAGTGATTCGGCGAACATAGTACCGATAAAACGCGCTCTAGTACACAAGTCTGCGACCTCTAGATAAAAAAATCGTCTGCATCATATGCCTATGATATGATATTGATATTATATTATAATAGATTTTTGCAAATTGTCCCAAATGGAGCAAGAGTAATTACGAGGACATGATTTACGTTGGTAATATTATATGTCTCTCCAGAGGACATCTTAACTCGAGTATGTGTTGGGATGGAAGCCAATAAACGAGCGATTTATTGTTTCAAACAATATGAATATTATTAAAAGTGGAATCCATAGTCACATTAAATAAGTAAAATGCACTTACGAGTAAAAGACATTCTTAGAATTTACCGCTTCTTTGTTCTGGTTATTGTTTTGATTTTAAGAATGCCTTGCTCCTTTAATAATAATATATTTTTCACTTCAATTGCTCGGAAAGAACTGATTTGTGTTTTAAAAACAGATAGCAAATTTGTATTTTATTCACAAGAGTGCAAAGTAATTTCATAGATATTGTTTATTACTAATCTAGTGGTTTTTTGATGTTAGCTAAATTGTATATTCTTTTATTTAAAGTTTTTGAATGATAAGTGAAGAATGACAATAATTTTGAATATAGTTGCTATTTTATCGGCTATCGCGCTATGAGATCTGATAGCGCGTGGCATATGTCCATCAGTGAATATCCGTAGCTAATAGGTAAAGCCGTTTGTGAATAACCGTAAACTATATATATATAAACGTGAAAGTCCTGACTGACTGATCAACGCACATCCCAAACCTTTTAACTTAGATGGCTGATTTTTCCACAATAGGTAGTTTATATACCGTAAGCACCCACTAAGAAGAGATTTTTGGAATTCTACCATTAAGGGGGTAAAAAAGGGGTTGAAAGGGTGTATGGGGATTCTGTAAAATGTAAGGCTAGTAACTTAAAATTTTGTGTAAACACTCCTTATCCAAACACAAGAAAAGTCATTTCAGCGTTTTTTGATATTCATCCCCGAAGAAGAGGTCAAAATGAGGGTCCTCCTGCGCGTGCGAAGCCGGGGGAAAAAGCTAGTAAGAAATATTCGTATAACCCTCTCGTTGCGTAGCCTCTATGTATTATCGTGTGGCTAATGGGAATTATTGTATGCGAGTCGCGGGTCAAGTATTACGTAAACAAGCTTTGATGTAGCCCTCTTGAGGATACAGGGCGAGATGTTTGTCACCATGAGTGAATGCATATATCTTGTCTGTTAGTGCTAAATTATGCGATATTTTTTTCCACAGCAACCTTTAATAGTAGATTATGTATCTGTGCATAATGAAGAGTATTTTACAACAGGAGTGCGATCATATCACACGATTGTTGTAATGCCTAAGTATGTATAGTTCCATACACTACTTTATCTACACACATATCATAAGTGTTTTAAGGTGGGTTCAGGAACCGTAGGGAAATGACCTGCATTATTACTAGTGTTACTTGTAATCATTAAAAAGTCAACGAACAAAACAAATGACTGCTTGGAATGGCGGCGTTGCGTATTTCGTATCTCAGTCAAATATTTCATTAAACCATAGACAAGCGAATGAAGTCTCTATTCTATTGTCACTCGAGTTCAAATGTTGTTCGATTTATATTAACCCGGCCAAGAGCATGTCGGGCCACGCTCAGTGTAGGGTTCCGTAGTTTTTCGTCCGTCACGGTAAGTGTTTAAAATGGGCTATTTGATACATTGTTGCTGACATATTAATATTAAGCACAGAACTCTAAAAACGGGCCCACAAAGGACGGTGACAACTAAAGAAAGAGTTTTAGATCCCAACTATACATGGAAAATTCGAAAAAATGTTGTGAATTTCAGTCCCACCACGAGTAGTAAGAAGGGGTTGTAACATGGAGTGATAACCAGCCAGCGTCATTTGAAATCAGTCAGTCAGTCAGTTTCAACCTAGTTAATGTGCATGTATGCTCCGACCCCATTAAATCAGAAAGAATCTTAAAACCGCCATGTAGGGTATAGGCGTTCCACGTACAGCGACATCTATCGCCAAATTAAGTAAACTATAACTAACTAAGTGTAAGTTTCTTTTGACGTAAAAAATGTCTCGAATGCGTAAGTGATACTATCAGTATGAGTGATACTATCAAATAATATGAGAGACGGTCGCATTGGGCGATGGATATTAGTGCAGATTCTTATTTACGGTTAAAACTAAACGCGAAATTATACATAAAACGGCGGCGCTACCGCGAACAACGATGTTCGTAAATTTCGGACGATTACCTCTGTCACTCTCTTAACGCCTTAATTGGAGTAAAAGAGAAATGCTCGACATATACAAACTTCGATGTTCGCGGTACCGGGCCGGAAGTGTTGAAGTGTGTCTTGTCATTTTAATAGAGATTTTGACAGCCATATCTTAGGGAATAAGGGCTAATTTATTAACAATTTGTAAGAAACTATCGCCTTAACGACTTTAGTGCTGGAATAATATAAAGTCCCTATTTTGCTCGCAAAAAAGCCTAAGATATATGCAATCCTGCGGCGCTTTCGTCTTTCTCGAGGAAAGCAGAGACCATTTTACCAAAAACGCGTAAGATGTATGAAATCCTGCGGCGCTTACAGTTTTCGAGTTGATAAAGTTTGTATGGGGGAACAATATTTTCGTTTTTTAGTATATTACTCGATTTTTTTCATACTTTCTCACCGTTAAAACCTTTCCTGAGCTACTAAAAATATTTCAAGACCAAAATTAGCCAAATCGGTAAAGCCGTTCTCAAGATAATTATAGCGTGACCAAGAGAAATGGGGGTTCATTTTTATGTATATTATTTTTTCAAAACTATTGAACCTATCAAGTTCAAAATAATTTTCCTAGAAAGTTTATGTAAAGTTCTACTTTTGAGATTTTTTCATATTTTTGAAACTTGTGGTTCAAAAGTTAGAGGGCAGGGGACGCACTTTTTTACTTCTGGAGCGATTATTTCCGAAAATATTTACATGATCCAAAAATGATGTTAAAAACCCTTATTCATTTTAAATACCTATCAAACAATATATCACACGTTAGGATTAGAATGAAAAAAAAAACACTCCCACTTTACGTATAGGGGGTACCCTAAGAAAACATTTTTTCTACTTTTTTATTTTGCACTTTGTCGGCGTGATTGATATACATATTACTACCAAATTTCAGCTCTCTAGTGCTAACGGTCACTGAGATTATCCGCGAATGGACGGACGGACGGACGGACGGACGGACGGACAGACATGGCGAAACTATAAGGGTTCCTAGTTGACTACGGAACCCTAAAAACATAACGCATTGGCGTTTCGTATCAATGACTATTTTAATATCTATAGATACTGAAATAGATACCCCACTTTAATTTGACAGCTGTTCCAAATTTAAACTCATAGCCTACTGATTTCAGTAGTTAATGGTAACATTACATCTCTATTGATTTCTGATGGTTGGTAATGCTGATGCATGCGGTCAGTGCCTACGGTTTTTGGACGCATTTTAGAGCACTTATGAATTATGTACGTAGATAAACCCTATTTCCTTTAAACCTTAGTCTTTGATCGTTATCGGTCTTACTAAAAATCGAAATATACCGCAGCCGTATATTTATCTATATATCTTGCCACGGACATACACCTGGACTATGGCCTCCCCCATAGACCGCCACAGAAAGCGGTTTCTAGCATACTGCATAATAAGAGATCATGGGTTAATGTAGTTTGTGGACGTCCGACGCCACATGAATAAAGTTTGTCTATAGTGTGGTTATTGCTTGTTTATTTTTTCATATCAATTAACAATAGTATGACATATTATCATAACAGATTTACGTCACTATTACGTAAGATAATGAACGTAAACATTGAGACCTTCGTGAGTTATTCAATGTTGTGTTGCGCTTTGCTCAGAGATGTTGTGGCCTTTTCAAAACTCTGAAGAATCATTTTCTCAGAAATGGATTTTTGAACACAATGAAAGTGGGATTTGATATCACAAATACACGACGACATTTCATTTTGTTGTTTGGTGTAACCAAAGTGACCGCCTTTGAACAAGTGTAAAGTTGATACGTTGAAGTTCAAAGATGAATTAAGTTGAGAAGTGAAGATATATTAAAACATTAATGTGTGCAGTCTATAAATAACCTTTAAATTTAACAGTATAAGAAATAATTATACTTAATTTTATTAAAACTATTAAATGAAAGTTAATAATAAACTATATTAAGAAGAACTTAGAACTGGGCAAATGTGTACCACTACAGGTAAATTTAGTTTTAGCTTTATTTTAAATTATATGGAGAATTTAAAAATCAAGTCATTTTATCTGTGAAATTCAGGAAAATACGTAAATTTTGTTATTTATCTGAAGTAGGAGTTTGTTTGAGATACATTTTATTATTTAAAAACTGTATACTTATTTGTTTTTTTTTTTTTTAGGAAGCATTCAAAATGATGTTAATTAGCTTAATCTTCAGCTCTCTGATCGTAATTGTCATTGGTGACTGTGAATCCTGCAGCGAAGGCCATTGCCAGTCCAGGATAACCCTACTGGAGAATGTGGATATCACTGATCATTTAGCTATAGATTGGCTCAACAATATCCTTTACGTTCAGCTCAACTCTGTTATAAACATTGCACTATATATTAAGAATTATGCAATCGCAAAAGCGCATGTGGTCCAAATCTTCGAAACAT
The DNA here is from genome assembly GCA_022674325.2 of Grapholita molesta. Taxonomy (NCBI): domain Eukaryota; kingdom Metazoa; phylum Arthropoda; class Insecta; order Lepidoptera; family Tortricidae; genus Grapholita; species Grapholita molesta. The sequence continues at coordinate 15,499,845 of CP053129.2, forward strand.
CTGGTATGACCGTTAGACAATCCACACAGGACTTGTATACAGCCGACTTTAGGTCTAACATTTATAGAATTCCAAAAGGCACAAACGAAGCAGAAGTCGAATCAAATGGCGTTTTAGACGGAATTGTTAATAAAATGTATTATAGCAACAGACTTTATTTGACCAAAAAGAAAGAAGAAAATTTATTCCATTTCAATGAGGCAAGTCTGATACCTGCCAAAGATTTGTCTGATTACTTGATATCTGACTTTGTTAAAACTGAAAAGGGGGTTTATTTTGTTGCCAATAACACAGTATATGAATACACGCGACCATTCAGTGGACCACCAAAAGTATTGGCACCGAAAAAAATGTTACTTTCTATAGATCAATTTGACAATATCTATCTAGGATCAGAAGTTGACAAAATTCTGTATAAAAAGAGTAATGTGTCACAGAAATTATATGTTTTTGCTGCATATAAAACAGGAAATATAAATGCATTCGTATTTGACAGAGACAATAATATCATAGTTCATGACTCCAAAGAAAAAAAACTTGTTATATGGAAAAGGGAGATGACTACTTGCTCAATAAATTTACCACATTGTAGTGTCCAAATAAATGTCAACAAGATCCTAGCTACGCCAGCCAACGAAGATAACGAAGAGGTTGATGTAGAGGATCATAGCGAGAATGTTAATGACGAACTTTTTTGGAAACTATATGATAAAACCAGAAAATGAAGACAAGTATCACAATCACGGACGTAATTAATATTAATATTAGTTTTATGGTATAAACCATTTTTTTATGTTGTACACATTATTCTTATTAACACACAATAAATGTTTGTTTTTGTGATCAGTTTTTGTAAAAGTAATCATTGTTAGTTGTTGGAACGATGTACCTATTACTGTTAAAGAAAATAATGTAGTCTATGACCTAATAACTAGATAGAACACTGATTGTTTGTCGACAAATTATATTCAATATACACATTACCTCAGATACAATGAAAACCTTTGGCAATTGACAACATGACCATCATCTCCTCATATACCTCATAGAGCAGCTAAACACGCGGTATTTATAGTAAGTACAGCTTTTGCTACTTACGAAGGCGAGTGGCTTTTTTATTCCTGTATAAATTTGACTAATTCACTCGCCTACGTAAATTAGAAAATCTATACTATAGTTCAAATTACTATACAGTTGCGACCAATAATGCAACCCGTCTTTTAGAACCTAGAGTTGTTATAAGTTAAAGTTGGCCTTCCCGGTTCCCGATTGAGCTAAATGTTTTCATGCATTGGTACATCGTGGCAGTGCAAAATTGTGATAACATGAAGCTGATCTGATGCTGGAACTAGAAAGCAGCCATGTAAAAACCTGGTCACATGTCATAATACAATCAAAATTGATATATGACTCACTACTAAGCCGCAGCGCTGGCTCCGTACGTGCTAGACTACTGGCTGTGGGGACAAGGGAAGTAGGTGCCTGGCTACAGGCATTTCCATCTGTAACCACCGGTACTTTCCTTGAACCCCACACCTTACGCGTCGCAACTTGCCTGCGGCTTGGTATTCGCGTTTGCGCTCCACACAGATGCCCCTGCGGCAACAACGTTGACTCTCTGGGTCACCACGGGCTGTCGTGTCAGTGGAGCGCTGGCCGCTTCTCCCGGCACGCTGCCATCAACGACATCGTCCGCCGGTCTCTGGCCAGCGTCAACGTACCGGCTCTTCTCGAGCCACCTGGTGTTCTCCAGGACGACGGCAAGAGACCGGACGGGATGTCGTTGATTCCATGGAAGTTGGGAAGGGTGCTAGTGTGGAACGCCACCTGCGTCGATACGCTGGCCCCTTCCCATCTCCATGGCACGTCAGTTAAGCCCGGGGCAGCTGCAGAGACGGCTGAATCTTTGAAAAAGGCAAAATATAGGAGTCTCGGGGCCGAATACAATTTTGTACCTTTTGGCGTCGAGACCCTTGGCCCGTGGGGACCAAGTGCCCATGCCTTTTTCAAAGATTTGGCCAAACGTCTTATCGACGTTACTGGTGACCGGAGAGCTGGCAGCTTCCTCGCTCAACGCATAAGCATTGCGATACAGCGAGGAAATGCTGCCAGCGTTTACGGCACCATGCCACGGGGGGATCTCTTATTTTAGATATTTTAGGTTTAGTTTTTAGTTATTTATAGTTTTAGTATTTTATTTTATTTAAGTTTCCTTGTGTTATTAATTTGTTCGTTGGATAAATAAACGCTTAATTATAATTGAATTGTCCATAATTTTCATCTTCACATACTTATTGATATATTCCTATAAAGTTAACAAGTAAATTTTCTACTTCAAAAAACAAGAGATGCTTACCTTATACAATAAGCATGTTCATACAAATAAATATCCAGGTGACTGGTACAGTCAGCAGCAAAAGTTGCTAAGCGTTTGAAATGTTCAAAATGACCTACACGCGCTCTTATTCTCTTGACAATAGAGACGTGTTGACCTCATTTTGAACACCCCAAATGCTTAGTTACTTCTGCTGCTGACTTTACTATATTTCAACGGCACTGGCTTGTAAATAATCTACAAAGATTTAGAGGAAACGGTTCCGGAGACCTTTTTCAGATTTGAAATTTATTTAGATTAATGTATAATTATGTCAAGCTGGCGATTAAGGCTACAAGAAACAGTATGGTAAGTACAGTCAACCAATTTGATTTACGGGCCACTTCGTTCCTTGTCACAGTGAAAATCTATAGGAAAGACGCAAAAGATCTCTCATTAACGTCACTGTGACAAGGTTCGAAGTGGCCTAGAAATCAAATTAGTTGACGTAGAGTCAGCAGCAGAAGGGGGTAAGCGTTTGAGGTGTTCAAAATGATGTCAACACATCTATATTGTCAAGAGAATAAGAGCGCGTGTAGGTCATTTTGAACACTTCAAACGCTAAGCCACTTTCGCTGCTGATTGTACATGCCGGAAAGAAATCTAGCTTGTTTGAATTATAGATTCAGATCGAGTTGCCCCGCAATACGGTTTCGACGATTAGATTCAAGACTCATAGGTCGATAATTTCTTGTACCTATATCACACACCTTTTTTATGACATAGGCGGAAAACGAGCAGACGGATTGCCTGGTGGTAAGCAATTACCGTCACTCATGGGCACCAGGGGGGTCACAAGCGCGTTGCCGGCCTTTAAGGGGGGTTGGAGCTCTGGGAACCTTACTAACCATCAGGAACACAACACTACATACCTGACATGTAGCAGTGCTATTATGGCTGTGGTCTTCTGTAAGGAGGAGGTACTTCCCCAGTTGGGCTGCCCCAGACTCAAGCGTGATGGTCATTGCTGTGCCCTACCTCTCATAAACTTTCTTGAAACGTCAGCTTCTAGGATGACAAATTGCAGAGTTGGTGTTCTGTAATATCATCCCTATCTCCCTGTTTAAGCAACAAGATTATTTGAAAGAGACATGTGTCACAGGGCTAATAAAAAAAAAGAGAAATAGTACATTGTGCAACGAGGGTGGTAAGTAAGGAATAGTAAACGCGAGTCTATTAGAAGCCCGACGACGAAGTTGGAGGGCTTTTAATGACTGTTATACACTTACCATCCGTGATACACACAATGTTTTTCATCACATTTGCGAGGAAACAAAATAAATTCGTTGGTAAAATTAGTAACTTATGTAGGCTTAAAATCAAAATACACTTTGAAAACTAAAATCAGACCGCATCCACTAAAAGAGATTGTCAACTTTTTTCAATGTCTTCCACAGATAATGCTAACAACTGCGTTTTGTTTTCGAAGTTGACAGACCATCCTGCCAAATAGTATCAATTATCAAAATGAAATATGAAACAATTATTTTTATTAAATACTAACCATTCAATTGCAGTAAAATTTAATATAAATATGTATTTTATACATATTAAAAGTTGGTTGTAGCAAACTTTTGAAGATATGAAATACACCTTGGATGATTGGAAACATCCTCAGTCTGAAGTGAAATATGAGTTCTGTATATTTTTAAAACTAAACTTAACACCCCGTGTGAGGCAAATCGGGTATAACTGCTCTGTACGCTCGCAAGTAATAACGCCATTGACAAGCAAGTGTGATGAAAATATTTTAAACTCATTTAAATCATATCATTTCAACGCTTTGACGTTCATAAGTGCATGTAATGTGCCTAAATTGAAAAATAAAGATCTGTCTTTTTTACGTAAGTTTCAATAAAATAACATACATACATTACATACATTTCAGCCGTATGCAGTCCACTGCTGGACATAGGCCTCCCACAAATATAACTTGCATCATGTTGGGGTTAGTTGCCGCAGTCGCCACGCTTGGCAGGCGGGTTGGCGACCGCAGTAGCTGTAGATTGCGTTTCGACGGACGCTGCTGCCCGTCCGTAGGATTTTTCCCTTGGTCGCCTCTTACGACACCCGCGGGAGGAGAAGGGGTGGTGCTATTCTAGTCAGCCGGCATCGCACGGCCTAAAATAAGGGGCAATAAAATAAGGGACTGATAAATCAATGCTCATTAATCATAACAACATTTTTTTACGATATTTTGCATTATCTGTCCACAATCAGCTACTGCTAATTAACTGTGTACCATCCAGGTACCGACTCAAGCCTTTCTAATTAATAACGATTGCTGTTCAACGAACCATTACATTGTGCCCAGAGGAAATGCCCTTTTTTCGGCCTTCTGTGTAGACAAGGGTTGTTAGGAAGTTTACAGGGTCATGTTTTGCACTCCACTGTACCATGAAAGACTTGTTTGATCATTTAATACGAGATAACATTTAATGTATTAAACAACCTTGCCTCGCCCGATTAGTTGAAGCGGAAGACCATACAAGAAAAAAGAGAAGAAAAAAATGTGTATAAAACACTCTTGATACTCTTGGTGTTTTATAAGTCATAACACCTATGGTACAAATTTAAATAAATAAATAAATATTTCAGGACAATCTTACACAAATCGACCTAGTTCTACGGTAAGCTCAGTAAGGCTTGTGTTGTAGGTACTAGACGACGATATATATAATAGATAGATACATATAAATACTTAAATACATAGAAAACAACATGCCCTAACTGGGAATCGAACCCAGGACCACCTTGTAATCTTAGATTCACAATAATCTCAGAATGTCTGCGATGTGGCTTAAACGGGGATTTGAACCCAACAAACGCGACTAGTTGTCAAGTGTTGTCATTCGTTTTGCTTTTATTGACATCTCTGTCGACCAACATTTTTTGTATATTAAGGTTTTTTTTAAATACAACAACGATGGCAAACAAGCATACGGCCCGTCTGATGGTAAGTAGCTACCGTAGCCTATGGATACCTGTAACTCCAGAGGATTCACATGCACGTTGCCTACCCTGCCTACCATCAGGCGGGCCGTATGCTTGTTTGCCACCGTCGTTGTATTAAAAAAAATATGTAATGTAAAATTAAGGTAGCTATTTAGGACATTACATCCATTAAAGCCTATTAGTAAAAGTAGATCCAGTGACATATATTCCAATAGGTTTCTTCTTATCGTTTATAAAATTTGCCCAAATATTTTCTGACTATAAGCATAGATAGACATATAAACATTTTATATTTTCCTGACATTATATCACCCCGAAAGAGATGAGTATATTTTTAACAAAATAAGTTAAAATGACATTATTTCGAAATAGGAACAAGCTTCCTGAAATACAGGCGGCGAGCTTGATTTCATTTGAGCTTTAAATTGTTTTAGCTTTGAAACCGTTACTAATAATATTTTAAGTTTCCTGTAGAGAATTTTGTTACGAGCGCCATTCAAAGTCTACTGTATTTCAGCCTGATTTTATTTTAGTGCAATATACAGGAACTATACATTCTGACTGAAATAGCACCACCCCTTCTCCTCCCGCGGGTGTCGTAAGAGGCGACAAAGAAAAAATCCTACGGATGGGCAGCAGCGTCCGTCGAAACCCAGTCTACGGCTACTGCGGTCGCCAACCCGCCTGCCAAGCGTGGCGACTATGGCAACTGCCCTCAAGATGATACAAGTCATATAAAAAAATGCATTTCCAATGTGATGATATTTTATGACTCGTTTTGACGACCGGTCTGGTCTAGTGGATAGTGACCCTGCCTATGAAGCCGATGTTCCTGGGTTCGAAACCCAGTCAGGGCATTTATTTGTGAGATGAGCACCGATATTTGTTTTTGAGTCATGGGTGTTTTCTTAGTATTTAAGTATGTATTATGTATCTATCTATTATATACAGTGTGTATTTTTCATACGGGCGTATAAGTTGTCCACATACAGTGTCCAGTAATACGACTCGTATTATGTTAATAATTTTGTTAAATAGTGTTTAACATTGTTGTAACGATTTTTTTAAGTCTGACCGGGCAGTAATGTACGCAGTCCAACTCATTTTGACATGACAAGTAATACTTACATGACATGACCCATCGGTACGTTAATTACTATGGATGCAATACATCACGTGATTAATTTTTATGTATGACATAAAATAACCTAATTTTAACAAATTTAATGTAAATAGGTTCTTGAGGTCCAATACTAATTGCCACTACAATATACGCCCGTATGAAAAATACACACTAGGTCGATTTGTGTAAGATTGTCCCAAAATATTTATTTATTTTATTTCTGTTTGAAACTTATAATTATTCATTATCATCATATCAGCGAAAGGACGTCAATTGCTGTACATAGGCCTCCCCTAAAGCTACTCACAATGACAATTTTGCGCTACCCGCATCCAGTGCTTCCCGCGATCTTACCAGACCGTCGGTCCACCTTGTCGGGGGTCTGTCCACGTAGTCGCCACTCGACAACCTTTACGCCCAAATGGCCATCGGTAAGTATTTATAAAATACGCGATTTGTGAAACAGTTTTGAATATTATTTTATACAGCGCCTTATGATAGTTATGATAAAGGCAGGTTACTGTCAACTTTCTAGCTGTTTTGTCTGAACCCTAAATGGGTATTCTCATTGCTTCCATTAATTACTCTGTAAATAGAAGACTGATGTCCTGAAACGCCACCTGACTGCTACTAATTTGTCCAGCGATTCGTGGGAGGAGCTTGCTACTTGTAGATCGGAATGGCGGTCTGCTGTCAAATCGGGCTTAATAAATTTTGAGCGTGCTCGTCTTGAAGATCTTGACGCCAAACGCCAGCTCCGTAAGAGTCGGCCCAAGCCCTACACTTATAACCAAAATGGGAAACTTTACTGTGATTCATGCAACCGGACTTTTAAAACCAAATTTGGGTTTACTAGTCACGCCCGCGCATATGTAAGAGCTGCCAAACACTAGCTAGGGTGTCGCCGTTGACTGATACGTCTGGGAGGGCACCATCATCATCATCATCAAATAGAAGACTATTTTTTACTACTATTTCGCAATGAAAAAATAAATTATTATTCCTATCTAAGTTCAATTCCAGAAACATGAGTAAGAATTCTTATAAATAAACGCTGTTCTAGAAGAATCTATAAAAATAAATAGCCAACTAAGATGTTTTCATAGTTTTATAAAAGGAACGCCTGTAAAAATATAGACTCAATGTTTGACCACAGCTTAGTGAGCTGTAGGCAAAATTATTCTTGAAATGCTAAACCTACAACATCAGTTCAATTCTAAGGATTCCAGGACTGTAATTCCTTTTTACTCAGCATTAATTAAAGATTCCCACGGAAGCGTAAAAACAAACAGGTTCCTTCGCCACTTGAACGATGGCCGAATTCGTTAAATTATAAATCCGACCTTGCCCCGAAATTAAGACCCAGAAAATTAATTTAGAAAATAATTTAATATTTAGCATTCTACGGCAGTTTTTACTTTTCAACTTTTGTAATACTTTGTTATGTTTTGTTTAAGATGATATTACCGTTGTGTATCATTCAAACTGGTATGAAGTTGCCAACAACAATTTCAAATAAATAAGGTTATAATTTAAGTCAAAGACTCAAGAGTGACTTTGTTCGCGCCATTTTTTATTAATGATCATTCATAGTCACCTGTCCGCACGTTCTTTATTTTCAAAATAACTTCGACCTAATTTTTGAGTCAAGTCATCCGCCTCCCTGTTTAGCCAGAAGAAATATAAAACAACAGTTACTTCCAACTTCAACGTCCATCGTAGAAGATTGGATGTCACAAAAAAGGAATGTTTAAATAATTTAATTTACATATGTTTATTCAATAAGAAACCACGATAACCATATCATAATAACCCATATAAGTAATGTGTAAACCGGTTGTCGCCATAAGGATCCTCGGAGTCGACCCAGGTGAGCAGGCTCGGCCCATTACTTATAATTACTTTATTTTACTTCTCTTTATTATTTCATCACTGCCATTGTCTTATGACCGCTCTGAGGCTCTAGCGCTGAGCAGCTACGACTAAAATGAAAAGAAAGATGTTATTACCTATTGCCGTACTTCAGTTTTATAAATGAATACTACCAGAACTAGATAGAATGCGAGTAACAGTCATTTTCCTTCTCCAATTTGTTGAACAGGGCAATTTACAAAATACAGAAACCGGTACAGAATATATTTATTTTCTCCCAACACTTTCTGTCTCTCAAAAACTGACGCGCAACGAACATTTTGTAAATTAAAACCTAGTGTTGCACCGCGCTGTGTACTATCCTAGACACTGACACAATACAAAATTTGACCAGTTTTGAACCCTATTGTAAAGGAATAAGGTTGACCGATGTCCAGTAAGTTGTATATGCCTGGTAGCGTGTAAGTAAACAACAGGACATTGATGGATCGCAGCGAAATATGGAATATGGCCAAGCACGTTTGGTAACTCACGCTGGGTTCTAAACCCGGTCGGGGTCAAATAAGCCCACGGATCACTTAGGTTGGTTCAGTTTAACGATTTCATGTATGAGTTAACATAGACTGCTGCTTCAGTCAACCACTAATATATTGCTATCAAAAATTTTTATGCAATTCTTGGAGGAATGACGCCAAAGGTTTGAACCTTGGCTTAAGGATGTAGGCATTTTCTCTTCTCTTCTTAAAACCAAAAAGTTTGCTTGCAATAAAATAATTATCATACATAATGCAAGGCTAATAATATGAGAAAATAAAGAAACTTTTAAGGAATTTGTAGCTATTAAAAAATTACTTCCCTTGTTCCTTATACATAACTTTGACTTGTGTTCGTAAGACAAAAAATATAAAATATAATTTGACTACAGTAGGTTTGAGACATTTATACTCGTAAATTAACGGGTAAGCAAAGTAATTGTAGCTATGGAGGTGGTCACAAATATCTCAACATGTACATTGCCTGACAATACGGGCGTTGTTCAGATATCTGTTACCACCTCCATAGCTCCGATATATCTGATAGCGACTGTTTAAGGTAATTTAAGTTTAAGGTAATTCATTAGGTTGAATCAGGGTTTAAACCGGTAGTGAAACTTTAAAAGAAAGGTGTTGATTTCTTCATTTATTTACGGATCTTCAAAAAGTGTGTAAATTCGCAAACATAGAGACTGAACTTTTATTCAATATTCCATGTTGCAATATTTTCATTCGTTTTTCATCTACAATTTGAAAACATTCGCAGCATTTTTATTGTATTTTGTTTGAAGTTAGTTTTTAGTTTTCAATACCGATTCAAAATGCATTACCACGTGAAAATTGGTACTGTAAATAGTTCAAGGCATTTATCAATTTCACATAAATTGCTATTATGGCTGAAATTTATTTAGTTTTGACTATCCCAGATAACATGTTTGAATATTTGTTATATAAAACACTTTATTAATCAATTAAATAAAATTATTTGTTCCTTACTTGATGTATAGTTAGTAAGTAACAATTATATCTTAAATAATAACTAAGTGTGGAAGGAGCAGGACTGGTCTTTTTGGGTCGTTTTGGGGAGGCCTATGTCTAACAGTGAACGTCTTATGGTTGACGATGATGATGATGATGGTGATGATGATGATGATAACTAAGTTCGTGACACAATACAAGACGGATAACAAAAGAGAAGAAAAAGGTGTACAACAACTAGACCATCACGCTTGATTCTGGAGAAGCCCAGCTGGGGAAGTACCTCCTCCTTACAGAAAACCACATCCATTATAGAACTGCTACCTTTCAGGTATGGTAGTGTTGTTTTCCTGACGGTGAGTAAGGTTCCTAGAGCTCCAACCCGCCTTAAAGACCGGGAACGCGCTTGTGACTCCCCTGGTGTTGCGGGTGCCCATGGGCGATGGTAATTGCTTACCATCAGGCAATCAGTTTGCTCGTTTGCCGCCGATGTCATAAAAAAAGACTAGGCTTTTAATTATCTTTCCCAATCTCACCCAGAACTAAATTAATCAAAGCAAAACTATAAAGAAATCAATCATATCGAAACATTAGTCGTAATATCAATCAAGACAATATCAACAGACATGTCTTACTCCACAACGATACATGTCGCAACTAAACAAGACTTAGTGAAAAAAGTATAAAAAGCAGTTTATTTTTAGTGAGACAGTAACACCATCAGTCAGCTGATGTCAATCAGTGTCTCTCAATTTCAAAACACCATACGTCAGTCTAAACGAGCTCGCATTGGATATAAGACAGTAGGTTTGTTTTCTTTTATGTAAGGTGAATGTGGGTAAGACCGGCATACTTTATTTTTAAGGGAAGTCCGTCATATGACACTAAATACCGATCAGATAATGTAGGGAATTGGTTGGTAAACGGTCTTTCCTGATAGACGGTCTTACCCACATTGACCTTAACTTAAGGTTATACTACAGTCAATGTCTTAATTATGTATATTCTTTATGACGTTATTGTATACAGTGTATACATAATATTGTCCTCGATTGCCGCGATAATTAATCATGCAATCAATCATTTATGATATTAATCCGTTTCAGTTGTTTTATTTCGTGTCGAGACATGTTTAGTCTATGTAAACTTAATTACTTAGTTTATTAAATACACTTTTTAAGTTTCATTGATTATGAAACCAAGAACCGCTGTGTACGGGTGGCCAAATTGGTTAAGGTGTCAGCCGCGATAGCTGGAGATGCGGATTCGAATCCCGTCTCGAACACCGGAGGTCCTCGGCGTTTTTTCTTAAGTATATGTTATCTATTTCAACTTTTCATTGATTATATTTTATGCCTATAACGAAACTAATAATATTTTTTGCGGTGAATGCACCATTGCTGCCCGCAAATAGATAATTTGGTTGAGGACTGCTCGTGGTCGCTGAGTTCACTAGGCGTTGCGTAAATATGTTAAAGAAAAAAAAGGAGAAAGAGTGCAATAAACTTGGCAATAGAGTCCCGAGTGTAAGTTTTTAACGTAAATTTACGTCACGAACGCGTTTGCGTTTCCCATATAAATAACATTATCACTTACGCGTTCGTAAACGTTTTTTTACGTCAAAAGAAACTTACACTAGAGCCTCAGAACTGTACAATAGTTTTAATTAAAATATAATCCCACTTATTTTAGTAATAGGTACGTATTAACCAAATATATGACAATGTACACCTATACAGTAAATAAACATTCCTATGTCGACAAATACAATTGTTTGTAATTAAAACTGAGTCAAGGCCAATTTACACTCACAATTCATGTGTGATTCACTCATTACCGAATTTATTTAGGCTACCCAATTAGGTAGCCTAGCGCAACTGCATGCTTTATGGCACATTTGTTAAAAGTTATAAATAATGATTATTTGTTTTTTATAGTCGTACAGTGACGTGAAAGAACGATGTTTCTACTTAAGTTTAATGTGTCCAAATTAACATTTGAAATGAACCAGTTGTAGAAACCAATGTTCACAATTTGGTCAGTTTGTTTACTATAACTACTAATTGCTTTATTTTAAACAACAGATAAAAAAAGGAAATAATAATATTATATAAAACTAACTAATAAATAAAAAACTTATAATTAGTAGGTCTAGGTCGCGGTCATGCAATAGATGCCATAAAACACTGATTTTAAGAGTGATCCAGCGGACCGCGTGTATGGCAATGTATGTCATAAAATAGTTGATTGAGCGCTCTATTCGGTATAATAGTACTTACTAATAAGTATTCGGAATTATACTGTTTATTTATTACCTAGGACTATAATACCAAATAGAGCATGTAATAGCTCTACATATACTAGAAGTACCAGTATTGTGCAATACTAGTACTTCTGGTGTATATACTCGTAATTCAAAGTAAATCCTAGTACCAAAACAGACCTACTGTCTTTATTTCTTTGTTCCATCCTCGAGCCGCAGTACTATCCATCTTTAAGTCATCGGCGGAAACAAATTAAACGCTTTAATACGCGAGGCGTGACAAAAAGAGGAAGATGCCTGCATGTGACAGCTGATAGTTTATACTGTTCTACCCGATTTAGATAAAAAGCGATAGCGACACAGCTATCTACTTTTTACATAAATACGATTTAGTAATACTTTTTACTTTTACACGTTTTTAACAACCTATCAACTACAGTTCCTTTTTCTAAGTCTGAACTTGATGGTGCTACTTTGTCAAGTAACGATATATTATCACTTATCAGTATACCTAGATTTTTTCTAGCACGAACGGTTTCTTGTCAGTGATTGACAAAATAAAAACATCGACAGCCCTGTTATCGATAAGTACCACTTCAACGTCATACAGGTAATACAAAGACATAAGTCATAAGGTAATAGGGTTAAAAGTAAATAAAAATAACAAATATATTTATTTATATATTACATACTTCAAAAAACATTTTCGAACTATTAATTGCAAATAATAAAATAAGTTGGATCAAAAGTGTACGGATTACGTTCAATTTGTTCAAGATCGATGGCACGCGGCGTCGAGGTAGGCAGACTATTTTTTGTATGTATTGTCGTTGAAGTAGTATGTAGTTATCAATAACAGGATTGTCGATATTTTGATTATGGCAAGCACAAAGCAAATGTCGTACCTGCTAGAAAAATATCTAAGTATACTTATCAGTGAGTAATATTACAAAATATATAAAATGTCCAAAAGAAAAGAAATAAGGCCAATACGGGTAAGTGTAGTTACGGATTAAGAGAAATAGGACCCAAGCCCATATCACAATTGTTTATAGAATACACAATAATTTCCATACAAGCACGACGGATTGCATGAAATGTGTTTGTACAGGTAAATTACCTATATTGACTTCATATGACAATGGATTGCTACCAACAAAAATCTCATACAACCTTAACAGTAATTAAATGAGTTCTTACAGAAATTATAAAACTCCATTGGTTCATTCTTACAACGACGCCGTTCTTGATTCTTACATCATCATCATCATCTCAGCTATAAGACGCCCACTGCTAAACATAGGCCTCCCCTTGGATCTCCACATGTATGGTTGGCAGCAACCTGCATCCAGCGTCTTCCGGCGACTGATTAACTGACTGGTGATTCTTACATATGAAATTCAATTAAAATTTTAGTTACAGATAGAAGTATGAAGCGTGTAAAACGCTGCACAGTTCCGTGTATTTCTGCTTGATAATTATTATTCACTTTGTTATAATAACATTTCGATATTTAAGCTATGTATAATGCACACGCCATAAATCTTGAGAATCCTTAGTAACGAAAAAAACCTTCTCGATGTCAACTTAACAGATATAATTAGACGCGCGTGAAAAAGTCGAGGGTTTCTACCGCGCACATCCAAAAGACATTTAGTAACGTACCTCTCTGTCGCTCAAGTGCACGGTGATAGAGAGACAGATAAATCTATTTGAAATTTAGATGTTTGCGGCAGGCCCTTAGTCCCCCCGATATCCGGAATCTAAATGTGTTGCCTCAGTGGCGCCCTATGACATTTGCCGCAACTATCAGGGAGATCATTGATCTTTTGACAATTAGGAACGTTTTTTGCTCCTTCCTTTTTTGATATTTTTAGACTAAATAACATAAAGTCTGGGGAACAGTTGTACAAAATGGGTTTTTAGGAGCTAGTAGCGTCAGCATACGGATTATTGAACAACGTTGGATGAGTAACATTTATATTATGGTGTAATACACTAGATCGTTCACAGTAGCTTAATGAAGGTGTAAGTGTGGTTATGAAACAGATTTTTTAAATATATATTGATTGCGTAAGTTAAATTACGTAGGTATCTAAATTTCAGTTTGAGTTCAAAACTTTTGTATAATTATGTGGATGTTTTTCCTTTACGGACGTATTACTTACATGTTACTCTAATAATTATATGGCATTTTTTTTATAGCAGAAATAGGGATAGATAAGAATGCTAATCCTAAAGGATGAGAATCCTAATCCATATAATACGTTTACGCTAAATACTAAAGTAACTTCGCTAGAACATTGAAAAAAAAAATAGAAAACATTGTTACAAGTCTAATAGGTACTATAATATAAGAAGGCTATACTTTTAATATAAGTGCGGGATTACCTGTTGAAACAAATTAAATGTGCTTCTTTATTTAGCCGTATCACAAATCACATGCCAAAACAATATTTTTTTATCTATTTCTTTGATCACTTAACTAGCCGAGATTCATTCAAAGAATTAACTTTAACAAACCTAATGATATATTAATAACATGCGTGGCGCCATTTGGCACAAAACCGAGGTAATTAACGTGTGCCGAAATAGATACTGTTTTTTGCCGCCCCGTCACAAAAACTGAGATGAAGACTGTTCTGATTAACTGAGACATCTTACTATCTCTGCTTTGTCTCTAGTAGCGTATTTAGGTATACTGTTTCAGCCAAATACGAGTATGTCCGATTTTTTCTACCCACCGAAATCATGTCAACAATTTTATTGAAAATACAGGCTCCCAAGTGTTTTGTTAAGTATTTGACAAATATTATTTACATACATATATAAACGTAAAAGTCCTAACTGACTGGCTGATCATCGATCAGCCCAAACCGCTTAACCTAGATAGCTGATTTTTTCACAATAGGTAGTATATATACCGTAAAGACCCACTAATTCCATCATTAAAGGGGTAAAAAGGGAGTTGAAAGTTTGCATTGGGATTGTGTAAAATCTAAAGCGAGAGACTTGAAATTTTGTATATAAATACGCCTCCTTTGAATAGGTACCAAAAAAAAAGTATTTTTTGAAATTCATCACCTAAGGGGCCAAAAAGGGGGTTAAAAGTTTGTATGGAGATATTGTAGATGGAGTCAAATATTAACTGAAAGACTTTAAACGTTGTGTTTAAACACCTCATTTAAAAGAAAACATACAATAATAATTGCTACAGGTTACAGGTATTCTTCTGCTCGTGGGGAGCCGAGGGCGAAAACTAGTATTCATATTGCTTGAATATTCGGCAGCAATAAAATTACAAGTCTATATTGAAGACCTCAGTCTGCAGACATTGTGCTTTAAGCGACAAGAACATAATATATGACGTAGCTTTCCGAATGCTGCCTAAATCCAGCTGAATTATTCTTTCGTGCTCTTTCTCGAAGTTGTTTCTGCCCAGCTGCAAAATTTTCCCGAGGTATCCATATTTATCAACAACTTTGAGGGTCATGCTAACAACGATTACCTTTTATAAATAATCGTATTTGCTTCATTTCACTTTGACAAAACTCATTAGAAATTTCCTAAAGTTTTTATCGCCGCCTGTTCAGTTATAATTATCGCCATGACTTTGCCGTATTTGGACGGGGCCCAGATGGCGAACTCGGAGCACAGAAAGTTTAGAGCAATATGCATATGGAATTTCACTTGAGCAAAGTTTATTAGGCACGTAAATCATCTTGTTAAGTTGGAGATTTGTTTTGAAGTTGGGGACGAAAAGTGCGAAAGTTGTTTGGTGGCAAATGTTTTGAAATAAATTATCGTTTTTGTGTTATCGATTTGTTACTTTTTCTTACAGTTGTAAGTGCCTAAAATTGATAAAAAATCTGTAATTTCAGGTGTCACTGCTCATCTTCAAATCACAACTGAAACCCAATTAATGTTTACTAAAGATTACGAGTAGAATCTATGTAACCGACGACGATCGAATCTATGGAAACGTATGAGGTAAGGTACAAAACACATAAGTTTCTAAATGTTATAAGTGCTTTCTCTTGGCAGTTCCAACGCACTAGATTAATTCGGTCTAGACAGGAATCAGCTGATTGGCCCGCGGGGAATGTCCCCGGCATATCCTGGTTACATTATTAGATTAGAACATATGTTAAGTTATAGTTAGTCATTGTCAATGCTTTGAATTCCGGTAACGGGTTCAATTCCGAGTATTAATTAAAATTTGTTGTTATTAACTTAATAATTTTTATTTCTTAATTTTATAATTTAGCATATAGTTCTAATTATGAATAAACAGTTCACATAACTACTATAATACTAAATTAGCTTAAAAATAGGCTCTTACGGCATAGTAACAATATATTACATTATGTATTATAATATAATATTGTCGTGATACTATGCTGATACATTGTGCGAAGAAACTGCCAGCTCTTCAGTGATCTTTCTCAATGGATTTTTTAAATAGTTTCCACTGCCTAGTTTGTTCACAAGTTAAATGCTCTACGATATTAAAAGTGTAGTGGGTAAAAATGGTCATCAACTTTTGAACTATATTTTGTTTTTAACATTGATTAAATATAATGTATTTATAAAACTCATATTATCGAACTCTTAAGCTGGCGTTAATAAACCAACTATTTCTAGTAAAAAAATAAATATATTTCCCTACAAATCAACTGTATAATATGTTTCAGGCTTTACCCTAGAGCTTATCTATTTTATTTATAAATATATTCTTCATTCATATAAAGATAATATGGCCTTTTTCTCATGCCACTAAATATCAATTACACAAGCTCCATTTGCGTACTCTGCGTCAGTAGAAGAACTCTAGTTAAAATGCTTTTAAATCATTCCATTTTGCAAAGAAGATTACACACACAGAGTCCAACCATAAACCATAGATTTTGATCGTATGTTTTGACTGTCCCGACCTATTTCACTTTTTTATGCGCCCATCTGATCAACGTCATCCGGGCACAGAGCACACATACAGAGCGTTCACTGTCTAGCTAAACCGATTTATAAATAGCAAAACCACAAGTCATTTCTTTTAGTACCTACGAATAAAATAAATAAATATTACGGAACATCCTTACAAAAATTGACTGAGCCCCACGCTAAACTCAAGAAGGTTTGTGTTGTACTCAGCCAACGATATATACAATATACAAATACTTAAATACATAGAAAATACCCATGACTTAGGAAAAATATCTGTACTCATCACACAAACAATTGCCCATACTGAGATTTGATACGAAGACCGTCGGCATCATAGGCTCGGTCACTAGGCCAGACCTATCGTCAAACGTCGTTATTTGGCTTTCTGTTTATTGTTAACTCCAGAACCAGAACTGGCAAATTCACGCATCGCCAAGCATATTCAAATGCTAACAAGCCCGATCATTTGAGTGAAACTTCAGATCCGGGCGCAACCTCAATCAATCCGGCGTCAACGAGCGTAGGAACTATCAGTCCACACACCGCCGGAATCGGCATCTATTAAACACACCGGACGTCTATTTTTAAATTATTATCTTAACTAGTAACAAGGGAATAAATGGCATTTAGGAATTCCCTTTCTACACTTTCCTGAGTGAACGAACCCGACGTGTCGTGGCTTGCGCCGTTCTAAATTTAAATCCAACGTCGACTGAGGGCGCTCGCCTCCCCCCTTCTTTTGTTCCTATTTCGAATTTCAAAAAATAGAATCGAAGGGTGTTTCTGTACGCGTGTGAGTCAGTGCCGGTCGGGCCGGCGCGTGCGCTGCGCCGTTAATTTGGTGTTCGAATTTCGAATGTTTCAGTGTTTTCAGTGCTTTGTTTCGTTGGATTCCTACTGAGTGAAGTGCTGTGTTTTGTTTTTCAAGGAGCCATCGAATACAGGTATGTAATTTATACGGTTACACAGTTTGATGTTCCATATTTGAAGTGAGATCTAAATTCGGTGAACAGAAAACAAGAAATAGAAAACGCTTTCAATACTCGTATTTACACAGAGTCAATGTGTTGCAAAATCTTTATAGCCTTCTACTCTTTTTCGACAGCTTAAATGTTTACCCAAACGCAAATTGTAAATCCGCATTACCTACTCAAAACTTTCAGTGCTGTTTCAGCACTCTCATTGCACATTTACAGCTTTAATTTCAAGCAACATTTAGTTTGAAATGACAATACCAACTATTTATACCGTTGAAACTCGGAAACTGTCGCGAGTTTCAAAATTACCTCGAAATTAGTGGTTTTCGGTAACTTTGGCGCAATCGACCTCTAGCTGGGAATTATTCAACGAGCGTTGACCCGGTTACAATGAGTGTTAATAATTCGTCGGCGTTTTGGCTGAAACGCTATTTCAATCGTTATAAAACCAATAATTAAACTAAGCGATCTTATGCATCTCATATTATTACTGATAATTCTTAACCTATACCTTTGTTTTATCTTCGTTGCATTAATTAAACCATTAATGATTCTTCTGATCTTCTGATATCTGATTCGCAAAGAAATGGTTTTTCATATTCATAAAAAGTTTATGAACATTGTAACATTATGTTCGTTCGTTTATAGACAGTGACATCTAGTGACGACATCTTTAAACTGAATACATTAGGCAATAATGAATGCGTTTTTGTTACAATCATGTCTCGCTGACTGTACTTTTTTGCCATCTACCTCATATATGTTGACTAACCCAATTTCAATCAAGTGTACTTTTTTAACATAAGAAATCAACTCGATGGAATCATATTAAATTGAATTAGATCGCATCAGATGCACTAGAGATTCACTAGTGTACTATGAAATATGAATTACAAATTTGAGCCCAATAGACAGAATACTATATCAAATGGTTTTGCTCACATGATATCTCTAATTGGTTCGTAAATTTAATTTATAGGAAAAACATGTGGGTTATAAGTGCATGTTATTTATTCAACCAACTCGTTGATTCGACAGTTGAACGATCGTCAACGAACGATATGTTCTGTGTTTCAGTTTTACGGAAAGCACGGAAAGCAACTGGTTTAAAGTAATTTAAAAACCACAAACGTATCTATTTCTAGATTGTTTAACAATATTTTTCATGAAAACGGTAATTAATATTAACATAGTTTATTGAGAAAAAATAAAGCTTTTAAGATGAACGATTCCCCGTTTTGTAAAACTCCTTAGAAATGTTCCACCCTGTATATTAAAAATATGTTATATAATTATTGGGTAAATATTTTAAATTCTGAACATAAAACTATTGTGAGATTGAAACATATTAATTTTATAAAAGCGGGTAACTCACGTTTTATACTTAAGTCGAAAATTACTCGACATGTTTTCCGTAACGAGGAGCATAATCATGAGCCGTTCACGTTGGCAAACCGATGCAGACTCAACACGTCGAGCAATATTCGACTTATAAAACGTGAGTTACCCGCTTTTATACAATAAATTTTAAATTAAGGTGTAATTATTTGATTTATTGCAATAAAATTGTAATTTGAAACTGTTTTTGCTGCTATTACTTAAATATTTATTAAGTATCAAAACTATAAATACGTAGTAAAACAATCAAAAATAATATTTAACAATAAAATTCAAATCAAACTAACAAATCTAAAAATATCTTTAAACTACTCTATTGTTTATCTACTACATATTTAAAACAAGCTTTATGTTTATATAAAATATATTTGTATAATACTTATTACTTGTAAATTTAAATTAATATTTCCAACAACACACATTGTTCGATGTGAGAATGACACATTTAAACGTTTATTTTAATGACAAATTTACTTTAAATGATATCTACGTACAACGAAATCAATTAATACCAGAAATGACGTTAACCGCTTAAAAATGAAAATGAATTTCACAAATAATTCTAATGTTAACTTCATTAAAAGGAAATCCATCAACGTCTGTTCGTTAACAAATTACTTAATTAATCATCCTTTAATCTACAGCTGAATATATAATCGTATGAACATCATGAATCATGTTCAGTCGCCATCAGATATATCGGAGCTGTGGAGGTCGTCACAAATATCTGAACATGCACTTTATCGCCTTGACAATAGAGGCGTTGTTACGATATTTGTGACTACCTCCACAGCTCCGATATATCTGATGGAGACTGTTTATGCAAATTCTCTGATTAGTATTTTGGTACCAGGAAATTATGGCGTAGAATTAGGAGACGAGCGAAGGAGATTTATAAAAGGGGATTCCTTTATGTACCTGTATTGGTTGGTAAAGGGTTATATTCAGTCACATTCAAGAGACATTTCTGGAAGACATAGGTGAAACAGTAAGACAACCAGCTTAAGATAATTAAGAGAGGAACGCTTAGTAGAAAATTCAAGTTTATTATTAACTAGCTGTGCCCCGCGGTGTTACTCGTACGTATTTTAATTATTGTAAATATCTTATGTCTGTTTAATATTGAAATAGATGATTAAAACAAATACTTTATAAAAAAAAACCCGCGATAGCTGGAGATGCGGAGTCATATCCCGTCCTCGAACGCCGGAGTTCCTCGTCGCTTTTTCCTAAATATATTTTATCTATTTCAATTTTTATTTATAAAGTAGTATTGCTACTTAAAAATCAAAGCAAATCAAGAGCATGTAGTATTTATAACAAAAATATTCACATATAGACATATTTCAATTAAATCAGCATAAATTTGTATCTGCAATAAAATAAATAGGTAAACAAGATTAGACAATCAGTTTTAATTTCTGTGTAAAATGTTCTTCTTTAATATAACTTTATTAGTTTTGTCTTTTACTTTTATCATTTTTGTTGGTAATTAGTGTAAAATTACGATTATTACATGTTGTTTCACTCAGAGCAAAATTGTGTTAAATATAAGTGGAAACTGTTATGGCCGATGTATTAACTTTATTTCTTAAACTGTGTAATATATGCTGTTTGTTTCCCTGTACAATAAAATAAAAATTAAAAATAGTAACTTCGTCTATACCTTCTAACCGAGCCCTTCCAATTAACATCTACGAAACAATATAAATAAAAATCAATATACAAATTCAGAATTAATAGTTTATGTGTTACTTTGCGAATTCGTGTTATTAACAACGATAACAGTTCTTTGATTATCCCCTATTTAATTACATGCTAATCGATTAGCGAACCCCTTAATCTTGCTAATTAGTTGTGTTAAAGTGCGGTTTGACCATCGATCAATCTCACAGTACTTCATTTATTCCACGGGGATGGCGTTTGCAACAGTGCCGAAATATTGGAAACTCATTCAAATCAACATAGATGGTAACTATCCCGTTTTAATTAGTAGTAATGTAAACCATCCATGCCAGCCATGTAGCTTAAATCGTGTATTTGTAATGCAAAAAATACTGCATTCATTGATTGTTCATACCTTGTCACCCAAAAAAAATTACTTAAAGTAGCCATTAATGAAACTAAAACACGATACGTGTTTTGCGTCTCTACGAGGTACCCACAAGAAAGCTGAACTTGATTAATAAGTTTTTAGGATACCGTAGTCAACTAAGAACCCTTATAATTTCACCATGTCCGTCTGTCTGTCCATCTGTCCATCATAGTCTAGCTCAGTGATCCGTAGTACCAGAAAACTGAAATTTGTAGTATGTATATTTATCAAGTCAAAGAAGTGGTAAAATTATGTGGTAATATTTTTAAGAAAGGGGTGGATTTTTTCTATTAGGCTTCTTGTATAGGCGTTATAGTTAGATAGGTCTCTTGAATAATATGAGTCTTTACAAACCATTTTATGGATAAAACGAATAGTTTCGTAAATTAATTGCTCTGAAGTTAAAAACAAACTTCAAATTCAAAAACTACATCCGCAACCCACGTGTTAACACGTATCTGTAGAACACAAAGGGTTATTTCGAGACATTTGAAATCACGCTCGTCTAGACGTGAGTCGAACGGAAGTTAGGCGACGAAGCATTCCTTGCATTTTGGAAAGGATGTGACACACCATTCTAGTCATACCACCAAACGCGTTAGTTATATTTGTAGCAAAATAAAAAGTTTGTTACTTATGAATAGATGTCGCTGGTGTGACGAAGCCTTAAGACCTGTCCGCCCTGGGGAGTCCCCAACTAGCGAGAAATGGCGCAGATTAGGGAATAAAGGCGTTCTTGCATGTCGGAGGCCAAAAGATCCTTTTTTTAAATAATTGAACCAGTAAAGTAAGTAAGTAGTAATACTTATAAACCTTTTTTATTGTGCAGTTTATGAATAAATTATCAATACTCCGGTATAGTTTTAATATTTCAGTAAGTATTTTACAACAAATGGTTATACACAAACTTGTTGTATTAAACAAACTTTAATTTGTCAACCGTTCATAATAGCTTATACACGATTTGGTCTCTGCGATACAGGCATGCCTAGTGTACCAATGATACCTAAAGGTAAACTCTATGGTTATCTTTTTTATTATCTAGACATCCTAAACTCTTATAGCGTCTCCACCAAGAACATCGTATTTGTTAATATTATGTCATTTATTTACAAAAAGTTGATTGCTCATTAAAGTATCCTCTCCCATCGCAATGTTGAGCTAAATCATAAGAGCTCAATTTCAAAGGGTCCTTATCTACTGAAATTCTCAATCTACTATGCCCGCTGCCTGGCATACCAGCGTCTGAATTTCTGGCAGAGTTGCCACTACAGCAATTTTGGGTGTTTCCACCAAAAACGTTAACTACAGCTACTATTAGGGTAACCAAATTCCCGGTTTCTGGAAGGCTATTGAAGCCACTGTGTGATGGAACAACCACTGCATATTTTGGAGGTAAAGCGTAGGTATATGTAAAGTATACGTGTGCATTTGTTTAACATAAACGCCGGACACGACGCTTCTCGCTCGACGCGAGCGTCCTTTTTAACATTTTGCCGTTCATAACATACACCCACAAGTCGAACAAGATTAAATAAATTCGTCCGCGCACTAATTGCCACGACAGATAAATTGTTAACGTTTTAATTGTTTATTCCAAGTTGCGATCGCAGTTAACTTTGTTCATTTGTCTTTCTAACTTGCTATACCATGGCTATGGCTATATCCTTGAGCAATTTGGATTCGCAATTTTGGTGGAAAACATTATGAAGGTGAAGAAATTACTAATTAGATTTTGTATAGTCATGTCCTACCGATTAAGAAGTGACATATATTTTAAGTATGCGTTAGATATTGTGACTCCATATTCGTATAAGTATAATAAAATGTGATTTAAAATACTTTGTGCAAGGATATGGGTAAAAATTTTGCGTTGTTGAAGAAGCAAAAAAATGTTAGCTTGCTTAATGGAATAAAAAACATTATTATACAAAATCAGTTCGAACAAAACTTTGACAATTATGATTCTTCTAAGAGCCCTATTTGAAAACGGAAACCGTTTCCCTTTATCACTTGTTAAAATGAGGAAAATTTGTTGTAAATATATAGAAATTATGCTTGCAAATATAACCCAAAAGCTATCATAATTTGCACACAAAATAATAAAAATCTCGATAGTTGCTAGAAAATATTATGCAAAACTAAGCGAAAAAACAAACGACTCAAGCCTCTTAATGCTAATCTTTACTCTTAACTTAAGTATCTTCCTCACCCCTTATTTTGGCGAAGTTGCCATTCCAAAAAACTCGTATCCATCACAAAAAGAAGATACACAAAAACTCCAAAAAAACATCCCTTGCAGCGTTATCGCGTTTCGGCTCGATTAGAGAGAAAAAGCTTCAGCCAGTCGTATTGAACGAAGTCATTTCCATACTATTAAGCCGTTACGTCCTTACTGCAGATTCTCAAAGTTGGGCGAGCGCGGGAGTCTAGGCGATGTAGCCAAAAAGACACCATTACGCTCAATAATAGGTTACAAAATAACGGAAACTTATAATGTACTTATTGTCTTTCATGTAATAAATGAATTAAAACTTATCTTATCAAAAAATACCAATATATTATCACAGCGTCTTTTTTTGTATTTAAACTTTCGTGAGACATAGAGCAATAATTAATAATTATTACGATTCTACTCGCGTTTAAAATATTTTCGGAGAACATAAGCCTCCATTTGCGACGCAAGCGGCGAACCGAACGGACATTCAGCACTTTTGGTGCTTGGAGATGGAGGCCTATGTTCTCCGAAACATGTCACGCAAATAACTAAATAAATGTGAGTAGAACCATTATAATCGTTAATTATTATTACACAAAACATTTAACATGGTATTAATAATATAATTGTATACTTAATTCGACAGTTTTGTTTCTATGAAATGGAATTTACAAAAAAAATCTAATGATAGGTACTTTATTTGTTATTATGGTACATTTAATTTACGAATTGAAATTTGTAGTTACTTAAGAAAAGGTAACGTATGGTGCTCATGACAGGCTGGGTTTGACTCGGAGTCTTTGAGTTTCGTGGGTGACGCCCCGCTGTGACCGGTCACAGCTGGATCTGTTGAAATCTCTAGTACCTACTTTGAACGTACAAACGACGTTGGCCATAAAAATAAATGCAAAATAAAATATTCAAAAAAATAATGTGATTTGTTCCTAGTTGCGGTTAATTTACAAATTACAAAAGTGTTGATATAACAAATATAAAAGCCTGGACAGAGAGTACCATTTTGTACCGTTTGGCGTAGAGACGCTAGGTCCATGGGGTCCCAGCGCGCACAAACTTTTGCAGAAATCTCGAAGCGTCTGGTAACCGCAGAGCTGGTGACTTGCTCGCACAACGTATCAGCATTGCGATACAACGAGCAAATGCCGCCAGCATCCTTGGTACAATGCCTTAAGGGCCTTTTTAAATTTTATACTGTAACTACTTAAGTACTTGTAGTTATCATAATACGATTGTAATTTCTATAAATAAATGTATTTTATCAAAGTGTTGATTACTGTAGAAAGATGGCGCAAACACACAGAATTCTCAAAGTTATCAATTCGCCTGCACTCGGCAGAAGATGGGAATGACACTTGCTCTACGGGTTGGAAGTGTTATAGGTTCCATTCTATGTGGAACGGGTTATGGGAAGTTTGTGCTGGTTCCATATAAGCTTTTGCTGTGTGCACAAATTATATGATAAGGAAATTGCTATTTACTTTCTTATTACATCTACAGCTTCATATCAGAGGAAAAAATCAGCAGTCATATAACAAAACCATCTATCGTTTTACTTCAAAGGGTTGAATATCGTAGTCCACATGGAAAAGTACGCGCTATGGCGCTTGGCGCTTACGTTGCAAAGTGTCACATTAGTATTGAAGCGTCATTAACAAAAGCGTAAGCGCCTAGCGGCATAAGGTACCTTTCCATGTGGACTGCCACGAATATAAAAAGTATCCAGTAATGTTTATTTCATTTTCACACTTATTGTTGATATTTCTAGTGCCATGTTGTACGAGGTTTAATTCTCATTCATTTGTTCCTTTATCAGGTATCGTCGAGTAATTTAGCGAATAACAGTTTCATATTGTAAAAATGGTTTATATACAACTTAATTTTGTTAGTTTTTATACAGTACTGTAAAATCAAATTAAAAACTGTAACATAAATTCAACGTGTTCCAATGATCGCACGCATTTCTCTGCTCGAAAACACAGAGCCAATAGAAAATACACCACGCTTTTTCAGTTACATGACGATGCACTCGCCTAAACCCGATTATAATACTATATCTCCGTCCAATCAGTCTTAAAAATACAAACGAACTTAAGCTTTATCCCAACGCTTTAAAACTCAAAGCAATAGTCACGGAGTCACGCGGTGAATTTTAGTTGAAAGCGCCATACAAAATTGTTTTTTTTTTTTTTTACGGTAGTCCTAGAGAGAAACACGAGTGGCCAGTTAATCCGTATAAATCAACTGCTTCGGGAAATAGTCAGACTGTTAACATCGTGTTTTATAGGTGAAAAACTTAGCTAAAGCATCTGGCCTATGTAGTAGTAAAGTGTGTGTACACGTATGTCGGCGTTCTATATTCAAATTTTGACGTAAGTTCCATATTAGTTCTCTGTTCAGTTGTTGTACACTTTGCTGTGTTGTTGTATATAGTTACATTGGCATGGTTAAGTTTTTCACCTATAGTAAGAACATTATCTTTCTTCTTTCTAAACATATACCGGGTGTGGCCTGTAATAGGAGCATTAACTTTAGGCATCGTTTCTACATCACAAACGTAGCAACATTTGTTCTACGACTTTTGAAAATAACTTATAGTTTAATAAATATTAATAAAAAAAGATTTTCTAAGCAAGCAATGTATTGCGAAAACTATGAAGTTTGTAGGCTGACAGTAAACGTCAACTAGGCTAATGGATGCTGTTCATTGAAAACACTATTTAGTTTGTTTGGAAAAATCACAAGTAATAAATTACCCAATTGTGTAAAGTTGTAGAACAGATGTTGTTATATTCGTGGTGTAGAAGCGATCCTTAAATTTTTTGCTCCTATTACAGGCCGCACCCGGTATGATCTTAATTAGCCTAGGAAAGAGTTGTTTTTAATATTTATTTTTATTGATTTTTTAAAGTGCGTATGAAAATAATTATAAAACTGCCGCGGTCAGCCTCGGTTGAGATAGACACTCAACCGAGGTTCAAGGGTTTGAAGTTCACGCTCGACAGGTTTAGAAATGAACCGTTTTATTTTTCAGTTGTCATATAAAACGTATTTAAAAGTTTTCTTAACATCAGCTAGTGGTAATAAGATTTAATAATCTTAATATTACAATTACATTTTGTAAACAGAATAATCTTAATGTTGTTTATATGGGTAACTGTAACGCGATGGTGACGTTTAGTTACGTTAAAAACTTACACTCAGGGCTCTGGCTATGAACTAGGACGTCCGAGGTTTAAATCCTGGGAAGAGCATTAATTTGTGTGTTCATAAAATCATCTATATTTAAAGTATTTTTACAAACTAATAATACGAATAAAACTATTAATAAAATCTTCGTTCAAATTACTTTCCTGTAAAATATTTAGGCACAATTAAAAAAAAATGTATGTATCTATTATATACATATATGTATATTGGGACATAAGGCCCAATATATGTATATTGGGACTTTTGAAAATTTAAGCCGGTATTAACAAATATATTTAATATTACTAGTCTTCATAAATACACGACACCGCCGATATTATGCCAATGCAAAACTAACTATGAAACAGGTTTAAATTGCATCGAATATAATTCTCTCGCCGTGCGATGGTGACAAATGAAACTCCGACGGCGACTGACGTAAGGGCAATAAGCGAAATGGCATTACTGACGCGATAAACACTGTTCGTTAGTTCGCTGAGCTTTAATCCGCCAAAACTATTGTGAAATTCGACGACCGGTCTGGCCTAGTGGGTAGTGACCCTGCTTATGAAGCTGATAGTTCTGGATGCAAATCCCAGTCAGAGCATTTATTTGTGTAATGAGCACAGATATTTGTTCCTCGGTCATAGGTGTTTTCTATCTATTTAAGTATTTATATGTATCTATCTATTATATATATCGTCGTCTAGCACCTGCAACACAAGCCTTACTGAGCTTACCGTAGGACTAGGTCGATTTGTGTAACATTGTCCTGAATATTTATAACCAAGTTATAGACCACGGATTCTTGTCACGATAGGGTAACTTGAGGAGTGAATAGTACATAATAGTATAGTAGTAATTAATACGCATTTCTTAACATTAAAAAAAACATATGGTGTTAATTAAATGGATGTGTCTTCCATTTTCAAAATTTTTTTACTGTGGCTGCGTACAATTATTTCATGACGCAGC
Source organism: Grapholita molesta (assembly GCA_022674325.2). NCBI lineage: Eukaryota > Metazoa > Arthropoda > Insecta > Lepidoptera > Tortricidae > Grapholita > Grapholita molesta. Next base: position 15,527,754 of record CP053129.2, read on the forward strand.
AGGCATACCTTACGCCATAGAATGTGACGACACTCCTCTCGTGTCATACGCCACATGTTAAAAACATTGATGACTCGCCTGTCGTGCTATCCACACTGAATCTCTTAAAACGAAAATGTCACTTATATTTGTTATGTATTTGCATTTTTATTACTGCGAAACTTCCTATAAATCAATTGTAAGTTGTTTAAATTATCGACTTTGTCTTTTCATTAACTGACTCCTTTAACAGATCAAAAATTATGTGACAAAGCTCAAAAATTTTACTACATATAATATCGTAGGTAGTTTTTACAAGTTTTAGGTTTTATTGTATTTTATTTATACATACTACCTACTGTATAATTCACTAGTAACCCCTGATCGAAAACTATGAGGTGATTGTGCGCGTGAACGAAAGCAAAACGCAATGCATCGTGGCAACAATTTCCGGCAATCTCCAGAAATACTTAAAGTCTTGGCTACCCAAAAGTATATAATAAACATGATAAACAACAGTCCAGAAAGTCATATGTAAACGATGATAGAAAACGACGATGAAGACATTTAAAAAGAGTTTTAATATAACTCTTAATACCAAAATAAAAACAGATTAATTATTATTTTTCTCCTCCACCCGATCGTACTTCGAAATAATAACTTCATATTCCAAAAGTTTCATAGTTCGATTGCCAGTGTTTCTCAAAAGTAAATAATTTATTTACGTGTCCGAGCGGGCATTAATACAAACACGAGGCTTATCGTTCCCATTTCTACGGTACAGTCGGCGCAAAGGGTTTTGATAAATGCTGAGATCATCATTAACGACTGGTCTGGCCTAGTGGGTAGTGACCCTGACTATGAAGCCGATGGTTCTATGTTCAAATCCCAGTCAGGGCATTTATTTGTGTGATGAGCACAGATATTTGTTCCTGAGTCATGCGTGAATCTATTTATATCTATCTATTTATTATATATATATATCGTCGTCTAGTACCTACAACACAAGCCTTACTGAGCTTACTGTAGGACTAGGTCGATTTGTGTAAGAAAGGTCCCGAAATATTTATTTATTTATTTATATCAAAGACCTCCCAAAGTATTATTATTTTACAAGTATGAGTACAATAATTCCGTTGTGTGAGCTAGAATCTTAGGCTATCCTAATAAGTATTGGACTTCTTTTTCTACCTGCACACTTCTTGGGATGGACTGAAAACTAGCGTCGCTCAGTCGTATGAAGCTGAAGCAACTTTATGCTGAGTCTAATCCTTTCACCACAGGCTAATTAGAAATGCTATACCTATGACCTATAATTACTTTGTGAATAAACTAAATAAACTAGTTGGTAATATATATATATTTTTAATTTTTAAATATCTTGATTGTTTTTTTGCTGTAGTATAAAATATTGTTCCTTCCAGCATAGTCAGTAGTGATTCTGCCTGCGCTGCTGCTAAGTTTTCTGTCTGGCACTTATGGGGTGAGGATGGTGAAGTGATGGATTTGTGTAAAATTGTATCATGATATATATTAATTTCTTCATAAGTTAAAAAAAAAATAATTCGAATATCATAAACTAATATATCGTATCTTGATTAGGTAGAAGATAATATAATTTTTCACTAAAAATAAAATTGTACGAAGACCGGGCGCTGGAACAAACCTGTACAAATAAAAATATTTGAATATTCTAATCTGAAAACGATAGGAATATTATTTCCTTAAACTAATCTCCGACATATTTGTTAATCCCGATTTATTTATATATCATAGGTTTCAGTCAATGGTCAAAATAAAGTCGCATTCCGTTCTTTAACCCGATTGTATTTACAAGGAATACGCTTTGTAAATGTAAGGTTCTTTGTTTAAAAGCGGTATTGTTGTAAATTTATACACAATTTCTCTGTATTCACTTTGGCTCTTATAACCGCATTAACAATATTAGTCAACTGTACACAATAAATTCATTGTTGCTGACAGTACGATGACGGAAGCTTGTTTGTTCCGGGGCTTTAAATAAGCTTTTATTACCTGCCAATCGAGGCTCACAAATGCTCAAACCTTCCCGATCCGCTCCCTGTGTTTTGTGGGAAATATAAAAATGATGAAGATATTTGACAGTTCATAACATAAGGGATTGCTGGATGATTTTTCAAGCACTGTTTTTGATAGAATAGTATTTTAATATTCAAGCAAAAAGACATAATCTTAGTAGTTAGGTTAGCTTTTAGATTAAGGAAAGGCATTTGACAGGATTTATATTTTGGAATGTGCTCTCTGCCTTCCTATAACAAACAGCATTTTAAGTATGTTAAAATAACTAAATTTTTCAACCCAAACCACATATTTTTCGACGTAAATAAGTTTAGTTCTCTATGACCTTAACTTTTGTTAAGTGCAACGGGGTGTGACGCAAGGGACAATCATAGATCCAAATTTGTTGGCCCCAATAAAAGATTTAAGATTTTAGGCTAGAATGTTGTCTCTGTTTCCTATTATAATTACTTATAAGAAATAAGCTGTTTTTGTGTATATAAGTAATACTTGTAGCTATTGCTTTAAAATTTGTGGGCTCATTTAAAAATAAACAAAAACCCTCGATCTCATCTACTAATAAAATGTTACCATGACCCAATTATTTCCTAACCTAATTAGATGCAATCTAATTTTTATTACTTTTATCACGAAGTCTACCTTTCGACTCATAATAATTGACCAATAAATTTTAACTTCTGAAATAATTTTTGTACAATATATATTATTTTAACCAAAATGTGTTTGCACCTTCATAGGTTGTCAAAACATGGAGGAAGGTGTCTTAATAGAATGGCTTCGGTGAACAACAATGTAATAGGTCATATTGTAACAATTAACATAGAAGTTCTTTGTTTTAAGGCATAATATAACCCTAATACGCAATGATACGCAAATGATAAAATCAAGATTTTTTTGAAACATACTAGTACGATTTCCTTCAAATATTAAGCAGTTTGCAGTTCAATTAGCTAACCTATCGGAATCCTAATTGAAGATTCTCGCCCTGATTAGACTATATACTCTCAGATGTGACGAAAAAGTCAAGAATGTTGGCGCATTTAGGTTTAAATCGAATTTCTTTAAAAACATATATATTACGCGACTTTTCGTTGCAAGTCGGTGCATATACATATATTAGCTGCAAAAAATATTGATTTATTAGGCAAAATTAGGACGTTTATGTTTACCTTAAATGAAACGATTCAAGCAAGAGGAAACATTACAAATATAATTCAAATCAATGCTATCAAACAAGTAATTGTTTGTTGATTGTTTGATAATATAACTTCCAAGTTGATATTGATAGCTAAGGTGAAGAGACGCGTCTAAACTTGCATAAATAAATAATAAATAAATATTACAGTACATCCTTACACAAAATAACTGAGCCCCACGATAAACTCAAAAAGGTTTGTGTTGTGGGTACTCAGCCAACAATATATATAAGACATAAAGACACTTAACCCATTATAGACTGAGATTTTTTGAGGTGACCAATTTTTATAATTTTTTAATATGTTCTTTATTAGAGCTTATGTAACGAAATTTGAGCATTAAATTTTAATTTAATTATATAATTTATTATTATTTTAATTATAATATGATAAATTAACTACCCACTAGACCAGACCGGTCGTCAACTGTCAACTGTCGTTACATGAACTTACTGTCCACACTAGTGTACAAGATATTTTTCCTTCTCAACGGCAGAAGATTACACTTTTCAAAGGAGGCTATGCGTTTTCGAAGCGAGAGTAGTGAAAAGTTAGTTTTTAAACCAACAGTGGCTATCCTTTTTAAACATTTCTCGAATCTTTTATCCCCACATTTAACGCAGCCGCAAGTCTCCCCATAATTTACGAGACGTTAATTCAGGTCTCGCTTCGATTTATCGCTCGCTTTTTGTAAACAGAACTAGTTGTTAGTAAACGTGTGGACGGGTTTGACAAACTGTTGTTTTAAGAGTTTTCTAATTCACTTTGTTTGTTTTTTTATGCTCACCTTTTTAATTCCTCAGTTCCAATTGTATATTGTAAAATGACGGAGCATGACTAAAATTAATAAAGACATTCTTTAAAAATCCAGTGTAAAAACACACAGTATTTATATGACTTCAGCCAATGTTGATGTCGCCCACACAATGTTTTTCATCAGACTTGCGAAGACAGAAGTAAACTTGTTTCGTAAGGAAACAAGTGTCAAAAACAATTCATTTACACGTTCATTTTGAAAATTCTTTGGTAGGTTAACTTTAGAAGATAAGAAATAATGATGTAGTGACGATTGTTAGAGATAAGTTGACAGTGAGGTGATGGCCCTGTGACAGACATTCGAATTAAATGGTAAACTATATTTTCTTAAAACAAATATTACCAAGATTGGGAGATTATCATAGTTTGACTCTTGTGTAACTTTAAAGAGACTTGATATTCCAACTTTACTGCACCTTAATTGCCATTTGATTTGTTTGAACTCAAAATGCACTATATATTTATGGCTAGTAACTGTTTACAGAATTTTAGTGCACTTTGTCAAAACTGTCAATACGTGGATTTATGGAACTCAGCTCTTGCTTACAAACATCATAGCAAACTACTGTAAACAAATGTGTTACAGCTGCATGCCTGGATTGTGACCACCTGCCAAGCACTCTGCTCTAATTTGCAAAATCTAGCACTTGAAGTTCAATAATTATTTTTGAGGAGATCCGTAGGCGAACTAAAGTCACCAGCATACTAGTAGCCCACCGGGTTAGCAATCTGAAGTGGCAATGGACAGGCCACATTGCACGCAGAGAAGATGGCCGTCGAAAAGTACTCGAGTGGAGACCACGGAATAGCAAGCGAAGCGTAGGACGTCCACTCACAAGATGGACCTCAGACGACGGAAGACGCTGGATGCAGGTCACTTCCAATGGTACATGTGGAGGTCCAAGAGGAAGTTCTATGTTCAGCAATGGACGTCTTATGACTGAGATGATGATGATGAATTATTTTTGCATAATATATTGTATAGTTTTGATACCCAGGATATATTTCTCTAATACCATTTATTCTATTGTGACAGAGTTTAAAATGTCACGTGTCGAATACAAAAGGACAAATATTGCCCCCACAGATTTAAATTCGCTCTTTCTTTGAAACAGTGAAAGTTAAGGATAGTAATAAATAAAATATTACTACAACTTCGACATAATTTCCTGAGTTAAACAGTATCCGTTTTACCCTGTTCATTATTATTAATGCACTAATTTTGTGGCACTTCAAATAATTTACTTCCAAAATATTACTGCCCTTTTCCACAATATCGTCGTACTTCTTGTACAATGTTAAGTAATAACACTCAAAAGTTTGCAAAGCCGAGCGAGTAGTCCCAGGCTCTTCGGATTGTCTTCTTTTTAGAACAAGCAAACTTGCTCGGACAAGACTAAAGTTACTGAAAAACATCTCTGAAAGTTTCTTGAACTAGTGCACTGAAAATGTAAATATGTGGCGTCTCACGAAAAAGGTTTTCAATATTTTTTATTCATAGAATTACTGCTTTCGCAGCTCGTTGGAGCAAACTTAGCATGTTTCAATTTTATGAATATGTCAAATGTTTGTAAAGAAAATATTTTTGTAATATTATTTTGCTCTTATTAAATTTATTCTTAAACCTTTACCATATTGTCCAAAGGGATTTGAGGGGATCAACTTTTAATATGGGACGAATTCATTTACTTTGAATTATATGAAACTTTATTGCACAAAATGAAAAATGGCTGCCTTAATCTGCATTAAGAACTAAAGTACTAACTATTAAGAACCAAAAAATTGCTTTTTTGCGATTACTGAGATTTGCGATTGCTATATAAATAATAACTTTCACACATAGCTGCCAGCCTGAGTGCCTAGATAACTCGAAAAATATAACGAAAGAGATTGAAGAACATTGTATTTACTTGAAAAATTATGATTAGAAATTCATTATAAATCTGTCTTTATCTCTGGAACACATACTAAGTTTCTAATCATTTGTACAGATGCAAAGTAGCAATGTAAACTCACCAAATTGTAATATAAAATACAATGTTTGCTTAAAAGGTTCATTAATGGACATCAAGAATCTTTTTCTTTTCTTTAATAAAGTAATGATGGTCAATGGCTTCTCTTAGACAATTAAAAACTTCGAGAGGTCGCAGTTTAACTATCCATCACTTAATTAAGCGTTTCAAAGCAGACATTTTCATTAAATCTAGGTTCGTGCACAGGATTAGAGAAGCGAAACAGAGTAAATTTCTCGACGTTTTTATAAACGACCATGCCAATTGTCTTTCCCATTGCTGTCCATCATATGTAACATCATGTGACGTACTCAACTCAAATATATCGTGATGAAAATATGTAAACATTACTGATATTTTATGTACTTTTGTGATTATTTTTTGCTTATTCATATAGTTTTAAATGATGTGAGTAAAAAATTAAGTAGAAATATGTGAAATTAACAGGTTAAATGCGATATTTTTGAAATTTACGAACGGTTTCTATAATATCTCTCATATAGAGTAAGTTGTACTAATTATAAGACTCAGACATAATTAAAAGGGTCAAAAACCAATGTCTGATAGCCTAGGAATCTCCTGTTGTCAGTAGTAAACGGTTTGTGCCCATATAAGTTATGTTTTGGTCACCCATTAAGACTTTACAGGAAATTATTTTTATGCAGATTAAAGTTTATTCAAAAAATTAGGGCTGGAATCTCTTAACTTTCATTATTTTCACAGAAAGTCGCGGACAATATTTCCTTTTTCACACATACTTACACACTAAAGTTTTTTTGAAATGATAATATTGATTATCGTAAATCAATACTCGTTTACTTTTTTTGGATCTTGATTCTATAACGACCTCGTGGAGTCTATTCTATCATGGTGTGACTGAAAGAGACGCCGATAAACACGAAGAATACTGGCAATAATGTTATCTCAAGGCACCGTTAAGTTGCAGCTCTTCTGCGATCAGTTTCTTTACTCTTGTGCACTTGAGTCCAAGATTAATCTTCTGTCACCGTTTTACATTCTGCTTCTTGCGGGGTCTTTTAATAAAGATGTCTCTCTGTTACACCATTTTGTTAGAAAAGTTTTAATATTATTGTAAAGTCCGTCTGGTATGGAAGGGACATGATACCTATTGTTAGAATGAGAGAGATTTTTTTTCATTTAGTTCTGTTGTTGACTGAATTTTATTTATTGCAATAATAGCTAAAAAAAAAAATACTTGCATAACGTACAAATATAAAATCCAGGCTGAATATGTATTTTACTTACTGCATATTTTATGAAAAAGTTGTATTAAAGAACGTGGGCAGTCCACCCGATGACCACGAACGCTGCTAAAGGGCATGAAGTTTAAATTAGTATACGCGATTTAATCCGTTTTAGTTGTTTTATTTCAAAAAACGTTAACTTAATCGAAAACTTAATATTTCGGGAATTCTGTTAATTCAATAAATTGCTCTCTTGACATAACTATAACCAATGTTATAAGCAAATCTTAAAATATTTCAAAGTACCCATCGACGTAATTGTTAATGTAAATATGACAAATGGCAGCATGGCGGTTTGTTTGTGCTAGTGGCGCCACCTACGAGGTGTTTTTCATTATATTTAGTTCGTATTAAAAGTATGACCGTAGTCGTTAGGAGGGTGCATTCCCTTACATTCCTTATATATTCTATGCATATGTAAATATTAACTGTTGTTGATTGTTATAGCAGAAAAACCGCCATGGAAAACCTTCAGAACGGCGCAATCAGGGCAGTCCATTAATTATTTAGTACTACTTAATCCAAGCTCTTTAGGGAGATGCCTTTGAGCTTGTGATGTGTTATAATCTTTGAGGTCCGCCCTTTTGGGAGAATCGTTTTAATTACACCCATCGATTAAACTGGTTTCTGTTGAGAAAATTATTGCAATGTACTATTTTATGGTTTTCGTTTTGTCTATAGGTTTATTGTTTTTTGTTCTCTAGAATTTTCTAGAAAGTTCAAAAATGACTACATGACTGTTTTATTCATGTTGTAAATCGATATTGTTTGTCATGAGATTATATGACACTATGGTCTCATCGGAAGATCAGCGCTGGATGTCGCCAGCATTACGCTGAGATGAGACCATTTCGTGGCACTTTCCACCTTGTATGTTTTATGTTATTTGTATTTCTGTCACCTTTGTGTTGTGTCTCTACGTATAAACGAATATTCATACATTCATTCATTCATATACGACGAAAAGGCTACACTAAAGTAAGAAATTATGGTAGTTCAAGTGGTTAGACATTCGCACTTTCCGTTCGAAACGCTCCCCACAATTTATATACACACTTGTGTAGTGTAAAGTGACAAATAATGAAATAGATATGTTGCTCGTAAAATATTTCAGATATTGGTTTTATATAGATAGTAAATAAATATTAATAAGGATCTTGGCGCCCGATACAACGTCGCTTCCAATAAGATTTTTTAAATATTATGTAAAAAAATATTACTTACGAGTGAGTATATATACCATTATAACCGACTACAACAATTTACTTCCCAGTAAAATTTGAGACTACGATACAATTTACTATTTTTTACAAATGAGATATTTACAGTTCGCGTTTTGAAGTTTATATCGCATTTTAATTAATAAACACGCAGAAATCTGTCTCTTTGCTTTGTGATGAAATTAAAAAAAACGATAGTACTGTTGGTGCGCTGTTATTTACGAATTGATGCTGATTGTACATTTAATAAACACAATAATTATTTTAAGTGCGAATTGAAGTAACCTAAATTTCTAATAAAGCACTTAGTACAATTCAATTATTGAAATAAATTAAGTCTTGAGATCTCGAGACAACTAAAACTAATACAGTTACTATGGCAGAGGTTTCAAACCTTTTATTTGAATAAAAGATAATATAAAAAGTGTATTGGTACTATATTTTTCATGGCAGGTAATTGAAATATTTTTTTCATTTGCTAGTACAAGAGGAAACGGGAAAAAAACTGCGAGTAAAAGTAAGGGGTATAAAGTAAAGCAAAGTAATTTACATATTCCATAGGCATGGGAATACTTCGATTTCCCAGCAGGGTTGCTTTATTACAATCATTTGAAGATGTTATTTTTCAGTATGGTATAATAATGTTTACATTTGTAACTGTCTTGTGCTTTTATTTGTTTGAATTTATTCTGACTAAAAAGTGTGAGAATGAACGAATTTTTTATTTTTTTATTTACGAATTATATGCAAAATGGGTTTGAAAAGTCGATGTTTCGTGGATAAAAGTCATAACCTATAATTAAAGACGTGTACATCATAGCTAGTCAAATTCATCGTGATTTTTATAAGGTATTAATTATTTATGAGTGCCAGTACCAAATTAACCCTTTATAAGGCAGAGACGATTTGGAAACCACTTAGTTAATAAACATTTACAAAGAAAGAACATTCTCTTTTTTATTTAACTATAATGGTATTATATAGCAAATATATCAGGCTTTCTTTTCTTATTTATACTTTTTCGGTCATATTTAATTTTAGTGTAATTAATTAATCTAAAGTTTGTGGTCAATGAATGCACTGTGCCCGTTAAGGGAAGCAAGCATTTGTCACTGTTTCCATTATACTATTAAAAATTCACAAGTCGCTGTATCTAATAATTTCAATTATAGCTCTTGTAATTGCGAGTGGCGAGACTGTTATTGGTATGATAATAAGGTCTAATTTTGATAAATCCACTCTCCATCGTGAATTGCAATATTTGCAATAACTGAACTACGTTGTTTGTAGTATCAGGAAAGTGTATCATTTGCCACTTAAGATTAATAAAATGATAAAAGGTTACATGCTATATCGATAAATATTGTAATTAAAACTATTTGCATGAAGAAGTATTGAGTATTGCATGTCACGTATCTGTCAATGAATAGGTGTATTGGAAACAGATCATCTGAAAACTCGAGTGCACTAACGGGCTGAGTGCATATAATGACCACATGTTTTTATTAATGATTTCGGTTTTTTTTGCCGTAGATGTGTTCCCCAGTGCATTACAAACATGGGAGTGTATTTAACTTTCACGTAGCATATCTGTATAACTGCGGCCTTATAAAGGGTTAATAAATCAACTGAAAAATAAACCACATGTTATCCACAGCAAGAGCGACCTCCTTTATAGGTTACTTAGATTCACGATCTTAATGAAATCTCCGTTCCACAAGATTTTTTGGACTTTCTGACCACGCATTTTCATAACGTACCATCCAAAAACTTTCTGCTCGATCTTTTGGTTCTTATTATAATGACCACCCACTGTCACCTCAGTAAGATAAGCTAGAACACATTTTAGGTTCTGTATATAAAGTTCGTTTTCGTAATTATTTCCTAGGCATATCCAATGATGAGTTACACTAAGAGAAAAACTTGTTACTTCTTGTTCGGTGTTCTTGAAGGTCTAAGTTCCAGTTGCAAGTAGTGAAACTTTGCTCGACTAGACTGTATTTGCTTATAAAAAACACAAAAAAAAAGGTTTTTCATAGCTGGTATCTGGTTCATAATTAAAAACTTGTGAATCTTTGGGCGGATGCAAAAAAAAAGAGGACCTCTGCTTCGAGCCATTTCTGCTGCAAATATTGTCTATAGGTATCCATCGCGGTAATGCCGCCACCATTATGGACGACTTTGCACCGGGAACGACTAGTAGTTACAAAATTTTAGTTTTAATCTAAATAAACACAAACTTTATAATTCAGACATTTATTTTTCTACGTGAAAATAAAGTTAAAAAACCCAGCATTAGTACAAGCTTTACATTGTAATGAATATTTATTTTTATAACCGTAATTTAAGTTAGTTGTTGAAAACTAAAATGAAAGGACATTTCATAACAATATCCCGTTAATACTGCTGAATGTGTTTTTGTGAGAACAATATAGTCTAAATGAAGAGAGTTGAGTTAGTCAGAATTTTTTTCCTATCTGGTGCACATAGCAAATGTATGACATCGAACTCATTCCCAGTCTGCATGTAAACTGGTTGAACAAAGCACTATAGTTCGGTCAAACGGCATTTTAATTAATTAGTAGACAAACTGTCAAATACATAGCCAATAAACCTCCAGCGTCTGGCGTGACCAACTATAGTTAATTATTTCTTCTGTTATCTCCTGGCTGTTATTCGTAACTCTTGACAACAAATAATGTTAGTACTGATCACAATAATATGATCTATTCTTCTTGTACTTTGTCATATGACATATTTCTGACGTATCAGAAAATCAAATCAGATGCTTAACCCTGTATCAATAAAAAATGTTCCCTGTACATCCACCTGATCAGAAAAACTACAAACCAGAAGTATAAAACTCCTAACACTAGCATTACCAACACCAGGACCCAGGGCTTGCTGTTCCGGAATTTTGAATGCACAATTGCGGTATTATTACGTAAAAATACCCCCAGGTAAATTCAGTAGATAGTTGTTGATGGAAAACTGTGGTAGTCAGATGTTCCTTCTTCGTCTTAAAAATGATTAAGTTTACCAGTTTGCTTGAGCACTCAACTTGTGCGTTGTATACTTATGTAAACAGAATATTGGATGGTCGAACCGAAATCCGCTATGGAATGTAAATACCTTCACTAAAGCCGCAAGTTTCGCTCCGCTGAGGCAATAAACCTTAAAGTTCCGAGACAATCCCGGTTGAGATTTAATATTTTGCCTAGGAATTGTTCAAGCATAATCTCATTGCTTACGGAAGTTCATACAAAACCAGTCCAAACATGACCTTGTATTAAATGTAAACTATAGTCCGAGAGAGCTCTTATAATCGAATAGTCGTAAGCTCGTTTGTATTGGGAACGGTAGGAATGATATATTTAGACTTTATGAGGTGTTTATGGCTACCGTAAACGGTTGGTTTAATTATGATTTACGCGCTTGCTTTTCAATTTTAAGTACATGGTCAGTGCCGTTTTGTTTGACAGTAGATCGCTGTAGTAAAATGAGTGTTGTTATATTTTAAAACTGCTTAGATTTTGGCCAAGCCATAGGTAAGAGTTCAACGTCTATACAATGTTACGTCCTTTCTGAATTCAGGATTTCTCCTTTTTTTCTTTATTTGATGAATTTGAGTTTAGTTATAATATTGTATAGAAAACCAAATCGTGGCTAGGTCGTTAAAATCATGCATACAGTTTTACCAATGTAGTTTCAATTAGAACATAAAGTAGGAGAACTATACTACAATTATCTTACACTAAGACATCGGCAGATATTCTTTAATCCTTTCCCTAGTGTAACACAATAAGCAAATCGCAACATTTAGAAATTTACAGTAATTAACGTTTATGGTCCAACTGTAATGATTGTTTATGTGGTTAACGCACTGTTTCTAATTTAAACTTGTCGGTTGTAGAATCTTGGGATTTCTAAGAGCAATTGTGATTGCTCAAGTTGCACAATAGGTACTATGTATTCACATGCAACTTGTTTTGTTTTTACCAAATTAATTGAAGTAATCACAAGTTACGGTAAGTTTTTAAAAAGTATATATTATTACTAACTAAAAAAACAAAAGTATTTAAATATTTCTGCTGGAGAATACGAGAACAATAGATTTAAAAAACAAAATAGAATACTGACATTTATATTTTAGGTTTTTACAATATTAGTTAAGTTGCACCCGCGGCGTTACCCGCGGTTTATTAGGGAAAAAAACGTAGCCTATGTGTTAATCCAGGGTGTCAGAAAACTCCATACCAAATTTTATTAAAATCGCTCCAGCCGTTTAGACGTGAAGAAGTAACAAACATACACACTCACAAACTTGCGCCTTTATAATATTATTCTAGATATGTTACGTGGTGAAGTCCCGTTTATTTATAATATTGATTAAAAGAGAATGTCCTTAATGTTCATCACTTTGTATACATTGATAATCAATTTTTTGTATAAGAATATAAATTTAATACCCTATATATTTATTTATCCGAAAAAAACTTGTAATTTATTTTTCCTAAAAACTGTAACACGAAAGACAAACGCAAACAGCAAAACTACAAAATCTGTGCAAACTAAAGAAGCCGATGCCCCGTTCGTCACTAAAGTTACTAAAAGACTCATCTTTTGACTTTATCGTAATTGTCAGAATTCACTTTTTTAGACTTTTATAAAAAGTTTGACAGTTCTTTATTGAATGACAGCTCCGAGCTGCGTCGCCATATTCCAAGTCGACTTGTACAAGTAATTCGCAACTCTGTAGACAATTAAATTGTCCAGCACTAATGACTGTTTATATACTAAAAGCAGTGTTTGTAATTTAAACTTGTCCGTAGGAATCTTGGGATTGCCAGATAAAAGTGAGTTCGTTAAAATTTTATAGCACAGTGGGTTTCTGAGTAGTTGTTTACTTTGGAAGTCAAAGTGCTTTGTAGCAATTGTTTTGAGTAGTTTGTTGGAATGAGGATGGCTTGAATTACTTTAAGTTTTCTTGATTCCAGAGGCTATAAGTAAGATTTTCTTCAATGACTATTAAAATATGTTAGAGCGCTGGTAGCCTAGCGGTAAGAGCGTGCGACTTGCATTACGGAGGTTGCAAGTTCAAACCCCAGCTTGTACCAATGAGTTTTTCGGAACTTATGTGCGCAATATCATTTGAAATTTATCAGTCGCTTTTCAGTTAAGGAAAAATATCATGAGGAAACCGGACTAATTCCAATAAGAACTAGGTTACCCTCTGGGTTGGAAGGTCAGATGGCAGTCGCTTTCGTAAAACTAGTGCCTACGTCAAATCTTGGGATTAGTTGCCAAGCGGACCCGAGGCTCCCATGAGCCGTGGTAAATGCCGGAACAACGCGAGGAAGATGATGATGACTATTAAAATATGTTATTTTTATAAACAAATAGGGCAGTCTATAGAGCAATCTTGTACAATCGGACCTAGTACAGAAAGCCACAGAAAGCGAGTTTAGTAACTGATAACACTGCTTAACAAAGCACATCGTTAGTCAAAGTAGGTTTAAGTCCCTTACCTAAACCTGGTTGATCACGCTTCAGGAACTTGATTTATCCTTAAATATGGCGGCGCAGCTGTCATTCTATAGAGAACTGACAAATTGGGTACCTACTTAATTGACACATGTCTGCCACTTGAAATATGGGTAAAAAAATCACCCGAGTATTATAAAAATGTAATTGAAATAGGTTTATTGAAATCTACAGGATAATTTCCATTCATTGAGACTGGTATAATAACATAGTTGCTGCATGTAAAACACCATAACCATCCTATGATGACGAAAAAAAAAAAGGTTTGATTGATTAACTTTTTTTATTTAAATTACATAGAAAACCAACTGCATGACATACACATATAATCAAAATAGAAATATAGTCTTACACGTTCTCACATATAAAAAATATAGCGTCTAAGTAAATTCATTTTCTTATTCTCCTTACATAAGTAGTTGCTTTTATTATCTTACACTAACACATCGGCAGATACAATCAACAAACAGTCTAGAATGCAAAATGACCACATCGATAGCTAGGTTAGGTTTGGATGTTTCTTCAAAGCCAAACCACATAGAACAGGTGCCCCTCGTCAGCGAGCTCCGTCGACATCGCTAACATAAAGAAAGATAAAACGACAAAAATTATGTAGGTATTCTGCATTTTTTTTTACATAGGCGGCAAACGAGCAGACGGATTGCCTGGTGGTAAGCAATTACCGTCGCCCATAGGCACCCGCAACACCAGAGCGTTGCCGGCCTTTAAGGGGGGTTGGAGCTCTGGGAACCTTACTCACCAACAGGAACACAGCACTACATACCTGAAAGGTAGCAGTGCTATTATGGCTGTGGTCTTCTGTAAGGAGGAGGTACTTCCCCAGTTGGGCTGCCCCAGATTCAAGCGTGATGGTCATCGCTGTGCCCTACCTCTCATAAAATAATTTTAGACCGTTTGCGATGTAAAAGTAGATTAAAAGCGTTATAAGCATACTAGACTATGCATTTTGCGTTCTAGACAGTCTGCAAATAACCGCATTATTCGATCCAATATGGAGTAATATGGAACTAACCTAAAAATTACACTGATTTCCCTAAAACTTACGCATACGCGTAAGCTTTATGTCAAGGGAACATATACATTATGGTAATGTAGAAGTAAACACGTATTCGTGACGGCAGCACATAAATCTGGTTGATGTATGTATGAAAGCCGTATAATATGTCATATAAGCTGTACGTTACAAGTATATTTAGGCCATTTTCCGCTTAGGATATATATTATATGATATACATGCTGAACATACAGTAAAGTTTCCTGATCAGTAGTTATAACTCGATTTTTTGAAAGACTATAAATAGGATGTAGTTAATTTTAACCCTTTATAAGGCAGAGACGATTTGGAAACCACTTAGTTAATAAACATTTATAAAGAAAGAACATCCTCTTTTTTATTTAACTATATGGTATTATATAGCACATATATCAGGCTTTCTTTTCTTATTTATACTTTTTCGGTAATAATTTAATTTTAGTGTAATAAATTAATCTAAAGTTTGTGGTCAATTAATGCACTGTGCCCGTTAAGGGAAGCAAGCATTTGTCACTGTTTCCATTATACTATTAAAAATACACAAGTCGCTGTATCTAATAATTTCAATTATAGATAGCTCTTGTAATTCACGATGGCGAGTGGCGAGACTGTTATTGGTTTTTTTTTTTTTTTATGACATAGGCGGCAAACGAGCAGACGGATTGCCTGCTGTTAAACAATTACCGTCGCCCATGGGCACTCGCAACACCAGGGGAGTCACAAGCGCGTTGCCGGCATTTAAGGGGGGTAGGAGCTCTGGGAACCTTACTCACCATCAGGAACACAACACTACATACCTGAAAGGTGGCAGTGCTATTATGGCTGTGGTCTTCTGTGAAGGAGGAGGTACTTCCCCAGTTGGGCTGCCCCAGATTCGAGCGTGATGGTCAACGCTGTGCCCTACCTCTCATTGTTGGACGTAGTTTAAGGACATACCCGGGTCCAAAATGGTATGATAATAAGGTCTAATTTTGATAAATCCCCTCTCCATTGTGAATTGCAATATTTGCAATAACTGAACTAGGTACGTTGTTTGTAGTATCAGGAAAGTGTATCATTTTCCAGTTAAGATTAATAAAATTATAAAAGGTTACATGCCATATCGATAAATATTGTAATATGTAACTATTTGCATAGTTAGTATTACGTACATGGCAGTTATGACAAATGAAGAAGTATTGAGTATTGCCTGTCACGTATCTGTCAATGAATAGGAGTATTGGACTGTTTCCAATCATCTGAAAACTCGAGTGCACTAACGGGCTGAGTGCATATAATGACCACATGTTTTTATTAATGATTTCGGTTTTTTTTTGCCGTAGATGTGTTCCCCAGTGCATTACAAACATGGGAGTGTATTTAACTTTCACGTAGCATATCTGTATAACTGCGGCCTTATAAAGGGTTAAAATGTAGTTGAATGATGAATAATTTTCAATATTCTACTTATCACTTGAATATTATATTATATATTAACAAGGCAGTGCGGTTTTTAGTTTGAAAGAACTAACTGTAGAACTACAAAATAGATGGTCCTATGTCTACTTCGTACTCAGTCGCTAGCTGCAGTATGCTGAAGGTCGCTCCCGGTGGTGGTCTATGGGGCATGCCTATGTCTAACAGTGGATGTCCATAGCTAATAGATAGACACATCATAATTATATTATCTATTTATGTTTCCTCTAGTTTATATTATAATATTTTTTCAAATTGCCCTGCTGTTCCCACCATGTGCACCGTGCCAACGAAATTTCGGGGATTTGTATTCTATGAATATCAAAATATCTATTCAATAATATGTCACTGATAAATTAGGTACCATCAAATTAATAAGTTTTTTATTATCAAACAAATTCTCATATGATCTCCTAAGAATCTTATTTTTCTACCACTATGTAGCAAATAGTTATAAATTAAAGAAGTAATAAAGTAAGTATTAAGTCAAAGATGATTAAATTATATCCGCATATATTTTTTTAAATTTTGTTGTACAAATTCTCTGTTGCTAAGTAATTTTTTTTTTCGTAAACATTTGTAGGTTCGCTCTTTCTAATACTACTCGACATCCAGGGGCCGATTATGAAAGTCGTACACTCGAATTGCAAAATCTTTAAGACGAACATAATGGCACACAATCATTTCTTATTAGTATTTTTGTAATAAAATTATACCCACGTTTTTAAAATAAACACATATTTCTTCGTCTCTGACAGAATTTTAAAATGTCACGAGTCGAGTACTCGATGCTCAAAAATTGCTCCCAGGGGCCTATTTCACGAACACTTGTAACTTGTAAGTTGTAATACAAGCGGAAATCACTTTTTGACACCTGTTGTTAGAAAGAGACTTCCGCTTGTATTAGAAGTGTTCGAGAAATAGGCCCCCACAGGTCGCACTGCCAGTCGATCGCGTCAGATGTTAGCTTAGTAAAATACGCCATACAATCAAATAAATCTTATGATAAGTATGAGTCTAAGCAAATAAGGCATCATTGATTTTTACGTTTTTATGTACGACAAGAGTTTGGTCGTAAAAATCTCGGGAGATTCTCATAAAACAGGGATATTTTCTCATTTACGCACACTTGAGCGTGGGCTAACAAAGCCACCGCTTACACCAAATAGTAAAAAAAAAAAAAAATGAGCGAGTTATTTCTGGCTTGTTTCCCTAAATTTCCAGAATTTACTCCTAAGGTGAGCTTCATTACAGTGAAATAATTTTGTCGAACATTCAATGAAACTGATAACTATTAGGCTGTGAAGCAAGCCTGGGCACAATATTTTATTTATTAATTTATTTCTTTACATGTTTGAGGAAAGCACTATACATACGTCAGCGTGAAAAGAGGTTGTCGGCCCCGTAACTATTCTACTCGGCCAGCAAACCCTTACTTTCCGACCGCTGTAGTAATTAATTATCCTTTGCATTGGTTGGGTTTGCATTGGTAACGTTTCATCTTGGGCGTTATCTGACAAACGAGTGACAAAAAACAAGATGTCTTTATACATTACACAAGAATTTATAATACCAAAAATGCTAAGGTAAGTGCTGGCTGTTTAATGCCATAATTAAACAAAAGATATTCGTCTACCCAAGTTAGCTTAAATTTCATAAATATTCCAAGGAAAAAGATTAGATTCTATAAAGCTGTGACCAAAATCATAACATACTCGTATGGTTTCGTTAGAAAATGTTTCTGCTTACGTTAGACACGCCTTCTAACGAAACCATAAATATTATAATATGGTGGAGAAATTCACAGCTATTTGGCGAGAGTCAGTAGGCTAGTTGGTAGAGCGATGGGCGAGTATCCCGAGTCGTGAGTTCGAGTCTCGCCAGAAATATTTTGATTTCCACATTTTTATACTTTATTTCGAAACATAGCATTAATAAAATTACTGAGCCAAAATGCGATTAACTAATCACCGCTATCTACATTTATTAGTTAAATACGTATGTTTAACGGCCTCTTGATTTAGTCGGTAGTCACTTTGACAACAAATCTGGAGTCCCCGGGCTTTAATACTGCCACGGGTATATATTTCTGTCTATTATGAATAATTATATATGTTTAGGTTACAGACGTTTTATAGGTATTTGAGAATATAAATATCTATATCAATTTTATTCTCCACGTATTTGATAATGTCATCACCTACACAAGTCTTATTAATAAAATTGTACCTAGATTTTAGTACATTTTTTAAATTTTTTTAAGTATTATTTATTTTATTGACGCAATAAAGTATGTAGTTTAGTTATGAAATGTAAGCTTCGGTGTAACTAGAAGCCACTCACTGAGTCATAAACTCGGTGAAATCCGAACGGCCTCTCAACATAGATTGTTATGGTCTCCGGTAGGAATAATGAGGTGCTTGCGGCTTAGCTTGCTGCTCGACAGTAAAGGACGTTTTTTAGATACCGACAAAGCATTGGAATACAGTGCCGTGGTTGTTAGGATTGTTTTATTGTTTTTGACTACCAAACTATATGGTGCAGGTAGGTATATGTGTGGGCTGACCACGGCGCTGTGCAGCCGACCAGACTCGCAGCTAATGCTGAGTGTCTTTTTGTCGTAAGTTTGCAATTTCATGTTTTGCATCTCCCTTTATTCTTGTCTCTCTATCTCTCTGTGTTCATCTTTTCTGTTTCTTTTTTTTTCTTGTTTTTTTGTACGACAATAAATTATATTTATTTTATATTCATTAAAGCATTACTTTGAGTGTTTTTTTTATTATAGAGTATATAATAACAATGTTAGCACAATGCTTTTCTCCAGTCTGTGCTACACAGCAGAACATGTTGCATCTTTGATACCGAAAAATAATGCATTGGCGTAGTTGGTAGGATTGTGTTACTTTTCTGTACATAAAACTTTAATATTGGCGGCCTGTAAGCAAATACATTTATTAAACGCAGAGAAGTTTTGTTTTTTTTTTAAGTTAGAATAAATCTAGAGACGTACTTATACTGTATTTGACTTTATTTTATCATGTGGTTTTGTATAAATTAAACGATTATCTCTAGTGGTCGTAAAAGCCTAAGCAAAATCGATTGAAACTACGTTTGACAGGTTTTGACTACTTCTAATGATTTCTTATTACCTCGCTTTTTTTTATCATTTATTCAGAAAACTGTTTTTATTTTCAATCGTCCATTATACTTGAGGAATTTATGTTTCAACTTATTACAGTTCCTAAAAACTAACATTCAATAACATCGTATTTGTTACTAGCATGTTCCGCTAATGATGTTATAAGTTTTCTGATATCTGGGAAAAAATATTATTTTTACTTTTGTTACCTATTCGAATTCCCAAACTTGGACTTGTTCTAATCTTGTTATTTCTTTTACCAAGAGTTGTTATTTGTAAAATACTTACCTATTTCTTTTACACGGGGAAAACGAGGACTTGGTACATGTCTTCTGCCTTTATGCCATCAAATAGATAACTCCAGAAAATATTTGGCCATTAATAGTATTGTATCATATATTTATCTTAATTACGAAATTTTACATTATATTGCAAAGATTTGTTATGTTGTAAATTTCAAAATTATTCATGTTTTTAATAGTTTGATAATCACATATATGACTGTATTGACAATTTATGCTGAGAAGTAATTTATCCGTGAATAAGTTTAGTTCAACCTAGTCTGTAGCTTTTTAACTCAGGATACAAGATTACAATCATAGTGATTCCATAGTCAATTCCTCCAAATAAACTTATAATAGACTTCACTCCCAACAGTTCCCTTTTTATGAAATCTAGCTATTATATGTGTATTAAAATATTCAATGCACTTCCAGATAATCTTAAGGACCTTCCTCTTAATTTATTCAAAACACAACTGTATCGTTGGCTTAGAGGTAGGATATTTTATAATGTAAATGACCTATTCGCATGTAATTAGCATGTATGTAGAATTTAAATAGATATTTAAGTAGATTAAGTTAAGTATATATTTGCATGCTAGATTAGCAAAATATGTCTTTGAACAGAAATTTGTTATAAATATCACCTTGTATACCATATTTTAAGCAAATAAAGAATATTTCTATTTCTATTTCCATATTTTAAAATATCTACAGCAGAATTCCTCACAAATTGCTGTCCAACGAAACCGATTCAAAGTTTTAAACTACCACAGCACGCTACGATGCTAACATCCCCGCAGCTCCACCAATTTATCTTTTGCATACCTAAGGCTTTAATTGCATTTACATAAAGCTTACTATTGGTGTAAATTGCCGCAAACATAGGTTGGGAGAGTTGGTAGTTCAGAAAAAGTCACTATCATTATGGAGTCAACTCATTCCCGACAGGAAGACTGCCGCTATCACACGATATACCATTTAAAAACCTTAATTAAGCCCAGGAACTTTGTAGTCAGGGTTCTGTAAGTTATACAAGGAAGTTTTCAAGTCACAGAACAATTCCACGATTATTTTTGTTACTTACGTTCTTAAAAAGTCAAATAAATAAAGAAGGTAAATTAAAAGTGGTAACTCGTTTATTTATACAAATTAGACTTCTGCTTATGTTATTTTATTTCTAAATGGTTTATTAAATATATGTTAATTAAATAACCTGTTTACAAATAGCGGATATTCTTATTTTTTTTATATAAGCTTATTCCTCAACAAAACTTGTTAGTTATTAACTGCAATTATTTTCTCAAAGTCCCGGGAAATCCCGAGTCATGTCCATATTAAGTATAACGTTTGAAGTTGTTCGCCCCAAATTGCATCCGGTCACTGATCTTAATTGTATAAGTACATTGTTATTGACGGCCAAGAAAGGTATTACGGCCGATTGTAATTATCGGATGTATGTCATCCATACTTATTTTTTTTATGTGTGTAAAGAAGTTCGAATCAAATTACTATACTATGATGAATGCAAGAATAAAAATATCTTTGTTGTGTGTTGTTATCATTCAGGCTGACGTTATAATATATTACCATCATCATCATCATCACAGCCATAACGTCTACTGGCTAGCTACCTATATATGCCCCAAAGAATAATTCAACGGCCTTTCCCACGCTGCCAAGCTTCAGCCACCCTTTTGAGGCCAAGTTCGTGAATGAAGAACGTTAATGAATTTTGCCTTTTCTAGAATGGATCTCCAAAAACATCGCCAAATGTTAGTACCCGTACTAATGAATATGATAAACGAATTCCGACTTGGCAACGGTACAGACTTTTTTTCCGCCGGCAATTGACATGGTTCGCAAGAAACTCGGTCACCGACTACACAACTTATTAATAACTAGTGACGTATGCTATACTGTCTGATCTAGTAAAGAGTTTCTCGTAAAGAGTCCCAAAAAAAATAGTATATTTTAATGAATGTTTTAGATTTTTTTTTAACTTTTGAAGTAATAACGCTGCTAAGCATGGATAATAATAAATAAAAAAATTAGGCGTGGGGATGTGACGACCCCATCGCCCACTGGTTTTCTCCAGTGCAATCAGTGGGCTCTGGGCAGCTTGTAGCAAACTGTTGGAGAGTAGCGCCTCCACGAACCTGAGCGCCCCTGGGGTGCCCTGTCGGACAGGTGGGACAGGTCCCCTGCCTCTGGCTTGCCTTAACCGGCCGTCCAGAGTGGGGTCGCGAGAGCTGCGTTCTCGAAGATAGATGTGGAAACCTAAGTAGCGAGTTGGCTATATGTTTAAAGTCCAGTGTCACCTCTCTACCCTTAGCCCTTTGCACCAGTGTTGCCCTTGAGCAACCTTTGATGTCGCTTTTTGCACCGGCCCATCTCGCACAGGGCGAGTCAAGTAACTTTCTATAGAAAATTCAATAGAATCCTTTTTTTTATTCTATTAGTTACTTTCAGACACATTTGGTGGTCTTATTTTTCTGGATGAACTGGTAATACGTTTTAATTAATTTAGATTTTCTTTCCTCATTTCAGTAATTTACTCGCGTTTCCTTTCAACGATTCTAAGAAATCTATCAACTCCCATCAAAGCAAAGAATTTCAACGTCACTTAAAATTTCTCGCTTAAAACGAAGTACCTACATTTACCCGCGTACAAAAGATTATTAGATAAAATGTACTGTAAAATAGCAAAAAGCCTAAATTAAAATATATAAAATATTATATTTATATACCGGGTGGTTCCTATTATAAAATCAATAACTTAAGGGATTGCTTCTACACCACGTACGTAGCAACATTTGTTCTACAACTTTAAAACATTGTGTAATTTATTACTTGTATTTTTTTGCGAACAAATTAATAGTATTTCCAATCAACAGCATTCAATAGTCTAGTCTACGTTTATCGTCAGCCTACAAACTTCATAGTTTTCACAATACATTGCTTGCTTGGAAAATCTTTTTCATTTCGTATTGAGTAAACTATATGTTATTTTGAAAAGTTGTAGAACAAACGTTGCTACGTTTGTGGTGTAGAAACTATGCCTAAATATATTGCTCTTATTACAGAAAATACCCGATATATATACAGAGTTTGTATTTTTTCTAGTTGATTTACAACAAATAGGGCTTGAATGAATACAAACGGTGGTATTAACCGCTCGGTTGCGGGGGTAATGACCTGAGAAGTACATGAATCTTTGGTGTGCTCTCTTAAGAGGTGATTGGAATTGATTTTTGGGCTTAGTTAAATATTTACGGTGTATATAGGATGTGTGAGAGACATGAAGACGTGTAAAATTGTTTATTGGTTTGTACCAGGTCATTGCAAACAAACATACACAAGTCAAGTCAGAATATATATATAAAATTCTCAAAATTGTGTCTTTCTAAAAGGCTTGTCGACTCTAATGGTGACCGCAGAGCTGGCAACTTCCTCGCGCAACGCATCAGTATCGCGACACAGCGGGGGAATGCTGCCAGCATCCTCGGCACCATGCCAAAGGGACCCCATTTGAACGGCTTTTTTTTATTATGTTGGTTGTGTTAGTTTTATTGTGTTGGTTGTTTGTATCTGTAATGAAGGTTGTTGTATTAAGTTTATATCTATATTGATAATTTCTAAAAATAAGTTTTTATTTTGTTTCAATGATTAACATTTTTTATAAGTGTTTATCGTGTATCACCAAAAATATTTCAAAGATTACTGTGTCGTTTTTATAATTTAGTAGTTCCTGTTTTCACCTTCCGTAATTCTCAGAATGTCAAAGGCCGTAAATATCAGAATACCGGGCTGTAAAGACCTTTAAGGTCGATTCATAGAGCTTAAATACTCTGCGGTCGTGGGTATTCTATGGCTATTTATTATTTGATTTCAGACTAGTTGGAACTAGTGAATAGGCTGTTACTGAACCAGCGTGCTACACCTTCGACCTCGTCGTCACTTATCTTCAGGTGCGACTGAAGTCAAACGTTGGTCAGTCTTGCAGAAAAAAAAAACTAGTTCCATGTTATTATTATTTTTATCAGGAAACGCCTATTTTGTTATATTTTAACCTGTCTGTACTTTTACCCTATCTTTTTGTTTAGTTCTAAATATTATTATTATGTCTTGTTTGCAAAATTAGGATTCAATTTGTTAGCCGCAAACCAGTCTTACAACGGATCAAATATTTTATTCGATCAGTTTTATCCCGATCATACTACTTACATTTGGGGGAAGGCTTGTGTTCAGAATTGGAAGTTTTACGAAACTTTAAATAATCACGATGATGATGAGATAGTTAGAGATAACAAATCAAAATGTACAAATGGCGGATTTAATGCTAAATGACATTTTCTACCAGTCAATCATTCGGCTAAGCAGAAACATAAAAGTTGGTGTAGGAGGAGAATTTAATAGTGAATAATAAAGGCCCCATTATAGAACCTCGTGGCACACCTATCGATATTTTCTGTCTTCGTAATCAGGTCCAATTTACTCAGGTCGGTATAGTTAAGAGCATATAAAGTAACATGCTAATAATACCCACATTAATTAATTAAAATTCCATTACACTTAATTAATAATTAATTAATATTTGCTTTGTTTCAGAGATAACATCGTGGATTCCTGAAATGTTCCTGGAAAAGGTAATATTGTTTGAATGGATTTACTTTAGACACTTTTACGAAATATGTTAAGAGTGAAAAGAGTTATTATTTTAGTAAAGGAATCATACTATTTAATTATCTAACCAAAAGTTTTATGTAAATTTAAGCGTTTTCGAAAAAACTTATTTTTTTTAAATCTTATTATTTCCCGAGCATACAATTTTATTTCTATTCAGATTCATAAGCATCTTTTCATCTATCTATCTTTTACTTTTGAATAAATAACTTACAGTGCTATAAGTGTAAAGGAAACAGTGTAACACCTTCACAGGTGTACAAACCTTTTGAATTCCTTAAATCTTCGTAAAAAATTTGAATTGCTTCAAATTTCTTAATTCGACAGTTAATTACTATACATTTTCTGTTTTTTAGTTTCCTTATTCGCAACTTTAGAAAATGAATAAATATCTCGTTCAGTAATGTATCGGTTTCTTGAATACGTTTTTAAAACTACTCGTATATATGCCTACTTACATTATAAAAAGCGAACACAATACGAGATATTTTCATTGTTTTCATATTATATTTATTTCGAATCAAATTTTACATACTTAAACGTAAAAACTTAAATAGGTACAGCCTGATTTTCCGAGAAGCGTGATTTCATATTGATATTGTACTTTTATTCCAACGCATGTGTATTGACATTTTGTTCTTTTGTTTTATATGTACATACGTAAACAGAACCAATTTTATTAAACAAATGAATAATAGAAAAGCGGCACATCTACCGTTATTCTTCTTGTAAAAGAAAGAAATTGTTTATCAAGAGGTACGAAAAAAGGATTTTTATTTTTAAGCCCCTTTTCATTTGAGGCTAATGGAAAATAAGCAATACAGCTCCAATTGGCATTTTTCCTTCTCATTTCTTTCAAACATCTTATCGGATTTTCTTTTGGACTTTATGAAGTTGATAACAGAAGATAAGATTAAAAAAATAGACACAGAAATGCTTTGAGATTCCAATTATGCATAAAAAGCTTTAAGATCAACTTTAATAAAGATTTCGTTTTGTCCCTTTAAGGAGTCAGATTTGGTTATGTTGAGTATTTTTAAAAATCAAAATGGGATTAATCAGACCAGATTTAAGATAATATAAAACCGCTGAGGCAATATTTAGAAACAAAATGAGAGAGGAATGAAAATGTGAATAAAGCAGAAATCCCTTTGCACTATATGATTAAAATAAGAATTCCCAGCCTTGTTACTTAGTCTCGCTCTGCTCACTCGTTCGGATCACTTACAGCTTTCAGTGTTCAATAATAAGCATAGTAATCGCCGCTAACTTATACTACAGTTTTACAAAAATATCTTAAAGTATTAAGATAAAAGATAAAATGGAGGCGGATAGACTCCTTGAAAAAGACAAGATAGTTTTGTTTATTTTTAAACGGTTTTAGGCACCGTTTTACCAGCTCTAAGGTGAAACACTACGTGTTTGCACCTCCTATATGAGTTCCTTTCGGGATTCGGATATAGCTAGAGAGGTGATCTAGGAGGTGCAAACACGTAGTGTTTCACCTTAGTGCTGGTAAAACGGTGCCTAAAACCGTTTAAAAAAATAAATAAATAAAAATAAACAAGATCACATATACTTGATTAACTTCGAAGATAGTTTTATTACGAAAAATTTTTTAACTATTTTTATACAGATAAAATCCATGGCATAAAGTAGGTAAAACTAAGCTGACGAATTATTTTATGTCTGCCAACTGTAACGACATATTATCTCTTTATTTTTTTAAGCTTTCTGGACAAAATATGGGTCTACTCACGTTTATTTAGAGCTACATGTTTCGGAAAATGTGTGACGGGCTGGCGACGCGAGCGGTGAACTGAACGGACACTCAGCACTCTAAGTGTTTGAAAATGGAGGCCTGTGTTCTCCAAAACTAAATAAACGTAAGTGTTCGTTAATAAGTAAAATTCACTTTTTAAGTTTAATACCTACTTGCGTTTTTTTAATAAAAACTATATTTAATGAACAGAGCTATGTTTTTTTTTTTTTTTTTATAAAAGACTGACCAGCGTTTGACCTCAGTCGCACCTGATGGAAAGTGACGACGAGGTCGAGGGTGTAGCACGCTGGTTCAGTAACAGCCTATTCACTCTTGCCTTGAAAAGACCCAAATTATATCTTACCGGGAATACAGACGAAGGGAGCGAATTCCATTCCTTAGCAGTCCGCATTAGGAAGGTAGAAGCGAATCGCTTCGTGCGAATGAATGGAATATTCACAACGTAAGGATGAAACCGCTCCCCTCGTCTGGACGTCCGGTGGAGGAACGGAGATGGCGGAATTAAATCGTGCAGTTCCTGTGCACACTCTCCAAAATGTATCCTGTAAAACACAGACAAACTAGCAACCCTGCGACGGTGCTCAAGGCTTTGTAACCTTACACTCAGTAATTCAGGATCGCCAATGAGTCTGCGAGCACGGTGCTCTATTGAATCCAAAGCGGCCAGCTGATACTTGGCAGACCCGTCCCAAAGATGGCAACAGTACTCCATGCACGATCGAACCTGAGCGTGGAGCGTGCGAGGTGTGGAAAAGAAGAGGAATTTGAATGAATGAATGAATGGGAATTGAATAACTTGTCTGTTCGGAAACATTTATAGCTTAATTAGTAAAAATAATGATTTCGTTCAGAAACAGTAAGTGGAGACGGATTATTGATAACATATTGAAATATCTGACGAAAGTTAAAATACGAATATTGATTTGGAACTTTACAGTAAAATACAATACGAGTATAAATATCTTCATTGTTGTAAAAAAGAAAATAATTCAAATCCAAATATATTTATTTCAAGTAATTTGCACTCATGATGTCAGACAATTAAAATAGGACTAAATTTACATAGCAACAAATCACAAAGACAGAACAGTAACAATACAAACAAAAACAACAACGTCTTAAACGTCTGTATAGAACGAGTGAAGAGTTGCAAAAATATTATATCTAGTTAAGAACCTGCATTAGTAAATATACTGCCAATTATCTCACGCCACTAAATAACATTAAACTGTAATAAATAAAAATAAACCCGCTAAAGGCGCCATCATCGATGTTTAAATGTTTGTAGCTAATATTTATAGCGCTCATTAGATGCTATCAGTTACACTAATGGTTTATTCCATTAGCTAGATCTATGATATTGCTATCCTTGCTCGTTAGGACCACGATATAAAAAACAATGTGCAGCTCAATATCATCATCATTTCAGCCGTAAGCTCATTAACATACACTTAATCTTCTCTTCTTCTTCTTCTTCTTCTATCTTCTCTTCTATCTATTATCTCTTTATATATATAAAAGAAAGTGGGGTTTGTTCAACCGCTTATAACTCGAGAACGGCTGAACCGATTAAAATGATTTTGGATTGGTTGGAATCGTCGCAGCCCTGATTGAGACATTAAGTATTAAAAAGTCAAAAATTCCGTGATTTCGAAAAATAAATATAACCTCAATTGAATGGTCGCCATTGTGGCCATTATGTATATAGAATTAAAATCATATATGTTTTAGCTATTTCAAAGCTGTCACTACTCTTGTCGCTTTTTAGGCGGTACGAGGTTCGCCGGGTAGCTAGTTTTGAAATAAAATACAGCAGGCATTACATTAACTACTTAACTACTGCAGATTAAATCTTAAAATACTCTTGAGGCATTGTACCCAAGAATGCTGATGGCATATTCTCGTAACGTATATCAATGCTGATGATGTGCGAGGAAGCCGCCAGCTCTTCGATTACCAATTACTTGATTTAATAACAACCTCTTTATTTATACATGGCGGTGTTTTCTAGAATATTTAAATTATTTTTTAAATAAATTGCTCAGCCGAGTTGTTAAACTCCCCTTAATCACGACTGAAACTGAAATCATTACTTCACGCAATTTAACGACAAAAATACGGTATATCAAATAAATAATAACACCCACTTTCATAATAAAAATGTTTTGCGAAATTCTAAAATTAAACGAATTCAATCTAGATTGTTCCATTTACAATATTAATTCCTCAGAAGCCCCCGAAACTGTAGTTTCCAACGCTCGGCGAGCATTCGTTTACCATAAAACAAAAGTGCAATTTTCAAATATTTCTTACAATCAAAACATTATGCATTATGTACAATTAGTATTGGCCAATCGGCTAATAGGTATAAAATAGCTTCTTATGCAGTTAAGCTGCAATAATCTTAAACATCGATATTGTTTGTGGTAACCTATGTAGTAGTAACGTGTCTGTACACGGATGTCGGCATCCCATATCCAAATGTTGACGTAAGTTTCATATTATTTCTCAGCACAACTGCATAGACATGGTGATTTAGTTAAGTTTTTCACCTATACCAGAAATTAAAAATAAATTACGAGTACTTAACTTTTTACTTCATTAAATGTAAAAAAGGCTTTGAGGCATTGTACCAAGGATGCTCGCATTTCCTCGTTGTATCGCAATGCTAATATGTTATGCGAGGAATCCGCCAGAAAAAATAAATAAACAACCAAATGAATTATATAACAAATCAATTAGGTTCACGTCTTTTTAGTGGACAAAGTAAAAGTTAAGGGTTTCAAAATCAAATATTTGAATTTATTAAATATCAACAAGAAAAGAGCGTATAGGGATCTTAAACGGCAACGTACTTGTGACTCCTCTGGTGTTGCGAGTGTCCATGGGCGGCGGTAGTTGCTTCAGGCAATCCGTCTGCTCGTTTGCCTCCTATATCATAAAAAAATAAAAATAATAAAAACCGTCTATCACATTTTATGGAAAGTGCATTTTGGGAAAATAGTAACATTCAGTCGCTGAAAATCTCGCTAAGCAATGACAGCACAAGGCAAGAACGCTTTAGAATCGTCCCACGTAGCGAAGTAAATGAATTAATTATCGACTCAGCAAATACTTCGGTGGAAAACAGTTATATAAATAAATTTCTAGAATTAAATAACGAGGTAGAGAGGTCACTTTAATTGGATCATAAATAATAAGACGTTTTAAGAAGCTACTTTTTAAAACAGGATCGTAAATATTTTTTTCTAACTATTGCGTAAAAGGTGCACTATGCGCACGCTTCGCGTGCGTAAATTTCACTTTTTAAGGCACTTGCTATAAAAAATTGGGTTCGATACACATGTAAAAACTTCTTTAAGACTCGGGTGATTGTCACCCTCGTTTCACTCGGGCTCCAACTTTCACCCTATAATAGTATCGAAATGTACTATTAAATATACTGGAATTACCTATTAGATGTTACCCATTACTGGGATTTGAACCTTCACTGTGAAACCAAGACGGGTTCAAATTATAACTTACAACCTATTAGGTCAGACTTGTCATCAATAATTTTCCTTTATTTCGTGTAACAATTTTTCATTCAACGATTATTAACTTGAAATTAATAATATAATTTTTGTAGTTAAAAAACCGCCATGACAAACCTTCAGAATTATGCGAATGGCGTACTACGATTGCTTTGTGCTAGCAAAGCCCTCTACGACCAGTTTTGATTAATATTTAAGCTTACCTATTCAAAATTCTGCAATATCACACTGATACTCACTACAAATCCATTTTCAAATTTCCAACTGTCACCAAGATTTACCGATGGCAATAACGTGTAACAACTTAAAATAACCAGGAAAATGTAACCTAGTATTTCGTAACCAGCAGTCCGGGAACCGACGTAAGTGAAAATGAATACACGGCAGGGGAAAACTTCTAAATGGATTTGAAAGTTGGACATTTTAACTAGTTAGCGAGTTTTTAGTATTGCCGGGGTGTACCGACTTGTAGGTATTGTAAATCTTGTGCCGTTTCAAGTTGAGTCATAAATATGTCGAGGGAGTAAATCGTTTTTTTTTTTGCATGGGGAGCTGGGTAATGAACGGAAAGTGGAATAACGACACTTTTTAAAGTTAAGTAGAAGTGACTAATAGTCACAAGGAAAGGTTTTTAACTGTTTGACTCCGATTTGATTATATTTGGTATTTGTTAGAGTCTAAAATAACCGCCATGTATTTTTTTATATCTGCCCAATCTCAACCTATTGGGTGAAAGTATCCTGCAAAGCCTTTCAACTCAAAGTGATTGCTCAAGCAACTTGCTATATATACCTAATGGCTGGTTTGAGTATTAGCTTAATAATGAATTAAAGGTGGTACATAAAATATCATAACCAAAGCAAATGTTGCCGGTGCCATGTAGCTGAGCAATGAAGTTAAATAAATATACAACCAGGGTACCTTGACGCTAAATCATAGATGTTCTTTGTTCCCGGCCTATTGAGTGCCATGTGCTACAGAATTAAGCAGATAATTCTTATCTAGGGCTAATCTTGGTTTATTACTTTTATCAGTCAGTCATCATATCAGCCAGTCGTCCACATCTGGGCACAGGTAGCCGCCAAATATTACTTATTGCCATAGTCAATGAATACCCCCGAATATGACTTATTGCCATAGTGTATGCAAAATTATGAGGTAGTGCACATGGAAAGATACCTTATGGCGCTTGGCGCTAACGTTGCATTTGTCACATTAGTATTGACGGGTCATTAACAATAGCGTAAGCGCCAAGCGTCATAAGGTACCTTAATTTCCATTGTGGACTACCACATATAGTTATGCCTCCAAATATGAGCTATTGCCATGGTTTGCCGACTGCAGTTGCAGACTGGGTTTTGACGGATCAGTATTACCTGGTAATTCGGTGATACTTCATTATTATTGTAAATAGATCACACTATAAGCAAGCTATAAAATCGATGGCAGTTTTTGATGCTAGCAATCGGATAGGCATAATTTATTGCTTGCAGTTTTCTGGTGTGAGCTCAGCGTAAGACAAAGCAGAGCCCTGAGTTTAATTTTTGTAACGTAAATTTACGTCATGAACGCGTTTGCGTTTCCCATATAAATAACATTATCACTTACGCGTTTGTAAACGTTTTTTACGTCAAAAGAAACTTACACTAGAGCCTCTGTATTTCGAATCACCAAGTGTTCCCCAAGTCATCGTATTTCTAGCTCGCTTGTTCTTAATACCATTTAAGGATGACTCATGTTAAACCGTCACGTCTTCTACACGTCATCCCGGGCCCAAGCCTTCCGTTGACCCACCGGAGCGGCCCGGGCCCGAGCGGTCCGACATTCGAATATTCACATTAACACAAGCGTCGTTCCATGCAGCTATTTGTTGCGAGACGACCGTCGCATGCCCGTCGATATCGCGTCGACATCACGTCGCCTTCACATAACGGGCCGCCTTCCTTTATTTACTTACTTACTTCATAAAATTACCTATTGGCAGAGTGCAAAGCGGGTGGAAGGGTAGCCTAAACGATCACAGCGCTCGCTACGGCTAAAATTGTCATTTTGTCGCTGACTTGAGCTGTCAAATCCATATTGCAGTAAACATTTTTAATATTATTGGCAATAATGTTACTGACTACCATTGTCCTAAATTGTGTAATATAGTAAAATAACACAAGATTTCATTAATATTTTCGCAATATTTACTTACTTCTTGTTTGACAGTGGTGACAATATTGTCCATAATGGCCGCGTGTCATGTGGCGCTGTCGTCGCGCTCG
Source organism: Grapholita molesta (assembly GCA_022674325.2). NCBI lineage: Eukaryota > Metazoa > Arthropoda > Insecta > Lepidoptera > Tortricidae > Grapholita > Grapholita molesta. The sequence goes on from CP053129.2 coordinate 15,560,042, forward strand.
GTCCCAATATTGCCGCAGTAACCATCCTACCTATCATAAACTTAATTTGTGCTACAAGATCACGCTAACCCGCAACAAAGAACAACTTTAAACTCTGAAACACACGTTCTAATATAATCAGAATTCAGCGTCATTTGAAAGTTACACCCAAAAACTTTCTACACCGTGGTTTCATCGCTTGTTGATATTTATTCCACGCGTTCGACTCGTGAGTCGCGTACGAAAGGTCAAAATTAACCCCGACCTTTGTTTATCGAGCTACTTCTGACCAAGGGTCGGTTTGACCTGTGATTTACATAGCCACTTGACCCCTAACCTGAAAAAAGGTTAAAACAATTTGTATTGCAATTTGTAACGAATCTAGTATCTTGTTCTGGTAAATTGATATACACGTTATGTGGGGTTTAAATAATACGCAAGAAGTTTTGTGTGTTTAATTAATACGAATGTTTTACGTGATTTTTTTTCTTTCCCGTACACGGTGTTGCGGACATTTTGGAGGCGTATGCGGAGCCGGATCAAGGCAACGCGTAGAGGCCCTTCAACACTTTAATGTAATATAACCGGTACACTAAGTGGATGTTGCCTCTGCTTCTGCACGAGCACATGTGATGACTATTGAAATTTAATGGAATTAAAAATGTACTAGACTATTTGGGTGAAAAGGATTTACTGGACTATTGGATTAAAAACCAGACGTCTGCCTAATAAAATGTAACACGGTATATTGCTTAAGCACAGTATGATATTTATGAAACACCAGTACCATTAAATTCACGAGCTTATAGGTAATATTAAAGTTGTTGATTTTTTTTGTATTTTTTTATATATTTAAAAATAACATGAAAATAACAGAGTAGAAAAATCACAAAACTAACATAAAATTATAGCGAAATCTAACTAAAAAAATAAACTACTAAAAATAACCTAAATTTGGGCCCCTGGGTAAGGTACGCAGCTGTCACGCGCTTGAATTGCGTAACTACATTTCATAAGTCTAACAATAATTTTAATAAAATGAACGACAGAATCGAATGATTACTTATAAAATTGTAGTGATATAATTATTTTTACTTTTAGAGACCTGTATATCAAAGCATTCTCTACTTTTATTACGGGCTTGAAAATATAGGTGGGTGTAAATATATGGTTTCTATATTACAACCTCTGTACTATTAAACTACCCTAGAAAGGGTACCACATATTAGTTTATCTGTTGAATATTAAGCTCAGACCTCGTTTCTGGTTATATTTGATTAATTTAGGCATTGTTTAGGCGTGTTCCCGTAAATGGAATACTCCTGAGATCCTCAAATGGTTTGGATAGATTGAATAAGTAACACTAGGGGTTTAACTCCCATGTTTTATCAGGAGTAGGAACATGTTTATAATCCATTAGCAATTAATTCCACAATTGTATATACTGCCAGATCATGTAAATGACACAGTTCAGGTAAGAAAGCATATTAAAGTATGTCTATTTTGTGAAGTCAAATTTATTTATACATTATTTGTTAGAAAATGCCTTCTCCCTCTGGGAGGGAGATTTTAGCTTTCGCACTAGAAATATAATTACTGGTTCACATTATGATTGGCTCCTGGCACATTCTGATTTAGGCTTTTGTGTGTTGATGAACAAAGAAAAGATGGAAAACTAAAAATATAATAAAATAAATCCCTACGCACTCACCCCGCTTCTTTATAATATAATAATGTATTATCAATCCTCCGCAAATTCCGCAAAGCTCCAATTTTTCCAAGCGATTCTTGACAGCTATCAGATTTTCATTTTTCTCTTCTTTTTAAAAATTGCCGCTCCGCGCATGCCCCATCCCCAAAGCGAGATAAATACATAGAACATGGGATGTATGAATGAAATGGATGAAAAATGTGCGAAGGTTTAAAACCTTCCGGTATTAAAAACTTAACATTCCCCCGCCCGAGAAAGGCTGATGCCTTTATCAACAAAAATTAAAAAATAAAACACAAATTAAGCTATGTTAGATAAAAACTAAATTAAAACAGTTGGGTACGGCTTAATCATCCAAAGGAAGCCTACAAATTTTCACAACTGGCCGCGTAAGACTACCGGTAGTCGTTTTGAGGCGTACAACCCGGACAACACCGTCTTTGCCGGGTAGCAACTGCTCTATTCTCGCCATCTTCCATCGAAGAGGAGGTAAATTTTCCTCTTTGATGAGGACCAGATCACCTAGCTTAGGCGGATCAGTTGGCGATGTCCATTTGCGACGCATTTGGAGAGAATGTAGATATTGTTCGCTCCACTTTCTCCAAACGCGTTGAGATATTGCCTGAACTAAATTAAATCGGTTCAACATTGAGCTCGGAATTTCTTCAAAATTGTACTCAGGAACCGATAGCAAAGGTCTACCAATCAGTAGATGGGCCGGCGTCAGGACTTCAAGTTCCTGAGGGTCTTGAGACAGCGGGCATAAAGGACGACAGTTCAGCACCGCTTCCACCCTAGTAAAAACCGTAACCAATTCATCAAACGTCAAAATCTGTTCACCTATGACACGCCGCAATAATGTCTTAGCTGATTTTACGGTCGCTTCAAATAAACCGCCGAAGTGAGGCGCCGCTGGAGAATTGAACCGCCATGTAATAGATTGTTTAGCCGCGCCGTCGCTAAGCTCTTGCCGTACTTCTTCAGATGCCAAGTACTTCCGCACATCATCCAAATACCTATTCGCACCCATATAATTAGTTCCACAATCTGAACGTATAACGCTCGGCATACCGCGTCGCGAAGTGAAGCGCGTCAAAGCTGCGAGAAAACCTTCAGTTGAAAGATCTGTGACGCACTCTAAATGAACGCCTTTGGATGCAGAACAAATAAATACGCAAAGATACGCTTTCAAAATCTTTGCGTTCCGCACACGAGAATGTTTAATACTAAACGGACCAGCAAAATCTGTTTGCACGGTGTGAAATACGCCAGTCGCATTGACCCGATCCCAGGGCAAGGCTGACATCATTGGCGTCGTAGGCCTGGCCTTGGTTCTAAAACACTTCATACACTTAAATATTCGCGTACGAATTACTTGTCCCGCAGAAAGAATCCAAAACTTCCGTTGTATAACGGCCATCAGAACCGTAGCCCCCGCGTGGCAATACAAAACGTGAAAATAATCCACGATCAAAACCGTTAAAGCGTGTGATTTTGGTAAAATCACTGGATGCTTCCGCTCAAAAGTTAAATTTGAATGCTCCAAACGACCTCCAACGCGCAGTAAACCATCATCCCCAATAAATGGTCCAAGCCGACGTAATCGAGTGGAACATTGTTTGTGTTGAGTTAAGCAGTGGACGTCATCCGCAAACTCCATCTGCTGAACCAACCAAATTAACCGCTGCAAAGCGAACCGTCGCTCTGACACTGATAGAACCCCAACAACTTTATTTGTTGGATCCCTGGTATTGTTGATAAACCGAAAGCAATATGCTACGACCGCCAGTAACATATTCAAACTACTAAACCGAGTAAAAATGTTATCATTATCAACAATACCGACTAAAGCCCGGACATTTACCCTCACCTTCCGCAAACCAAGTCATGGATCTTCCGCTTTATCCATTATATTCTTGGGCCAGGTGTCCGCATCACCTGACAATCATACAGGCCCCCACCATAAGGTGTGCTCAAGCAGCTCCGATGCGCGACAGCCGCGACTCGCGATATCGGCGGGGTTCATTTCTGAAGGTAAGTGTCTCCAAACCCAGTCTTAACCGCAATAGAAAATTTGTGAAACTCGACTGCCCTTTTGAATGCACTGATGAGCATCCTTAAAATCATCTCGCATTCTAGAACGCTAGGGTTTTCATCCATATTTGGGATGGCCTGCCCAGAATCCTTCCAAAATCTGTACCTGTGCTACAGAAAAGACTTTGGGCGGAGTTACTAGTTTTAGAGTATGGCTTAGATGCCAAAAGAGTGACTGGGCCTGACAATACGTAACCGAAAATTGTTTTTGTAAACCGAGGAATATGATCATTGATCTTATGGCGTCCACTCAGAACAATGTCGCAAAGTAAATCTTCACCAATTAAAATATCTATCTCTCGACCGACGTAGAACTTATCATCCGCAAGATAAAGTCCCCGGTAACTATCCGCTAATTCAATTGGTAAAGAAAATCCAGGCAGAACGTTGGTTAATTTATCTAAAACTGTAGCTGTGGTCACTAGCACAGGTTGATCCGAAAACCTAGATGCCATGGTCAGATTGACCGCTCCTCTATTACCGGTTATAGGAGTACAGCCCAGTCCAGTAAGCGGAGATGTGTCAGGTCTAAACCGCTTTAAACCCAACCGTTGCACACAAGCCTCCGAAATAAATGTGCTCTCGCTCCCTCCATCCAGCAAGGCCCGCGCCTCCTGGTAGCAGCCGCTGCTATCCAGTACTCGTACTATCGCCGTTGCAAGAAGTGTTCTCCGCTGATACATGTTTGGCGTATTGACATGTAGCGCCGCTTGTCCAGTGACTCCAGGGACCGCACTACCTGGAAGACCGCTGGTCAAAGGTGCACTCGCACCAGCAGTACTTGTAAAGAGCGAGGTATTGGGGCTGTGGACCCTTCCAGTTGTAAGAACATTGTTTGCCGTCAAACGTTGTTCACGATCTGAGCCAGTTGCCGGTAAATCAAAATTTGCTGCATTTTGATTTACCGGTAATGATGTTTCGCCGAATTGCACTTATAACAGTTTTTGTTGTAAGTACACTGGTTTATATTGTGACCATTTAAACATTTAAAACATAATCTCAGTGCTACTACTTGACGTTTCCTAGCCACAGGTTTCATTTCCAAAACCTTTCACACTTGGCAATAAAGTGTCCGTTTTTCCCGCATAATTTACACACCGAAGTTGAACCCGCATTCTGAAAAACCGCATGAGCCTTTACCGCATGACTCTGACCGGTTCCACTACGTCTAGCCGCAGATGACGTACCAGCCTGTGGATCCGCGCTGGATTCTAAAATCCGTATTTCTGTCTCCAGAAACTTTAACAGATCCGAGAATGTTGGCAACTCTTTGTCAGAATGCTTGTCTTCAAAGTGTTTTCTTAAATTATTGTCAAGTTTTTGGAAATTTATATAAAACAACAAATAGCACCAAGATTCAACAGGAAACTTCATCTTTTCCAATGCCTTTGTATTTTCGATCAAAGTATTTAAAAATAATTTCAAGCCGCTAATCCCTTTACTAGTAACATGTGGAACACTTAATAAGTTATGCAACAAACGGTCCGCGAGTAACCGTTTGTTGTTGTACCGCGCATTTAATAAATCTACAGCAACGGAAAAGTTGTCACCCGTGACAGACAAATGCTGGATCAAGGACTTTGGTTCACCCATAAGTGACCCTGCTAAGTAGTACAATTTTTCAGTATCCGATAAAGTCATGTCATTACCCACCAATGACTGAAACAATTCCATAAAAGGAACAAACTCCTCCACCTGGCCCGCAAAGGTAGGAAGCTTCACTTTAGGGAGAACTACCCTATTCCGCACTCCCTTAGTGTCATTGCCGCTACCGCTGCTACAGCTGTTTTCCAAGTTAGCCGAAGCGTTCGAATTCGTCAACGCTAAATGACGCTGTTTTATAAAATAATATTTTTTATTATAGATTTCGTACTCCTGTTTGTGACCTTCCAGGTCGAAGCTCTCTATTTCCGCAGCAGAGAGCTGAAGTTCATAAAACATTTCCGTAAATGTTTCGTAAACTTTCTCTAAATCCAGAAACCGCACCATAAAATCGCTTTCTTGTTCCGAAGACAATTGTGGATTACGAGCCAATCCATTCATTATATCAATACTACGACAAGCTGTATGATATTTCATCTGCAACAACTGAATCCGCCTAGCTGCCGCCATGTTGACGTTGGTGTTTAAGTGCGTAGTCCAAATTAATAAAATCAACCAAAAGCCTAAGAAAAACCAAACCATGAAAACTAAAAATAGCACTTAATTTGCACTATTTGTACTAAGCACCCCACCGAACGCCAATACTAAAATTACTTTTATTATATTTTATTAAATTTAAGCATGTACCGCTAACTTAAAGGAGAATGGGCATTTTTGTATGGCGGGTGTACCATGAGTGTATACAGTTGAGACGTATCTCGTTTGAAAGCTCTTAATTAGAGTATTAAAGTTTTCTATGGCACCAAAGCTGGATATCATGCAGGGACCGTAATATTTAAAAAAAAGGTTCAACTTTTACATGGTTATTTTTCAAAATACACGGTCCATAATCAGTTGGAACATGGTATATATGACTTCATATAAGAAATGCTTTACGTCTTTGTAAAAAAAACAGCGTTTAAGTACATATAAGGCTAGAAATAAAAGGAAGAACATCAGCTTGCTATGAACACCCCTGTTGTTAAGGAGAATGGTAATGTGTATACACAAGTCATGTATGACATGTTATCGGTATTCCTAAAAACTGTTTTTTAATGTATATACCTGACCTCAGATTCATGCAGGGACCCAAAAAACTATTTTGTAAGTTTATTAAGTTTGTTTAAACTTTTCTACTCCTCGCTAGATGGAGCGAGCTATCAAAATTCTTATTAAGAACACTGACGTGTCATAACGTCGGTCTAACTCTTTCACGAAAACGCTCTGGTAACAACTGACAATTGTCTATGAATTACTGAAAAAGCAACTTGACATTTGACGTAAGGAATTTTATATTGTCAAAAGAAATATATCATATTAAAGAAAATATACGTTGATTGTAATTCGTTTGCTTAAATAATATGATATCGTTACGTTAAAGAGGTAACCTATATACGAGTACTTTTATTCTAAACAGATTGAATGCCTAGAAATGCCTTGAAGAGTTTGAAATTATTTTCCTTGACTACCGCAAAAGGTATGAGCAAAATCTCTTTTTGGGAAGAAGGTATGTGGTTACAAATTCGATTAACTATTAGCACGCTTAATAGTAGGGCAGGCCCATGGCTGTAAATCGATTTAAAAACTAGACGTCATAGTTTTGAATTCCTTCGTAGACTAAAATCGTAGTTTTTATAATGAAAAATTAAGTGACTAATTTCAAACATTACGTAAGATCAACACATTGATAGTCAGACGCGACCTCACGGGCTCAATGGTATTACTACTAAATATTGTACTACTACTAAACTAGAAAAAAAGCTGGTGCACTTATAATATGTTTACACGTCAAAGCGGGAAATGAAATTAAAACGCATTGACATCCCTCCCTCTCCAGCATCCTTTGACAAAATAATGTGTACCTTTGCCACAAAAAATCAAGTAAATTAAACTATATATCATCATCATCATCATTTTCATCAGCCGAACCACGTCCTCTGCTGGACAAAGGCCGGGTACTACTATTATCAGCAGCTTTGGCCACATCGTCGTTCCACCTAGTTGAGAGCCATCCAACGCTACGTCTTTCGATACATGGTCACAACTCAAGAACCTTTCTGCCCTTCTTCGTGCAATGTAAACGTGCAATTTGGTACTTAATGTTTCTTTTGTACAATAAACCGCAAAAAAAAGTGGTTTAACACTAAACACTTACTAGTTGTATTCTATATAAATATAAGTGGATAAAAGTGCCTACTTTATTATATTTTATTCTTTTCCTGGTACTGCATACAATGCCTAGGAGAAGTTTTTTTCAGGAATACTGGTGTCCAAATCGCCATAAGAAAGTTCTAGTTTTATAAGTATGTTAGTAAAGTTTTCACTGGAGATGGGTAAATAGTCATAAATTATAATACAAGTCTTATTGCATCTTTTTGCTAAACCTTTTGTGTAAATCATATTATTATTATTCTTGTGTCATACCTACTTATAAGCGAAAAACCACACGAGAATCGAATCCCAGAGACGCTGGTTCAAATCCGCTAGAGCTCTTTGTATCGGTAACGTGCGAAGGTGTACTTACAAGAAAATAATTATGTTTGTATGTCGTTGATGTCTAAGAGGAATCTACACGAAGATCTAATAAGGTGCCGGTTCGAAACCTACTTTAACCCTTTGTGTAGGTAACCAACTATGTTCGAATGTTGTTGGGATAAGCGTAATCCACACGTGGATCTAATATGTGCAGGCGCCGGTTCGAATCCCGCCGATGCTCTTTGTACCTTCGCAAGTGTGCTTGCTTACCAGAAAATATGTTCGTATGTAATAAATACAGGAGCCGGTTCGAATCCCGTGAGCTCTTTGAGTCAGTATCCTACCCAAGTGTACTACTTACAAGAAAATATGTTCATATGTCGTTGGGGCACACGGAATCCACACGGGGATCGATATGTGCAGGCGCCGGTTCTAATCCCGCCGTAGAACTTTGTACATCCAAATGTGCATGCTTACCAGAAAATATGTTCGTGTATAATAAGCACAGGTGCCGGTTCGAATCCCACCGTAGCTCTTTGTACCTACCCAAGTGTAATGCTTACCAAAAAATATGTTCGTATGTAATGAGTGCAGGTGCCGGTTCGAATCCCGTCAGATCTTTGTGTCAGTATCCTACCCAAGTGTACTACTTACAAGAAAATATGTTCGTATGTCGTTGGGACACACGGAATCCACACGTGGATCGATATGTGCAGGCGCCGGTTCGAATCCCGCCGTAGAACTTTGTACATGCAAATGTGCTTGCTTACCAGAAAATATGTTCGTATATAATAAGCACAGGTGCCGGTTCGAATCCCGCCGTAGCTCTTTGTGTTAGTAACCTACCCAATTGTAATACTTACCAAAAATATGTTCGTATGTAATGAGTGCAGGTGCCGGTTCGAATTCTGTCAGCTCTCTGTGTCAGTAACCTAACCTAGTGTACGACTTACAAGAAAATATGTTCATATGTCGTTGGGACACACGGAATCCACACGTGGATCGATATGTGCAGGCGCCGGTTCGAATCCCGCCGTAGAACTTTGTACATGCAAATGTGCTTGCTTACCAGAAAATATGTTCGTATATAATAAGCACAGGTGCCGGTTCGAATCCCGCCGTAGCTCTTTGTACCTACCCAAGTGTTATCCTTACCAAAAAGTAGGTTCGTGTGTAGTGAGTGCAGGTGGCGGTTCGTGGTCTGCCAGCTCTTTGTGTCAGTATCCTACCCAAGTGTACTACTTACAAGAAAATATGTTCATATGTCGTTGGGACACACGGAATCCACACGTGGATCGATATGTGCAGGCGCCGGTTCGAATCCCGCCGTAGAACTTTGTACATGCAAATGTGCTTGCTTACCAGAAAATATGTTCGTGTATAATAAGCATAGGTGCCGGTTCGAATCCCACCGTAGCTCTTTGTACCTATCCAAGTGTAATACTTACCAAAAATATGTTCGTATGTAATGAGTGCAGGTGCCGGTTCGAATCCCGTCAGCTCTTTGTGTCAGTATCCTACCCAAGTGTACTACTTACAAGAAAATATGTTCATATGTCGTTGGGACACACGGAATCCACACGTGGATCGATATGTGCAGGCGCCGGTTCGAATCCCGCCGTAGAACTTTGTACATGCTAATGTGCTTGCTTACCAGAAAATATGTTCGTATATAATAAGCACAGGTGCCGGTTCGAATCCCGCCGTAGCTCTGTGTACCTATCCAAGTGTAATATTTACCAAAAATATGTTCGTATGTAATGAGTGCAGGTGCCGGTTCGAATTCTGTCAGCTCTTTGTGTCAGTATCCTACCCAAGTGTAATACTTACCAAAAAATATGTACGTATGTAATGAGTGCAGGTGCCGGTTCGAATTCCGTCAGCTCTTTGTGTCAGTATCCTACCCAAGTGTACTACTTACAAGAAAATATGTTCATATGTCGTTGGGACACACGGAATCCACACGTGGATCGAATTGTGCAGGCGCCGGTTCTAATCCCGCCGTAGAACTTTGTACATGCAAATGTGCATGCTTACCAGAAAATATGTTCGTGTATAATAAGCACAGGTGCCGGTTCGCATCCCGCCGTAGCTCTTGGGACCTCCCCAGGTGTAATACTTACCAAAAAATATGTACGTATGCAATGAGTGCAGGTGCCGGTTCGAATTCCGTCAGCTCTTTGTGTCAGTATCCTACCCAAGTGTACTACTTACAAGAAAATATGTTCATATGTCGTTGGGACACACGGAACCCACACGTGGATCGATATGTGCAGGCGCCGGTTCGAATCCCGCCGTAGAACTTTGTGTCGTTAACCTACCCAAGTGTCGTACTACATACCAGAAAATGTGTTTGTATGTCGTTGAGACAAACGGAATCCACACGTGGATCTAATATGTGCAGGCGTCGGTTCGAATCCAGTCATAGCTCAGCCTACGTAAGTGTATTTACAAAAGCAACGAAGCAGAGTAATAAAACCACGTTTTTGTATGAAATACTATTTATCCCGTCTTGTTGATACCCTTCTTAAATAAATTGTTAATTATGTTTTCAGAAAACTATTGATAGACTAAAGTTGCTGCGAATGTAAATGGACCTAGAATCAATGTCGGCATTTATCTTTATAGTTGAAGACCAAGAGCACTAAAGATGGATTTATTTACATAATAACTGTACCTTTACTGCGTTTAGTAGGTAGTACCAAACTAGTAGGTAAAACAATCTTACACAAATCGACCCAGCCCTACGGTAAGCACAGTAAGGCTTGTGTTGTAGGTACCTACTAGGGCTCCTGATATCCGTGATGTACGCCAACCCGTAGCTACGTGTTCTTAACACCGCCGGTACTAAGATCACGAATTTCACGAACACGGCAAAGTACGTGTCACATACCTACGTACGCATCCAGATTCACGTGACTCGCCGTGACACGTAGCCCGTACCTGCGTCCGTGTGTGGAGCTTCGGGCTCGATTCCGTTGGATACTTATCGCACGTTTCGTAATTTCGCCACGCCCGGGAATATAATAAATAAGGACTAAGTTTTATTCTTAAGATACGTGAAGGCGTGATCACGCCTACACGGATCTACACTACACGGATTCACGTACCCTAATTTCACGTAACCGAATGTCACGTGCGGAACGGACCAGAAAACCGTTGCCGTGATTCACGAAACCGGGCGCACGGCTACGGGTTCACGAATTACGGACACGACCGCGAGCCCTAGTACTTACTAGAGGACGACATAATATTTAATAGACAGATACATATAAATAACTACTTAAATACATAGAAAACAACCATGACTCAGGAACATGAATCTGTGCTCATCACACAAATAAATTCCTTTACTGGGAATCGAACTCAGAACCATCGGCTTCATAGGCAGGGTCACTACCCACTAGGCCAGACCGGTCGTCAAATACATTAGATTGCAAACCTCGTAAGGTTACAAGGTTTAGCCTACGAAACATGGAATATTGGGTATTCTTCCTGGGAGCAAAGATGCACTATCGCCACCTGCCAAGCGTGGAGATAATGACACTCGACCTCCCCCTAGTCAGAAATCCAATTTACAGCACTGGGTGTCTATGACTAATAGGTACTTAGATAGCAGTGGCGGCTTGACTAATCTTCATATACTAGAGTGATTTACCATTAGCTCTTACAGGAAAGGAAAGCCATATTGGATATGGTCTGCTTAAGAAAAATCCAAATCCGCCGTATAACAAATCTGAGTGATTATTATTTTATCAACATCATTTCAGCCATAAGACGTCCACTGCTGAACATAGGCCTCCCCCCTTGGACCTCCACACGTACCGGTTGGAAGCGAGCTGCATCCAGCGTCTTCCGGCGACCTTAATACTTATTATTTTATAGTACTTTGATATTTTCAGGCATATCTCAAGCGCATAGCCACCAGATAACTGAATTACTTTCTAACGGCCTCTGGACGAGCACCGCATACAACATTCGAGTGGCGTGTAGAGTTACCCAAAATAATTTATATTAAGAGAGTCATAATATAATTAACCCTTTTTACGTGTCGTTGCGGGGATATATCAGTCATCATCATCATCGTCATCATCATCAGCCTATCGCAGTCCACTGCTGGACATATGCTTCCCCAATTTTACGCCATCGTGTTTGATCTTCGGCTGTTTGCATCCAGCTCCTGCCAGCCATCTTGCGCAAGTCTTCACCTAGCCTGAGGGCGTCCTACACTACGCTTTCCGAGACGCGGCCTCCACTCAAGAACTCGTTTACCCCAACGGTTGTCGGTTCTACGGCTAATATGGCCTGCCCACTGCCACTTCAACTTGCTAATACGGTGGGCTATGTCGATGACTTTGGTTCTCTGCTGGATTACCTCATTTCTGTTTCGATCCCGCAGAGTAACACCGAGCATAACCCTTTCCATAGCCCGCTGAGCGACTTTCAACTTGTGGACCAGCCGTACCGTCAGTGTCCACTTTTAGGCTCCATACGTCATGACGGGTAGGACGCACCGACTGAAGACTCGTCTTTAGGTATATCAGGATGTTAGGATTTATCAGTATTATAGAGATATTTATGAACCTAAGTCCACTTTGGATTTATGTCTTCTATCTACATTTTCATCTATCGTCAGCCGGGATAAATTATGGGATATTTTATTAAAATTGCTACCTAATCGCTTTGAGATAGATGAAACTAATTGTTTTTATTATACCTACTTACATTATCAAGGATATTTTAAGGATTGCTTATAATCATATGGTGCGTGTTTTGCAAGAGCTATTTAAACGGATACAATATTATAATCACTACCGAGTTTATCTAAAGTATAAGAGTATTATATATAGATTATGCTAGTTTCTAGGCTTCCGTAACCTAATGGTAAAAATGAGACCCTATTACTAAGACTCCGCTGTCCGTCTGTCTGCTCTTCATCAGGCTAAATCATGATAGTTAGACAGTTGATGTTTACAGATGCTGTTGCCGCTATAACATCAATTATTAAAAACAAAATAAATTAAATATCCCATGCAATAAACGCGATTTTATAGTAGTTTTTTTTCTACAGATAAGATTTGTGTAGATATTTATAGTATGTACACGGAGGCCGTAGATGATTTCAGATTTATTTTTCAGTTTACTTGCATAAGAAGTAGCCTACTAGCTTTATCACGTACGCGTTTCTCCTTTTTCTCTGTTTTGGACAATATTCAAGATTCACAGAACAAGATGGGGCGCTAATTATCAAGCAGGTTTTGACGAAGAACAACTTCTGTAGAGAAACTCCGACTGCGAACAAGAAGTGCTCTTACTCGCGTATGAAGCTTTATTATATGACAGAGTCTGAAGCTGCTACCGATTGCGACCGCCGAATTTGTAGTTATTTAATACATTAATAGGCACCTAATTACTCGTTACACCAACAACATCTACAGAATCTCCTGAGAAACACGAATGTAGTATTATTGTCGGCGAATTGTTGTTAAACCTCACTTTTACCTGTGGCCTTGTTACCTTCTGTTTCTGTTATTTATGAACCACGGATCAATTGTGTTAAGTACGCTTATTTTTGTCGTTTCTTGTGATAAATGCAAATATTTTATATAGTCATATTTTCTGAATAGACGCAATGAAAAGTATGAGGCAACATGGCTCCTGGCTCGAGACGCAAAATATAATAAGAATAAGTTATTGATGCCTTCAACTTCTGCCATGTAGGGTAAATCGTTGTTACTGGTTACCTTTCAATTACTGGCCACCATATACTGAAAATGGACTATTTACCTATAAACAGAGTTCAGTTAGGGATAAGGGGGCCAGTAGTTGAAGGGTGGCCAGTAATAGAAATCCCATTTGAAAATGTGTTCTATTTATAAGTAAATAGAGTCCAGTTTCAGTATATGGTGGCCAGTAATTGAAAGGGGGCCAGTAACTGGCGATTTACCCTACTTATCAATTTATCAAGTTACTGTTGTTTTGGGCATTATTAACCGTTTTCCATGTCCCACCAATTCGAATGGTTTTCCTAGAAAGCCATACACACAAGCACATTCTAAATATCAATCTAATATGAACTTTAATGTAGAAATAAAATTGACACGCATTTGGTCGATATATCTGACTATGTCTGGAAAAGAATTAAGGCTTTAAGATCCTTGAAATGCAACTAGGACGGGTATACCACACTTGATAGTAAGTTCCATGACAACCAACTAGAACAGTGGTCTTCACGATTTTTTATAGACGTGGTGACCCAGCAATACCAGCGCGTTTCTCACCACGGCCACGCTGTAATGAGGAAGCTTGGTAGGTAGTCCCACCCGATAGTAATTAAACTTTTTTGCCTGCCTGCCGGTTCGGCCTTGCCTGGCGCAACTGGATCAACATGGTGTAGGATGTACGTCGTAGGTCTTCGAGTACCAGTACCGCGGCCAAATCACTGCAAAATGGCTGTATATATCAATAAATGCTTTCTTGTATTTGAATTTTTTTTATAATTTTCCTAAACTTGGAGTGTGGTGTCGGTTCAAAATCTCTACGTGGTGATGTGAAACTATGAATTTGTGTAGCACTGAATATACTTTTAGCTTAGTTTGAACGTTTTACCTTTCGCGTAAACACATTCGCTGCCACCCCCTCCAAAAATGTATGGAAATGAACGCACATGTGCGTTGGTGGCAGTGAATGTACGCCACGTTGGTACGTGTACGCCAAGGCCTCAATCAGTAAAGAGCATGTTTAACACGTTCACAGTCCAGTGCCCCGCACTTGGGTCACTATAACCGACCAGGTGCGCACTGAAATCAAATCATTTCTACTGCCTTCAATAGTGCTCATAATATAAAGATTATTCTTATTTCTTTCTCTATTAACCCTTTCGCCGCTATTGACTTAATATGAAGTCTGGACATTTTGTGCCCCACACGCTATGACTTGATATCAAGTCGAAGCCTTGGACCTACGTACTGAGAGTTAAGGCTTTGGCGTGTGGCGCACGTCAGATTTTTTTTGCCGTGGCCGGCGAATAGGTTATAACCCATTGAATGCGGAAGGCACGAATTCGCGTCCCATGAATGTGCAAGCGTAATGCCGAGGACGGGATTTCGCGTCCCCCAGTTATTTGTTTTTATTCGCGTCCTTGAAAAGTCAACGTAATGCCGCGGACGCATATTCGCTTCCTTGAAATGTTAACGTAATGCCGAGCTGTTTTGTTTTTATTCGCGTCCTTGAAAAGTCAACGTAATGCCGCAGACGCATATTCGCTTCCTTGAAATGTTAACGTAATGCCGAGCAGTTTTGTTTTTATTTGCTTCCTTGAAAAGTCAACGTAATGCCGCGGACGCGAATTCGCGTCGTCGCGTGGATGGCGGCGGCACTGCGTGATGACTTTAGTAAAAATATGAGGCGTCGGCAATGAATGGGTTAATATTCCTGTTAGAGAGAAGAACATTCTATTATATATTACTGTAGTAATACGAGGGCGTACCTGGGCGTTTCTTAGTGACCCATATGTGGAGCACGGGTGTGCAAAGTAATTTGCTTGGATGTATGAGTAGATCAAAACATTGTGTACCTATGGGGACTGAACGTGTTAAACCTTATATCTTTAATTGCGTTGACAGCGTCCGCCATAGCCACTAGGGGTCGCTGGTGTGAGAGGCAGTGTTGGTGTAGACACGACGACATCAATACCACTTTTGGGGTTCTTGGCGTTAAAGGTACGAATTTCATATTGGGGCCATATAGATCATTTTAACCACTTCGACGCCATTGACTTGATATGAAGTCGGAACATTTCGTGCCACACACGCCACGACTTGATACCAAGTCCATGCCTAGGATCTACGTACCTAGTTATTTACAGGTAAGGTTTATTTTATTATTATTCATTACTTACAAAAACCTTAGGCGTATGACGCACTTTAATTTTTTTCACTTGACGGCAAAACGGTCGAAACTCCTGTCGAAATTGTGCCTAGAAGGTGTCAGCCGCCATAGCTGGAGATGGGTTCAAATCCTGCCTCGGACGCAGGAGGACATCAGTTTTCATAAGTATATGATATTTATTTTCAATTTATAAACCTTATCTGTCGGCAGGAAAAATGCTATCACAGTGTCCTACATAGCCAATATAGTGTTCGGTGGCGTGTTGGACACGACATATTCGGCACGTTCTTAGCGTTCAAAGGGTTAAAAACAAAACTAGTCTTTCCTGTGGATGTTAGCATTTTGAACGCTTTTCGTCTCGCGTCAAAATATGACGTCGTGTACGCCATGGTATGACTTGTGAAGAACAAATATAAGCCTTATCTGTCAGCAGGACTATTGCTTTGACAGCGTCCGCCGTAGCCACTTTAGTGGTCGGTGGCGTGGCAGGCACGACATCACGCGACCATTTTAGTGGTGCTTGGCGTTCAAAAGGTTAATATATAGAATTACATGTATTAACTGCTTCTTCTCATATTTAGTATAGCCAAATATAAGGCTTAGGAATTCTTGGTGTTCACAATGTTCATAGAAATTACTAACCTAAATCTATATAATCATAATATCATTGAACCGTGGCAGCAGTACGTTCGCCAGATCTGGTTGCCTTTTTTAGTTTTTTAGGTATGTTGACTCTGAGAATGTGAATACTGACTATTAATTAGACTTCTCGTGTAATGTGAGTGATGTTGTAATGTTTATTATATTGCAAACTAAAATAAATAATGTCATAAAATGTATTTAAAATGTTTTATTAATTATGAACCATATAACGTATGCGGAGTGAAATTTGGACAAAGTGCAATATTGTTTTAAATAAAAAAACACCATGATTTTTTAAATAGTTATGTTTTTATAATAAAGTACCTAATAATGATTAATGTAAAATTAAGTTTACTCCCATGCGAGATGCTTTACGGCAGTTCTGAGGAACTTTGTCCATCGCTGTCGAAAACATAGATGTGGGCATTTTATTCAACTCCAATTTTATTTTACGAATCAAGTTTTGCACATTTATGGACCGAAAGTTATTGTTATATGTTCGCGTCTTCTGGTTTGCCCTGAAATCTTCACTAGGGCGAAGTTGCGGAACATTAGGTGGATTTGATGTCTTCGGTACATATGGAATGTTTAGCTCCGCCATTTTGCTAAGTGTTTTTGGAATAATGGCTTGAGGCTAAGTCTGGCCAAAACACAACATTTTCTCCTCTATGACTCGTATTTATGAAATCTCGCACTAATGGCAAACAACGCTCTATGTAGCGATCGGCGTTCACAGCTAAACCTGATTCAAAGAACACCGCCTTGGACATTCCGCGTTCCTGATGGCAAGCCATAGCAAAACTTTTTTAGGAAACTTGGTATGCTCAATATATTTCACGTTCTCATCAGTTGGACCATTGGTCTTCTCAAAATAGTAATTACCTTGCCACTCGGTTCCAT
The DNA here is from genome assembly GCA_022674325.2 of Grapholita molesta. Classification (NCBI taxonomy): domain Eukaryota; kingdom Metazoa; phylum Arthropoda; class Insecta; order Lepidoptera; family Tortricidae; genus Grapholita; species Grapholita molesta. The sequence continues at coordinate 15,577,374 of CP053129.2, forward strand.
CCAACGTGAAATAAATATGACTCGTCATCCATGACGCAAGTCACATTGTTTTTGGCGTAAAATATTTCTTTGACCAATTCACGCAGCCGTATTTTCTGAGTGGATTTTTGATTTTCGGAGACGGTGGATTTAACTTTTCTACACCGGTTATCGATGCCCATGTCTTCAAGATATTTTTGACAGTTTTTCCGTCACATTAAAATTTTCTTCCGAGCTCTCTGTAAGATTTAGCAACACGGCCGGCGGTAATTTTCTTTAGTCGAGCTCTCTCAGAAAACTTGCTCAAGCTGGGATAATTTCCAGAACCAGGCTTTCTAGCAGTGGTTGTTTTTAAGGTAAAAGACGCTAAAATATTATAAATGGTGCTTCGACTCTCACCCATTTGTACAAGATGTTCCACCACCTTCGATTTCCGCCATACTTCGTTTTACGACGGCGTTCTTGGTTATTTACCATAATTACAAAATCAAACATCCAATCCTTATGAAACTTACCAGATTGATTGACAGATATATAGACTTGATATTGACATACACACATATTTTTTTTAGATTTTTGTTTTTTACATTTTATATATTCAAACTTTGTCCAAATTTCACTCCGCATACGTTAGTAACGCAAATATAATAACCTTTTGTCGCTTTCCCGCCAAATATGTGGTCTATGCCAACATCTCTACTCGGTAGTCGTTCTTTGTTAAGAAGCTAAAAGATTAATCCCTTATTCTGTCAGCAACAATGTTGCTTTGACAGCGTCTGCCAATTTTGGCCGAGTATTTTGCGTGGTAGGTAGGCACGGCAGTGCACAATGTCACCTTTAGATGGTCGTGGCGATAAACGGTTAACCTCATAATCGCCATAGGCATGCTGTACGCCACAAATTGACAGTTATATTTTTGTCATGTAGTTTGCTTGCTTTGTTGTCTTTGTCGATATATGAATCATAGCCGACCAAAAGCTTAATTTTTACTCCCTCTAAAACGTAATGCTCCTATAATAGTTGCCGCAGTTGGGGAAAATAAAAGATTTGTAGTGTGCACATTAACCTGTATTGTTGTGCTACTTACTATCAACGTAAGTAACCTAGGAAGAAAGAGACGACGAATTCCAATTATATATCTTCTTCAAGTAGGAAGAAGCTTGATTCACAAGATGACAACTCTTTGTCTTTCTATATCCCCTCTCTCCCTATCATTTGAAAATGCAAATACAATACATTAAACAAAATTAAATAAACAGAATGTCGATTAACGCAGATCATAGTAGACGCCCCTAGATTAGTTGTATTTTTTAATAATATCTTTCAGAAATAAGCAACCTAAAGTATTTCTTAGCGTTAAAATGTGACTATATGGACATAGCATTATTAACGCATGTCAAGTGCACCTATTTGACGCTTACTTGGTTCATCTATTGCGTACAAGATGTCGGCATTGAAAGATATTTTTAAATAATTAGGCTTGTAATTTAGATCTTAAACCAGTTTTTAGTTACAATAAATAATGCTTATCGTTACAGATCATGATAGGGCTAATAACAATATCAGGGTGACAAATATATATATATTTGATCAAGAATTTTAGCTCTAATATTCGCCGTTATGCCATTGAATTTAAATAATAAATATTATCTTCTCGGTACCCTTTCTTCACCCATTGTCATATATGCAATAGAAGCTATGGTTAAGACCTTTTAAATAACATATGCTACAAGGATATACAAGAGTGAAAAAATACATTTGTTACCCAAGCTCCATCTAGAGATGAGTAGATGAATCAAAGGGTTGTTAAATCTATCAATTAACTCTTAAAAACTCGTTTATCGCAGTTCCTGCATTCTTTGAAGAAGAAGTGTCTGTTATAAAAAAATGCTTATAATAATGCCTTTACTATGTAATATGTATATGACTACTGTATACACTTTAGCTCCGTTGTACAAAAAGCATTTGATCAGTTAAGCAAATCTTAAAATCGTTAATACCAGCCCTGTATGCGCTTTAGCCTTGATAGTGGTATACAAACGTAAAGCATTTTTCATATACTTTCATTTAAGACACACTTAAACTTGTTAGATAGCAAGTATTTTGTAAAACAAGGGTTTATATGAGCAGACTTTTTTTTTAAATAGCTCGGTCCCTGCACGCTATCCAATGTTGGTGGCATACAAATAAATAATGCTATGATTAAGACCTTTCCAACGATATATGTCTCAACTGTATACACTCATGGTACAAAATGCCCATTCTCCTTTAAATAATTAATATTTTTTAAATTAGTCCGCAAACTTAGAAATAAATATTTAAATTGCCGCAACAACATTAAATACCGATAAATAATGTTTAAAACCGCTTTTACGAAAATACTAAATGCTTAGAAAAATACAAAACAATCCCTTGGCTGAGGATCGAACCGACGACCTCGATCTTACTAAGCAAATAGTATAACCATTAGGCTAAGATAGCAGACACCGCTTACTGCGAAATTAGCCGTTAGTTTCTAGTTCTAGTTCCGTAACCAAGCAACCGAACTGTTTTAAATTACACTGTCATAAAATAAACAATTCCAAAGAAATAAATTATGATGAATTGAAATTGATAAAACAATTTCAGTCGTTAGTAAAATTGGATGCCCAGTGAATGTTCGCTTTAAATACCAGAAGATAGCAAACGTTTTAGACAAATAATCCGCGACGAACATACCAAGATGAATGACAATGAAAGTATGAATATGACTTGAAATAAAATAAATTTCCCACCGCAATACATAAGATAAGTAATAAACGACCGCTAAAAATATATACCCCAAAAACTGTGTGTAGTGTGTAGGTTACCGCAAATAATTAAATAAATATTTCGACCGTTCGAAATATATGAATTTGTTTAAAAACCAAATCAGAATGTACCAAGGCGCCAATAAAATCCGTAAATCCGGTTCGAAGCCGACCAAAATGTTAGAAAATGCCTTCTCCCTCTGGGAGGGAGATTTTGGCTTTCGCACTAGAAATATAATTACTGGTTCACATTATGATTGGCTCCTGGCACATTCTGATTTAGGCTTTTGTGTGTTGATGAACAAAGAAAAGATGGAAAACTAAAAATATAATAAAATAAATCCCTACGCACTCACCCCGCTTCTTTATAATATAATAATGTATTATCAATCCTCCGCAAATTCCGCAAAGCTCCAATTTTTCCAAGCGATTCTTGACAGCTATCAGATTTTCATTTTTCTCTTCTTTTTAAAAATTGCCGCTCCGCGCATGCCCCATCCCCAAAGCGAGATAAATACATAGAACATGGGATGTATGAATGAAATGGATGAAAAATGTGCGAAGGTTTAAAACCTTCCGGTATTAAAAACTTAACATTATTATTTTAACTTTTATATTTTAGTATTTTTAGTTATATCTTGTAATAAACTATTTGATGTGTTTTTTATGCGACTACGCATAATTATGTAAGTACTTTAATATTTGATGTATCACTGTATTGAAAATAAGTCCCGCCGTAGTTTCTTGCCGGTATCTTCTCGGGTCAGAGGTGTAGGGTTTGAACCGGTGTAGATTTTTCTTTGACGTTCATAAGTGCATATAATGAGCCTAAATTGAAAAATAAAGATCTTTTATCTTTAACTATATTTTACATTCCTCACTAGTTCGAAAAGCCTGTTCTTATTATTTAAAAACATTTATTAACTGCATTTTATTTACAAGGAAGCAAATTAATTTGATACAATTTTTAAATGTTTTTTTGTTGGAAGCTGGGTGGGATGTAATAATGTATAAACTTTCTTTTTGTATGTCTCCTAATTAAATAATAATAAAAAATGACAATTTGAGTACGATTGTCCCAAAATAATTAATTTTTTTTAACTAAATGTATGTGTTTACTTACGTCTCGATTCCTAATCATGATTGCTGAAAGGGACTCTTTTATCCAGGTCATAAACTTTTGCTCGCATCAGTAAACAAACCTCCGCCGCCGGCTCACGCTTAACCGATTTCTTTTTCAAGTCCGTACTTGCACGGTAAGGAACCTCCTTTGATGAGGGTAACCGCACAAATTATTTTATTCTTATAGTTTTTTGCAAAATTTAAAAAGAATAAAATATTTCTTTAAAATGGTCGAGACACATTAACAAAATTGAATACATATTTTAGTTAATTTTACGTTATTTATATAAAAATTATCTGGAACATCCAGTTACAGTCAATGTTATTGTGTAAAATTAAGGTATATGGTACTAGCGGATATCTCTTTCCAATACACGAAATAAGATAGGGACTTCTGCTAATATTACAATTTACTAAGCAACAGATCCCAGGGGAATTAAAATAAAGAATAAGACAAAGTTATATTTACGTCATTTTATTATCATTTTACGTATTGGAAAATACGGGTTATGTCACGGCATATTTTCTCATTTGAAGCCACAAGCGACCACGAGGCGCTTATTGAATCCTTTTTCTTTTTTTTATGACAAAGGTGGCAAACGAGCAGATGGATTGCCTGATGGTAAGCAATTACCCTCGCTCATGGGAACCCGCAACACCGGGGAGACACAGGCGCGTTGCCGGCCTAAGCGGGGTTGGAGCTCTGGGAACCTTACTCACCATTAGAAACACAACACTACATGCCTAAAAGGTAGCAGCGCTATTATGACTGTGGTCTTCTGTAAGGAGGAGGTACTTCCCCAGTCTTCTCCTGACTCAAGCGTGATGGTACACACAGCAACACTCTTAACTGTACATCGGTGGACTTTATTCCTTATATAATAAGGTCTATCAATGTATAGCTAGGAGTGTTGTTGACTGTACTACGCTGTGCTCTACCTCTCATAAAGTAATTTTAGTCAGGCAGTGTTTAATTGGGATGCACGAAGACTCACTAACGCCGTCCGATCTCTAGCAGACTAATGTGAAATCGGGCGGACCGGCGGAAGCATCGATATTTTGAAACGTAATTAAAAAAAAAAACATCAACAGAGAGTTAGCATTTTGCACCATTTGGCGTAGAAACTCTAGGTCCATGGGGTCCCAGCGTACAAGTTTTTTTTGCAAAAAATTAAGTATCTGACGGCTTCCTTGCACAAAGTATAAGCATTGTGATACAATGAGGTAATTCCGCCAGCATCCTTGGTACTAATCTAGATATAATATAGTAAGTAGTTATTATAAAATTGCAATCCTTGTAGAAAAAAAAAATCTACATTTCTCAATTTAGGCACATTACATTTTATGAACGTCAAAGAAAAATCTACACCGGTTCTAACCCTACACCTCTGACCCGAGAACAGAGCCACAAGAAACTACAGCGGGACTTATTTTTTCAATACAGTGATACATCAAATGTGTATATTATTTAAAAATAAATATCTAAACATATTATAATATATTATAATATTATAATATCTAAAAAATGGTATGAAGTTTGGCAATACGAAGTTCGCCGGGTCCGCTTGTTAAATATACAATCAGGGTAGTATGACTTTCGTTCTATACAAGTAATGATGATCACCTATACTACGTTCTTATCGTTTTATCAGAAGGTTGGTTATGTAAGTGTCCCCAACTGTAAGTACTTAGTGCGACGCAGCGGAGTGTCGAGGGATCGTTAACAGCGGATCGTGCGTGCATTTGACGCAGCGCTTTAATGAAGTAACTGCAAAAAGGTACTCCACTAGCGCACGAGAGAAGGAGACAGCAGGCTACAGAAGGCAACAATTAGAAGTATTCATTTTTGGCACATAAAAGTTACCATTTTGCCACATACAAGAACCAAAATACCGGATCGCTAAATTTGATTGGCAATGGGCGGGGCACATAGTATATAGAACCGATTTTTTTTATGACATAGGCGGCAAACGAGCAGACGGATTGCCTGATGATAACCAATTACCGGCGCCCATGGTCACCCGCAACACCAGGGGAGTCACAAGCGCGTTGACGACCTTTAAAGGGGGTTGGAGCTCTGGGAACCTTGCTCACCATCAGGAACACAACACTACATCCGTGAAAGGTAGCAGTGCTATTATGGCTGTGGTCTTCTGTAAGGAGGAGGTACTTCCCGGTTGGGCTGCCCCAGACTCAAGCGTGACCGATGTCAGTTAGGGCGTAAAAGTTCTAGTGTGGCAACCTCGTACCGGAAGGCGTAGCGTGGGCAGACCCCCCACAAGCTGGACCGACGATCTGGTAAAGATCGCGGGACACTGGATGCGTGTGGCTCAAAACCGGTCATTGTGGGTCGCTTCGGAGGAGGCCTATGTCCAGCAGTGGACGTCCTTCGGCTGATATGATGTTACAATATTATGAACCCAATTCGCGCGACTCAATACGCGTATGAGCGCGAAATAGACCAATATAAAAAACTCTTTCTGACATCTTGTCTCCACAACTAAGCCCATATGCTCCGTAGATTCTCCACAAATATGTGAGCCAGATAGTCAAATGTTTATGTTCCGGATGAATCAAATGTTCCTGACTGTTACTTGCTTATCACCCAGGGACGTTCATTTGCTGGACATAAGCCTCTCTTAATCATGGACTCGGATATTTTTTTTATACTACGACAGTGCACCCGGCCTATGGCCTGCTTGTCGATACTCAGTCCCCGTAGTTTTTTGAGCATAAACATTAAACAAACACAAATCTCAATACGGTACGGTCGAAAAGTGCTCGAGTGGCGACCACGGACTTGCAAGCGCAGCGTAGGACGTCCACCCACAAGATGCATAGTCGACCTCATTAAGGTCGCCGGAAGACGCTGGATGCAGGTCGCTTCCAACCGGTACATGTGGAAGTTCAAGGGGGAGACCTATGTTCAGCGGTGGACGTCTTATTGGTGAGATGATGATGATAATGATGAAATCTCAATAAGTAAAAGTTCGCAAATCGTGTCTGCTGGTTTGTTTTAGCCGCCGACGTAAAGCGAGCAGGCCTCTTCACTCGACACCCTGCTTTGCGTCGGTAACGCTTTTATGTCTAATGAGGCCGATACTCGGCTGTAACGTTCAGATTTCCATAACTTGTGTATGTAAAGCACGTGTTTGAGATGTTACTGAAATGCAATACTGAAACTTACAAATACATATTTTTTTATTCAAAACTGAATAGTGTTTTACCTCAGTCACACCTGATGGTAAGTGTCGACGAGGTCGAGGGTGTAGCACGCTGGTTAGTAACACTTTATTCACTCTTTCCTTGAAATAACCCAAATTATATATTTCCGGGAATACAATCGAAGGGCGTGAATTCCATTCCTTAGCAGTCCGCATTTGGAAGGTAGAAGCATATGGTTTTGTGCGAGTTCTCGCCTGATATATTGGATATATTATTTATTTGGCAAAATACTTGTTTTATATTTACATAAAGTAAGCTACATAGTTTTCTTTACTTTCAAATAATATACAAGCCAAGAGATTAGATACTTAACTTCTCTACATTAAATCTAAAAAAGAACCTTTAGGTGTTGTACAGTCGACGTCAAAGATATGTATACACTTTTGCACCTTATTACAAAGGATTAAAGTAAATAAATGTTTACATATCTTTAACGTCGACTGTACCAACGTTGCTCGTTAGTCTGTATTGTTCAATATATCGTCACTACTTTGAAATAATCTTGTATCTAATACTGCTACTCTAAGTTGAAACGAACTAACTCTGTATTCGTCTCATACACACATACATACGTCATTTTTCTTTTGATTGACAGAATAAGATACGAGTTTTATTTTTCAAAGTAGTGACGATATTCTACTATGAATATTAAATATTTGGAATAAATTGTCGTGTGCAGTATTTCCGGACCGATATGACATCCAAACCTTCAGGAAAAGAGCGTATAGAGATCTTAAAGGTCGGCAACGTACTTGTGACTCCTCTTGTGTTGCGAGTGTCCATGGGCGGTTGTAGTTGCTTACCAACAGGCAAACCATCTGCTCATTTGCCTCCTATTTCATACAAAAAAATATATAACAAAAAATAATTTAGTTTAAAATCACTTTTTTTATGTCATTTTAACGGGATCAAATAACAAAACATAACTGATTAATGCTTAAAACAATCACAAAATATTGTGATGTAGGCATTACCGGTTGGAATACTTTTCACCATTCTCAGAAATCCATGCTTTAAATAACTGTCTGAAATTGTTACCTCTTTGATGTATTCGGTACACACGAAAACTCTTGTTAATAATAAGAAAGAAAAATTCATTTTTCCACAATGGCGCCTTGATAAGGCGCTTACAGGCTGGGATTAGACAAATCCACACATGCCTGTCGGGTTGGGGGTAAAGCATACACTGTAGCGATCATAATTACATACGTTTTGTATACCTTCTTAGCGTTGTTGACCTATATTGAATCAATCGTTGTTGGTGAACGATTCGAACCCGCGTCCTACCACTACAGCGGCTCCGGTGTCGGACCGCCCTCAACCAGTTTTGACATCAAGAGCGGCGCGGGCAGCGCGGCGCGCGTTAGTGCGCGACGGGCCGGTGACGCGAGGTGCGAACCGATCGGACACTCAGCACTCTTAGTGCTTGAAAATGGAGGCCTATGTTCTCCGAAACATGTCGCGCGAGTGACTAAATAAACGTGAGTAGTACCGTGTTAATCGTTAATTATATTGAATCATTTCAGTAAATTCAGTTAGAAAAAATAACTTCAAATTTACAAAAAAAAATTATCAAAACGAACGTCTAATGAAAAGTCAATGTGGGCAAGACCGGCAAGGGAAGTCCGTCATATGACACGAAATACTGATGAGACAATGTGGGAAATTGGTTGGTAGACCTTTCCTGATAGACGGTCTTACCCACATTGACTTAACCAAAAGCACGAGGTTTTCCATTTTACGTCACTTTGAATTCGAATTATGACAAATCTGAATTGCATTTGAATTTGATATGTAAGTGTATAGATAATATACTAAGTTACAATTACGAGTAAAACTCACGGATGATAGTTGCAGGACAGTCAGCAGTAAAGTCCCATTTACACCTAGCAAGAACTTGTATACGATTTTCATTACATTGCGGGCTATCGGCGTACGACGAATTCGGTTGCTTTATATAACCCCGCAATGTAATGAAAATCGTATACAAGTTCTTGCATGGTCTAAATGGGGCTTGTTTCTAAGCGGGCGAGTTGTTCTAAAAGAGCTTGTCGCGACTTTATTGTTAAGACCATAAGACGTGTCAGGATAATTGCAGCGTGCATTTCAGTTTTTTAATAATAAATAGACAAATATTTCGGAACAATCTTACACAAATTTATATCTAGTCCTACGGTTAGCCCAGTAAGGCTTGTGTGGTAGGTATTAGATGTCGATATATAATTATAATAGATAGATACATATAAGTACTTAAATACATAGAAAACACCGAAGACTCAGGAACAAATATCTGTGCTCATCACACAAATAAATGCCCAAATCCATGCCATTATAGGCAGTGTCACTACCCACTAAGCCACACCAGTAGTCAACAGTTTACTGTATACATATGTGTCATTATCTAGGAAAAGGACCTTATTGTCGATGGCACTTACGTCGAAGCGCGTTGCATTAGTATTGTATCGTCTTGAACAACATAAGCGCTATCGACAATAAGGTCCCTTTTCGTAGATAATGTCACATATTACGTAATAATATACGCCTCAGCTTATACTTCATGCCATGCTATAAAGGCGCCAGGTGCGTTAAGGAATTAAAACGCGAACAAAAGACTCGTATCTCCGTGAACGAGGATGTATGGGCAACCCGGATAAAGCATTTTAATGATATTGCGCGGGGCTATTATGTTTACCTCGGTGGATAATTGGTTTCGATATAATTAACGAGAAACACATTTTTTTCGTTCATTGAGCTGAGGCTCTAGTGTAAATTTTAACTTTACTTTACGTCACCATTGCGGTTGTGTTTCCCATATAAATAACATTATCAATTACGCGTTTGTAAACGTTTTCTTACGTTAAAATAAATTTACACTAGAGCCTCTGAAAACATTTGAAAACTTGTAAGTTTAAGATTAGTCTAGTTAGTGGCAAACAAGCATGCAGCCCGCCTGATGGTAAGCAGTTACCGTTGCCTATTATGGACGCCTGCAACTCTAGAGTATTCACATGGTTATACAATGATTGAAATGATCGGCGACTGTACTATACTAATAGTATGTCACTTTGACATCCAACAATTAAAGATAAAACCATACTAATATTTTTTTTAATTCACTGAAATATTATTTCTTAATGTAACGACCGTATTTGACGACCGGTCTGACCTAGTGGGTAGTGACCCTGCCTATGAAGCCGATGGTCCTAGGTTCGAATCCCAGTCAGGGCATTTATTTGTGTGATGAGCATAAATTCATGTTCCTGAGTCATGGGTGTTTTCTATGTATTTAAGTATTTATATGTATTTATCTATTATATTTTTCGTCGTCTAGTACCTACAACACAAGCCTTACTGAGCTTACCGTAGGACTAGGTCGATTTGTGTAAGATTGTCCCGAAATATTTATTTTAAATTATTTATTTATTATTTATTTATAATGATTACTTTTTCGATCGAATCGCCTTTAACATTGAGCATCCCAATAAAGAGAAAAGAGCGGTGGTAATTGCTTACCATCAGGCAATCCATCTGCTTTTTTGCCACCTTTATCATAAAAAAAACAACAAGACTTTATAGAGTTACTGTAAACTATCTTTGTAACTTTTGTGACCCAATTCAACAAGTCCCGACCTTATATTATATTCACAGTATTTACAGGGGAAAGTGTTCATAAACAAACCTCAGGTGCGGTATGAGCAGCATAAATACATACACACACTGTGTGCACTGGCCCCGCATAAATAATGCGCCCTTTAATTTCAGCGTGTACCTGTAGTGAAACGCAGATACATTATAAGATTACTGGATGAGACAAGAAATTATAAAAAAAAAATCGTTTAATGCGGTCCAATGATCTATAGAATGTAACAATTTTGACTTAAAACTATCTCGGACCCGGTTATGTCCTTAAACTACGTCCAACAATAGGTAGGGCACAGTAAAGTACCATAACGCTTGAGTCTGGAGAAACCCAATTGGGAAGTACCTCCTTCTTACAACCACAGCCTTAGTAGCTACCTTTCAGGTATGCAGTATTGTGTTCCTGATAGTGAGTAAGGTTTCCAGAGCTCCAACAACTTTAGGGTAGACAACGCATATGTGAATCGTTTGGAGTTGCAGGGGTCCATAGGCTACGGTAACTGCTTACCATCAGACGTCCGTATGCCCGTTGCCACCGTCGTTGTATAAAAAGAAAATGTTAGTAGGTACCTCGAGGAGCCTATTGCCACTGCCACGCACTCGATTTTTAGTTGTAGTAAGCTTAGGTTAGTTAGTAAACAAATATTGCAGGACATCCTTACACAAATTGACTGAGCCCCCCCTTGTAAGTACTCAGCCAATAATAACACATAATATACAAACTATAAAAGTTCTGTTTTTGCCATTTTGTCTACCCTAAACACGGCTTGGCGATTTCGAGTCTCACCAGGGGCAGTAGATTTTTCCATTTTTTATTGCTTAGATCTAATAGTTGTTGTTGTAAGTAGCCACTTCACTTCAGCTCTATACAGGTGTTATAATTTAAGTTGTTTATTTCGTCTTGAGTGGGGTGAAAGGGTTCCAGTTCCATTCCCTTAAACCTCCTTTATATTCGGCCATGAGAACTTGCTCGCTTATTGACTTCAAGAACACTTGTGCCAGATATTACGGCCGCCATGTATGTAGCGGTGTATTGAGGTAATCACAAGTGTGAAAAAGTAACGGATCATTTGGAAAATTTGTTAAATACCATTTGTATTTCTTTGCAATAAGAGTCCATTTTTGAAATTCGCCGACTATCAAACTCAATAGGAATGACCTCGATATACCATAAAACTATTAGGTCCTTACATATGAAATTGAGGTTTCCGAACTGTTTGATAAAACGCCAATTTCATAGACAGGTAAGGACCCAATATAAGTAATGGAGCTAAAGTATAGCTAATATGCAGGAATATTAATTAAAACTTGATCTGTAGGTTACACGTGACTTTTTTCTAATTACAAAACAAAAATATTATTTAAATAAAAAATAAAATAAACTGTGATAGTTCCAAAGTTACAAAAGAAGTCATTTTAGGGAGTTTATTACAAATATTAAAATGCGTTCTAGACTCCCATACAAATATTGAAATACGAACGCTATATCTCTGCTATATTATATGAAGGCTTAACGGGACAATCGATTTAGTTCATCTGTTAACGCATCGGATATGACCACGAGGTCTATTTCCTGTTGCGAGACAATATCTCTGTGTCTACTATTTACTCTTTAGAGCAATGGAAACGGGCAATTGTGTTCATTACTATTTTTATTACCCTCTAGGTTGGAAGGTCAAATGGCAGGTACTTTCGTAAAATTATGCCTACACTCCTGAGATTAATTGCCAAATGGCCCTCAAGTTCGCTGGAGCCATGTCAAAATGCCGGAACAATGCACTTGTAAACGTGCAGATAAGTCAAAAACCCCACATCAGGGAAAAAACTCATCGGGACTTAGAAACGTAATTTTTTTGACGAAAATGCGATTTTGGTACAACATTTTATTGCCGACTGTATTTTTTTTGCACAATAATCAACTTACCATCGACAGGATTCTGATGCCTAAACATCACGAGTTCATCTTGTGTATTTTAGTAGCTGCTATAGCTACCTTATACTCCTAGCTCCAGCATCATATCAAATCAGTGGTATCATAATATTGCATTGTCACAGATCTTACGTAAATGTGCTAAATTTCAGACCAATCGGTTACAGATATCTGCTTCAAAATTTAGTTGCAAGATTCCACACAAACATACCCGCTTCATCATCACAATTTAAGAGCCATGCTCTTGTCGGTGGAGTATTCGCCAATTAGTTCTTACGTTTGCCAGCCTTTTGAGCTTTTCATATGATGCGACACCAGCTTTCTCCCTGACTTGCTTAAGATAGGTATATTATCTTGGCCGTCCTCGGCATCTCCTTCCTTCTATCTTTCCCTCTAGGATATTCAAAAAGAAGTGGTCGTGTCGCATCATCATACCCGCTTATACATTAATAATTTTTCGGGACTTTTTTTTTTCAAAATTTGTTGATGATCTGACAGACGGACTATACATAATTTCCTAAGTACCCAGCCGCCATCAAAAACGCAATGAAAACCATAATCCTATGTAAATGGAACGGATGATAAGAATCGTTCGAAATGGTTCATATTTAATTTACGCACATACACGATACGCCCACGTACAATATTAATTAGCAACATAAAGATATGCGAAACGTGGTAAAGACGGTTTATTTAAATGATATTCTAATTAGCTACTAAGCAATGTACTTGGTACAATATTAAAGTCACTGTTGACGACAGTTGTATATGTAGCGGAAGATCAGCGCTGGCTCCTGAGCTGGCAATATGCTGAGTTGAGTCCATTTTGTGATGCACACCAGGTGTATTATTTTTCTTTCTTTGTTTGACATTGTTTTTGTATATGTGTTGTCACAAATAAATGTTTTTATCTTTTTATCTTTATGTAGGAGTAGTTATGTAATGTTATGATAAAGTAGAGTTTTGCCGGTTGCGTTATGAAATATTAGCAAGAAATGGCATAATATCAAACCTAGCAAAAAATATCCGTATCTGTGGTTTTATTAGACACATGAGTATCGCGAGCAAACTCGCCGCTTGCGCGCGTTAACACTCCTCAATGCGCTTCTGACATCATCACCTGAATGTGACCTGTTTGCTTGGAGTTGGACGGCTGTGTGCCGTGAATGCTTGAGGTTTTGTCAGTTGATGGATGATAGGCCATCCAGCATCTTAATATAAATAAGTTATTATTATTATTGTGTTTTTAATTATTTGATTATATATTTTATATGTTATTGCTTTTTCAGCGTATTGGTTTATACTGTAATACTGAGTTACATTGTTCTTGTAAATAATAAATTATAAATAAATTAATTAATAAGTTACGAAATGTCAAACAAAATATTAAATGGCGGCGAATGTAAACTTTTTCCCAGCGTCAGTAGATTTTTTTAAATAAGAGACAAACTAGAGTCTTTATTTGTTAATGTTGTTTGCCATTGACATTTAGATTCTGGTAAAATTCTTTGTTTTTCAAAGATGTTCGAAATTCGATGTTGTTATTAAATTACAATAATCATTTCACATAAACTAACTAGAAACTTCTTCTAAAAATCAGTTTACCGCTATACTAGTTATATTTACGGGTTTTTAAATACCGTAAAACTATCCAAGTATAGTCCCCAAAAGTTCCCAACTATATCCAAAACTAAGTTGAATATCTTCGTTTACGTGTGGGTATTATTTAAATTACGCAGTTACAAGATAAAGTTTGTCCATAAACGATTATGAACAAACTGTCTTGTAACTGATTAATTATTAAATAAAAAAATTACATATCGGTTTGCACTATTGGAATATAGTGGTTTTACGGTACATAATTATGGAGAGCTTATGATATGTACATAAAGATTTTTATTTTTAAACCTTATATTGAAAAACCCTATTATCGTTGGAAAATAGAAGTGTTTTTTATTCCTCGTCGCAGTTTCGTAGAACTTATCAATGCTACGCAGGGTTCCGTTCTACACTGCTACAACTAAATTTCAAGAAGCTTAATAAGGGTGATATTTGAAAGTATTCGATGATGATGATGAGATAAACCTTGAACGATTCGAATCCAGGACATCAGGTAGGGTCACTACCGACCGAACTTGGATCAAAGGATTCTGAAAACCCTGAAAATTATGGTAATATCACCATAAAATATTTACCTTTTGAAATTATCGTCGAAATTGTTTTCCAATGGCGAACAGTTTCAGCCATAATTTTTACCTAAAACTCTAATTTACTATGATTTCTACGGAAAATTGGGTCTGGCGTATCGGCTTGACGCGACATAAGCAACTCGCATATGTCTCGTTCAATCGCATAATATTAAACAGTGACGGTTGTGATGTCTTCATGATGACTACGTCCAGATTACGTCCGATATACAGCAGTTTCCTCTCAGTTTATCTATCAATCTATCTAGTACGATGACGCGTGAATGTAGGATATTGGAGCTTGGCTGTCTTCACAGTCATTACTTCTTGCAAACGTGTTAAGCTCTTGTTTACCAGTATATCATGACCTTTGGATCTGAACGATACAATTTGAGTTATCCTTGACTTCTAGCAGCAGACTTCTGCTAAATAATGCTACACACTAGCACCTTCCTATTTCCATTGATGTTATAGTGGGCGCAGCGGCGGAAAACGCCAAAATTTTGATTTTTTCTTTATACAACGACGGTGGCAAACAAGCATACGTCCAGCCTGATGGTAAGCAGTTACAGTGGACGTCTGCATCGCCAGAGGATTCATGCGCGTTGCCTACCCTAAAAAATGTTGGGAGCTCTGGGAACCTTATTCACCATCAGGAACACAACATTCTTGTGAACGGTAGCAGTGCTATTATGGCTGTGGTCTTCTGTAAGGAGGAGGTACTTCCCCCATTGGGCTTCTCCAGACTTTAATTGTTGGACGTAGTTTAAGGACATGCCCGGGTCCAAAAATTGCAATCGCAATGAATATAAGACTCTCGGTGAAGAGTACCATTTCGTATCGTTTGTTTATCTGTGTACCTTTGCATTTAACATGGCGTTGAAAAAATAATGTAGGTACTGGATATTACTATAATTATACAGTAAGTACATAATCTTTTCATTTCTCTAATAATAATTCTGCGTTAGGTATGCGATCGGAATGATACCTGACCGCTTCCTGTGACACGCGCCATTCATGGACATTCTGTGTACTGACATTGTCACATGATGTCACTAAATGTGTGAGCTGTATAAACGCAATATGAGCATGTTTAATATATCTTATAGTATCTGATTCCATACTGATCGGTCTAAATGAGCCATGCTGTATATCGGGTGTGGCTTGCAATAAGAGCAATAACTATAGGCATAATTTCTACATCAATAACGTAGCTACATCTGTTCTACGACTTTTGAAAATAGCTTATAGTTCACTAAATATTAATAATAGCATTTTTCGAGCAAGCAATATATTGTGAAAACTATGAAGTTTGTAGGCTGACAGTAAATGTCAACAAGACTATCGGATGCTGTTAATTGAAAATACTATTTAGTTTGTTCGAAGAAATCCCAAGTATTAAATAACAGATTGTTTAAAGTTATAAAACAAATGTTGCTACGTTCGTGGTGTAGAAGAGATCCCTGTCAAAACTCAAGCAAAGAGGGAATAGCAATTTCAACGTTGGGGTTACTCAATGACCGATGTAGGAGTCTTCCATTCGATATTGGCGGAACCCCTGTCCAAACCTGCAATGTACGTATGTTGTATTTTTTATGTTTTTGTATTGTATAATAATATAATGAAAATACTATAATGAGATACTGAGAGGTCTAACGGAGCCGACATGCTCATAGACACAAAGGTTCCTAAACAAAAAAGATTAAAAGCGATCCCTTAAGTTATTGTTTAAATAATACATACTCTAAACCCCTCGTAGCAAACAAAAGGCCATATTTCAAAAATCTCCCAGACCATTGACCATAACGTAATAGAGGGTTGTCGTAAGAAATTGGGCGCAAATGAACCGTCCCAGGGGCAATGGGGAAGAAACCAGATAACTTGTAAAGGCTGAAGTATAGTTCAGCGGTGCGTTGGAATAATTTCGTACATTGAACTGATGGAACGAAAGATACTATCATAAATGATGAGTAAATTATTGTGTTATTAGCAGTGATCGGTTATTTGTAGTGTCCGACCGAAGTTTCGGTTTCGGTTTCGGCCAGTTTCGGCCAAAAAATCAAGTTTCGGCCCGAGTTTCGGTTTCGGCCAAAAACGGCCGAACCTTTCGGCCGAGCCGAAACTTTTAACATCGTACTTTCGGATCGCGTTCGGCTAAGGTCGGGCGCGCTCGGCATGGCTGACAATAAATGGCGCCGCTCACCTGACTCCTCCGCCAACCGCCGGTTATTGAATCAGTGTTTGTTGCTCGTTTTGACGTGCAATAAGTTATTAATAAAGCAGTTTGGTACTTTTTAGTGCAATGGTAGACATAGGTACGCGACGAAACTTAAATCTATGTTCAAAGACTGTATCATTTATTATACTTAAATAAAAATAAAACTTGGTCTAACTGTTGGCTTACGTATTCTTAGGGTACCTATAGCCTGATTTTGCATGAATGAATACTATGAATAGCATGATTATTTTCAAGCCATACCTAATGTAAGAAAGGTTTACTTTTTCCATTTTACGGACCATATATGATGTTTTTCATATGATCTAGAAAATAAATTTCGGACAAACTTAAATTCAGCTTACTTAGATTTTATAAAGAAGTAGAAAATATGCTGCCAAAACAAGGTGTTCAATCCTCCAATCATAATTGACCAATTAATGTTCTGGGGAAAAAGTCGTGAATATTTATTTTTATATAAAAAAATATTTTTCACACAACTTTTTGGCCTCCTTACAAGCGATGCAAGCGAAATGAAGGAGATAGCTAAAAGAAACGGCTAGAAACCAAAGCCTGACGAACAACGAATCGTGTGTGATTGTGGTTGGCGTAGAACGATTTTTTACAACGGTAATGTCTGGTTTTACTACAACTGTAAGTTTTCTTGTGGTATTTGTCGGAAAACGTTATAGTTACTCTGGAGGACTGGGTCAATTTTGACAAAACTTAATGCTTTACGTCGAGATCCGAGGATGGAAATTGTATGTTATTATGGCACTAATTTAACACATTGACGACCGGTCTGGCATAATGGGTAGTGATCTTGCCTATGTGGCCGATGGTCGTGGGTTCGATTACCAGTCAGGGCATTTATTTGCGATGAGCACAGATATTTGTTCCTGAGTTATGGGTGTTTTCTATGTATTTAAGTATTTATACGTATGTATCTATTATATCGTCATCTAGTAATTTCAACACAAGCCTTACTGAGCATACCGTAGAACTAGGTCGATTTGTGTAAAATTGTCCAGAAATATTTATTTATTATTTATTATTATTATTTATTTATTTGTAAATTTTAGTTAATACAATAAAATGAGGCTGTATTTATAATAAACGATACAGTCTTTAAGTAGTAAATCCTAAAATAGGAAAATGCTGATCTCAGTAAGTGTTTCATAAATACTGTTTTAAGAAAGTATAAACATAGATATATTACTGATTGTTGATTTGTTATGTCACCTATGCAGGTACATATTTAAAAAATGTTTCCTAAAATGATTGCCAAAGGTGATTAGATTAAATAAATATTTCGGGACAATCTTACACAAATACGGTAAGCTCAGTAAGGCTTGTGTTGAACTTATTATAGGACGATATAATAGATAGATACATATAAATACTTAAATACATAGAAAACACTCATGACTCAGGAACAAATATCTGTGGTCATCACACAAATAAATGCCCTGACTGGGATTTAACCCAGGACCATCGACTCCATAGGCAGGGTTACTACCCACTTGGATAGACCGTTCGTCAAAAAAGATACATATAAATACTTAAATACATAGAAAACACCCATGACTCAGGAACAAATATCTGTGCTTGTCACACAAATAAATAGGAAAAAACAGGCCTACGAGCATTTTATTTATAATTTTAACCAGATTTATAAAAGGTTCGGTTTCGGTTTCGGTTTCGGCCGAAACTAAAATCAAACCGAACCTTCGGTTTCGGTTTCGGTTTCGGCAAAAAAACTTGTTTCGGTCGGTCACTAGTTATTTGGATTAGATACGGGGTGAACGACCTCAATCATTATGGTAGTATGGATATGCCCCGGGAATCCGGGCTTTATGTTAGAAAAAATACAATGTGTTTATTTTATTACACTTTAAAACATCTAAGTAGCTGATAGACACGCGTACTTACTCGCCGTTCTTTTGTCCAAATCGAGCAAATGAGCACAAGTGTTCACACTATCTATATTAACTCGAATCTATATTAACTGTACTACATGATATCCCGCGAGGAAGAATCCAAATAACCGATCACCGGTTATCAGTTATCACAATGATAATGGAAGTAATGAGTAGAAGCTTGCACCAAGATTCCGTAGAACAAAGCTTTCAAAAATCGTGCAAGGCTTTGACGTGGAGGCGTTACTACAATTATGTAACCATGAATCCCAAATAATTAAGTTCCGAAATATACTTAATTTAATGTACAGCAAGCTCTAACTTTTATCGCGAAACGGCTGGTTGACGTAACTGATGACCGTTGAGCTGGCGGTTTCCTCGCATAACGTATCAGCATTGCGGTACAACGAGGAAATGCCGCTAGCATCCTTGGCACAATGCCTTTCTTTAGATTTAATGTAGTAAGTAGTCAAGTACTTGTTATTATTATATTGATTGGAAAAAATCTTAATTGATATGCATACTTTGCTTTTTTATATTTGTGTGATGAGCACAGATATTTGTTCCTGAGTCATGGGTGTCTATGTATTTTAGTATTTATATGTATCTATCTATTATATATATCGTCGTCTAGTACCTACAACACAAGCCTTACTGAGCTTAACGTAGGACTAGGTCAATGTGTGTAAGATTGTCCAGAAATATTTATTTATTTATACTTTTTTTGCAAGACTGACCAACGTTTGACTTCAGTCGCACCTGATGGTAAGTGACGACGAGGTCGAAGGTGTAGCACGCTGGTTCAGTAACAGCCTATTCACTCTTGCCTTGAAGAGACCCAAATTATATCTTGCCGGGAATACAGACGAAGGGAGCGAATTCCATTTATTAGCAGTCCGCATTAGAAAGGTAGAAGCAAATCGCTTCGTGAATGAATGGAATACTCACAACGTAAGGATGAAACCGCTCCCCTCGTCTGGACGTCCGGTGAAATTGAAACTTCAAAGTGAACCAGTTACCTCGGGTATAACTTACGCATCAGTACTAACTTAATAGACTAATTCGACTTCTTTGTTATAAGAAGTTTCAATTGGAAGTGTCCCATTTTTATCATAAGTAGGTTTAATAACACTTATTATTCCTACTAATAACATAACTGATAAAAGGAGATTCATAATGTATATCCAATATGTCATTCCTTCACTACGTGCTCTGACTACGCGATCGGCTCGAACCGCGATCGGAATGAATTATCCGATGATTGGAGCATGCTGTATAATTGATTGAAAATTGGGGATATTGCGAGCTCATTTGTACTCATTTATATGTAAATACAGAACTAGCTTTTTCCTCGTATGTGTATCGGCCATTGTTGCAGTTCAATTTCTTAATCTAATGAAACAATGTGGTTAAGGCCTCGTACAGTCGTCATCAGAGATAGTGGAGCTGTGGA
Source organism: Grapholita molesta (assembly GCA_022674325.2). NCBI lineage: Eukaryota > Metazoa > Arthropoda > Insecta > Lepidoptera > Tortricidae > Grapholita > Grapholita molesta. The sequence goes on from CP053129.2 coordinate 15,597,831, forward strand.
GGTGGTTACAAATATCTGAACATGCACTTTATCGTCTTGACAATAGAGGCGAAGTTCAGATATTTGTGACCTCCACAGCTCCAATATTGATGATAACTGTCCGAAATCGCGATTCGCCGTCAATTGGTTGTCGTTACGTAGGACATATGCCCTAGTACCGCTGCTACCACGAAGTAAAAGGTAGCTACAATAGTTACATACATTATAATAATGTCTGTCAGATAAGCGTCTTGCTGACAAAACCGTGTATGTCGGTGGATAGGCTTGGACGTGTCCGAGACAAAGACTGCGGCTGAATCCCACGGATCTGTCTAGCCCATACAAGTCCGTGACAGTGTGTGGTGAAGTTACGCATCAGTACCCTTACCATGAGATCTGTGCATCTCGTTCGCACTAAAATAGTACAAGCGAGATGCACAGATAGTAAACTCGATACTCGATATCGAAAACCTTTATGTCACAACTCATGGTAAGGGTACTGATCCGAGGCATGGCCGGCCGACAGCCCTGCACGTGTACGGCTAGCCAATCACAAAAATTCCTGCTGCGTATTAACTGATTTATTTATTGAACCTACAATTAACACACTACAGTCTCCACAAAGCTTCCTTGCATTTTGTCATTTCATGTCAGATTTCGCCGTGTGTATGGTCATGGTCAGTCTTTTCACATAAACCATTTCACATAAAAACCCGGACCCGGGTATGTCCTTAAACTACGTCCAACAATGAGAGGTAGGGCACAGCGATGACCATCACGCTTGAATCTGGGGCAGCCCAACTGGGGAAGTACCTCCTCCTTACAAAAGACCACAGCCATAATGCCACTGCTACCTTTCAGGTATGTAGTGTTGTGTTCCTGATGGTGAGTAAGGTTCCCAGAGCTCTAACCCCCCCTTAAAAGCCAGCAACGCGCTTGTGACTCCCCTGGTGTTGCGGGTGCCCATGGGCGACGGTAATTGCTTACCACCAGGCAATCCGTCTGCTCTTTTGCCGCCTATGTCATAAAAAAAAACCCACTTTAGGCTCCATGCCAAGATATGACTTCGCTACAGATCTGTAGCTTTGGTATTGCCTATCATGAAGCTTACTGTAGACCAAACGTGCACTGAATTTAAGTCAAAGTACCGGTCAAATCTGTCTTTAGCTTAAAATGTTTACTTAGCTAACCTAAAATTGTTTGCTATAATAGAGTATTTAGTCGATGGTATGAAACATTTTCCATTACGGGACTTTACGTATAAACAAAAAAAAATCTCCGACATTGTTTTATTGTCGATCAAAAATCTTTGGTTTACAATTCTTAAACTATAGCCAAGTTGTCACATATATTTATAGGTAGTAGGTTATAAACTGATGCCTCATGAAAATAATGCAAACCTCTGATTTATTTAGGTTTGCTGCAGAAGCATTAATCTAAGAGCTTCTCCGTGTAAATGGCTCTTCGTAAATACCGGTTCCGAAGTTAAATTTGCAGTTTCCACCTTAATTGACAAACAAACGGACCGCGTTGGTACGGAAAAATTGATTTTTAACTTCCACTCTTCATAAATCCGATTTAAAAAAATATATATTGATCTCTATCTCTATGATAAGTGTTGAAATAGATGACATATACTTAAGAAAAAGCGACGAGGACTTCCGGCGTCCGAGGCAGGATTTGAACCCAAATCTCCAGCTATCGACTTGTTGATTGATCTGTCATTCCAATGCATTATTTATCGTGTCAATTGTGTTTCTACAATCGAACTATCTCTTTAAAAAAATGAGTTCGCGATTTCTGCACAAAGTTTGTGCCCGCTGGAACTCCAAAGACCTGGCGTTTCTACGACAAACTATGAGACTATGATCTTATTCTGCTATTACTAGTTAAAATTAATAATAAAAACATACTTAACCCAATTATACCACAATTTTAGAAGAGTTTGAATATAATTGTCATTCACAAATGACTTCATTTCAATGTTTTTCGTATAATACTGAAAGCAACGAGTATATCCCAAATATACTACGCTGCATAATATGATGCCGATCACTTAATTTCAAGTTTCATATGAACCTATGAATAATGTATGTAGTTTTTGATTGAATATTGATGTTATAAATTTAAAGCCTTTGTTGTGCCTATTTGATTTGTGATTGTAATTGTATTTGTATGATAAGAACATTCGCCCTGAGGACTAAATCATTTCTATCTCTAACTAGTTCATAAAGCAAGTGAAACATTTTTGAACACATACTCAGAAACGGAAAGATAAAATTGGAGTCTTTTCAAGGCAAGAGTAAATAGACTGTTACTGAACCAGCGTGTTCACCCTCGACTTCGTCGACATTTACCATCACGTGCGACTGAGGTCAGGTGTGACGCTCAGTCTTGTATAAAAAAAGCAACAATAAACTAACCAATCGCAAACTTGGGCCGGTGACCCAAAAGTTAAAACCGATATCTTTTTGCAACCGAGCGCAAATGTTGTGGGTATGTTGTTTTTCGAATTGTTTACAATATTTGACATTAGCGTGATGGGTGATTCGGGTTTTATAATATCTAAACCCAACCATGTCTTAGATATCTTGGGCAGCTAAACAAATTTTGACTGGTGTATACTTTTGGTGTTTACTAAGAAGTTATTTTTTGGCATACATGACCGGTGCAACTAGTCTGAAAACGCAAAATCTATAGCTAAATAAACATTGTCTATTTTTTTATGTCTATATTTTGGAAAGGTTTAGGCAGCTAGATAAGCACCTAGTGGATTGGGCACACTTTGGCCTTCCTTGATGGATACTACTTGGCCTTCCTTGGTGGACATTCCTTTCCCAGCGGATTAGAATCGCTATTAAGCGAAGGAATGGGTATCCTTCCGTGCAGCGCTTAGTTTGCTAGCATTTTTATTTGTATAAAAAAAAGATCTTTATTGTTTCAATTTAGGCACATTACATGCCCTTGTGAACGTCAAAGAAAAATCTACACCGGTTCTAACCCTACACCTCTGACCCGAGAAGAGACCGGCAAGAAACTGCGGCGACACTTATTTTTTCTAAAACAGTGATACATCAAATCTTAAAGTACATAATTATGCGTAGTCCCAAAAGAAAATATGTCAAACAGTTTTTTACAAGATATAACTAGAAATACTAAAATATAAAAGTAAAACTAGACATACTTTGATATACTTTCTTACCTGAACTGTGTCATTTAAATATCTGTATATAAAGATATTTAAGTCGAAAGAAAAATAGAAAAATTTGACTCGCAGCGGGACTCGAACCCACAACCACTGGATCACTAGCCCAGTGCACTACCAGTTGTGCTATACGAGCGCCGCTTAGACGTGTCAAATTTTTCTATCTTATCCTTCTTGGTATATACGTCATTACGGGTGACGTGTAGCGACATCTACCGAAGAGTATATGCTAGCAGACGTTTCTGCTTAATATAAAAATATCTGTATATACCTTCTTCTTTTTAGTAATGATTATGTTATGTTATTTAGTAAATATCTAATTCTTTATAATGTTTTATAAACCGCATAAAAAATAGACCGTTTATATCTCTGAAATATAATAAGTGACTCTTATTGAAATTATTAAGCCAGAAATCATCCTAAACGCAGCTTTAACGCAACCATAACTCTCTTTTAACTCCCCGACTATTTATCAAAGCCCTAAATCGGTTCTATTTTTAAACTGCACGTGTTAACTATTCGCCCCGAATTTAACCAGGGGTTAAATTAACCAGCTTCTAATTTTAACCTAGGCTTTTAGTGAGCCGCTGACTTGTTTATTTAGTGTAGAAAAGGTAACGAGAGTTGGATTTTAATTTGGATTCCGAGGTCTTAATTTGACGTTGAGGTAAGTCGGGGGCCTAAATAAACCTGTTTTGATAGATGTTGGTACAGGGGCGATTTATAAGCAGTTTTAAAATCAAGTTTTGCTCAGGTGAGAATCTTATAGTTGTAAGTTACAAATATCTCACTTCTTCTTTTTTTTTTATGACATAGGCGGCAAACGAGCAGACGGATTGCCTGGTGGTAAGCCATTACCGTCGCCCATGGGCACCCGCAACACCAGGGGAGTCACAAGCGCGTTGCCGGCCTTTAAGGGGGGTTGGAGCTCTGAGAACCTTACTCACCATCAGGAACACAACACTACAGACCTGAAAGGTAGCAGTGCTATTATGGCTGTGGTCTTCTGTAAGGAGGAGGTACTTACCCAGTTGGGCTGCTCCAGATTGAAGCGTGATGGTAATCGCTGTGCCCTACCTGTCATAAAAATTCTGTAAAATCTTTAAGTTTTAATTTAAACAAATAATTTTTTTTTCATGAATGATACCAATTCCATTCGAAATTCACAGTTAAGACAGAACCACGTCTGTGAGTCCGTTAGTTCAAATAAAAAACTGATCATTACAGTACAGTCAGCAGCAGAAGTGGCTAAGCCTTTGAGGTGTTCAAAATGAGGTCAACACATCTCTATTGTAAAGACAATAAGAGCGCGTGTAGGTCATTTTGAATACTTCAAACGCTTAGCCACTTTTGCTGCTGACTACCTAATGATCTGTAAGAAAATTGTATTTGTAATAAAGTTGCGATTGTTCGTTTATTTATTGTACTGTACTGTAACTATTAATCTTATTCTATAATAATTCATAATTTGATAATAAAAAATAATTTGACCACCGGTCTGGCTTAGTGGGTCAGTAGGTAGTGACCCTGGCTAAGAAAGCCGAAATTCCTGGGTTCAAATCCCAGTAAGGGCATTTATTTGTGTGATGAGCATAGATATTTGTTCCTGGGTCGTGGGTGTTTTTTATGTATTTAAGTATAAATGCTTATGGATTTATCTACTGTTATATATATATAGACGTCTAGTACGTACAACACAAGCCTTACCTACTAAGCTTACCGTAGGACTGCCTCCCCGCGGTCAGAAGAGAGAATGCGTAAAGTTCCCCGCTCCGACAAAAAAAAGGTCGATTGGTGTAAGATTGTCCCGCAATATTTATTATAATTTATTAATCAACCATTTTCTTGAAATAATAAGGTTAAAAACACATTAATGTTGTATGAGCCGAGCCTTGTAATCACAAGGGCACTTTTACATGTCTAGTCTTACGGAATTTGTTTTAAAATGGACACTGTCAAAATTGGTACATATCCAATAATAAATGGAATGCGTCAGATGGTATCTCCAAAAATATGTTTAGTACGTGAGAACAATTGTTGTAGAGATGGTCGGAATGATAGAATCTGGAAACAGATGACTAAATCCATTCAAGTGTTTCCAAGTCCCAGCTGAATTCATGGAAAATTATATTACTGGAAATATTATAGGTAAATTTATATTTCACCTCTGAATAAGAATTTATTAACGGTCTATAAATTTTGTAATCAGAAATTTAGGTTAAAGTAATATACATATACATTATGTTTACAGGGTCGTAAAGCAAAAGAATAAGGCATGACATAGATTTCATAATATTTTTTCGGGTGGTAAGTAAAAAATATATTTGTTTACAATTGGGTCACTCTACTCCATGTGACGTTTTGTCGCTTCCCATACTGCGTATTTCAAAATGCATAGGATGACTATAATTCGGTTAGTTTCAAGATTATTATAATTGAAAAAATAAAAAAAGATTATATAAATAAAAATAGATTAATTAACGTTGTTTTGATCTATGTAATGCTACAATAAGAGTAGTTACAGTACAATGCTAGATTGACCAGTTACTGAGTTATAAAAAACTGTTTCTGGTAGTCGACCCAAAAATCAACCTGTATAGAATATGAATATTTTTTATAAATGTAATATTTCCATAAAAATACTTTGATGCCCTTTGATCTTACAGCCATTATCAAGACTTAATCGAAAAATTTATAAATAAAATTCGAGTAACTTATATAACCTTTATATTTTTCAATTGTACAAAATACGTAATAGCAAACAGAACCCACCCTACCCTATACAGCCTATCGCTGTTTGAAATCAGGTGAGCACGTAAATTCCCTACGTGCCTACCTATGTTGCTGTGCTTATAGCACCTAGCATCCCCTTTTCTCTACACAACCAAATATATTGATCTCCCATGCCTCATAGATGCTATGACTCTTTAGGTTAAATTATAATAGAACCTCCGAGACTTGTACCTAGACGGGATGAGACGAACAGCTCCGAATACAACTTTCCTTTTTAATTCAAATCCGACAAATCGTTTATTAGAAGGCGACCTCGGAATATTAAACGGGACAAAAGAATTCCAAATTTGAATTTCGTTTCGGAGAGGCTACTTTGTAACAGCCCGTTCACACAGAGTCTCCGTTTTACTGTTCCGTTTTATCGTATACGTTTTTTTTCATTGATGGCGTATGGAGTTGTATGAGCGACTTCACATATGACACAGTATTCAGTATACAGTAAAAAATATCGGTCCGTTAAATTATGACATTCCGTTTTGTTATCGAATACTGGATGAACGGAATACGTATCCGTCATGTATCCGTACGTTTTTACTGCGAATTTATACCGTTTACGGAGACTATGTGAACGGGCTCTCAGTTAATGACGGATACGTTGAACGCTATACGGTGCCTATGTGTGAACAAAGCATACAGTTTTGTTGTATCCGTTAAAACGGGTACCGTAAATACGGAGACTCTGTGTGAACGGGCTGTAATGTAGCAACGGTTCTTGTGTGATTAAATTAGGTCTTATTTTATTTAAACGAGACAATTTTAAATATTAATCTTGAACAATTGTTTTATGTTTTTGACTAGTTTCTCCACTGGGTAAAAATTACAAGTTATGTATAACGGCAGTTACAATTTTACGATAACATATATTTTGTAATGATATGTACAAACATATATACTACACATATACATTTCCTATTTGTATAGCAATGCTGATATGTAGTGCGAGGAAGCTGCCAGCTCTTCGGTCATCAGGTACGTCAACCAGACGCTACGCGATTTCTGCAAAAAGTTTGTGCGCGCTGGGACTCAATGAACCTCACGTTTCTATGCCAAACGGTACAAAATGGTACTCTCTGTCTAGGCTCTGAAGTTTTGAACAGTTTTAATTACAGCACTTAAGTTTGTTGCGTTTCATAAATTTGGCGATTTTACATTAGTCCATTGAAGATGGGGCGGCGCTAGTGTGTCTAAGTATTATATTTATATGTATTTTCCGTACACGGAGCAATGGTATTCCGGACATTTGGGAAGCGTACGCGGAGCCGGATCGAGCCAACGCGCAGAGGCCCTATCGTCAATGAAATGTAAGGATTACACTAAGCGGATGTTCCCCTGTCCGTATCATGGGACGCGCATAGAGACAGCACCCGCCATGGTGTAAAGACTATTCAGATTAAATTAAATTTAGAATGTATTAAAGCTATTGGGTGGAAAGGATGGACTAGCTACTGGGCTATTGGATAAGTATTATATTATTATTATTGCAATTTTATAACAAGTAAGTCACAGTCACTCTTCAAGTAAGTTCAAGCATCAGCAGATATTTTATCTCATATAGGGATACATCTGATTTGTTCACAATCTTATTGCCTCTCAACATTTTATCCAAGTAATAAAAATAATTCAGCGAAACTAACGTACTAAAATGTCGTAAACTGTTACCAACCTGAAAGTGGGTCACGAAAATATTTTCTAATACAACAAATCTAATGTACAGGTGCAATATCGTAAGGAGTTGGTTCTAGCTTTGTGTGAGCAGTCTTTCGGAAATCGAAATTCTATCATTTCAATATACTACACGGAAACGTGTACTAGCTTTAGAAATATGGATCGGTAACTCAATGTTTACTAGTTACTTAAGTAACATAAAAAAAAAACATCTGTACCTATGGAGAGAACCGAATTGTTTGTGTCGTTGGACACTATTAAGGCATGAAAGGTACTTTCGCATTAATAATATGTATAAGTATTGATTTCGTCAGGCGTTGTAACAATATGTTGTTAAAGATAATTGAATGGCTTCACTATTCATCCATTTAATCATGCGCGTGACTTATTTTAGGAAGCCTAGAGCTTCATTTTCAAGCATTAAATAGGTTGTAACATTATTCATATTCATTTCATTAATAATATTCTCAATATTACATGTCAAAAATACCTTATAATATGCAATCATTCAAACAATGAAAATTACTTAAACACATAAAACAAACTATAATTGTGTCTTCAATAAGAGCATTGAAGACACAATTATAGTTTTTTTTATAGTCCTTATCACATTCGAGATTTAAAAAAAATGTTTTTTGCCCTCTGGTCTGTAGGGTTTAGGTTGTATATCTATTCATAAATACATATATACTGTCTCGGGCTCAGAAACACTCCCAGCATAACCCTCTCCATTTCCCTTTGGGTGACTTTTAGGCTTTTAGGCTATAGTAAGCGACCACGTTTCAGCCCACCATATATCATTATTGATACCACACGCTGGTCAAAGAGTTTTACCTTGGGATACTGCGGAATGTTGGAAGATGTGTCGGAGATTCCCGAACGTTGTCCAGCCGAGACGGTTGGGCCTGGCTCGAAGTTGGACCTGCCTTCAACAAAAAATAAAACCTTAATAGTAATCATCATCATCATATCAGCCGTAGGCCGTCCACTGCTAGCCTGAGGCCTCCCCCAATGCGACCCACAATAACCGGTTTTGCGCCACCCGCATCCGTGGATTCTCGCGATCTTTAACAGGTCGGTCCACCTTCTGCGTCTGCCCACGCCCCGTCTTCCGGTACGTGGTCGCCTCTCGAGAACCTTTACGCGCCGACGGCTATCGGTTCTAAGTGGAATGTTAACTGGGTTTTCACGAAAGAATTGTCAATGTTTTTAAATATCATTGACAGTTCTCTTGTAACATTCGTTAATGATAGTGCATTCCAACTGACAAAATTTTAAACTTAGATTTTCTTTCTCACAATCGACTTTGTGTCATACAAGTAGGAACTGCCACAAGGTAAAAATACTTTGAAAATTCACTTTGAAACGAATTAAATTAGCTGTCCGTTTTAAAGGCCGCGGCAACGAAGTTACTTAACTCTCAGGTTAAACACGCTCGCGTGCTGTAACGATTGCTTTACAGGCGAGTCTAATTCTTACAAACCAGTATAAGCGTAAAAATAGTAGATTGTGTCACTAGAGAGGAAAATTATGTATTTACTGCGAGGGTGTATATTGAATCCTAAACGAAGGGAAGGCGTCTACAATAGAATAGAGGTAAATTTTTTGCTGCCTCGTGACACATACTGCTATTAAATATTTGTAAAATTGCCGATACATAAAATAAAAATAAAAAATATCACCTCCTAACCCAGAGTCCAGCTTTCTAAGAATGTTTCCTTTGCCAAAAAGCGACTACTAAATTTCTATTGATATTTCGTACATAAGATCCGAAAAACTAATTGTTACCTGGAGTACAGGGCCAGGGTTTTAACCTTCGACCTCAAATGGTCTCAACCGAATCTGATGTGATGGTATCAAGCTAATGGAAGTCCGGTTTCAGTATGTAGAGTAACGATAAAAGAGCATTAATATATGAGAAGTTCGCAAAAAACAAATGACGGAAACATTTTTCATATACAATTTTGATTTAAAGAAGTATTTTGAGTTATCTAAATGAACTAGAAAACTAAAATAAGTAATACTTTACAGGGAGTGAAAGATGCGTACCAATATTTGAGTATAACAGAGAAACCCGTCGGCCGATGGCGCGCGGTCGGCTACCGTCGGATACTGGCGCAGTCGCTGCTGTTGTTACAATCAGTACAAAGCATTGTACTGCTACTCTGGTTTAACCGTGCTTCACAATTGCCTAAGCTCAGTAACGGCTTAAAGGGATCAATACGACCGGTCTGGCCTAGTGGGTAGTGACCCTGCCTATGAACCCGATGGTCCTGGGTTCGATTCCCAGTCAGGGCATTTATTTGTGTGATGAGCACAGATATTTGTTCCTGAGTCATGGGTGTTTTCTACGTATTTAAGTATTTATATGTATCTATCTATTATTTATATCATCGTCTAGTACCTACAACACAAGCCTTACTGAGCTTACCCTAGGACTAGGTCGATTTGTGTCACATTGTTCCAAATTTTTTTTTTGTTTTATACATTGTCATTTCAATTTTTACTTATTGCTTTATTTATTAAAATAATAACTATACAATAGATACCTTTTCTAAAATCTAAATAAGTCCCTTGAAGCATTGCACAAAGGATGATGGTGGTTTTCCTTGTTGTATCGCTATGACTATACATTGTGCGAGAATGCCAGCTAGCTCCTCGGTCACCAGTTACGTCAACAAGACGCTTCGCGATTTCTTCAAAAAGTTTGTGCGCACTGGGACTCGATGGAAAAAGAGTTTCTACGGTACAAAATGGCACTCTTTGCCTAGGTTCTTAGATTTACACACATTATGCGCTTATCTACCGAGAATTCCGTCGGATGCGGCCGGCTACCGTCGGATGCTCGCGCACTCCGACGTTACGGTAACAGCTAAACTGGTTTAACTGTACGTTAGAATCACACAAGCTCAGTAATGTACACCTCGATTAAACATACCCTACATGTTATGTAGCAAATTGTAATTGCGTTCCCGCGTTTACCTTCTCTCTACGTGTTTGCAAAAGTTTTGGACGCACTTAAATTAACCTGTTTTGTGTCTAATTTCTGCTACGCCACACCGGATAATTTTATTTTATTTTCTTTATTAGGGAAAAGAGACAGTCTTATACGGGCATAGACAAGATTACAAATACAAATACAATCAGTGTACATATAGCCTAACATACATTACATCATTTCAGCCGTATGCAGTCCACTGCTGGACATACTTAAGCCTACCACAAATATGACTTCTATCATCATGAATTCTATCATCTTGGGGGTAGTTGCCATAGTCGCCACGCTTGGCAGTCGGGTTGGCGACCGTAGTAGCTGTAGATTGGATTCAGACGGAGGATGCTACCCGTCCGTAGGATTCACATATAGCCTAAATCCTAAGATAGTTCTCACTATGCGTTCTGGCAATAAATTTGGCAATAGGTAGCATTGTGTTTGGAGCTAAATACGTTTTGAAAAGTCAATTGTATTTTAAATAAAGTTAAATCATTAAATAAAATAATAAAATAATGTATACGAGTAACTGGTATCTCCCGTATACTGAATTTAAATTACATGGTAACCACCCTATGACATACGTAATCCGTTTTAAGTTGTTTGAATACATTTTCTAATTAATTTACATAATTATCGCTGCAACTGAAGGCAATTTATAAGTTAAATAATAAATGAAATAAATTTTAGGATCATCAGCCATCATTGTATTGTAGATACAAGCCGACAATATACATAATAGAATGGTACGCGCAAATACCTAAATACATAGATAAGTACTCGTAACGAATTAATGAAATCACTATATTATTATAATAAATTTATTTTGCATGAAAGAAGCAGCCTGATCGTAAGGAATTTAATATATTTTCATTTCCAAATGTATTTATAAACATATTATATATCTTGTTTCAGATCATGCTGTTACTTCGAAATTAAAAAAGTGAGTAACCTACATGTTAAAGACTAATGAATAATGATTAAGACCAGGGGCCTATTTCTTGTAACTTGTAAAACAAGCGGAAGTCACTTTTGACACCTGTTGTTAGAAAGAGACATACGTGTGTGCAAATGTATGAAACCGAACTGTTCTATTGCTTCACGATACAACAAATTAGAGATATATGAACCTTTATAGCAGTGGAACTTACTGCAATCGCTTTGGTATGCGTGGCGTTATGGCATTAAACTTCCCATGCTCAGAGCTCAGACCTCATAGATCGTATGAGGAAGGCATACACCAGTGCACATCCATCAGTTTACCTACTAAACTACTTACATAGCTAAATGCCTATTTACGAGAAGATATATCACAAAACACTAAAAAAAATACAATTATCATGATTTATATACGAGTATATACTTATAGATAGCGCACACAAAGTTAGCACAATACTATAAATGCCAGAAAATGATGCATTACCGGCCGATGTCATATACAAAACTGGGCCATTTTTGAACTTCAGGCCGGCAATTCCAATGCCGGCTCAGGTGTAACCAAATATAATGGAAACACTAAAACTTATATCGATTCGGTGCGGTGAATGAAGCGTAGGATCATCGCCACACTTGGCAGGCGGGTTGGTGATCGCAGTACGTTTCACCGCTCTGTGACGCTGCTGCCCGTCTTGAGGTGGTTTCTGGTTGCAGGATAAAATACCCGGGTCCATAGTAAAATGATAAAGTAAAAGATTCGGTTGAGGCATCCTCAACCGATGTCGCTGAAAGCGAATACTTAGGAGTAATCAGTAGTAGAAATCAAGTTTAGTGCGGAACGATCCCGGATTTTCCCCAGGCAACCTTTCCTCCACACAATCCGCCTGCTCTAACATCGAAATATATAGCCTAAGTCAGGTAAGAAAAAGCGCACAAGGTCTTATTACAGAACTAGGTCGGGAATGTTAAAGGGAAATAAAACGCACGCAATAAGATTTTTCCGAGCTAACTAACGGAATAAAAATATTTTCATACACGTGTGAGAAATGCTATTTGTAATATTTCAAAGGAAACGTGTTGCGGATTAAATTCTTCACAAGTGAAGAAAATACTGCAAAGTGGAAAAAATCAATAAAATAATTCCACCCGCGAGTCTGGTTGTTACTAAAGGATTATTCGGAGACAGCGGCAAAGTTGCTGGCCGTATTACGTATCTATATATATAGCAATATCTGCAATATATTTCTTTGACTATTATTTCAGCTGGTGAACGCGGGTTTCTAAAATTAGCTATATAGTATCAAAAATCATAATGTCATCGAACAATCGTAATATCCATAATCAAATCAAATAACAGTGGCATAGCAATCCAACGCGGGTACAAAATTAGGTAATTTTCGGTTTATTTTTAAGTGTAGTTTTAGGTTATTTTAAACTATTTCTATGTTAGTTTTGTTGTTCTTTGTACATATATGTTTTTATTAAAATTATTTTTTGTTTTTGATAATACCAGAAAAAATAGCACATACATGCAAATCGAACTGAATAATTTTTCATAATATTCTTATACATTAATAGAAACAGCGTTAGGTAGCTCCAGAATACACGTAGTATAAAAAATAAGCAACATCGAATGAAACGACAGCAGACTTTGGAGTCCTTAGTTAACCTTGTTCATGATCATCATCATTTCAGCCGTAAGAGGCCTTGACATATGCATCCCCCAAATATGACTTATATTGTCTTGGGGCGGATCTGCAATAGTCAACATGCTTGGCAGGTGGATTAGCGACCGCGGTAGCTGATGATACGGTTTCGACGGCCGCTGCTGCCCGCGAGAGTAAATGGACTAAACCGTGTTAACACCTGAATATCGCAATATAGGGTGAAGCAGATAACAATTTGGTAATTTCCATGACTGTAAGTTTGTGTTATCATGAGTCATGATAATAGTGACTCTAATGGCTATGACACGTAATACCTCCAGCGCGTGGCTTAATGCAGCCCAAACGTCCAATTCCAGATGCTTACCAAGTATTTACTCAAATATTTTCCTTACGGCTGACCTCCGATCACACTAAGAGTACACAAAACTTAATCTCTCACTTATACTGGTAAAGACAAATAACTTGGTAAGTAAATAATAACAGCCCTGTCAACCGGCTGGCAATCCTCACAGTTTACTTCAACTTTCCAATCTGCGGCCATCTTTTTTTTACAATATCCGAAGTGACAGGAAAAGTTGGAACGGAAAATTCCATGGTTTTTGTCCAATTTTAATGTTCGCGATGGAAAATGATGGAAGAAATAATTGGTAATGCGGTGTCAGTTGTGAATGGATTAATGTGGAAATAAGGCTTTATGTAAATGCGAATAATATTAACTTTAATGACTTTTACCATGATGTTTTTTTTCAAATAGAAGTAAACTACAGAAATGGATTACAGAGTACTCAATAAGTAAGTGTTCTTCTTGTCTGACACGGATGTCTGCTAAACACCTTCCTCATAGACAGCCACAGGGAGCGACTTCTGATCATGGGTGATTCATTCCGTAATCACCACACATGGCAGGCGGGTTGGTGATCGCAGTACATTTCATTGCTCTGAGATGCTGCTGCCCGACTTGCGGTGCTTTCTGGTTGCAGGAAAGAAGAATACTCGAGTCGGAGCGGGTCTTTTTTTTGTGGTCCCCTATTTTCCAAATCTTAAACCCTAGAAACCAGTAAAAAGGGGTGATTATACGGATTGTTAAGACAGTTAGGTTATGAATGGGGAGAGAAGAGTCAGTTTTTTTTTTTTATAAAATCAAGTTTGCATAAAATATAAGAATAAAAATAAAAAGTTTGATCGTCATTTTCGTTCCTATTTACCTCGTTTTATGGAATAACATGCGTACCTTTTCTTTCTCCATGCCTCACGGTTTGTGAAAAGGCCGAAGTATACAATCCCTATAAACACCGATATTACTCACCGTCTGCTAACGTCTTGTATCTTGTACTAAAATAGAACCGCCATTTTGTCTTATTCTGAGTACGATGTATCTTACATATGTTGAAACCAATTAGGTACCGCTTAAACGTTACAAGTCCGAATTATTTTCACAAATAAGCGGCTTTTTAAGATGTAAGACGTTTTGAAAATTCGATTGTTCTATTGTTTTTAAGGTTAAAAAGTAAAAAACAATAGGATAATAATATACTAAACGAAAAACGGAACCCTTATTATGGGATCACTTTGTTGTCCGTCTGTCATGAGGTCATTTGCTAATTTTTCATTTAATCATTTATTCAGGAAAGATACATTAACAATTACATAGTATTAAACCGCCAAACTGCGTAACAGTTTATATATTATTTTTTTATTTTTCAAAACGAATGATTCCCGTGCTGATTGCAGGTTTTATGGTCTTTATTGGGTATTAGGGGCCGAATTATTCTTAAAGGTGTTATGTTATACAAAACTGAAAAAGAAAAAAGGTTTTATTAACACATTCGCTGCCACCCCCTCCAAAAATGTATGGAAATGTGCGTCGGTGGCAGTGTATGCAGTTTTGGAACAGGAATAAAAAAGCCTATACAGATAGGTATACGAGTATACTCCACTAAATGCTTTAACGTTAGAGATACCATCTTCAATTCAAATTTTCGTTTATTTTTTACTTATAATATAACATTTCGTACAGTCGTCATTAAATATATCAGACGCGCTAGTGTAGGTATCTTTTGACGTAAAAAAACGTCTCGAACGCGTATGTGATAATGTTATTTATATGGGTAACTCTAACGCGATGGTAAAGTAATATTACGTTAAAACTTCACTCGCCCTCAGAGCAGCCAAAGAATTCAAAAATATTCGAAAATGCGCTTTATGTTCAAATATTTGTGACCACCTTGGCTGCTTCGATATATCTGATGGCTGTACACTTCGTATAAACAGTTCAACGACTCTCCATACTTATGTTGTACTTAAATACCGTTAACGCTAACTTCATGACTGGATCAACTTGGGATTACACATCCTTCCGCTAATCAATTAAAACATCCTAATGGCTTTCCGGTACACTCATATCCGCGCATAAATGCATTCAATGTACACAACCTAATTAAAACAGTATTGTGACTCCATTCGCACCCGTGTAAAGTGTAAAAATTCGTTCACTGCCAGCCTCAAAAATATGTACCGAGCAACTCTATTGTACATCAGTAAACAAGCTTGTAGGAGGTATTTATGAATGGATTCTTTCGGTACATATTTATGCACTTGACTGTTAAACAGATAACTGAATGTTCAATTGTTATCGTCATTCATTTAGATAAAAGGTATAATTTGTTACAAAATGTTAAGAAAAACGAAAGGTCTTACTAAATTTGAATGAGATTTAATTTAAAAAAAACTTTTTTCAACATATGCTTTCACGCTTATTTTATCAGTCGCGCAACATATTTCGGAGAGCCTAGGTCTCCATTTGGCTTCTTAAAATAATGTTCGAATAACTCACGAAATATAAATAGAAATACATAATTATAATAGGTTATGTGTTATGTGTAGTAAATTCCAAATAAGCCTTTATTATTTTATCTATGCTAGCGTTTTATTTTAACGATTCTAGCTAACTTACTAAACACAACACTCCTATTAGTTATACAGTTATACAAAGGAGGATGGGCAGTTTTGTATGGACACTGGCCTAAAAACCAATAACGACAAGCCATATGTCATTTGAAAGGTTTTTTCATATTCTACAAATTTTTGTATGGCGGGAAATCTTAAATCGCTGTGTGAAAAAAGTTACGGCAAAATAAAAACATTCCATCAATAAGTATTTTTTTTTACTGTTATAGGGTTTTTGTTCTGTACAATGGTTTTTAAAAGTGTTATCATATAAATAAACATGAGAAAACAACTACCTATATATCGATATACCATCCAATAATGACCACTATTTTTCAAGCAAAATGTTCATCAATTATGAGCTGTGTTAAGTGCCCAGCTGGAGGAATAAATAATTCGTGTCTTCCTGCACCAAGGTACCAAACTATAGATACTACATGTGCACAACTCCCAATAGTGCGACGCCCTGTCAAACAAGTGCAGTAATATTGTGCTATCTTCCGTATGCCAATGGCATTATTATTAATCAAAATATAACACAAATAAGATCTCGCTCTTACGTGACGCGATTGGATACGACCTCTAAGCAGTGAACAATTTTGAGGCATATTATATTGTTCCAATGCCTCATGAACGTTATCTCTGAACACTTCAATAATATACAGACCATTCTGCAAATGTTCGGCACAATAAGATTTCGCTAATTTTAATTGATACGATCCTAATGAAAATAGCTTCACATCATTTTCTGTTAAACGCGGAAAGTCTAGTTCTTGATTTGCATCCATAGCCCTGAATGCAACCCAGAAACAACCCAAATCATCGACAGTAAGAAAACCTTCATAGTCTAAAGCGATATAGGAACTCGGCATCAAAAAAGTTACATAGTAACGTTTCTACTCATTAATCCATTTTTATGCAGCGATAACTTTTTTCACACAGAGATTTGGGATTACCTGCCATAGTAAAAGTTTTAGAACTTAGAATAAGCTATCCAGTGACATATGACTCGTCCTTATTGGTCATTAGGCCAATTTGCCCATCCTCCTTTTGAATTGAACCTTATTCGCAGCACAATAGGTACCATATTGTCTAAACTTTGTGTCCTTAGCCAACTACAAGTTAAAGTACGCTCCGTCACAACCATAACTTTTATATAGTCACATGTCATTGACATACACTAGCGGAACCAGGGTGAACGCGCCGGACCCCCTGCGGCTTCCGTCACTGAAATAGACGGCTATAAATAAAACTAAGTACTGGCGCTGATATAACTTTGACATGGGGTGTGACGCAAAGAGCGCCATCTTTGAAGTAATAGCGCAAATGCATTTGAGGCATTTTTTTAGAAAAACGCCATTAAGGCTATACAGTGTGTATTTTTCATACGGGCGTATAAGTTTCCCACATACAGTATGCCGTAATACGACTCGTATTATGTTAATAATTGTTTTAAATAGTGTTATAACATAGTTGTAACAATTCTTTTAAGTCTGACCGGTCAGCAATGTACGCAGTCCAACTTATTTTGACATGACAAGTAAGACTGACATGATATGACGCATAGGAATAGGTATCGGCACGATAGTTGAGTTGAATGGTTACAAACAGTGCTACATAGAGTACTAATAGCAAAAAAGGTAGCGAATGAACGAATGAGTGAATGACATTTAAGTGCACGATCGAATTATATATTTTCAAACAATAGGTAAAACAAACAGCCAGAAAATAAAAATATGCTTTAATTGTTTTACTATTCACTTGAAAGACTTCCGATTCATTTATATTTATTTCAAGGGTATGGTTCTCAGACAAACTATTAATCTTAGGTTCCATTGACCTTCTGATGTATAAGCTACATTATTGTAAAGTTTCATTAAAATCGTTCTAGCCGTTTAGATGTGAAGAGGTAACAAACATACACACTCACAAACTTTCGCCTTTATAATATTAGTAGGATTATGATCTGTCTTAATTCAATCGGATATTTGTGTCCAAAAAAATAGTTGTAACTAAATAAATTGGAAAAATCTTTATTCAATCTTGCAGTTTGCTATTTTGCCATCGGTACGAAAAAAGAACACTAATTTCAAAACCTCGCTATCATTACATGCAATGTTGAATGTGTGCGTGGCCTCAACTCTCGTGCCGATACCTATACGTTAATTATTATGTATCCATAATAATTAACGTACATTGTACAATACATTGCGTGTTTAATTTTTATGTATGAAATAAAAATAAACTAAATTTTAAATAAAATGAATGTAAATAGGTTCTTGAGGTGCAAATATACCGCCACTACAATATACACCTGTATGAAAAATACACACTGTATTGTATAAAGCTTTTTATTTCGATTAACTAGCTCTTTCGATATGAGATAAAAAGTACCCTAAATTTACATACATCTATTACTGCTAATCAGTTACACCGACCTTTATTGTGGCTATGGTGGTCACTGTCAAACCTGAAAAATTGTCCTGCATACTTATTTTTCACTTGTGTTGCTTAACTATTTTGGACTCGGGTATGTCCTTAAAATACGTCCAACAATGAGAGATAGGGCACAGCGATGACCATCACGCTTGAATCTGGGGCAGCCCAACTGGGGAAGTACCTCCTCCTTACAGAAGACCACAGCCATAATAACACTGCTACCTTTCAGGTATGTAGTGTTGTGTTCCTGATGGTGAGTAAGGTTCCCAGAGCTCCAACCCCCCTTAAAGGCCGGCAACGCGCTTGTGACTCCCCTGGTGTTGCGGGTGCCCATGGGCGATGGTAATTGCTTACCAGGCAATCCGTCTGCTCGTTTGCCGCCTATGTCATAATAAAAAAAAAAAAAACTTCAAACTTAGGTAAATTCTTCCGCTTCCGCTTTAAGGTTGATTATCTATAAAAAAAAAAAAAATCTGAAAGATAATCAACCTTGAGCAAAATGGAGTTACCTGAGTTTGAAGTTAAGCAACACACTTGTCGTTGGCGTAAACGACACATTTTGATGTGAGAGGAAAAGAGTCCAAAAGGCGTAAAATAAGCAAATAGCCTAATAAGTCACCTAATTAATTTTCTTAACTTAATTCCATACCGAGAGGCCAGAAATCATCCCTAATCCGCTTAAATGAAATAACATTAAAACAGACAGTTAATAATGTCTATCAATTGGAGGGATGAACGTTATGACTTTATCTAAAATGTCGTATCTCTATACAAACTCATTGTGATATACCACCTTTTAGAGAATTGATAGACATGGCCCGGGAAATAGAGCCTTTCAGCCCGGGAACGACATCCATTCTGGGTTCATTTCCGGGCCGCGCCTGAGATGGTAATATTACCTTGATAATTTTGAAGATTATAGATAGATCTTTTGCTATTATAGGTGAAAAACTTAACTAAACCCGGCCTAAATACGTAAACTATGACCCGGGTGTTGACAATGACCCGGGTGTTGTCTATGGCCTGGGTGTTATGCATGAGCCGGTTGTTGTTCATTATTCAGGTATTGTCTATGACCCGGATATTGTCGTTGACCCGGGTATCTATTACCCGGGTATGCCTATGACCCGTGACGCGGCTATAGTCTATGACGCGGGTATTGTCTCTCTTGCGACCAGAAACCATTTGAGGATGCATTAGATCAGTGGAAGTTACTACTATAGCCAACCCGCCTGCCAAGCAATGGCGATTATAGCAAAAGCCCCCTATATTGGCAAATGGCCGTTGGGGGAGAGGGCTGTTCTATATGTTACATCAGTTAAGATATAAATATTTGAATCATAATGTCAAAATAGTTATTTGTTATACAAGGGGGCAAAGTTAGTGTTTACCTTCTCGTGCTAATGACCCAAGCTGACGAGAGATTCTAAAAGTGGTTCAAAGAGTGGAATCTTGAGTATTGGGAGGGTTTCAAAGCACGAGAGGAGAACACACTTTGCAATCAAGTGAAACACACAATTTTTCACCTCACTACCGCGAGGAAAGAATTAACTCTACAACGAAAATTATTGGCATCCATCATTTATCATTCAAAAACATTCAATAAAAGAACATCTAACCGGCTAATGTCAAAAAACACTCGATTAGTAATAAACAATTTGTATGAAATTACTTTGCACTCTCGTGAATAAAATGCAACTTTCCTATCTGTGTTTAAAAAATAAAAGAGGTCTTCCCGAGCTAGTGAGGTGAAAATTATTTTTTCTTTCTACAAGCAAGCACCAAAGAAGATAGAGGAGCATGGGTATCAACTATCAAGTACTCCTCTTTAAGTACAGTTAGCAGCAAAGGTTTCTACACAGGCCGGGTGTTCGGAATGATCTAGACACGCTCTTATATTCTTAACAATAAAGGCGTGACAAGCTGTTTTATTTTATTTTATTTTTTAAGCATTTTTACAAAAAATATCCTACGCTCTCTTTCAAATGCGACATGTGGTATTCTTCCTTTAATTAAAATCGTTTAATTGAATTCCGATTTTGTCGTAGTTGTCATTCTGTTCTCCAATATTGGATGCTAGCTTAGTTGAGTTAAATGTTTTAGTGCTCAATGGAAATTAATTAGTATTTGTTAAAATAAATTAAGAATGGAAAAATCAACTGCCCCGGGTGAGACTCGAACTCACGACTCTGGGATACATGCCCATCATTCTACCAGTTGAGCTACAGAGGCTTGCAAAAAAGCTTAGAATTACTCCACCATTGCCCTTGAGCCATCTTTGATATCTCTTTTTGTGGGAGCCTATCTCGTGGAGGATGAGTCACCGTCTGCCGGAAATAAAATTGTATACCATTTCACCTTCACTAGGCATCCGGTATTTTATCCAATAACTCAGTAGCTATAGTCCATCCTTTCCACTCAATACATAGGTAGTTGTACATTTTGGATTCCATTAAAACTACACAAAGTCCTTACACCTTGGCGGGTTCTGTCTTTGCGTACCATGACATGGACAAGAGCAAAGTCCGCTTAGTGTACGCATTATAAAGGCCTCTCCGCGTTGCCTCGATCCGGCTCCGCATACGCCTCCCAAATGTCCGGAACACCATTGTTCCGTGTACGGGAAAGAATATAAAATAGTCTTCAATTAAACTTGAACGTAGTCGATATTAATTGATCTTCTTTATTAACAACAGGTAATTAATCTGTTGTTAATAAAGAAGATCAATTAATACATAGTTTTCTGCTGCAACAATACGTATCAATTACCAAGTTTTAATTACGACTCAAGTTTTGGGAGAAATGATTTATCATTTCTGTCTTTTGCAAGTGTTATTAGTTACTAAAACAAATAGTTATTTAATATTGAAGTCTGAATGGTAAGATTGTTGGATTAGTTAGAGGAGAAAACAAGTAAATTCTTGTTAATACACATCACAATAACAATCAAAATATTATTTTATACTTTAATTTAATACTTTTTTTAAGTCATAGTTAATTATGACAACACTAAAAAGTTGAAATAGATGACATATACTTAAGAAAAAGCGATGATTAATTTCGACGGGTTCCGCTGTGTACGGGTGGGGTGGCCGAATTGGTTAAGGCGTCAGCCGCGATAGCTGGAGATGCGGGTTCGAGTCCCGCCTCGAACGCTGGAGGTCCTTGTCGCTTACCTATATGTCATCTATTTCAACTTTTAATTGATGTAGTAGTATTACCACTTAAAAATCAAAGCAAATAATAATAATTTGATTTGTTCTTAGTTTTATGACAACACTTTTAAGAAACTAAAACGACGTTAATTTTTAAGTTAATTACTTAAAAACAACCAGCACAAGCAAGTAATAAATCACAAAACCAGTAGGTAAGCTGACAAAGTGCCTCGTATTCTGAGATAGATAAGCAAACTTAACCAAGTCCAAGTTCCAATCTGCCAAACAGTCCAACTGATTTATTCCACATCCGACTCCATTCTATTTTCAAAATAACTGATCGAGTTTGCGCGGGAGCAGGAAGTGGCTTCCGCTTCCGGTGACGTCAGCGCAACTGCCAACGGCGACTTGAACGCTTTTCGTATTTGAATAAAGAACTGGTGAAAATGTCGTTTGAAATAACATTTGAATATAACTAACGATTTAGCGAAAGACTTCGATCATGCTTACATAACATTTACTGCTGGACACGGACCTTCCCGTTAGACGACCACCATGAGAGATTTTTGAGCATAAGGGGTTTAATGCTATAATCGCCACGTTTTGCTTTACATGGCAACTTAAATTGTTCTCAGCGATCAAAGGGATCACATTGACAATCTCAGATATTCATGGGAACATGTTGATATAAATTTGCACTTTGACAGAAACAACAAGAATTCGTAATAAAATAATAAACAAATATGCCCGTATCAAATATTAAAGCGGCAAGCTCAAAACAAAAGGATCAAATTTAATTTAATATTCACAGGAATACCTTGATTTGAACGAGGGTTGAATTTTGAAGCACCGTAAATTTTGCAGGACAAAGAATTGTTTGTAAAGCATTGGATTTTAATTTTCTATTTCACCACATCGGCTATAATGCGATATAATGGCAATGAAAAATGCGGAGATGTCTGCTGGAAATTAAATGAAAAGTTGCGATTTTAATAAATGAAAGCCACCTACCTCTACATATCGGGATCAAGATCGCGAATAAACAATATCAAGTGCGGGTAGTTCGAAAAACTTGCGCTCCTAAAAGATGTTGATGTGAATTTTAGCCAGTCTTAATCTGAGACCACGAGGGCAAAGTCGTCCTTGCAACATCGGAGGTAGTTTTTAAAGTTAATATAATATTATGCTATTAAGTTTGTTCACAACTGTGAAAACTAAATCGCCATCAATAATCACTAACTTTTATTTATGCCGTCAAGTTAATGTGTGGACACACAACTGCTTAAAAGTCTTAAAACGCATCGTATGCGTCGCTTTTATCGTATGTTCCCCACACCGCTGCTCAAAATATCTACGCACATGCGACGTGTACGTCATGACATGCCCTATACGGAGCAGCTCAATTTACAGTAAGTACCTAAATTATTGCAAACGCTGAGTCCGGTCAATACGGTCATTCGTGGTAAGCCACGTTTCGGATGATCCTTAGATGATCGTCCCCAAGTTGGCCTCAAGTTGACTGGTTAGTTAAATGTCCAATGCCCTTTACTGTCTTAGTTACTTTCATTATTAGACAGCCAATACTAACTAAGCAACTACTTAAACTGGCCCATAACTACCTAAAACATACAACACAAAAGAACTGTAAAATCTCTACTGGATTTTACGTAATTATCTGAGGGACTTAGTCTGCCGCGAGTCTGCAGTTTGGTGTTCCAATTCGTTGTTGCTGATCTGCTCGTATGGTCACTACACGTGAACAAGAACTTTGTTTAATGCATAGAAAAGTCAGTCAACATGTGACACTTTATTCGCATTCACACATATTTTTTTACAACAGCATCTCCAGAATGTGCCATATTCCATGCCTCATCTTCAAAGTAGCGTGGAAAATGAAATTACACATTTATCTCATCTCCCGAAGAACTCGTTTCGCCGAGTGCTGATGGGAGCGTCCGGCCGCTATCATTTTTCAAAATTGACAGCAATTTTTAGATACGGCAATTTATATTTTTAGGAATAACATACAAAACGATATTCAATAATATTTTTTAAGGGCATAAATCTTTATTTATAATAATTACATTCCTTAAAATACAAGTACTTAACTAGTTATTAAATCTAAAAAAGGCCCTTGAGGCAGACCAAAGATGCTGGCGGCATTTCCTTATGTATCGCAATGCTGATACGTTGTGCGAGGAAGCCGCCAGCTCTTCGGTCAAAGTTATTAATTATTATTTAACCGCATAACGAGATTGAACGAGGATCTGTTTTTTTTATAAAGCTACCAATTAAATTACCCACTTCAGAACGCCATTATTGTTAAATATAATATATAAAACATGATTTCATATTTTACTTCTTCAGTTTATTATAGCCTTACAAAATTACTTCAATAATTTATATGCTATGGAGGCACTGGAACGATGTGCATATATGGGCTCTAGAGGCCTAGTATATAATATTATTTTATCAGTTATTTTTAATTTTATTTCGTTTTATTTTATTTTAAATTTGACATTGTATAAGATTTTTCTTTTCTTTTTTTTTCTTTTTTATTTTGTATTAGGAAGGTAAATTTGTGATAATTATATGGGTGAGAGTGTGAAATAATAATTTTGAATTTGAATAAATATTGATCACATTGCCGTGTGATGCCGGCTGACTAGAATAGCACCACCCCATCTCCTCCCGCGGGTGTCGTAAGACAAAGGGAAAAAAACTATGGATGGGCAGAAGCGTCCGTCGAAACCCAATCTATACCTACTGCGGTCGCCAACCCGCCTCCCAAGAAGTGTGGCGATTATAGCAACTACCCCCAAGATCAAAGTCATATTTGTGGGAGCCCTAAGTCCAGCAGTGGACTCCATACGGCTGGAATATATGTATGTATTTATCACAAAAATTTACAGTTTAACAGACGCTTATAACTCTGTTAATAAGCGCTCTCCATCCTATCTTCTGTATTAAGCCTCTCAGTAAAAGCCCTCTCGACTGCAAGATTGAAAAATGAATCTACCCAATTAAATTTCGCTAGTCCAATTAGAGTACTATGAATTCTAAGAATTCCCGGACTTCGTCAATATTTATAGAAAATTGCTTTTACTGCTTCAGATTAATACTAGACATCACTTACCTACCTGCATTAAATAAATAATATTACAAAACATTCTTACGCAAATTGACTGAGCCCCACGGTAAGTTTAAAACACCCATGATTCAGGAAGAAATATCTGTGCTCATCGGTTCATCACACAAACAAATGCCCTTACTGAGGTTTGAACCTAATTGGGTCACTACCTACTAGGCTACCCTGTCGTCAAATGTATGTTTATACAAGCACATGACTGCTTTAAGGTTGTCGTATGAAATACTAAAACTAAACAGATTCTTAATCATCATTATCATGTCAGCCGAAAGATATCCGCAACTGAACATCCCCCCCTCCACTCCTTACTTCGTTATCCTCAGTGCTGAGAGTCGTGAGGTCCTGCATGGACCACATGACTCTGGATGGCAGATTTCCAGGCCTTTCGATCTCTTGCAACTGCTAATGGCATCATAGTCCTTAATGGATAGTGACTTGCTGATCTGGTCGGGCCAACGCATTGGACTGAGGCCTCGTGTCACTCCTTCCACCGAACCCCTGACTCTAAGCCGTTCTAGATTGTCTCTAGTCTTCCTGGCTATGTGTCGAAATAATATTAAAGTAACCTCCGGAAATATGTGGTTGAAAGTCTTCTAGTAATCCTGAGCTCCTTTAGTATTAATGCGTTGGTCTAGTATTCCGTCCAAGATATACCTACCCAACATTTTCCACCAGCATCACATTTAAAAATCAGTCAGCCGACATAATTCTACAAATCTCAGATGCATACAGAGAAATGGAGAATATGAGCTGCGCACTAGTTACACCTTGGTTTGCGCGTAATATTCCGATGTCGCCATATTCTCTGTAGCCGTGTCATTGCTGTTTTTATGCCGGTGCGTCTTCGGATCTCTAGTTCTGAGGAGTCAGTGCTTGATATTTTTTAGCTTTCCATGCAATGCAGTGCCGACTTCAGTTAGGGACATTGTCCTCTTGCAGAATCCATGATGCATGGTTGTAGGAACAACTATTTAGCGGACGATAACATTTTTTCCTACCACTCGATAGCCCGACTGTGGCCTGTCCTCCGGTAATACCTGGTAGCAGTAGCAGTTTAGGGTTAGTACCCGCGTATTGTCCCTAAACTGACTCGGTCATTTGTACTTGTTTAGAGGTATATGTACCTACACAAATGTAAGTACAAATGGCCAAAATTCTTCTCAGTTCTTAAAAGTAACCAACTCCAATCATTGTTGTACATATAGACAAACTTTTTTGGCCAAAGTATGTTGTCACAGATAATATACGGGCTGATTGAAATTATAGCTGTATCGCGCGGCACAGAGTGTTTGTTTATTTTGGGAAATTGGAAAAGACAGCTTAGTATGTGCGCTTGTCATGGTAAATTACTTCTCCCGTTAAGACGTTTTGCAACACAAGATGAGAATGGATAAAATATTTATATTTTTCGTTTTTAAACAAAGTTGTTAAGATTATCTATTTAAAGTTTATAATAATATCTATCTAGAAGCCACGGACGTCTATTACTGGACATATGTCACTTCCATACTAACGTGTGGGGCTCCGCCACGCTTGTCGGGCGGTTTGGCGATAAGCATTATGTTCCGCCACCCTAAACGGACGCTGCTACCCGTTCTCCGGTGGTTTCTGGTAACAGATTCTAAACAATACCGGAGTCCAGTATACTAATATGATTAATACTAAAGTTTATTCAATAGAAAATAAAAAGAAGGTAAACAAATATGGCGGAATGACAACTAAATTTGTAAGTAAAAAAAGTATTTGACACATGAGAAAATATTATTAAATAAACGGTCATTTTAGAAATAGGATTAGATAAAGGGTTGCCTATGTTCTAGCCCTACAGGGCAGGGTGTCAATTTATTGCCTATTACAGTACAATGACAAAGGAAAATTTATAAATGTGGTAACGGCCGCCTGGGCCCTCTACTTTAGCCCTTATTAAATAAATTAATTTTCACTGATGTAACAAATTTATGTGTATAATATAAATAATACAATCATAATGAAACCATGGTTCTTTTTTGTTTTTCTTTTTTTCGTTTTTATTGATCCCGAATATATATTTGTAAGTAACCTTCACGCTTTAATTGCTTAATCGATTAAATTCTAATTTAGCATGGACATTTGAATCCCGGGAAAAATATAATATATAGTTTTTTTATTCCGGAAATCGTTTTACGACAAGTCTGTCCTAGTCGGTAGTGACCCTGCCTATGTACCGACTGTCCTGGCTTCAAATCCCAGCACGGGCATTTATTTGTGTAGTGAACACATTTGTTCCCGAGTCATGGGTGTTTTCTATGTATTTAAGTATTTGTATATTATATATATCGTTGGCTGGGTACACCAACAATACAAGTGTTCTTGAGCTTATCGTGGGGCTTGTTTGTAGACAAAGTTGTTATCTATTTAAAGTTTATAATAATATCTATCAATAAGCCACGGACGTCCGCTACTGGACATAAGCCACTTCTATACCAAAGCCGCCACGCTTGTCGGGCGGTTTGGCGATAAGCATTATGTTCCGCCGCCCTAAAATTGTCCTAATGTAAATTCCTGTAATGCATATAGGTACTCGCAGTTAGATATGCTGTGAATTTAGGCCCCTTACACACTGCGACTTTTAGCAGCGATGCAGTCGCGCGTTTCTGAAACGCGCGACTGCATCGCGACACCAGCAATTTTGCATCGATGCTGTCGCGCGTTAGCATCGATACAGTTGCGCGTTAGCATCGATACACACGCGCGACAGTATCGCGACATCATCAATGAATTTTTTTTTGCATCGATGCTGTCGCGCGGTAGTAGCGATGCAGTAACGCGTTAGAATCGGTACACGCGCGACAGCATCGATACAGACGCGCGTTAGCATCGATGCAGAATTGCAGACGCGGGGTAGTGGGCAGTTTGCTAAATCTACTGATAAAGCATTTCTAAAAGCAGCTATCTGATTTTAGAGCTAGCTACTGACATATGATACATAATGACCACTTCTTAATCTTTCACTTCTTTTTTTTTATGACAAAGGTGGCAAACGAGCAGACGGATTGCCTGATGGTAAGCAATTACAGTCGCCCATAGGCACCCCTAACACCAGGGGAGTCACAAGCGCGTTGCCGACCTTTAAGGGGGGTTGGAGCTCTAGGAACCTTACTCACCATCAGGAAGACAACAACTGCTACCTGAAAGGTAGCAGTTCTATTATGGCTGTGGTCTTCTGTAAGGAGGAGGTACTTCCCCAGATTCAAGCGTGATGGTCATCGCTGTGCCCTATCTCTCATTGTTGGACGTAGTTTAAGGACATACCCGGGTCCAAAATGGGTGGACCAAATACTTTCTCTGTTTGCGTTTACGTTTCTTTTTTAAAAGTAATAATACAGAGAGCATGATTAAAACAGTTTCAATCGAACTCATCGCGCTGTGGCAGTCAATGAATGACTGATCAAAATACGTTTCGCGTCGAGGCTCACGTTAGCATCGATACAGTCGCGATGCTAACGCGATACAGTAGCGATGCTGCATCGCGATTGCATCGATGCTGCATCGCGATTGCATCGATACTGCATCGCTACAGTTCAATGGCCAGCTTCTGCATCGCGACAGCATCGCTACTGTATCGCGACTGCATCGCGACTGTATCGATGCTTAAAGTAGCGCAAGTGTGTAAAGGTGGACCATTTGCGACTGCATCGATGCTGCATCGCGACAGCATCGCGACTGCATCGCTGCTAAAAGTCGCAGTGTGTAAGGGGCCTAAGAGAAATTTCCCTCGAAAATACTTTTATAGAACAACTGCTCAGTCACTATGGAATTTAATTTATTAATACTTAAACAGACTGGAGCTGTTTGCGACGTGTTGAGAGAACTGTAGTCGGCAACAGTGAACACGTTAGCGTATCAAACCGATATGGCATATTCAGTTCCACCGAGGTTTTCAAGTGGAATATTTTATTTCAACAATGAATTTCTGCACTGCAAATTTAATGTTTCAAGTTGTATTTGGTATATGACTTTATAATTTTATTGTTAACATGGAATTATCTTTTACCCAGAAGAACATGTTGATCAGATAAAACAAACAGTAAAAGTCATTTCGTATCAGGATGTCAAGTAAAAGGCCCAGGATATAGATGCATGGAAATTGCTCCATCGACAAAAGCCCAGCACTTAAATGGATAGATAGATAGATGGAATTAATTTTACAGTTCAAATTGTCGGGTCTTTCTTGTCATAAATAAATATTACAGGACATAGGCCTCACAGTGAGCTCAAGATGGTCTGTATTGTGGGTACTCAGACATAGTATTTGATACACAAATATTTCAATACATAGATAAAAACCATGTCTCAAGAGCACAGGTCTGGCTTTGAGGGCCGACTCCGATAAATGATGAATGCTAATAATTATGATTACACTTAGAGTGAGCAGTGAGTGATAGACCCTTAACGCGAGCGGTGTGTCCTGACTCGTCTAGAAAATGGATACCAGAGCTTACCCGAAACATGCCGCCTGGTGCTATACAGTGTGTAAATCTTATTACGGGCGAATCTCTTAACGGAGGGTAGAATAGGACATAAGAAATATATTTAGATAACTTTTGCTTAGAAGTGCAATAAAAAATTATCCATATAAAAGATTCGGCCCGCAATGTAAGTAATGTAACACACTCGAGTTAAACACTCGTTGACAGTTAGTTTCAAAAGCTCATATCGCGTAATGTTTGCTGTACATTACTGCTCAGAAATTTTACAAAAATAATTACATGTGTATAATAGGTATAATTAAAGAAAAAGCTTTTGCTTAATGATTATACTGGTACATCCTATGTCTGGTTAAATTTTTCGCCCGTATTAGACTTACACACAGTATAATTATACGTGAGTTTATCCGTTTGTAACTAAGTAGAATAAGGCTAGTCGTTTTTGCGAGCCTTATGTCCGCAGTATACATCTTTCAGCTGTAATGTTGATGATGATAAATTTAACGATTTACAAACATCGTTACAGAGGATACCCGCAAGTTATGCGTCCCGTGCCACGCTCGTGATCGCCCAAGTGTCTGGCGTATTATTGCCAATAACGACCTCTATTAGGTATAAGTTAAAAACCGATGGAAGTATTATTTTATAATATACTTAGGAGGTAAACTAATTGTGGTAGTAACTACCACCACCTATGTGCACTTGAAACACCAGAGTTACACACTTGAACTACCCTTAAAAATTGCCAGCACAATGGCGGAATAGCATATCAATTTATTTTTCTTAGTTCAATTATTTTGCTATTACGGTGTAATAATAATAGAATAGTAGTTTATGTATTTGTGCATAATGAAGGGCATTACAACAAGAGTGTGGGTTAATAATGTCACACGAGTGTTGTAATGCCTAATTATGTATAGTTGCATACACTACTTTATCTACACACATATCATAAGTGCTTTAAGACGAGTTCAGGAACCGCAGGGAAGGGGCTAGTGCTACTTGTAAACATTAAAAAGTCAACGAACAAAACAAATGACAACTTGGAATGGCGACGTTTCGTATTTCGTATGGTTTTCAGAAGGTAATGTTAGCATTACATCTCAATTCATTTCTGATGGTTGGTAAGACTGTATCGATAATTATAGGGACAACAGTTTTGGGTCACATTTTATTTTTATTTGTTTTACGCTATAAACGTCACATGTAGGTCTCAGGTGGCACATTGTAGAGCACATATTTTAACATTTTTTTTCTTTGCTTTATTTTAATTTTGCAAAATGAGGGGTCTCACACCAAAACAACGAAAACGGATCGCGGACAAATATATACGTGAGAAAGGCATTTCCATGAGAAAAATCGCGCAAATTGAAAATGTAAGTAGTTCCGCTGCCTTTAATGCAATCAAAAAGTATGTCCGGGATCTGTCCTTCAAAGATAAGCCACATAGCGGTAGAAAAGTTGGTTCATATAGTCGCAATGGGGAGTCAAAGATATTCCAAATAATCAAAAAATTACCTAATGCTACAATTAAAGACGTGGCCAAAAAGTGTAGGACATTGGTAGGCATAGTTTAGAGGGCAAAGAAGAGAAACAATTTAAGGACATATCGGAAGCAACTAAAGCTTAAACGATCTCAAAAGCAAGCCGCAAGCGTAAAAACGCGCCTTAGAAAATATTACGACAGCTTATTGACGAAAAAAAATCAATGTATAATACAAGATGACGAGACCTATGTGAAACTAGATTATTCAGTACTACCGGGGCCTCAATACTTCACTGTCCGCAAAGGAGAAAAACTGGACGAGGGTAAAACGTCAATATACGCCGAAAAATTCGGGTCGAAGGCCATGGTATGGCAGGCGATATGTGAATGCGGTATGAAATTCACAGCGTTCATTAGTACTTCCATAATGACTACTGACGTTTACATCAGGGAGTGTTTAAAGAAGCGGATTTTGCCCATGATTTGACAGCATAGAGAGCCTACTTTATTTTGGCCTGATTTGGCGAGTTGCCACTATGCTGCTCGCACCAGGGAGTGGATGTAATCCAATGATGTCCAATATGTAGACAAGTCTATGAATCCGCCCAACTACCCTGAAGTACTACCAATAGAAGAATATATGAAGAGGATACTACGCCAACGCTTCTCGGCAGCAGATTCCGTAGACAGATTTAAAAAAACTAGGGTAAAACGGCCAAAACTGTCACCGTTAGTGTTGTCCGCACCTTGATGAAGCATGTACGAATCCAAGTTCGCAAAATTGCCAGGGCTCAGGAGCAACTTACTTGAAAACTTAATAATTATGCTTTAAATATGTTTAAGGTACATCTCATAACGACATTAATGTTCAAATATACAAAATGTGTAAAATATGTCACTTTTCATGTGTCCCTATAATTATCGATACAGTCTTAATGCTGGTCATTGCCTACGGTTTCTGGACACATTTTAGAGAACTAATGATATGTACGTAGATAAACACCATTTAAAGCTATAAGTTACGGAGGAGTTTCATTACAGGTGGTGTCTAGACGGACATATAACTAAGTAATAAGTAGTTGGGTATTTTGTAAATACTAAGCTAATGATATTGTCTTTGTTTGCCGCGATAACTACTCACGAAATAAAACAACTGAAACGGATTATATCGCGTACTAATTTAAACTTCATTCCGACTAACAATCTTTTAGCACCGTTCGTGCCTTCGTGGTCATCGGGGCGGACTGAGGAAAAATATTAATTTACCTCATGTTTTTTTGACCAAAAAGAGTCTGGTAAAAATATCAAATGATATTTCATACATAACTTCCGAAAAACTCATTGGTACGCGATATCATACGCTCTTACCGCTAAGCCACCAGTAAAGACTAGTCACGAATAAATACAAATTTAAATAATATATTAATACCGACATTGAATCAGCAATGCTCACGATTCAATAGATTACTCTTAATTGTCAATTTGATATCCCATCTCACTGTAAATTGTACAAATTTTGCGGCACATCCACTCAAGCGATTTATTGAGATCACATGGAATATTATTAATTTCATCCATCGCTTCCCCTGATCACAGTTTAACAGGTAATTATTAATCGTTTTGCTGAAAACGGAAATTCGAAATAATGTTCTAAGTTTAGGGAGCGTCGGGTAAACGACATTGTTACGAAAAATTTCATTCATTGATACTAAGTTTCAATTGTTTCAGTCGTAAGTTGTCCACTGCTGGACATGCGTCTTACCCAAATATGACTTCTATCATTAGCCCTAGGCGCCACGCGTGGCAGGGGGTTAGCGTTTTTACGCTTAGAGAAAAAAAGATGAGATACTAGCTGTGCCCCGCGGTTTTTTAGAAAGAAAAAAACGTAGCATATGTATTAATTCAGGGTGTCAGCTAACTACATACCAAATCTTATTAAAATCGCTCCAGCCGTTTAGATGTGAAGAAGTAACAAATATACACACTCATTTAATGCAGAAGTGTACATTAAATCGCGTGACAAAAATAAAACAATGGAATAGTTATTTGTTATGCAAGGCTGCATAGTGGTTATTTGGCGTTAGTGTTGAAATTGAAAGCAGAGCAAGTGAAGGAAGCTATGAAAAAGATATCAAAGATTCCTGAGCGTAGCGAGGCTTTCAAGACACGAGACGCCAAATAATTTTGCAGCCATGCGGAACACACATCTTTTCACCTCACTACAGCGAGGAAAATTCGAGCGGGAAGAAAAACAATAAAAGAAACATATCGCGCGATTTTTCAGGGAAATCATATCGGCATCGCTGCTAGAACCACACATTTTTATAGTTCAAACATTGAGTTCAAAGAGCTTAACACAGGACAAATCCGACAAATTTGCGATTACGTGAATAGTGATAACTTAAAACTTTTCAATTTTTTCTTTTTTTTCGGTTGCGTTCAGATATTACAATATTAAGTACATGACAATTTCTTTATCAAATAAACAATATAATTGTGTTTTATTTAATGGATTAATTAGCCAAAATATGTAAATTACATAAATACTATAACAGAAATACTATTAGTATTTACAATAAAACCAATTTGACATAAAATATTAGTATTTATAATAAAACCTATTTGTCATAAAATAAAGTGTAGGTAAAAATAAAGAAGTTAAAAATCTGTAATCTAATCAGGTTTCTGATTGGTTATTATCTATGGTTAATATGAACTCAGGCTCGGTACCGCGAACATCGAAGTTCGTATATTGCGAGCATCTTTCTCTTTTACTCCGATGAGAGTGACAGAGACAATAGTCCGAAATTTACGAATAATATCATTTTTCGCGGTAGCGGTGTCAGTCACGCGTTGAAGGAGTTTTATATTTAAAAGAAAGTTATTTACACCACAGAGAATTACAACAATCGGCTTCGAAATTCGAATGACTTTTCCACGCTAGCGGATAAAATAAGCTTTTCCACGCAGATTTCGCGCTATAAACTAAGGTTTTCCGAGCGACTGAGGTGAAAACATAATTCTTCAGGTAAAGCAAACATTTGTGAATAAAACAGATTGGTGAAAAATTGCATTGGTAAAGATGAGTGTAGTAAAAATAACGACTAGAAAGAGATGCGTTTGACGAAATTATCTGTGTAGAAATGTAGGGTACGCATTATATGTGAAAAACTTAGCTAAAGAACCTGGCCTATGTAGTAGTAACGTGTGTGTACACGCATGTCGGCGTTCTATATTCAAATTTTGACGTAAGCTCTATATTCATTCTCTGCAGAACTACTTACATAGACACTGTTAAGTTTATCATCTATATAATAACTTTACGCATTTTGAAATTGGCGCATAGCTATCAAAGTCACAACCGCCTAAGCCGATATTGTTAAAATATTTATAATTACAAAGAATTACAAGCTGATTAAACGTCTGATCCAGAGCTTCGAACTAAAATGATAAATGTCTGTCAAAGGAGATTACAACTTTGTCCGACTTCTTAATGACATGACAAAGGGCAAAATAATAACGTCTTATTTATCGTTTTGTATCAAGAAATGCTTTATCTGCACAATGAGTGACTTATTAAGGAAAATAATTAATAATATCGTCTTTAAGAACTATTAAATAGTGCCCCTGGGGGGATTAAAATGAACTTTATAACTGTTTGATATACATGGCGGAAAGATCGAATGCCACATGGACGGCAACTGCCTTAACACGTTCAGCCCCGACGACACAACGTCTGTGATCCTATTAAACCTTATCCAATGCCAGTGACACCTGTGATCACAAATTACCGAACTCCTATGCCAGTGACACCTATGTGTGTCTAAAAATCGTTCTCCTATGCCGGTGTCACGTAAGTGTGTTCAAATAAATATACCGCCAATGCCGGCGACACAACAGTTGTGATCAAAACGTTTGTATTCCTATACCACTGGCATAGGAGTTAAAACTTTAATTATGACAGCGGCATAGGAATAAAAAATGGTATAATCCCAGTGGCATGCTCTGAGTGATCGCGATAATTTCTACCGGCATATTGCAAGCGTTCAGTAAAACAGTACGGGGGCGAACGTGTTAAATATTATAAATAGCACATTCTGTGTAAAGGAGACTTTTCCTTATTTTTAAAAACAATAATTCTGCATTTATAGATTTATGATAAATCGCTTGCCACTGAGGTACTCGAATCGGTCAATTGTGACAAAAAATAACGTTTTGCTTGTAAATGTTATGTGAACAGTGTCTATTATTTATTTTATTTAGTATTGCAGGTAACCGTTACTGTTTTGTATATTCATATTATGTCATATTGTTCTCGAGACCCTAGGGGCTGGCTCATTCCTCGACCGAATAGGCTTAGCTATTTAACGCATAGGTACTTCCGCATGGGACAGTCTTGGGGGACTTAGGATAAGTATTAAGTCATCATCATCTCCCTCGCGTTGTCCCGGCATTTGCCACGGCTCATGGGAGCCTGGGGTCCGCTTGGCAACTAATCCCAGGATTTGGCATAGGCACTAGTTATACGAAAGCGACTGCAATCTGACCTTCCAACCCTGAGTGTAAACTAGGCCTCACTGGAATTAGTCCGGTTTTTTCACGAGGTTTTCCTTCACCGAAAAGCGACTGGTAAATAAGGTGACGGCACCGGTAATGCACAAGGAACCAATCATGAACATTAGTGCTTATTTCAAAGGAGTTAAGTGTTGTGCATTTGTTGGGACATATTCAATTTATAACTTTATGATTTTTGAAATAAGAACTAAGTGTCCATCATTGGTGCCTGTCAGCTAAAAGTGTCCAACATTGGTGCCATTACCTTATTAAATGATATTTCGCATATGAGTTCCGAAAAACTCATAGTCGGAGTTTGAACTGTGACCTCTGTGACCTCCAGATTGCAAGTCGCATGCTCTAACCGCTAGGCTACCAGCGCTCTCATAAATATTAAGTGTATGTACATCATTATTAATGTATGATTTAGGGTTCTCTCAAATTAAACAGTGTTAGGTAGAAGTTAATTATTTTATATTATAACACAAAATGTACGGTCAAGGAATTTAATTTCCAACCCATTTAGTACCTTGTCATATTAACAACCAATATAAAAGCCAATAGAGATTTCCTCAAACATTCACTATGACAAGGTACCAAATGGATCGGAAATTAAACTCCTTGACCGTACATCATACATAAAACTAATTAACAAATTTCCTTGATAATTCAGCGTGGCAACGCTGTCATGGATACGCTTGAGCCGGCTACGGTCCGGGGCGGTCTGTGTCTAGGAGGATATAAGGTTATAGGTTTACGGACCCTTAAACTACGTCCAACAATGAGAGGTAGGGCACAGCGATGACCATCACGCTTGAATCTGGGGCAGCCCAACTGGGGAAGTACCTCCTCCTTACAGAAGACCACAGCCATAATAGCACTGCTACCTTTTAGGTATGTAGTGTTGTGTTCCTGATGGTGAGTAAGGTTCCCAGAGCTCCAACCCCCCTTAAAGGCCGGCAACGCGCTTGTGACTCCCCTGATGTTGCGGGTGCCCATGGGCGACGGTAATTACTTATCACCAGGCAATCCGTCTGCTCGTTTGCCGCCTATGTCATAAAAAAAAATATATATATATGTTCCTAGGTCTGTGTAGTTAATGATCATGTGTTCTTGTTGATGACAAAGCCTGCGGATTTCAACTTGTACAGTCAGCAGCAGAAGTAGCTAAGCATTTGAGGTGTTCAAAATGAGGTCAACACGTCTCTATTGTCAAGAGAATAAGAGCGCGTGTAGGTCATTTTGAACACTTTTGCTGCTGACTGTACCTATCAAATTATACTCGAAAATTGAGGGTTGTTGGAGAGTTGATAAACTTTTTCTTCATTTTGCATTGTGTTTTTTTTGTATATGAATACGGACTACGAATATAAGTATACTTATGAAACTTGTCTTGGATTCAGTTCAGATTTCCACTTTACTAAAAGCCATATTTCAGAAATCTAGAGCTGGTTTTATGTCACGGCTTAAATGACCGGTTCGTAATGCTGGCTATGTGACCTGTTTTCTGAAACTGGATTGTCTTTGAATTTAAGTTTTCTGTACATTTTACGACGACACTTGAAAAAAATATAAAAGGAAATATATACTTTAATGTAAAGTCAGCGTCATATAGTTCGTAGCATCCAAAGTACTCAAATAGTTTGGTACAACATACAAATTCTATGGTGTACCGAACTTTTTGAGTACTTTGGATGCTACCAACTATATGACGCTGACTGTATGTATACAAGATTTGTTCGCGAAAGCTATACATCCTAATGTAGTTAACCTGATTGAAAATAAAATGAATATAAATATTTGTTAGCTACAAACGACATACGAGGTTAGACAAAGGAACAAAATTTAGTTTTTAGGGTTCCGCGAGAAAATAAAGAAACCCTTATAGAACGCACTCTTCAGGTTCAGTTACAATTTAATTTAATGTTCCTAAGAGCTGAATACAATAACAAAACATACGCCATGCTTTTTTTTTATGACATAGGCGGCAAACGAGCAGACGGATTGCCTGGTGTTAAACAATTACCGTCGCCCATGGGCACTCGCAACACCAGGGGAGTCACAAGCGCGTTGCCGGCCTTTAAGGGGGGTTGGAGCTCTGGGAACCTTACTCACCATCAGGAATATAACACTACATACCTGAAAGGTGGCAGTGCTATTATGGCTGTGGTCTTCTGTAAGGAGGAGGTACTTCCCCTGTTGGGCTGCCCCAGATTCAAGCGTGATGGTCAACGCAGTGCCTCTCATTATTGGACGTTGGTAGTTTAAGGACATACCCGGGTCCAACTACTACTACTACTACTACTAGTTTCAAAACAGCACATTTTATTTATACAAAATAACCAAAGCTGATTCAAGCTTAAAATCACTAACTCATAGAACGGTCACGCCAATATACATTTCCACATTGTCGCCACTCATGACACATTTGCCAACAACTCGAAAAGCGACGCTAACATATAACACCTAAGGCTCATATTTCCTTGTTTACCACGTACAGAGAAGCCAATTTTACTAAGTGCAGTTCACTTTGCACCATTCCCCGTGACAAGCTGTCAGTGTGCTCGTTTGTCTAAAAGCATTACTATTTAAATGGCTCACGTGTCATCTAAATGTATGCCTGTATGGGCTACATTTAAATTGTAGTTTTATGGGTGTTACAGATGTAGTAATGTCACTTACTAAAACAATAATTGTCAATGCCGTCGTATTTGGACCCGGGTATGTCCTTAAACTACGTCCAACAATGAGAAGTAGGGCACAGCGAAGTACCATCACGCTTGAATCTGGGGCAGCCCAACTGGGGAAGTACCTCCTCCTTACAGAAGACCACAGCCATAATAGCACTGCTACCTTTCAGTTATGTAGTGTTGTGTTCCTGATGGTGAGTAAGGTTCCCAGAGCTCCAACCCACTTATAGGTCGGCAACGCGCTTGTGACTCCCTTGGTGTTGCGAGTGCCCATGGGCGACGGTAATTGCTTACCATCAGGCGATCCGTCTGCTCGTTTGCCTCCTTTATCATAAAAAAAAAAAATTTGAACCGAGTTTTGCCGAAAGAAAAATTGTGGCACTTCGTGTGTACACACTGTATACCTATCTGTAGTTTCGAACGAATTCAAAATGGCAGGTGCCAACTTTAGGGCTATTGGCTTATCGGTGACACTTAGAAATACTGTGTTACGCCATTATTATCTTATTCAAACTATGAAAACGATGGCACCTGTGAGTTTTTTGTTTGCATCTGGTCAGCAGCAATTTATTGCTTGCAATTCGTCATTGCGATATCGGCGAGAGATAATAACGCATATCACCCACTTTTCGAGAATAGCGCCACCCTATCTCCTCCTGTGGGTGTTGTAAGAGGCCATGAAAGGAAAAAACCGATGTATTGGCAGCATCCTCCGTCCATACACCGTAGCGACTGTAGAAGGTAGAAGATAAGAAGATAGAAGTCATATTTGGGGGAAGCCGGTGTGTATACTATGTCCGGCAGTGGACGT
Organism: Grapholita molesta; assembly: GCA_022674325.2. Classification (NCBI taxonomy): domain Eukaryota; kingdom Metazoa; phylum Arthropoda; class Insecta; order Lepidoptera; family Tortricidae; genus Grapholita; species Grapholita molesta. The sequence continues at coordinate 15,636,763 of CP053129.2, forward strand.
CTTACGGGTGGAATGATGATGATGAGGATGATCCAGTTTGACCGATTTTGAAAACTCTTTCAATTTTGAACCGTATTTGACTGCAATAAATACCAAATTAAAACTACGGTTCGTGGGGTTCGTTTAATTATCAAATAATCCCAGGGATTGGCGTTGGTACTAGTTCTTACGACAGCGACTACCCTATGACCTTCCGATCCACAGGGTAAAATAGACCTTATTGGTGTCTGTCCGGTTTTCTCACAATGTCCAAAAAGCGACTGGTAAATATCAAATGACACTTCGTAGGTACATAAGTTTCAAAAAACTCATTGGTACCTACGCTAGTCGGGGTTTAAACCCGCGACCCCTGGATTGCATGTCGCAATGAATGGCACCACAAGTATCACCTGTGTATTAAGCATGGCGTAGCAGGTTTCTACGTCAATGTGTACCATATTTTTTTCTATAAATTCACAATCTCACAGCTTTTATTGTTCACTTATTTCCAAGGTGAATTAGTTTGAATTAAATACAAAGATATGTAAATAATATAGACTACTAGCACGCGACTTCATTGCTTCGCAAGTTCGAGTAGCCTAGCTATCTGCAATGTGGTCATTTTACACAGTATCTTTATAAATCATAGCCTAAGTATTATAAGCAGGTGAATCACGTTTTATAAGCCGAATATAGCTCGACATGCTTTATTTATTAGTTAATAGGGTTGAATCTCACTATAGTTTTGTGTTTAAAATTAAGTATAAATTAGTCTGATGCATGAGCTATACAGCTAATTATGTATTGTATTGTAGTCCTTTTTTTATTAAAATCCGTTTAGTTGTTTTTTCGTGAACAAGGAACAACCATCCATTCATTCACACATACAAACTTTCAAAAGAATATTAGTAGGATCATAATCAAATAATTGTCATACAATGAGCGTTATTGTCATTATATTATTGATACGATTAATTTCCATATATTACGAAAGGCACTTTAAATCCAGCATTTATCCTCAGATTATACTGAAGGCCTTGGTGTCCGTTCATTAAGTTAAACGACCCATGTTTACTGGATGACAATCAGAAGACCGCGGGTTAATTTTGGATTACATTAAGGCCAGGGGCAAGTGATATACTCGAATATATGCCTAGTAACTAATAAAAAACTGGAGGTGATATATCATAATTACTTTTATTAAGGCCATAATTAACGATTATTACGGTTCTACTAACGTTTATTTAGTCACTCGCGCGACAGGCCGGCGACACTCGGCACTTAGTGCTTTAAAATAGAGGCCTATGTTCTCCGAAACATGTGGCGCAAGTGACTAAATAAACGTGAGTAGAACCGTAATAATCGTTAATGATTGTACTATGTCTCACGAAAGTTTAAATATAAACTTTTTAAAGCCATTTACAAATGCGAGCGAAAAAAATTTATTTATTTTTGGACCACAAAAGAGCAGCTCATCACGATCAGTGGGCCGATTTTTAAATGTCGAGTACTCGAACCAGGACATTTTAAATTCTGTCAGAAACGATGTATTTAAGATGAGAGAACAAATGGTATTTTAGTAACATGAGTGATATAAATTAATAATCGTAGGTATGGAAATTATACATCTTGTGCAAAAACAATGGTCAAAAACTTGTGTGCGATTATTTTCATTCTCATTTTTTTTTATTCGAGTGAATGACTGTCAAAAATCGGCATCCAGCTTGTAACCGGCCCTACAGAAAGTTTGTTCTATTGACAGTCTTATTTATTTATTCGTCTAACCACATCATATCAAGTTGAATTTATACGGAGCTTAGAATTAATTCGATGCGAATTAGTGGGTGCTAATAGAAATACTTATTAATTATTGTAAGCTGTATTTGAGTATCAGTTGCATTTGTATTATTTGATAATTAATTATACAATACATCTACGTACTGAGGTTATTATTCAATGCAATATTTATCATTTCTTTATTTGGCAGACGAAATAAATAATACGCAGTATATAATAATTTACGAGGCTTTATTGTCCATGTGAGCAGAAAGCAGTGTGTAATAAATTTATTTAGATGATCAAGCGTAATATGCAACGTATTGGAAAAAAAAGGTAGATAATTATTAAATCAATTAATTATCAAAATGTTTAAGATTCATATTTATTGTTATGTTTAACTGATCATTAGTTTATACTATGAAACAGTGATTGACGAAGTGCGTACTGAATGTGGAACCTTTTAAAAATTATTTAACTTTTTAAAGAATTTAGTCTATTTAATCATCACCAACATAGCCCACCGGGTTAGCAAGCTGAAGTGGGAATGGGCAGGCCACATTGCACGCAGAGAAGATGGCAGATAAGTCGAAATGTGCTCGAGTGGAGACCACGGACTAGCAAGCGCAGCGTAGGACGTCCACCCACAAGATGGACAGACGACCTCACTAAGGTCGCCAGAAGACGATGATATGTACCTTCTGTGTGAAATCTGGGTCGTGATCCAAAATATCTTAAAGTGATAAAGGCGATCATACTTAACAACTGTTCCCATGGGATAAAAATTGAATTCGCAAAAAAAATCGGCTACTACATACTCGTACATACTGAGACTTATTTTTTTCGCGATTTTAATATTAATCCTATGGGAAAAGTTAAGTATGATCGTCTTTATCACTTTATGACATTTTGAATCACTCAGATTTCATCCTGTATTATATTATACGCTTCCCTACGTATCTTTACCAACGTTCCCATAACAACTTATCACAACATGTTATGTGGAACTAATCAGACCTTGTAAGACCGGAACCTGTATAACGTTACCAATTAATCACTACTCGACCTGTAAACATCTTTAAACAATAGAGATAATAACGTTTTAATATAAAACTGTTTATTAAGTAAGCCGTAAGCCGTCTAAAATAGGGACGGGGTTATACAAAATATGGAATTAAATCATTAAGTATTATTGATCATCACCATTCCCTTTACATTCCACTATATTAAAACTATCCTATATCTTTCCCGGGGATTCAATTTCTCTACATACTCTGCATTTCATGTATAGTACATTACTGCAGCCGCCGGGAAAAAGGGGTTGAAGGCTGAGTTGTATATACGGCCGACTGTAAGGAGGCCGGATAGTATACGAAGCCTTCAAGACCCTTTCACGGCTAGGCATGTATAGTGCTTTTCTCAAACTAATGCAATGAAATAAATAAAAAATACCACTGAACAAAACAGCTTCACGACATAAGTTTTTAATTTTCCCTCCAATCCCGCTTTGTAGTATTTTTGCCTTCGCTGAATAATTAATGACTATCATAAATAGTCTGGCTATAATTACTATATACAACATTTAAAAAAACACCAAAAAAGAATCCACTTACCTTTTAAATGATGGCGCTACGGCATCTGCCTTTGGCGGTACACAATAACAAAATATAGATAAATAAAATCGGGCCCGGTTAGATTATTCAATTTTTATACACCCGTAACACTATATCTAAGTCACAAAAGCATTGAATCACACCATTTACCACTATTTAGTCTTAATAAACAGATTTTTACACACCGAGAAACTTTTCCATTCCGCCATTATTAAAACAAGTAAAAGCGTCCAGGGACTGGTGGGGACAAAAGTGCGTTCAAAACCGCGCATGCGTGGAGTAGTGTTTGGTGATGCCAATACAATTTTAAAATTGAGAGCATGAATAATAAATATAATAATGTAATAACCTGATGATATGAATATTCAATTACATGATAAATAAAATAAATCTCTTCATACCATTTCGTCTGAAATAAGCGAGATTATTTTTAGCCCGCTAATCATTTAGTCACTAAAAATGATAAAAAAATATAACTCAGCTGTTTGAACAGGCTTCATGAACACAGACGCCAGGTATACATAAAAATTAAAAAAAAATTACTTCCCGGCCTAGGCCTTCAATTTTATATGAAATTCGTTACCTGTCCTCTGGAGTCGATCCGCCCTAAACGTGATACTTCGAAGCCTATTATGACGCACGTAACGAAGACATTTCATTGCATGTTTGAGAAAAATATATTGATTAAGCACGAATCACGATATTTTATTGTTTTATTTTTTTTTACGTTACGTTACGTGACGTAAGTCCCGTATTAATTCTCTGCACACATAGACATGGTCCCTCGAGTAAGTTATTCACCAATAGGCTTACAGGACGACCATTGACGTAAAAAAAACGGTAATCGACAACAACTCAGACAAGACGGTCATACAACCTGACGACTTAGACCACCATACGAAGAGGTTTCAAGTATTTTACAACTCAAATACCTAGTATTTCATATACCCGTAACACCTATTACTTAACGTAATTTCCTCCTGAAATTCAGTAAAGGTCGTCCTGTAATTGCGGTGGCCTTCAGCGGTGGATTCATCCCTGACGACGTAAATCAACAGCTCTAATTAATGTGTAGACTTGGGTTGGTCTATCGAGAAATAGCTCAGGTTTCCGGACAGAACTTACCTAAGTAAGTCTATAGCTATAGTAACTAGGAGTGTGGTTGTGATTTTGCAAAATTGAAATTTGCAAAATCACAACTAACAATGAAATCGAAATGTATGAAAAATTAACATAAGCTGATTGCTATGACACCCGCCATCTTTGCCCCTGGATAATCGTCGAAAAAAATTTACTTTGCAGGCCTAGGCCCCTTCAGTTGCCGCCCCAAAAACCATACTTCCGAGTCTATTAAAGTAAAGACAATATTTCATTGCATGTTCGAGAAATTTGGTATACAAGGTTAGTGTTTACCTTTCTCGTGCTAATAATGAGACCACTTTGCTGCCGAGTGAAACACATATTTATTCACCTCAACACCGCGAGAAAAAAAAAACTCTAAAACTTGTAAAATGTAATGATAACTATGGGCATCCATCATTTATCATTCAAAAACATTAAGTAAAACATCCAACCAGCTAACGTCAAACGCCACAGTGCTTAATAACTTAAAAATAATAGTTATTTGTTATAAAAGGGAGCAAAGTTAGTGTTTACCTTCTCGTGCTAATATTGACACCCGAGCTCGCGAAATATTCCAAAATTAAAAGGGTTTCAAAGCACGAAAGGGGAACTCACTTTGCTAGCGAGTGAAAAACTAAAAAATAACTCTAAAATTTTTAAAAATATTTAGTAAGATATCAAGATAGTAATTAAAAGACCCTACGAAGAAGAAGCTAACATCAAAAAAAACACTCGATTAATAATAAACATTTTTTATGAAATTACTTTGCACTCTTGTGAATAAAACTTTAATATCCGTTTTTTAAGAATAAAACAGCTAGCGAGCTAGTGAGGTGAAAATTTATTTGCCCCAATAGGTACCTTAATTCTTACAACCAGAAGGCAAATTCTCTTAAATTTAACTACATAATAATCACCACGGCCCGAATGAAACTATTACTACCTCATTATTTAAACCCTGCTTAACCAGATTGCATCCCAAACCGTAGTTAGGCGATTAAGCCTTTCTCCTAAATAAATAGACCATTCGCTCCTTATTATCTTAGGGCGGTCTTCCATTAGGCCTTGTTCTGATTGAACGACAAATGCGATAGGGTAACCACCCGTTGCGGAGCGTCGATGGAACCTTATTCCCGCCGGTTAGACTAGGTTTTATTCAGTTGATCAGATTTCCTTCGGCAAGTGGAGAAAAATGAAGCAAGTAGCCGACCTGTCTAAGAAATATTATGAACCGCCATCACTATAACCTAAAACTTATGTTTTTGAGGTATCAAAATGTGCACTCATATGAGATGCAATCGAGTGTCGTAATTATAGCATCCAAAGAAAAAAATCTGTTAGTTATGTTTGGCACCTAAAACTAAGATAATACTCATAATTACGAGAAATTTAAATTAGAAAGTTAGAAAGTACATTAAACAACGAGGAAATGGCGCCAGCATCCTTGGAACAATATCTCAAGGGCCTTTTTTAGGTTCATTGCCGTAATTAGTTAAGTATTAGTTTTATAATATTGTAAATAAACATTCGTTTATTCTCTACAATAGCCCAAATAATCGTCTTGAAAATAAACTCTTCTTTGTGATCATTTTATACTCTTGCTTATACCTAGTTATTTTATCTAGACTTTCACGACTAAAGTGAAAAATCATATAATGTGTCACATCAAATCATATTAGTTTTAATGTCGTTGATCTTGTCACTTACTAAAAAAAGTTTATAAGTAATTATCTAACGCTTACCTACGAGTAAAGTATAATAATATAAGGTAAAATAGCGTCGGCCTAGGCGTCGTCTCTCAATCAGGTCAACCAACCGATCGTAATCGTGTCGTCTGTTTAAAACCATCATGGCCGACAGTTTCACGGAAAATCCTGGCCATTTATTTAGGTGTGGTGAACCTAATTTCACGAGGTGAGATTAGATTAATGTAATATCAGTAGGGTGTGCAAGCGGGCGGGTATTTAAACAGGACGTTTACTTTGTTTTTATTTGAAGTGCCCGCTTTGAAATTATGTTAGGTTGAATACGTTTTATAAGGAAGCGATAAATGTTAGACTTTGTCAACAAATAATGAAATCAGGGTTATATTAGTGTCTGATTTTTTTTTTTGCGACTATACTCACTTTAAATTATAGTCAATGATATGCGTGGCTGAATATGTTGTGGTATTTAAATTACAAATAAAGAAAATGAGGTGCGCTATACGAATTAAGAAGTGGTTAATAATGAACTAATAAAAAAAGAGTCTTAAGTAAAAAAATAAGTATGCCAAACTGAACCAAAGAAATATGATCTTTACTACTGTAACTAGTTTAGATATTGCTTAAACTACGAGTGGTCCATAATCGATTTCAAAGCGAAAATCGGAAATAATGGAATAAACCACATTCATTACTATTATGAACATAGTTCTAAAGGAAATGCTATCAGCGTCGTAAGTACAGTCAATATCAAATATATCTATACGACCAAAGTGCCAAAATATGTATACGGTGCACCTTAAAGCTGAGACAATAAGGCGGACGTATACATATTTCGGCAGTTTGGTCGCAACGGTATTTTTGATCCCTGCTGTTAAATAGGTCGAGGGCTGTTATTACATTTAAGCTAGTTTAATACATACACAGTTAATAAATAAATAAATAATAAATATTTCGGGACAATCTTACACAAATCGACCTAATCCTACGGTAAGCTCAGTAAGGCTTGTGTTGTAGGTACTAGAGGACGACATATACATATAGATTATACTTTTTAAATACTTAAATACATAGAAAACACCCATAACTCAGAAACAAATATCTGTGCTCATCACACAAATAAAATGCCCTGACTGGGATTCGAACCCAGTATCATCGGCTTCATAGGCAGGGTCACTAGGCCAGACCGGTCGTCGATAATGCAATTCTTCTGTATAATACTACAACAAATATCAAGTAATTGGTAATCAAAGTATATTTTCACGTTTTGCTTTTACAAAATAAATTTATATTTCAGAACTTTTTACTTGAAATAATTTTCCAATTATTCGTTTGCCTATCATCTCCCTTCAATAACCAATGCATTGCTAACGAGCCACTTGCTAGATCCAATGGTGCTTCAACTACAGCGAAAACTTGTAAAATAAATTAAATATGGCGGAATAAAGTTGGCAGCATTGGAGGATCCTTAGGATTGGTTCAAAATCGTAATTAATACCAATAGTGCCCATGCCTTTTTCATAAAGGCCAAACGTCTTATCGACGTTACTGGTGACCGGAGAGCTGGCAGCTTCCTCGCTCAACGCATAAGCATTGCGATACAGCGAGGAAATGCTGCCAGCGTTTACGGCACCATGCCGCGGGGGGATCCTTTATTTTAGATAGGTATTTTAAGTTTAGTTTTTAGCTTTTTATAGTTTTAGTACTTTAATTTTTTTTTTTTAATGATGATGACATTATATAAAGTATGTGTTAAAAAAAATGAATAATTAAAATTAAAAATGAATAAACAGTTAATAAAAAACTCACTTTCGTCCTTTTTTAATTAACATAGTTAGAAAAAGACAAGCGCCAATCATGCACCAGGAGTACAGTTCCGTTTGTCTTTTGAAAGCTATAAACAATATCATTGATACTGAATATTTATGAGAGGGACATAAATTATTGAATAAATACATTTATTTACAGAAATTACAATCGTATTATGATAACTACAAGTACTTAACTAGTTACAGTATAAAATCTAAAAAAAGGCCCTTGAGGCATTGTATCAAGGATGCTGGCGGCATTTCCTCGTTGTATCGCAATGCTGATACGTTGTGCGAGGAAGCCGCCAGCTCTTCGGTCACCAGTTACATCAACCAGACGCTTCGCGATTTCTGCAAACAGTTTGTGCGCGCTGGGACCCCATTATTTATATTCTTAATAATCTTTGTAAGTAAATCAGAGATTTTATATTTAAAACATAAAACTGGCACATAATATATCCAATGTCTTTTATTCCTGCCATTATGCCCGCGTCAAGATAGGATTAATATAACGGTATTCTATGTTTTATAAAGAAGATAACTAAGTATATAATAAAAGTATACTTCTGAATATTGAAAAACCGATTAAGTTCTATTAAAACACAATTGAATTATTTTCCCACCAGTAATTGAACATCCCTCTGACTCTGACCTGTCTGCGACCCTGTCTGTAAGATTTAAGTTCCGGCAAAAATGAGGATGACTCTCACAGCTACTTGATTAAATAATAGTAGTTTATTAAAGCTATTAGCTTCGGTATGCTGCTGTCATCTTGGAATTTATGTTTTAAAATTAGTTGTACTTCGTATATTCTGTCCTTTTTATCACCACGCGTATGCATTTCCACCAATCTCCTCTAGAAACTTCCTGCCTCGCACATCAAAACTGTGGAATGATTTGCCGTCAGCGGTATTTTCGGACCGATACGACCCTCATACCTTCAAGCCTACTCCTATCTTAAAGGCCGCAACGCGCTTGCGACGGTGTGGTCTTCCGTTTGCCCATGGGCGACGGTAATTGCTTACCATCAGGCAATCCGTCTGTTAGTTTGCCACGTTATTCGCTGAGATCCATAGTTAATAAATTGAAGGTTTTCACTATCATTCTGAAAGAATCCAGACAAGTTAAAATGAGCTCACGCGGAACCACCAGTTTTCTCCAGCTTGGCGTTATTCGCGTGCCCCGCGCAACATAATGAAATCTAATTTAATAGCGACGCCCGCGCTGTCTGATGCATTTACGGCGACTAGACGGTTTATTTAGCGAATTACAAGATCCACTTGTTTTATGAGAGGTAGGGCACAGCGAAGTACCATCACGCTTGAGTCTGGAGAAGCCCAACTGGGGAAGTACCTCCTCCTTACAGAAGACCACAGCCATAATAGCACTGCTGCCTTTCAGGTATGTAGTGTTGTGTTCCTGATGGTGAGTAAGGTTCCCAGAGCTCCAACCCCCCTTAAAGGCCGGCAACGCGCTTGTGACTCCCCTGGTGTTGCGGGTGCCCATGGGCGACGGTAATTGCTTAACACCAGGCAATCCGTCTGCTCGTTTGCCGTCTATGTCATAAAAAAAAAAAAAGACATATTTTATTTGATACACCGGGAAATAAATAAAAAAATCCTTTGCCAAACTTTGGCAAAAGTATGTAATAGTGCTCCTACACTAGCTGTTATAAATGTTGTATATGAGTTTTCTCTCTGTAACAAATCAATGTCACGTGATACTGTCCCCTTAAAACCGTGTTATATAACACTAGTTAGGAGCACCATTAAGGATTTTCTAATAAGTTTGGCTCTAAGTTGGCTTTATCAAACACATTCGTGTCAACTGAATTCAAAAAAACTGTATTCAGCTTATTGAAAAAGTCATTTTGGTATTAAGAAAGTATGGAGACTACAATACATAGCACATACTTCACTTTCAGCACATATTACACCTTTAGCAATCCCTGCTTCAATGAGCGAATACTTGAGAAATTGTTCACCCTCTCTAAACTTTTCACTTTAACCCAAATGCGAAACGAGTACCAGAATTCTATTCACTGACACATTTTCGTTTATATTACCGTTCAGTCAGGGGCTTCCACAAAGATGGAATTTCTTTCAGTGCACTTTGTACATGTTTTCAGTAATTTGTCATTGGGAAAAAGCTACGTATTTCCGTTGGCGCTTGCAGGCAATATCCGATTTAGTACCTAAAGCTTAGTGCACATTTTAGTGTTAAATGTGTAAAAAGCAGACAAATAGATATTGGATGGAGATTCATGCGATGGCCGAGTGCTGGCTGGGCGTTTCCTTAAAATGTGGTCGTTTGCAATGGAACTTATCAGGCTGCTCAGAGTTGCTTGACGTGGAATGGAAAGGGGTATGTTAGGGGGATCGCAGAGTTGAAGTAATAATGGGCAGAACAAATGGCCCGGTCGATAGCCATTGGGGCAAAAAATTGCTTGGAGTGGCGACAGCAAGCAGCAGCAAGAAAGCAAGAATGAAACAAACTAGAAAGCCTAGAAAAATGTTCTTGGTCAAGTGTTGGTACTTTACACGCCATATGGTGCTGCTGTACGTTCGAGTAGCCTACCAGAAAATTACCTGCAGTACTCGTATTTAGGATATTAAAGCCCAATTTAATTGGACACCACATCACAATTTCGTCCATCTTCCTCTGTTAACTATTTCATTAAAATAAATAAAATGTACACCATTTTAAAGAATTGCCCAGATGTCAGATACAGCAGTAAAGTACTGAACATAATTTTAATACAAAGAGCTTCTGGCGACGACATGGAGACATTATCTATCCATTTGCTGCATACACTGACTTCTGATGTACCATCGTAACACGACTACATGTATGTGTATATTAATGAATTGGGATAAGGTCTCCTGGTGGTTTGTTTATAATATTTCAAAATGATTGTTGGATTTCGTATATTGTTCATGTCTGCAATTCAGGATAAAATCCAAATGTAATATTTACTTAATTTCTGTTTATTAATAAATCACGTAAGTAAGGTTTTTATTATATTTTTATAAAAGTTAAATTAAAAAGATATCTAAAACGTATAAAAACACACGTTCTTCTTCTTAGAGTGCCTCTCCTTTTAGGGAAGTTTGCCAAACTTCAGTCAGTTATACATATTTCGTTTCGTCTCTAGTAATGCGAAATAAAAACAATAAAAACATAAAGAATCTAACCTAGGGTGCCGCTGGCAACGGGGCAGGGCCCAGGCTGCCGGTGGTTAGGGCTGCAGAGAGAGGAACCGCAGAAATTTCTTATTAATAGGTATTGGCCGACTCATGCGATATCCTCGCAAATATGCAAGTAGGCACACTGGCACAATGCACAACTAATGTATGATGTGTATCTTCGAGTAGTGCAGATTGCGGGTAGGCTTAGTAATACCTACCAGTATTATTCATATACCGGAATTTCGATTTTTCCGAATCAAAATATAATGGTAATACAAGTATTACCATTATTTGTTGTGGGTATTGTTTAGTTCTGGTAAGCAGAAAATTGTATTAACTGAAATTTAGGGCAAACTAAAAGTAATCACTATAGTAAAGTTCAATTAGGACCACGGCATTCACATGCTCTCAATTGTTGTTTTACCTTCTCAATCGTGATATTACACTGATTTTCAGGTACTGGAAGACGCAATTTCGAACTATACTAGCGTAAAAAATGTAGTTCCTTAATAGTTATAGTTAAGGCGAAACGTTATGCTTGTCCTTAAATGTCATTCTTATAACCATCTTGACAGTGCATTCCTAAGCAATGTAACATTATACCAATACCTAGATAATCGTTATGAGGATTGATATTTACCATTACTATAAAGTGCAGTAGAAGATAAACGTACCGTCAACCAAATCATAAGATGTATAAAACAGTTTAATTTTAGGTATGCTGGTGTTCTCCTGTTTGGTTCTCACAGACGTAATAAGAATAGACGTGGAAATCATGGCATCAATATAGCAAACCCCGGTATATTAAAAAGGTTAATGAGTACTTCAGTACACATTAATTGACTACCAATATAGCGGATCGAAAGATAGACTTGCGTTCCAAAACAAAGTTAAGACATTATAATCTGTAAATTTTATCCATGATTTGCAACCTTTTTCCAATAAAAAAGGTAAAGGCCTCTTCCACGCTCCCAATTCACAGATCAACCTAACAGAATTTATTGTCAAAACTTACCGTAATTTATGTTCGCCAATAAGTCAGGGCGCTCCGTACAACTTTTAGGGTCCTACTTCATTATTTGGTGCGTTTGCTTTTGCTTTTAATTTATAGAACTTCCCAATTTAGGCCTCCATTCCTAACATACCGAAAGGGTTGATTTATACGTAATGCTTCGAGTTATTTATCGTTTTACTCTTTGGTATGTTAAAGTGAATTAAATGTTGGTTCTGTAAGATGGATTTGCGAGAGAAGATTGTTTTGGTGAACTTAATAGTTTTGGAGAAATGTTGCCCTATAGATTAGTCTGGTGAAGTTTGCAGGAGTTTACTCCGAGAGGTTGTGTTCTGGTCTGTGCCAGTTGTGCCAGTTAAAGGACTTAAAGAAAGAAGAAATTTAAACGGGATTAACTCAGTCGAAATACTACATAGTGGTAAACATTTGACCCACGCACAGTAATTCAATGCACATCAATGACAAAAAGTTAACCTAATTCTGATACGAAAAGGATTACTGTAAATTGAAAAGGGAACAATGAGAAGCACTCGTCTTGTAATAAAAAAGATGCACAATAAAAATTCACACAGCAAGCCTCCTCCAGTTATTGAGGATTCGCCAACTTTTTAAAACTATTTGAAGAAATGTAACCTAATTGTTGGTTTAAATACGCCTACGTTAGGAAAACATTTTAAGCGAGGCGTTGAAATATCAAAAAGAGTTTGATGCAGCTGTCACCTTAACAACGTGGGTACTAAGGATAGCATATTGTCGTAATGAGGTCAGGTGAATTGGTATTACATAAAAATACAAATCGTGTATGTGTCTGTGTAAGCTTTGTTTTTATTTGTAATTTTCATGTAAAATTAAGTACAATTATACTGATTTAAACACTCGGACAAAAGAATTTGTTCATTCGGACATATGAAAAGATTAAATGGGAAATGAACAGGTATATTATTAATACCAAGTAGATATAAAGATTCTTTATTAACGAATTTGATACGCACCCACAATTCTGAAGTCATATAATATATTTTATTTTTGAAAGAAGATAAAGATTGTAAGACGTGCCAAATTGTTAGACGCAATGTACATGCATCAGACAACGATAGATACAAGTTCGAAAAAGATAACACTATTCGGCATTTGGATAAATGCCTAACGAACAACAAACATAATTATATTACCTACCTTCCCAAAAAAACACGAGCAAAACAAGTGCCTCGTCAATACTTATCCGCTTCAATTACTCCTCTTTGTTCCAATACGCGTATATACTCGCACTTACACGTATTGATTCACTCATGTCCGCAATAAGGAGGAGCCTGGGGCCATTTCATTTCCTCCCATCGAGGTTTTCTTAGGAATCCTAAGGAATATGAGAAAAACGGTGCTGATATTAATGTGTATGGCATTTCGCGTTGGGAAAAATTCGTAACTAACTTTGACACGAGGAAAAATTTCAATCAGTAATTAGCTGCAAAACGTTATCCTTTATCGATTTGCAGATAGCTTTGAAACTGTGGAAATAAAAGTCAAATGCTATCTGCAAACTGCTAAGAATACTACGTATACTAACTTGCAATTTAACGAGGATTTCCGCACCGAAATTAGAATAATTTAGGTTACCAACTTGTAATACAAATAATAATAATCCTCCTCGGCCGATTTCGGCCACGGCGACCTCTTCAACTCCGGTCTCATTGTCGACGGTGTGCCCTAATGTGGCTTATATAGCCGATCTTATTAGAGAAAGTTCGTGCACAATGCGGGCAGGTCAGCACACCATTGCAAAAATTATAGGAGATAGCACAAGGTGGGCGTGCTTTAACTTCATCGCGGCGAGCATCTAGTTCAGCGCAGCGCTTCTCCTCAAAGACCTTGATTTTGTTTTTTACCAGACACCTCCATTCCGGCCGTTGAACGGCTCGCTGCTCCCACTATGAAGGCTCAATGTCGCACTTCTTCATATGGCGTTTCAATACATCTTTATACCTAAGGAACTGTCCGCCCTGCTTACGCTTGCCCTCCTCAAGTTCCGAGAAAAAGATGCACTTTGCTGTACGTTGCTCCGCCATTCGCGAAACGTGCCCGCACCAACGCAGTTGCCGCCGCATGAGGTAAGCCTCAATCCCCATGGTCTTGGCTCTCCGAAGCACTTCCGTATTTCGAACGCGATCAAACCAGTGGATGTTTTGGATTTTGCGCAGACATCTCAGGTGGAAACGGTCTAGTGTGCGTATATGGCGGCGATAAACGATCCAAGACTCCGAAGAGTACAGTAGATTCGGTAGTACCACCGCCTTATATATGTCAATTTTAGTAGCCAGGCTCAGGTCATGCGTACTAAAAACCTTGCGATCCAGTTTGCCAAATACCGCAGCTGCGGCACCGATCCGACTGTTGATTTCATCATCAAGGTCGCACTTGGATGTTATTGTGCTTCCCAGATAACGAAACTTGTTAACCTGCTTTAGCCGATCATTGCAGATTTTAATGTCCAGTGTCTCTTGACTGTGGATATCTAGAGACATCACTTCCGTCTTTTTTATACTAATTTTCAGACCAAAACTACGGCAAGACTCATGAAAGGTATTCATAAGTTGCTGCAATCCGTCTGGGGAGTCAGTCACAAAGCACAGGTCATCTGCATATACAATCTCTGTGATCAGTGCATAGTTCACCTTAGTACGGGCCTTGAATCTGGCTAAGTTGAAAAGACTGCCGTCATTACGGAAACGAATGCGGATTCCTTCAGGAGTTGTCTGTAAAACTTCACGGACGACGACTGCAAAGTATAATGCGAACAGTGTGGGCGCGAGGACACACCCTTGTTTCACCCCACAGGTAACGGGAAAGAAATCTGACTGATCCGCGTTTACGGCGACGCAGCTTTGCATGCCGTCATGCAGGAGTCTCAGAAGTCTCAGAAACTTCTCCGTACACCCAAGCTTCCGCAGGACTATCCAGAGAGCTTCACGTGGTACGCTATCGAATGCCTTCTCAAGGTCAACAAAACAAAGATACATATTACGCCCTTGTTCTCTGCTTTTTTCTTGTAACTGTCGCACTGAGAAAATCGCCTCGCACGTACCACGGTCAGGTCGGAAGCCGAACTGGGACTCTGGCAGAATCTTTTCAGATAGTCCCCTGAGGCGGTTCAGCAGAACTCTAGCGAAGACTTTCCCCGGAACTGAGAGTAGAGAAATACCGCGGTAAGAATTGCAATCGGCTCGGTCACCTTTGCCCTTATATAGAGCCCGAATCACAGACACTTTGAAAGTGTTAGGGACTTGTTCCTGTTCCCATATAATGACAAAAAGTTTCCACATCGCCGAGTACAAATCCTCACCACCGTACTTCAGAAGCTCTCCCGGAATAGAATCAACGCCAACCGCACGTTTATTTTGTTGCTGCTTAATGGCCAAAGCAACTTCGTCAAGTGTGACTGACTCGTCAAGCTCGAGGGCATAAGGCTGTTGAGGTAATGATCGAACGTAGCCTAGGTCAACAGAATGATCCACGTTAAGTAATGTGTTAAAATGATCCGCCCATCTCTCGAGTATTTCCTCTCTCGTTTTAAGAAGCCCTTCGCCACTGGACGGCCTTAGTGGGACTTTTGCAGTGGAGGACGTACCGAGTAGATTTCGCACCTCAGCGTAAAACTCACCGAGCTGATTAGTATCGGCCAGCCATTGCATCTGACGAGCCTTCTCATGCCACCATTTCTCTTTAGCTGCTCGTGTGAGTTTACGCAGGTCCAGGTCACTACGACGTATCTCCGTAACACTTCCGTCCCAAGGTGACCCGCTCCGCTGCTTCAAGAGCCGCCGGTGTTTATCAATTGCGTCCGCCAGCACTCTATCATTCTCATCAAACCAGTCTTCATGTTTACGTACTCTCAGACCCAAAGTAGACATAGCGGTGTCAAGAATATGAGAAGATAGGGACTCCCAGATACCACCGACCTCAGCGGATTCCAACTCAAGGGGCAGCAAAGCTGTGTTTAAGGCTTCGGCATATTTCACCCTCGCGTTACTATCTCGGAGTAGTTCAAGGTTTAGACGCTTCTGTTTCGACTTTTGCAACCTACAAGAGCGCCGAAGTCGAATACGTAACTTAGCGACTACAAGGCGGTGATCAGTCCAACAGTGAGCACCACGCATAACACGTGTCACTTGGACCTGAGAAAGATCTTTCTGACGCACAATAGCGTAATCAATAAGGTGCCAGTGCTTCGATCTAGGGTGCATCCACGTTGTTTTGTACTTGGCAGGCAATCTAAACATAGTGTTCGTGATTGCTAGGTCTAATTGTGCGCAAAGACTTAGCAACAGTTGCCCGTTGCTGTTCATCTTACCAACACCGTGTCTGCCCAAAACTTTAGGCCAGGCTTCGTAATCTTGTCCTACTCTTGCGTTAAAGTCACCCAAGAGTAGAACCTGTTCTCTTGGACGGATACGATCGATGCACTGCGTTAATTCTTCATAGAATTTATCCTTGATTTCATCAGATTTGTCTAGCGTAGGAGCGTAGACACTGATGATATTAAGGTAGTTGTCATTTTCCATATGTAGGCGTAGTGTGGTAATGCGGTCGGAGACATGTACGGGGTACTCCTGTAGCAGTTTTGCAAGATTATTTTTGACAGCAAAGCCTACACCTGACCTTCGCGGCTCTGAGGAAGCGAGACCCTTCCAAAAGAAAGTGTAACCACCTCCGTGCTCTATCAGCTCTCCTACATCGGGAAGATGTGTTTCGCTGAGTGCAGCCACATCGATATTATACCGACGAAGTTCACGAGCTACTATGGCAGTTTTTCGCTCAGGACAGGCATTAATCTCGCGATCAAGAAGTGTTCGCACATTCCACGCGCCGAACGTCATTAATGGGGATGTTCTTTCATTGTTTTTTCTGTGGCGTCGACCGCGAGTTTGTGATGCGGAGGCAGCCGCGGTTGCTACCTTCCCTGTTGGTGGAGTGAGCATTTGTTTAGGGCACCTTTTCTAGCCCCCTCCTCGGCTAAGCGAGGAAAGCAGTGCTTCCCTAAACAGGGCTGCTTTGTCACCCCGGGTGCTGCCGAGTCCGCTCTGTCACCCCGATGCAGAACAGAAACGACCACGATGTAATACAACACCCCCAAGGCCGCCCACGTGCAGGGATCGGACAAAGCCCAACGAGCATCACGTCGAGCCTCTCTACCTCCCCCCATCGCCGCAGGACTATGCTGGGATCGGAGTCCTTAATTTAGAAGCGGTCATTTGCGCAGGATATATTAACGTGCACAAGTATACGCGGGAAATGCAGGTGCACATACCCATCCTCGTCCTTCTGAACCCAGTGGAACGGAGACCGTTACGACCGGAGAAAGACTCGGAAAGTTGGAGCGGTATAAAGGTGGAAAAGTTACACTGAATCAGTACTTTACCACACTCCCTTAATCGCCTTCTACGGGGTGCGCCAAAGTTCATATAAAATTGCGAATTCGATTATTGAAACTCCGAAAATGTATCTCATACAATTTTACATCCTAATGTTCATTATACATTTTCATTATAAACAATACTCATTGGAACTTCGAATTCATTATATCCATAATGTCATTCTACATAAATATCTCTATTACTAAAATTTATGCATATATCATTACTCGAAATATCGATTTTAAGCAATAATATTTGGGTAAATAATATTGTTAAGAAATTAAAAAAAAAAGTATATTATTTTTCGCGTGTAGCAACACTATTTCTCGATTACCCTCTCTTGCCTAGAAGCTCGGAATGGAAGCACCTAAATTGTTAGCTGTTTAGAAATATTTGCACTACAGTTGCAAATAACCGTAATTTCGTATATTTATTGTCTCAAAACCTTAAATAAAGTGTTGTGCCTTGGAGTCGGACGAGGGGACATCGGAGTGTCGACATATTCAGGTGCCAGGTACTCTTGGAGCTGGTAAGTGTGCACGAGCTGGTCTCTAGGACCCTGCGCCACCTGAAGAAGGAGCCTACACACCTTCCGACCCAGGTTAGTGCCCTCAGTTCAATTCACAAGGCCTATAACATTTTTATTAATTTGTCGTGTCGGCTAGCAATTTACTTCCTATTAGAATTCCAAATATTTCAAAACTAAAAATTACAGTCCACTAATATATCGCACATTATTTTGGTCCATTCCAACCGGAGCTTGTATAGCGAGCCTGTGGATATTTCGTTTTATCGTTAAAAGCAATTCCGTATAAAAATTTTGGTGTAAAATTTGTCGTATCGTTTTCCCACCAAAATAGAGGGTAAGCTTTTTTTTTGTCGTATGTTCGAAATCCACACTCGTATTAAACTCATATTTAACGAGCGTTACGTGAATTGTAACGCACCCTAACCATAGACTAGGCAATTGACGTTTATACTTTATCTTGTTTGAATTGACATTTAAAGGGTAAGTTTAGATTTTGCAGTTTGTTTACATTTTTAAACACTTAAAAATTGTTTTGTTTTCGTAAGAAGTGAACGTATATTTGTAAGTGCTAAGTGTTCAAAATGAGTGTACATGGTGACAGTGAAATTGAACCAGCAACTGTCGATTTATATCGTATTGCACGGTCATACGCAATTATTAGGTTGGAACATATAGAAAGTTCGGATCTTAAGGGTTATAACGAAGCCGACTTAAAAGAGTTGGAAAAAGACTTCCACGATGCGCAACTCCGCGTTTTAAGGCCGCTTACACCTGCGCAGCGCATCGAGGAATATGAGGTAACCAGGGAATTTGAAAATTGTTTAAAATCTGTTAAGTTAAGGTTAAGGGGAGATACTGCAACTGATAATGATAGGAAATCGGAGTGTAAACCTCAACCTCAACAATTTGATAACCATTTGGCGAAATTACCAAAAATAACCATTAAACCGTTTGACGGAAAACTTGAAAATTGGGTGTCTTTCAAAGAACTTTTTGATTCGATTATTCATCGGCGTGATTCAATAAGTAATGTCGAGAAACTACATTATCTTTTATCAAGTGTGCAAGGGTCCGCATATGACTTAATAAAAAGTTTTCCACTATCTCACGATAATTACACAAATGCTTACCAAACTTTAATTAAACATTATGATAAAAAGAGACAAATCGCATTAATTTATTATGAAAAAATGTTAAACTGCGAGAGTGTTAAAAATCGTTGTGATCTGGACAGAGTTTCTCGAACATTTAGTGAATGTCTTAACATTTTATCAAAGTATGAATTGCCCGATAAGAATTTTATGCTATATCATTTGTTATGGTCAAAATTAGATATCGCTACTCGTGAAGCATTTGAATTACAGCTTGATTCAAATGTTGACATACCCACATATGAAGAATTGATATTGTTTATTGAAAAAAGAAATTTAGCGTTGGAGAATTCTAACACAAAATTAAGGGTATCAACTGTAAACAGTAAACCTGTTAATAAAGGTAAATCTTCGTTAATTGTTCCTTCAGCATCCATGCTGATTTGTCCGATGTGTGCCGTTGCGGGCCATGTATTAGAAAAATGTCCTAGTTTTTTAGCGCTTAAGCCAACCGATAGGTTCTTAAAGGTTAAAGAGTATAGACTTTGTATAGTGTGTTTAAAACCATCTCATAGTATGAAAAGTTGTAAGTCAAATATCCGCTGTGATAAATGTAATTATCGTCACCATCCATTCTTACATTTTGACAAAGCTGATGAAGGTGCTCAAGAGTCAAAGTCAAATTCTCAGTTGACCACGTTATCGGTGCATACTCATAATAGTTTAGGCTTGTTTGCTACTGCCATTGCCCGCATCAAGGACAGCAGAGGAACACTAGTACCTGTTAGACTTCTTTTTGACTGTGCTTCAGCGTGCAACTTTATAACAAAGCGTGTTGCAAATCAACTTGGGCTAGTAATAAATAACTGCAACCAGTCAGTCAGCGGCATTCAAGAGATAACAACGGCTCCACTTGGTACTGTTGTTTGTGAAATGTTCCCTTCCACAGGAAACAATTTAAATAAATTTTCGTTTGAAGCCTTTGTTCTGTCAAAGATATGCCCTGACCAACCATCTGATCAACTCGATACATCGTCTTGGACTCATTTAAGGGATTTGGACCTTGCTGATCCTTATTATAATCAGCCTAAACCTGTTGATATTTTGATTAATGTTGGCGTTATGGCATCAGCCTTACAACATGGTCTAATGAAAGGTAGGGAAGGGGAGCCCATAGGAGTCAACACTGTCTTTGGGTGGTTGGTAATGGGCGACTGTGCTGTTGACATTAGTTCTTCTCGTTGTCGTTCTCGGAGCAATCCTTGTGTCACCAGCAAGAATTGCAATTTGGTTTCGTCGCGCGTTAGTGAAGGCGCGAGCAAGCAGTCTCTGGACATGACTAATGTGGCAACTTCTAGAACTGCTTTGCTAACTAATAGTTTGTCGTATCGATCTGGTGATGACTCTTTGGTCAATAACAAAGAGTGTCTTCTCCTCTCGTCGTCGTTTTTAGATGACAGTATTAAGCGGTTTTGGGAAATAGAAAATGTCGCAAACCCAAACTCGGCTGCCTTGTCGAAAATGATTTATCGTGCGAAAACCTTATGGGTGCGAAATATTATCGGAATCCTGAAGGAAGGATGGTCGTTCCATTAACTTTCGATGACCTTCAGGATCGGCCCAGGTTTTCAAATTCTCGTGAAATCGCACTTAAGCGACTTCTAAACCTAGAAAGGAAACTTAACTTGAATTCTGACTTTCGGATGGCATATATCAACTTTATGAATGACTATTTGGATAGTGGTCACATGGAGGTTGTCGAGGCCCCTTCCACAAGTGAAGGCCCTTTCTTTTATATACCGCATCATGGAATTTTGCGCCCCGATTCGGTTTCTACACCTTTGCGCACAGTTTTCAATGGAAGTGCAAAGGATTGCCACGGAAAGTCCCTGAATGATGCCCTTCTGCCAGGACCAAAGTTGCAGAAGAACATCTTTGACCTATTGATACGATTTCGTTGGCATGCAGTCGTGTTTACTGGGGACATTAAACAAATGTACCGCCAGTTTCTTGTTGACAAACAGGACTGCGACTACCAGCGCATACTATGGCGACCATCTCCGTCTGAGCCTGTTCAGGATTTTCGTCTGCTCACAGTCACTTACGGTGTTTCATGCGCGCCGTACCAAGCATTGTGGTGTATTTCAAAGTTGGCGCAGGAGTTTGTCGCAACTGCTCCACTTGGTGCTACAGTTCTCGATAGGGATACTTACGTCGATGACATCGTTACAGGCGCAGATTCGGTAGAAAGTGCAATACGTATTCGCAAAGATTTAGTGAAAATCTTGACATCAGCACGCTTGCATTTACGGAAGTGGACTTCAAATAAGCAGGAATTTCTTAATGACTTATCGGATTCTGACTTATACTCGGAACAATTCCGTAACTTTGAGGACGTTCATGATGTTTCGCTAAAGATCTTGGGTCTACTATGGTTACCTAAATTTGACACATTTTCGTTCAAAACTTCAAATGTAGACTGCCGTTGCACGAAGCGTTCAATACTTTCAGAAATCGCTCGGATTTTTGATCCTCTCGGATTCCTTTCTCCAGTTGTCTTCCTGGCAAAATATTTGATGCAGCTTTTATGGTCTTGTGGGCTGCACTGGGATGATGACGTTCCTTCATCCATTTCAGAAGAGTGGCTCAAATTGAAATCTCAGTTGTCGTGTTTGAGCTCATTGTCCATACCTCGTCGAATGGTCTTGTCTTGTGATATTCAAATTCATGGCTTTTGTGACGCATCGGAGCGAGGATATTGCGCAATCATCTTCTTTCGCATGGTTGTTGGCGAAGAGATTATAGTTCGTCTTTGTTGCGCAAAATCCAAGGTTTCTCCACTACGTCGTTTGTCGATTCCTCGGTTGGAGCTATTAGCGGCTGTGTTGTTGTCGGAACTTGTAACATCAGTGCGTCACGCGTTTAAAGACTTCCACTACAACGCTAAAATATATGCGTGGTCAGACTCAACTGTCGCTTTGACCTGGATCCGCTCTTGCCCGTCACGTTGGAAGACGTTCATCGCCAACCGAACTGCGACAATTCAGGATCAAATTGCTCCCGATTGTTGGCATCATATCTCCACAGCTGATAATCCAGCAGACCATGGGTCCCGCGGTTTGCTCCCTGCTGATTTGGTACAGTGTGAGTCATGGTGGGCGGGACCTGCATGGTTGTCTCATCCTGAGGAAGATTGGCCAAAGCATCTCAATCAAGTCGATGGAGCAGCATTTGACGAAGAAAAGGTCTTGACACTATTTAATGCCACGAACTCTGATTTTATCGAGGATATTCTGTCTAAGTATTCTTCATTTCGTCGTATCGTTAATATTTTGGCTTACTGTTTTCGTTATCTTCATAATTTGAAGAAATCCACGCCAAGACACACAACACGGGCTTTGTCTACGGGTGAAACAAATTCGGTGATTCGGTTTCTCGTAAGACATGTCCAAGAGCATGTCTTCACGACAGAAATTCGATTACTCAAAAAGGGTTTAACCAACTCACTTCACAAACCTCTTCGTAAATTGTGCCCTTTTGTTGACGAGGATGGTTTGTTGAGGGTGGGCGGACGGTTAACTCATAACCACTCGCTCGACTATGAGAAGAAGCATCCTATGCTGTTGCCACGTGATCATCGGCTGACGGCGTTGGTGATTCACGAATATCATCACAGGTTTTCACACCCAGGGTTGCAAACCTTGCAAAACCTTATTGTTCAGGACTTTTGGATCCTATCGTCGAAGCGTGCAATTCAGGCCGTTCTCTCATCGTGCGTCAAGTGTTTTCGTGTGTCTCCACGAATGGCCTCACCCCCTCTCATGGGAAATCTACCTTCATTTCGTATAAACCAGTTAAAACCTTTTTCGTCTGCAGCTGTAGATTATGCTGGGCCTTTCACCATTTCATTAGGTAGGGCGAGAGGCAGCAAATCATATCTTTAATATCACTAATATATCGCACAAATATTAAGGTTATTTTTACGTAGGTCATACACAAACATTAAAACTGCAATTGCGACGAGCGAAGCGAGGAGGAGTGTTAGGTATCTTGCGTTCACAACACAACTGACTCGCTGTCAAAACGAAATACAGTGCCAGAGTCACCGATAGGTACGACGACGAGCGAAGCGAGGAGGAGTGTTAGGTATCTTGCGATCACAACACACCCGACTCGCTGTCAAAAACGAAATACAGTGCCAGAGTCACCGATAGGTACGACGACGAGCGAAGCGAGGAGGAGTGTAGGTATCTTGCGATCACAACACACCCGACTCGCTGTCAAAAACGAAATACAGTGCCAGAGTCACCGATAGGTACGACGACGAGCGAAGCGAGGAGGAGTGTTAGGTATCTTGCGATCACAACACACCCGACTCGCCGTCAAAAACGAAACACAGTGCCAGAGTCACCGATAGGTACGACGACGAGCGAAGCGAGGAGGAGTGTTAGGTATCTTGCGATCACAACACACCCGACTCGCTGTCAAAAACGAAATACAGTGCCAGAGTCACCGATAGGTACGACGACGAGCGAAGCGAGGAGGAGTGTTAGGTATCTTGCGATCACAACACACCCGACTCGCTGTCAAAACGAAATACAGTGCCAGAGTCACCGATAGGTACGACGACGAGCGAAGCGAGGAGGAGTGTTAGGTATCTTGCGATCACAACACACCCGCCGCGCTGGGCAAACCGGAATACGGTGCCAGAGTCACCGATAGGTACGACGACGAGCGAAGCGAGGAGGAGTGTTAGGTATCTTGCGATCACAACACACCCGACTCGCTGTCAAAAACGAAATACAGTGCCAGAGTCACCGATAGGTACGACGACGAGCGAAGCGAGGAGGAGTGTTAGGTATCTTGCGATCACAACACACCCGACTCGCTGTCAAAAACGAAATACAGTGCCAGAGTCACCGATAGGTACGACGACGAGCGAAGCGAGGAGGAGTGTTAGGTATCTTGCGATCACAACACACCCGACTCGCTGTCAAAAACGAAATACAGTGCCAGAGTCACCGATAGGTACGACGACGAGCGAAGCGAGGAGGAGTGTTAGGTATCTTGCGATCACAACACACCCGACTCGCTGTCAAAAAAGAAATACAGTCCCAGAGTCACCGTCAGGTACGACGACGAAAACATAAATAAAACATGTAATATAACTCTTCTGATCATATGAGTACAAATGATTGTATGAAATAAGTTTATAAATAAAGAAATTCTTACAGATAACATTATGGGCACAGATACATTCTCAGTGATAACATTATTAGTAAAAAAAAAACGGAATATGAATCGTTATGAATAATGAAGGTAGTAGTACAAATAACGATGAAAAAAATATATGAGAAATAATTTTCGGAGAAATGATGATTATAACTACAAAGCGGTATTATTATAAATATTCGAACAATAAATTGTATATGAGCCAATATGGACCCCCTTCTACGACACCCACGGGAAGATATGGGGTGGTGGTATTCTACTCCGCCGGCACCACACGGCATAAATACAAATATTACGTAAGTAACCAACTATAAATATCCGTGAAATCTAGTTTTTGATAATCGTTTCCTCTTGTCTGTCATTTTGACATTTGTGTTACACGTACAACGGCCAAACGTAAGCACGACTTGAATATATTTTTTTTTTTAATGACAGGCGACCAACGAACAAACGGATTACCTGGTGGTAAGCAATTACCGTCGCCCATGGGCACCCGCAACACCAGGGGAGTCACAAACGCGTTGCCGGCCTTTAAGGGGGGTTGGAGCTCTGGGAACCTTACTCACCATCAGGAACACAACACTACAGACCTGAAAGGTAGCAGTGCTATTATGGCTGTGGTCTTCTTTAAGGAGGAGGTACTTCCCCAGATTCAAGCGTGATGGTCATCGCTGTGCCCTACCTCTCATTGTTGGACGTAGTTTAAGGACATACCCGGGTCCAAATCGTTATTTATTTTATTCTATTCTAGTATTTTGTGCACAAAAGCATCAATTGACTGATACTTACCATGTCGTTTTAACGCCATGTTCCAACTGCCAAACGATTCATCTACCATATATTCGATGTTAACTAGTTCTTCACTTTTTTATAAATCGACTTCTACTTGAATCCCTAATTGTCACATTTGGGAGTTTTCTGATAGTGTCCCAATTAACGTGAAGTGAAAAACGTTTAATTATATCAGTTTTGTGACGATAATTAAGCATGAGCTCTGAATGGAAAATATTTTTTTTCCTTTTTTTACATTGTTAAAGTTTATGAAACGAGCACAAAATCTAAGCATTTATAGAAATTTAGGTAATTTTTAATTATCGTCACAAAACTGACATAGTGAACTTTTTTACAAATCACGCTAATTGGAGACATATGTTTTCTGAAAAGTCCCATTTTTTTATTTTACTATTTGTTGATGTACCGATAGTAAGTTCAACCTGTGTCAGCTTTACTGTCTTCTAAATACGGATTTTGAGATTTATCCCTATGACAGACAGACAGTAATGGAGTAATGGAATTTACTAATTAACAAAAGACGATCATTAATTATGCATTACGTACATAAAGCAAGCTAATTCAAACATCGAAATCTGAATATGTACTAGCTGAATATGTACACAATAGCGACAGAGAAGCATACCGATAGGTACGACGACGAGCGAAGCGAGGAGGAGTGTTAGGTATCTTGCGATCACAACACACCCGACTCGCTGTCAAAAAAGAAATACAGTCCCAGAGTCACCGTCAGGTACGACGACGAAAACATAAATAAAACATGTAATATAACTCTTCTGATCATATGAGTACAAATGATTGTATGAAATAAGTTTATAAATAAAGAAATTCTTACAGATAACATTATGGGCACAGATACATTCTCAGTGATAACATTATTAGTAAAAAAAAACGGAATATGAATCGTTATGAATAATGAAGGTAGTAGTACAAATAACGATGAAAAAAATATATGAGAAATAATTTTCGGAGAAATGATGATTATAACTACAAAGCGGTATTATTATAAATATTCGAACAATAAATTGTATATGAGCCAATATGGACCCCCTTCTACGACACCCACGGGAAGATATGGGGTGGTGGTATTCTACTCCGCCGGCACCACACGGCATAAATACAAATATTACGTAAGTAACCAACTATAAATGTCGGTGAAGTCTAGTTTTTGATAATCGTTTCCTCTTGTCTGTCATTTTGACATTTGTGTTAGTATGAAAGGGACATTGATTAAAATTAGCAGAGCTTGAATATTCTGTTTATTATTTTTTAATCTTCGGCTAGGTTTTACATAATACTTTAATAAAAGTAAAATATAAAAAATACATCTAAAACTTATCAAAACAAAAAAAACATTATAATTAAACCTAGGGTGCCGCCGGCAACGGGGCAGGGCCCAGGCTGCCGGTGGTTAGGGCTGCAGAGAGAGGAACCGCCGGACTATGCGTACCATGTCCAGGATTACCGCTTTCTAAATCTGACCCTTGATCCAACCACAAACACGTAGCAATAATCTCTACTGATTATTATTATTACCACAAGTGCTGTTTGCGTTAACACATGGAGCAATTCGCTACCAGAAATCGTTAAAGCGACTTTTAAGCCGAAACAATATTATTAACAATATTATTATTTACCAGCAATGTAATTTAATAAAGCTTCTAAATCCAAGATCCCAATATGCATAGTGGGAAGCGTAGACGATGTACAGAAGTTCTGCAATTCCTAACTTCCCGTATCTAATAATCCCTAAGGCGTTTCTCTGTTAAGATAGACTAGTTTCAATGTAGTTATAACATTCACGTAAGATAAATTTGATAAATGTGAAAAGGAAATTTTAGTTCTGCTAAAAAATCTAAATATGTGCGATGGACTTTGGAAAAACGGCCAAACGTAAGCACGACTTGAATATATTTTTTTTTTTTATGACATAGGGGGAAAACGATCAGACGGATTGCCTGGTGGTAAGCAATTACCGTCGCCCATGGGCACCCGCAACACCAGGGGAGTCACAAGCGCGTTGCCGGCCTTTAAGGGGGGTTGGAGCTCTGGGAACCTTACTCACCATCAGGAACACAACACTACAGACCTGAAAGGTAGCAGTGCTATTATGGCTGTGGTCTTCTTTAAGGAGGAGGTACTTCCCCAGATTCAAGCGTGATGGTCATCGCTGTGCCCTACCTCTCATTGTTGGACGTAGTTTAAGGACATACCCGGGTCCAAATCGTTATTTATTTTATTCTATTCTAGTATTTTGTGCACAAAAGCATCAATTGAGTGATACTTACCATGTCGTTTTAACGTCATGCTCCAACTGCCAAACGATTCATCTACCATACAATTGATGTTAACTACCTAGTTCTTCACTTTTTTATAAATCGACTTCTGCTTGAATGCCTAATTTTCACATTTGGGAGTTTTCTGATAGTGTCCCAATTTACGTGAAGTGAAAAACGTTTAATTATATCAGTTTTGTGACGATAATTAAGCATGAGCTCTGAATGGAAAATATTTTTTTTTCCTTTTTTACATTGTTAAAGTTTATGAAACGAGCACAAAATCTAAGCATTTATAGAAATTTAAGTAATTATTAATTATTGTCATAAAACTGACATATTTAACTTTTTTTACAAATGACGCTGATTGGAGACATTTCTTTTCTGAAAAGTCCCATTTTTTTATTTCACTATTTGTTGATGTAGCGATAGTAAGTTCAGCCTGTGTCAGCTTTACTGTCTTCTAAATACGGTTTTTGAGATTTGTCCTTGAGACAAACAGACAGTAATGGAGTTTACTAATTAACAAAAGACGATCATTAATTATGCATTACGTACATAAAGCAAGCTAATTCAAACATCGAAATCTGAATATGTGGCTGCGCTGTGGCTGGCTGCTCACAAGAGCGACAGAGAAGCATATCTATAAAAGAAAGTGGGGTTTGTTCAACCGCTTATAACTCGAGAACGGCTGAACCGATTAAAATGATTTTGGATTGGTTGGAATCGTCACAGCCCTGATTGAGACATTAAGTATTAACAAGTAAAAAATCCCGTGATTTCGAAAAATAAATATGACCTCAATTGAATGGTCGCCATTGTGGCCATTATGTTTATTGAATTAAAATCATATATGTTTTAGCTAATTAAAAGCTATCACTACTTGTGTCGCTTTTT
This sequence comes from Grapholita molesta, assembly GCA_022674325.2. Lineage (NCBI taxonomy): Eukaryota > Metazoa > Arthropoda > Insecta > Lepidoptera > Tortricidae > Grapholita > Grapholita molesta. Next base: position 15,665,189 of record CP053129.2, read on the forward strand.
AGGCGGTACAAAGTTCGCCGGGTCAGCTAGTATATTATAAAGAAAAATCTAATTTCATCTTTCGCGAACTTAAAACCTGCGGAACACTTAAAGTAAAAATAGATTTCCCACTGATTCATTTTTCCATAAAAAATAAATGATATCCCGCGATACTGGTTGAAGACTATTCCAGTTTTAATTTCCTGCCTGTCGATATCTTGCCGGAATTATGCGGGTATTAAAAATATACCATTATTATCGGACGACGCTCCCTTAAAATTTGTAATAAGCTCAAAATTATTCGCTCGCAAATATGTTTCGCGAGTTTCTTATCTATATTAATTTGTAAACGTCTTGGATCTTAAAATAGATTTAAAATTGTTATCAGAACGAGATTCTATTAAGATTATTCTATTTTCAGTATTTCATTGCCAAAATTGCCGTTTACACTCGTGATTCCGCGAATGAAATGTAAGACAGAATTCCACTCCATACCTTTTCCATTAGGTACATGTTTCCTCTTTTGTTACCGCAATCCAAAGTATATGGCAGATGGTAAAACAATTTGAAAAACAAACTTTAGGGCAATATTTTTCCAGTTTAAAATGAAGCACATTTTTAAGTAAAACAACAAAACTTTAAAAAGTGGCAATTTTTGAAAATCCTCACTTTCAGTTAACTGTTACCAAATGAAAGAAGATTTTTGTTTTATTTAGTCTATATGACCCTCTTAGTACGGTCAAGTGCAAAACACATACCGAAAGAATCCTTTCATAAATACGTCCTACAACTTTATTTACTGTAGGTACAGTAGTGTTGCTCGGTACATATTTAGAAAACTTTGGCAGTGAACGAATTTCTACACTTGACTGTACGCACGATCAATAAGTTTACCTAAGCACCCTCATTGTATTTACTTTAACTTAATCTTTATATATTTCATAAAGATTTATTTCTCCAACTTAATTCTCACTGAATTTCAGCAACAAGGATTTCGAAGCTTGTTAAAATATGTGCCTTTACACATACGCTCAGCTTCAACGATTGTCTTTCGTCAGTACCATCCATTTTTAACCTTTGTACTTTTAATTTTTCCGAAATATGTTTACGTTTCATTCTGCCGAAAAATAAAAATGTCAGCCACATTTCCAACGTTTTCAACCACTATCAGAGACGAGGTAAGTCATAACGACTGGCAGCTTAACCGCAGTAAGCGTGTGACTTTAAAAGGGAGATCCCTGACTGACACTTTATCGATGGAGTAAATCAAGTGATCACCGACTCAGACACAGAACGCTTCGTTAGAGCTGTTTACTAAGAGACTCAGTGATCAAAGATAATGCTCGGTGACGGAACGGTGACGTATCAGAGGCGAGCCCGTCTGCCGTAACCAATGATGTATTCATAGTTTTCGTACAGAATATGCAACTTGTACCATTATTATTTCAGTCAATTTGGACCAATCGATATTTTTTTTGTTGGGACGAATCGACAATTTTATATCTAGAACGACTGTGACAAAGCATTATATTTAAAAGTACACGGGACCAATTCAGATTACTTACTGGTTAACACGTCATAAATCAAACTATGCATTCAATAATGTGACTCCATAGTGGAAGCAAGGATTCTTAGAAAGAAAACACTATGAATTTGTATTTTAACTTTCGTGAATCATTTGTTACATTTTTATCACAGCCGTTTTACTTGCGATTTTACGTCATGACATGTTTTGGAAAGTCTGTCTGCGTTTTCAAGCACTAAGAGTACCGAAGCCTATGATGCGTATGAACGTGATTGAGATCGTTGTGTTTAATAATAAACCTATGTATCGTCAGTCCTTGCTTTCTTTTATCTCTGGCATTAATATTTGAGCTCCGGTATTGTGCTGTCATGTCAGGCAGTTCCCAAGGCGATAAATAAGGCTTTCAGAATCACTTACGTTGGCGAAACCGTTTTTTCCGAACTTTCTTAAACTTGTTACAAGTTAGAACTTTGATAAACTTTGGTTGTATCAGCGATTTTTTTTGAGATTACTACTCCAGCGACGTCTGCGTAGAATTAGGTTAGGCCTTTTTAGATCATGTTTGGGAACAATCTAAACTAGTTTCCTCGAGGCTCAAACTGCATATCTGATTTGATCTTAATCTATTTAACACAGTGAATTTTCCCTTTTTTCTTTCTAATATACCATAATGTTATCATTATTTCTCCATAAAGATATTATTCAACTGCGCCGCCTACTTTCCTGATACTGCTGTAGTCGTTTGTTTTATTTGTACGCCACCAAACCAGGTCATGCTCCCAAATATTTTCCATTTTAGTTTCCTTAAGCTTAAGGTAACAAATCGCATGAATAACGTTATTGTATTATCCTACACGTGTCAGGAGTATATGTTAACAAATATTTATGAAATGTAAAGCTTTTCGCTCCGTGACACAGATGAGCAACATTTTTGATACAAATGCTCTCATGGCGCCTTATGTTGAAAGCTCTTATTTTTCCTACTATTTGGGTTCTCGGTAGGACTGGAATGTACATTTTGTTTTTGTAGTGTTGCTATTTGAAGAATGTAAACAAAACAATTTCGCCCGACATACCTCAGTGCCTCAAGACGAAAGTCTTCAATCAATGTATATTACCAGTGATGACTTACGGCTCCGAAACGTGGTCTGTCACTATCGGTCTCATCTCATAACTCAAAGTCGCTCAACAAGCTATGGAAAGAGCTATGCTCGGAGTTTCTCTACGTGATCGACTCAGAAATGAGGAGATCCGTAGGCGAACTAAAGTCACCGACATAGCCCCCCGGGTTAGCAAGCTGAAGTGGCTGATGGGGTCAAAAATGCTCGAGTGGAGACCACGGACTAGCAAGCGCATCTTAGGACATTCACTCACAAGATGGACAGACGACCTCATTACGGTCCGGAAGACGCTGGATGCAGGTCCCTTCCAACCGGTACATGTTCAGTGCAGTGTGCGGTACAAGGGGGAGGCCTATGTTCAGCAGTGGACGTCTTATGATGATGATGAAACAAAACAATGCACCATTTTGTCGTTTGTTCACCAAATTTCGGCTGCGCCTTTCAGTTAATCACGTTCACTGCTGGAAAGAAGCCTTCCCCAAAGCGACCCACAAAGACCGACTTTACGTCATCCGCATCAAGTTTCCCGCGATCTGTTCCAGGTCGTCGGTCCACCTTGTGGGTGGTCTGCTCACGCTGCGCCTTCCGGTAGCCACTCGAGAACCTTTACGCCCCAACGACCATCGGTTCTGCATGATCTGTGGACTTATCTACTACTTAATGAACATAGTTCACTTGTGACCAAAGTATTTTTCTGATCTGAATACACTACACATACCTACAGATACTTATTAACACCGACCACCTATTATCCACATACGAAGGTCAACCCACATAACAAGAAATAATCGATGGCCTACCTCACTATCAAAAGGCCGTAAAAGGGTGCAATTTATCTTTCACTTACATCTATATGTACATAATTCCCAAAGTCCGATACAGAATGGCTAATTAATTCAATAGAACAAAGGCATGTGAGAGTAGTTTCTTGTTACTAAAACAAATAAAGCTGAAATATGGATATTTATACACTCGTATTTACTTTGTACGCTATTGACATAACTCAGCAATAGGTACAATACATAGATGACGAATTAAGTCGGAATAATGACCCCACAAAAATTAGTCTTGCGGCATGGCGAGCGTTTTATCTGTACGTTGCGCGGTCAAGACGCGCAATGCATTGCGGTTAGTTGGGATCACACGCAATGAACAGATAAAACGCTTGCCGCGCCGCAATTCGCGCAATGTCGTGGCCGAGCTGTAAGGGCCTCCGCTAGCTGGCGCGGCCGCCCGCCGCGCGGATTAAAATTTATATGGGTTAATCACGTTAGTGCGACATCGAATGAGGGATGTTCGATAGTGCGACATCTCTTTTGTACAACACTAGAAGTCAACGACATGATATTGTGCGACAATACAAGTGTGCGTCAGTATTTATCTGCGAATTTAAACGCATACTTACAATAATACTTATATTCGACAGTTCCTTAATGCGAAGTAAACTAACAGATAGGTAGGTTAGGTTTATTAGGTTGCTTCAGATGCCCGAATAGCAAACTGACCGGAAAAGGAGCCCCGCTGTAGCGACTCTGGGAAAGATAAGTGCGTTTCGACATAAACAATAAATTTATGTATATTTAATAGTCGTATACCGTATTAAATATTAAACATCGCACAAACTATGGTTCGCACAATTGTGCATATCACATAGGCGTGCATTGCCTAAATTTAATTCGCATAAAGAGTAGTTCACACAAATGAAGTGTAGCACAATCGTGTTTGCCCAATCACACTTCGCACGAACAGAGCCCTTTTAACGTAATATTAGTTTACCATCGCGTTGTTTTTCCCATATAAATAACATTATCACTAACGGGTTCGTGACTTTTTTTTACGCCAAAAGTAACTAACACTATAAAAAAAAATTATAGAGTCTCTGATAGTCCTTCAACCGAGCGTGAGGTTTGACGTAAATATGGCAATTTATTTTAGCCAATTCAAACTTTGATGGAACAATGACAACTTTTTTAACAGCGGGTATTTGCTTATTGGATAATATTGGATAATAAATGGGTAGGAGCTTATCCTCCTCTGTAATGTTGGGGTCATATGGGAGCCATTTTTACTGGGAACGAAGTGTTTGTATATTCAGTCGCTGATATAACTACACTTGGTAAATTCTATTGAAAGTTGCAGGGGACGATTTTTGAGAGTCGTGCACTAAAATTTACTATTTGAGAACGAAAATAAAGACACACAAAAATAATCGATACCCACAATTATTAATGTATTTTTCTTTCTTTCTAGTAGTATTCTCATTGCTGAGGGTCGTGATTACAGACGCTTTTAACCACATTCTTCCAGCTATTCCTATCCTGCGCCATTTGCAGACAGGTCTGGACCCTGGGCCCTGCATATGCCTTAACTGTGTCTATCCACCGGGATGGCACTTTTCCTCTACTCCTCATCCCTTCCACGTGACCGACCATTATTAGTACCTCTAGACTGTCTTCGCGCTTAGCCAATGAATGTCTATCATTCATAAAATGTCACGATTCGAGCGTCGAGTCATATTTGGTTTAAAAATAAACAAGTGAGTTTCGCTCTATATTTTTTCATTATTGTCTGTAATTTATAGTATGATAATATTGATAAAATATCCGAATTCTGAAATTGTCGATACAAATAATAACGAATTACAGTCGACAGCAAAAATTGCTAAGCGGGCGAGGTGTTCCAAATGAGATGAAGACGACTTTATTGGTAAGAGAATAAGAGTGTGTCAAGATCATAATGAGCACCTGGGGCCTATTTCTATAACTATAACTTGTAATACAAGTAGAAAAGTCTACTAACAACGGTACCCTTACCATGAGTTGTGACTGAAAGTGTGACTGAAACTTGAAGTGAAAACTTCAAGTTTACGAGAACGAGTATCGAGTTTACTATCAGAGCCCTGAGTGTAAGTTTTTAACGTAACTTTACGTCACGAACGCGTTTGCGTTTCCCATATAAATAACATTATCACTTACGCGTTCGTAAACCGTTTTTTACATTAAAACAAACTTACACTATAGAGCCTCTGTGCATCTCGTTCGCACTAAAAGAGTACAAGCGAGATGCACAGATGGTAAACTCGATACTCGTTATCGAAAACCTCAATGTGAGGGTGATGGTGTCAAAAAGTGGTTCCGCTTGTTTAACAAGTTATAAGTATTCGTTAAATAGGCCCCTGGAGCTAGTAGCAACTTCTGCTGATGACTGTACCGGTAATTATAGCGGTATGTGCGGTTATTGTTAATTAATTTCATAATGATCGCATTCATAATGTAAATAGTTGAATGCCTATTTAAATCATGTTAAAATTAAAAAATATTATTAATTTATCATTCATACGTCAATTTATTCCTTTATCTACACTAATCTAGAGGTATATCTACATTAATATTATAAAGGCGAATGTTTGTTACCTCTTCGCGTCTAAACAGCTAGAGCGATTTTAATAAAATTTGGTGGGAGTTAGCTGGAACCCCGGATTAACACATAGGCTACGATTTTTTTCCTAATAAACCGCGGGTAACACCGCGGGGCACAGCGAGTTACAAATAATGTTTATTTTTTTCGTTTAGCCTCCAGTTTCAATGGCAAAAAAGGATAGCTTAAATGTCTGTCAAGCAAAAGAACTTTCTGTATTGAATAGTGCTAACATAATATTTTGTAGCTAACTTTAATGAGAATGCGTAATATTAATAATGCATTTAACATATTATGTTTTACTTATAAGTAAAATAAAGTACAATACGGGAGCTATATATAATAATTATCTGCAACCTACTTGGGTATTAGATGCGTTTACTTTATTCCTTAAAGTACCCAAAATATTACCTATCACATATGTATCACAAACATACCTATTACATATGTATAACGATCATTCCGAGCAATAATTTATTATATTTCAATAAAACGTATAAATATTTTTTAATTATTTAACCTTATATTGACAAAACCGCCATCTATATTATAATTATAGAACTTAGTACACGATGATAAGCGCGCAGTGCATACGTGTACGCGATGTAGCTTATAGTTAGTTGCATTAGTTAGCGTAACGTCCGCTAGATGGCACTTATTTTAATCTTTGAATTGCGATGAATATTATAACTTTTTAAGTTCTGGCTGGAAAAATTATGAAAAAGTGGTGTTTTGTTCTAAGTTTATTTTTTTTTGTCTATAGAATAACTAACACATTATTTCTTTTGTTTCAGATGTCGGCGTCAGACTCGCGATCGAATAATTCCAAGCATTTAGTCAATATCTAAAGTTCCTAAAGTCCGTAAGCTAAGTTAGAATAAAAAATGTATAGTTCCAACGAATTTCTGCAAAGTGCCGGCGTCAGCCGACAAATGCAGGCGACTGGCGAAGCTCCGTCGCAGAAAACTAGCATGAAGCGGCGCTCCTGCGAAGTGCCATTAGGAGACATTTCTTATAACAACTTTAAAGTGTCTTTAGGAGACATTACTAATGCCAATGAAGACCCAAACTTTGACTGTAGGTCTCTCCGATCAGTCCGGTCTGAAAACGCTCGGTCGTGTTACTACAGACCTATAGATAGCCGAAGTGTGAAGAACTTCAGGTCGTCTCTTGCGGATTTATCTACTTTTTCACTATCGAGACCTCCTAGCTATGATCAGTTATCGAGGAGGTCTATGGTGGAAGGTCCAGAGCTGGGGATTACGTCGAGCATTGAAGGGGTGCTGTGGTCGGATGAAGAAGAGAACGAATATTTCTACCATGAGAATATCACGTCTGCGTGGAATCAAGGTAAGACTCATTTGGATTTGTTAATATAAGCATAGTAAGAAATATGATATATTAGCTTAAGATCAGCCCTCGCTAAACACATTATATCGTCACAACTTAGAAAAAGATTTGCTGTCTCACACATTTACAAAATTTAGTATACTTCCAAGCATTCGATTAAAAGAACCAGTCAAAATATTGGCACATACGAGGTTGTCGCCATAATTACTGCATAAAATATAAGTTTAATTAAATAACGATTTTAAATTCATATTGCTCATATTTGAAAACATAATTTCTTCGTTTCTGAGCGAATTTTAAGTAACCCAGTCGGGGTTACGTTACGACTCTCAAAAAATGTCAGCATAAATTTATTTTATGTGTGCTATATTTTATCTTGTCATGCGTAGATGAGATGCGAATTTATTTTAAAATGTATGCACAGCAACATTAAAATCAAAACAGATCAACTATGCATTCATACGGCAAGTTGATTGACCTCTGTGTGTCTGTCATAGTAAAAGATCAATGTCTTATAAATAGTCATCAAGTAACCACAACTCAGGACATTTCGAAATAATATTATTAGGTACTCTACCCAAACTTAAAATGCTCTAAACACCTTAATGTAATTCGCCATTTTGTTTTTATTCTGTTTTTATACTACCTATACGTATTTTTAGCATTGTGGCTGGGTTTTATTAAAAATATGCTTCATTAATCTGCGAATAGGTACAGTCAAGTGCAAAAATACGTACCGAAAGAATCCTTTCATAAATACGTCCTACAACCTTATTTACTGTATAATAGAGTTGGTCGGATAATATTTTTGAAACTTTGGCAGTGAACGAATTTTTACACTTGACTATACACGCACAACAAGGCACGTGATAAAAAATACATGTAAATTAGTAAATAATATAATTTTTATGCCCTTGCTTTTATTTTTCCTATATATTAAAAATAAAATTAGAAAATGTGTTTCTTACATATTTATTTCAGTAACCACAGTAGTAAAAAGTCACCAAACACGAGAAAGGAGTGAATAACTTTAACGTCATTGATTGCGATATAAATTTGACATTAAGGACTATTGTATTTGGCTGTTTCATTATTTCACTCGGTACCTCGGTAGCCACATGTCCATTAACTACCTCACAAGAAGGTAACCCTAACAAGCATTACATAATTACCACCGTAATGCAGCCATTCAAACCTCATGAATACCATTGGGATCATTACCGACGCATTAACTACCTACTTGTCTTCATCCAGCTTACACAAAAAGGATTAACTTGCTAATATGTTTACGTCACTTACGTCGTTTTTTGCAAGCTAACTCTCAAGTAGTGATGGATGGGATGTGATGATATATCAGTAGCCTTTAAGTTGTATTAAATCTATTTTAAGGCATCTCATTTGTTGATTGAAAAATGTACTGTAATTTATTATTAAGCGCGCATTTTTTTTTTTGGTCCGTATTTAGTCAAAATAATGTTTTATTGGAATTCGGAGAATCCAAAAACTATTATTACACGGCGAGTACATAGAACTAAATTCTATGAACTCCTTCAGTTATATAACATTTTTAGGGCTTTTTATATTTATAATTCATTAATTTTCTTCTAAATACGGGCTACCTACTCCGACTCTAGTGTAATTTTACCCGACTGTCGAAAAACCAATACGGGTAGGTACGTATATTATTCCATGTAAAAGATTACATATTTTTTGCATTCAAAGAAGTCTGAATTAACCTACAATTTCGTGGTTTCTTTTATTTTGTCGGTTGACCGCAGTACAAGACTTCGTTTCGATTTTGTTTTGTGGTTTTTCGTTTCAAAAATTGCAACGTCGAAGACAAAATTGTCTGACTTACGCCCCGACTTTTTGCTTCCATATAAAATTTTACCTTTATCACCTTCCTTATAATTATTGATAAATTTCTAACAATAAAGATCTCACTTCAGTGGCAGTGGGCAGGGCATATTTCCAGTTGAACGGATGACCTATAGGGCTAAAAATTCCTCGACTGTCGACCACTCCCGTAAAACGCGGTGTGGATCACAAGATGGTCAGTCAAGGTCGCTTGAATCTGGAGGTTATCAGTGCAGGACCAGTGTTTAAGCGATCCCAGGGGAGCCCTAAGTCCAACATGAAGATCACTTATCAAATTCCGCCCGTTTTTAAGGTTCAAGGATTCTTGTAAACGGGATATGGAGTCTTTCCACATAAATGTAGACGGTTGGGAAAAGCGCGCAGATATGAGACAAGAATGGCGCCGTGACATATAAGAAGGAATGACGGAGCACGACAAAGCCTGGTTAGGTAACCTGCGGCAGAAGAGGGTTCGCTGCCGCACTGCTCCACTTCCTGATTCACGCTTCACCTGTGACAAGTGTGGCAGGAGATGTCGTGCTGCCATCGAACTACTAAGTCATCACTCATCGGAGACGTTGTCTCGGATCTATCAATTGACTGTGTTATCTGTAGATGGACATCTGTCAGAATGTCGTGGCCAATGAGTGAGTATCATTTCATGAGTAGAGAATTCTCGTTGTCTTTTGCAATTGTTTAAAGCTCTTTAACTATCTACTATTATCTATTTAATACTTTTAGTAAACTACACAGAAATGCTTTACTTTGCTCGGATGTATAACAAATTCATGTAAGGTAGAAAGGCACTGTCCACATAATAGCAAACTGACATTTGACAAGCTAGCTAGCTCACCTGCAAAGTTAGTAGCACTAGCCTCAATTAAGACCTTATCTTAACGATCTGCATCGCTGATTGAGTGTGCCATCGATCGCTGTGCTGATTTCTCTTAATGACTTGTATCAATCTATCTTTAGGTATAGGGTACTGGGGAGTACGAACGAAATTCCGAGCTGAACGAAAAAAATGTCGATGGTCCTTCCAACAGTTATCTCAGCCAGATTTCAAAGTTAGCTATTTAGAGGCTTTCCCTAAGGACTAAAGGGTAGGCAACACGCAAATGAATTCTCGGGAGTTGCAGGCATCGATAGGCTGCGGTAACTGCTTACCATCAGACAGGCCGTATGCTTGTTTGCCACCGACGTTGTTTAAAAAAGTAAAACAGGGGTTAAAATATTAAGATCATCGTATCATAATCAGCCAAAAGACGTACACTGCTAGTTAAAGGCCTCCTCCAATGAACTCCACGGTGACTTGTCGTGTACCGTCCTGGTTCGACGATTAGCGACCTTGTCAACATTTTACTGTACAACACTTTTTCTTCTGTTTCTTTTCTGCTTTTTATTTTGTTGGAACATACCTTTGATTAACTTGCTGTTTTCATATGGGATTCGTTTTTGAGTTCGTATTATTCTTTATTAAATCACCATTCATTATTTAATTGTTCTTTATTTATTTTTGTTGTTACATATTTGTCACTTTTATACTATTACGAGTATAAGGTTATTTTCAAAATGTTTTAATTAAATACAGAGTTGCGGGGGCCCATTTTTGAGCTTTGAGTACTCGAATCGTGACATTTTCAACTCTGTCAGAAACGAAGCAAAGACATTTTGGAAACATGAATGATATAAATTAATAATTGGGCATCGAAATTATATATATATGTACATTTTGTTCAAAAATAATGGTGTGCGCGATTATTTTCGTCCTAAAGTTTTTTGAATTTGAGTGCAATCGTCTCAAAAATCGGCCTAACAAAAGGCACACGTCCCCACCACTACATGCATACATTTTTCAAACCTAACAGGGTTTTAAGTCTTTATAAGGCGTAGGGAATATATTTCCCACCATTATTTGAACTTTATTCCAAAGTAATAGGGTTCCGTTTTGCGTAATTTTTGACACCCTTATGCCCTTTAAAGGGTTAAGGTCCATGTTCATTCATCTAGCGCTCTCAATGAGAAAGCTAATGACAGGTTATGAGACTTATGGGCCATTAGTTGAATATAACTTCCATCTTCTAATCAGATATAAAATCAAACGTTAATTAAAACACAGTTAATATGTAGTATTAGTGAAGTTGTTAATCGAATCGCTCAAGGATTATTAAAGTCTAGAAACCTAGTTCCAATAATAAACCGGCCTACTGTATATTGGGCCATACTTCTTCAGTTTTGCGAAAACGAAACTAGGTCTTATTGGGACTAGTCAGGTTTCTTCACGATAATGTCCTTCACCGAAAAGCGACTGGTAAATACCAAATGATATTATGTCGTGCGTAAGTTTCGAAAAACTCATTGGTACGAACCGGGGTTTGAAGCTGTGACCTACGGATTGCAAGTCGCACGCCCTTACTGCTAGGCCACCAGTGTACAGTAAAAAAAGGTAATTATGTGGCGCAGCGCCATGCTATGGATACATGTTGACTTATTCTGACAACGAGACGTTTCCATACCTATAACCAGTATATTTGAGATGTAATCTCCAATTCTGTAATCAAGCTGGATTTTACTACAACCTTAATGCTAAGTAAAACATACAAAATGAGACGTTAACTACAAAAAGGGAACTTATTGTCGATGGCACTTACACTGAACCGCATTGAGTTTGTTTTGCGTCATCTTGAAAGATCACATAATAAGGTCCCTTTTCAAACATAATGTCACAAATGTATTCACATATTTTCGTTCAGTCGGCACGGCTGTGGATAGGATTCTCGAAATTCTATGCGTATTTTCGCCATGAGAATATTTTTCCATCATATGGAATGTAACCAAAACGTGGCCGTGAGAAAAATTCTTAAAAACTCTTAGCAGGATGTTACCCTTAAAAAAGCTATTATAGCACTAAGTATGAATTAAGTATTTAAAAAATCAAAATTCGAAATTCGTTTATTTTTTCATTAGTTGTACGGGTTTTAGAAAAAAAAACTCAAAATTAGAATAATAACATTAATATAAAGTAAGGTATTCCCGAAAAGATATAATTTGGGTCTTTTTAAGGCAAGAGTGAATAGGCAGTTACTGAACTAGCGTGTTACACCCTCGACCTCGTCCACACTTTACCATCAGGTGTGACTGAGGTCACAAATGCAAAAGTTTTATAATTATTACGTTCAGTTCATATTACACTTATTATACAATAAGTCTGTTGCTTAGCCAATCAATTATCTATTTATAAGTTGTACCTATGCACATAAAGTGAAAATGAAAATGCTAATAAGTAGCAATTTTGAAGTTGTCATTAAACATTACTCGCCATCGTATACTTCACTTAACAAACCGCATAGCTTCTAAATACAAATACTTAAATACATTGGAAACACCCCTGATTCAGAAACAAATACCTGTTCTCATCAAAGAAATAACTGCCTTTACTGGAATTTAAACCCGGGACTATTGGCTTCAAAGGCAGGGTCACTGCCCACTAGGGCAGAACTGTAAAATATCCAGCTAAAAATTTCCCATAATAACATCCAAGTTACAAGCAAAGCAAGAAAAATAACTTACAAACTATTCATAGCTTAAAGTACCAGACACAATTCGTGGCCTATTGGTATTTACCTCCATATATTTACATGAAACGCTTCGTTTCTCTATGCAATTTGTAATTGACATCTTTACCCACGCTTAACCCTCCCGAGGTCAAGAAAAGCAAAGTTACAACATTATACGGCGAGCACTTTCCTCGCGTGTAATGCCTGTGCCCACTAAATCTCTGCTCAATTTGTCTGGACACGGTGTAGGTTGTACTATGTAGTAAATCTAGTAACTTTTCGATACGTTCGGATACTAAACAGCGAGAATGTAAACCAATTAAACACAATATTAATATAACAGACCTGCTATTATTAGAACCAAAAATATTCCAATCCCTTCCAATGACCATATTGATCAAGTAAACGGCCAACCAAGTAAGCTCAGGCTAACTGTGTTAATAATCACCACTGTGAACTCGTCTTAAAAAGTGTCTCCCACACAATTTTGTCTCGGCAGCCTCAATAGCATTCTAGAAGGATAATATAATATGACAGCTTTAAAAAACAATGAGCTTACCTTTTTGTTGCAAATTTCTAACCTGCTTGACATAATATTTCCTCTTACCGCTCGCTCGCCTTTCATCCTAGGTATTCTGTTGTGTTATTATTAGTTAAACGAACCTTGATCGTGCATATTTTTTATGATATAGGAGGCAAACGAGCAGACGAATTACCTGATGGTAAGCAACTACCGCCGCCCATGGACACTCGCAACACCAGAGGAGTCACAAGTATTAGTATAGAAATTATTTTGATGTTAGCAGATAAAGTGCCAACTTAAAAACTTCTGATGCAGATGAGATTTAATTAACGACTGCAAAGCATAACCAATCAGAATTAGTCTCTTCAGTTCACTATACCCACCTCTATCGCTCTTGTTCCAGTAACCATTGGCGGAGAAGCGTTATTTCGAATTCCAAATTCAAAATGTCGTTTTCCATTCGAAGGACCAGCTCCGCTGTTATCCGAACGCCACACAGACCGGTAGCCGCTGTGCTAGCTTTCCAACGGCCAGCTATAAATAATAACGTTCACACGAGGTATTTAAATAAATACGTATCAACTTTCCCGCCCGACAGTGTGTGGTGGTAATTACAACGGGTGACATTAGAAGTCCCTTTTCACTTGTAAACTGGGAATGTCACTCGCGGAACGGACAAGAAATAAGTTGATCCTTGTTTACTTTCTTAACACTTTCTTGGTAAGAGTGAGTGTACAACAATGTTTTATTTAACTCGACTTGAAATACTTGCGACGGAAAATGTATGAAAAAAAAAAAATTGTAACATGTACCATTAATTTTCGTTGGCCATTTGAAAAACAAATACCTACCTAGTATTTGTTTTTTTTTTTTTTATCGGCTACTAATTGCGCAGTGTTTTTCTTTTGACTGAATTTAGCTGTTCTCGGCATCTTAACACGTTCGCTGCGTTATTAGGTCGATCGACCTTTAAACAAGTATGGTTAACTTCTATGTTAACTAACTGCCGCAGCGAAGGTATAAAGGTTAAATATTTAGAAAAATACAAAGAAGTTGTTAGGACGTGTGGATTTTGTGGAAAGGATCTTCGTTCTTCTTACTATACATACCATGCCCTAATGGATAATCCCAAGCCCAGAGAATTGACAGCATTTTCACATCATATTATCTTCGGTTTTGGCGATAATTATTCGAGCGTTTCTTAAAATTTTTGCCTCTTTTCTCGACTTCAAATACTTTGGTAAATTTTATGTTTTTCTTGTCCAAATCGCGAGCTGATTCGATTTATGCAAGAAAAAAATGTGTCCAAAGATTTTTTCCTATTGTGTTACCTTTTTCTATATATTTTCTATGGAGGTAACATAATACGAAGTTCAAAATGTATGTAATTTATTGGAACATATTTTTCTATTGCATAAATCGAATCAGCTGGTGATTTTGACCAGAAAAACATAAAACTTACCAAAAATTATAGGTTGAGAAAAGTGGCAAAATTTAAAGAAACGCTCATTCATGATATAAAACAACTGAAACGGATTATATCGCGTTTACTAAATCAGTAGACTTATAGCCTCAAAGTTTGCTCAATCAACAAAGTAAATTTCGACGACACGCGACCTCAGTTAAAAGGAAAATCACAATTATTCATTTTTGTTATCACGTAAGTAACTTTATCTCATTATCTCGAACGGCAAAGTGAAAGTGACACGGATGTCGTTTTATTTTACTTCATTTTTATTAATTAAGCATCGACGCCATTTGTCTTCGATGACAGATTGTCGGGATTTCGAAACTTAACGAAATAATTGTCAGCTTGATTCGTAAACGTCTTAATTACTGTGAACATGTCATGAACTTATATCGTTACGGTATTGGGTCGGTCAATTATTTTCAACCAAAAGACGGCTGAAACTCGAGACCTCGGATCTGCCTTGACTTATACTAAATGCGAATGATATTTTGGGTAACATTACATCATTCATGTACATAGTACATTCAGCATCGAATAGTTAGGAGTGATCAAAGTAGTCGTATATATCGGTACAATTATATATAAGGCCATTATTGTGTTAATCATAATCATATTTTATTTGCTTGTAAAACGTAAGTAAATACAAAAAATGTTCCATATATGTATACATTGCGTACCGCTAAGTTCATGCCTTAAAGCGTCTAAGACGAGACAGTGAAACTTAACCTAGAACACTAAAAAATAAATAAAAAAATATGCATAACATGACTCATACATACATCATGCATTTGTTATGCTGGATAATAATATCACTCTAAATATATTTTTCCTAACTAGTGCGTAAAAAGTGCACTTTGCGCACGCTTCACGTGCGTAAAATTCACTTTTAAGGACACTTGTTATGAAAAATTGGGTTCGATACTCGTGTAAAAACTTCTTTAAGACTCGGGTGATTGTCACCCTCGTTTCACTCGGGCTCCAACTTTTACCCTCGTCGAAATTTCGCTAGTATCGAAATGTACTATAAGAAAATATTTTATAAAGGTACATTACTTTAAAATACCCTGATAAACCGATTTTTGCAAGAATTCGATTATTAATTTAATTGCTAGTAATTATGTATATGAAGTTTTCGGTAGTCGTGAGGTTTTTCGATTTGCATCCATGTTTAATTACCTACAAAATGAAATTTACATACATGACACTAGCTATGTAAACTTGCGAAGACAGATACACAAACCATTACTCGTACTTTCATTGTTATTTAGTACAATTTGTACGTACATAACTGGAAATAAATAAACACTCGTACATTTATTAATATTATCTTATTTATATTTTATAAAGTAATAGATTTCATCTTCAAAAAACACGCCATTAACTTTTCTTTAGTTGTGTTATCATGGTTGATGAGATAGATTTTTTTTAATTAACGACTCAGTAAAGTAAGAAAGGTATCGTATATTTTAAGTATTTCTTAACCAATATTATCGTCAGTATATTAGGGGCTACTGAACATTTTGACTAAGCCTTTGAGTGAGTGACCCATTTGGTTTAATCCGGCTACATTGTAACAGGTAACTAAGAGATTCTAGGCTCTAGAGTTAAGAGCGAAATAGGCCTAGGGCACTAACTTAGGGTGCCTAATTCTAAGAATAGGAGAATACTCAATATCATACTAAAGCGATTCCCATATGTTTTTAGGGAAACTGGATTCTATAACTATCTGTCAAGTCTTCATTAGCGTGCAATATAAGACATCCTGTCCTATAAGTTTATGTAAACAATAAAAATAAATTGAGGAAATGTAATCCAAGTATTCAATAAAGGAAATGGTATGTCGAGTAGAATCGGTTCTTGAAACAACATGTCGATAAAACTATGGCGAAACAATCGCTTGCTCAACTGCGCACACCGAAATAAATAAATTACCAGGGCTGTAATTGCAATAGCAATAATTATTTGTTTTATAAATAAATAAAATAAATAATATTACAGAAAATTCCTACACAAATTGACTGAGCCCCACTGTAAGCTCAGGAAGGCTTGTGTTGTGGGTACTCAGCCAATGATATAATATACAAATATAAAGGGGGCGCCGAGCTTTTCGCGCTAGT
This sequence comes from Grapholita molesta, assembly GCA_022674325.2. Taxonomy (NCBI): domain Eukaryota; kingdom Metazoa; phylum Arthropoda; class Insecta; order Lepidoptera; family Tortricidae; genus Grapholita; species Grapholita molesta. Next base: position 15,682,106 of record CP053129.2, read on the forward strand.
CGATACAATTTAATCATGGCGGGTCTGGTAAGGATGAGCGTGCCGCTCGCGAATTTAGAAATTTTCATTAATATTATCAAAAAAGTGTTATTTTTTACAAATGTAAGACTTAATATACGTTATAGAAAATAAGTAGTTTGTTACTTATTAATAAAAAACATATGACTTTCAGTTGAGTATTTGCAACGTATTAAGTGAAGCCTATCTTTCTTAGATGTCACTATGGATGTAATTTTCGAATCGTATGATTTATTTAGTTAATCCTTAAATAGGTAACTTGTGACGCATAAAGACTAACATTAAGGATTAACTATTAAAAGTTATGTAACAAACGAAATTCTGCTGTCATATCTTCGGTGCAGCCTTAAATACATAGAAAACACCCACGACTCAGGAACAAATATCTGTGCTCATCACACAAATAAATGCCCTTACTGGGATATGAATTTGAACCCACTAGTCAAACCTCTCGTTGTGTTAGCATTAAGATAGAATTTCTGAAAATATTGTGTTTCACTTGGCGTGAAAGTTTGTTTTCAACTCAGCAGCTCGAACATGCCTACTTTCCTCACTCCAGGGAGTGAGGAAAGTGCGACTTTCCTCACTGTCAGAGAGTGAAGAAAGTTGCTACTTTCGTCACTCCAGGGAGTGAGACAAAGTAGCTTTTTAATTAACGACCGGTCTGGCCTAGTAGGTAATGACCCTGCCTAAGAAGCCGGTGGTCCCGGGTTCGAATCCCAGTCAGGCCATTTATTTGTGCCATGAGCACAGTTTGTTCCTAAGTCATGGGTGTTTTCTATGTATTTAAGTATTTATATGTATCTATTTATTATAATAGGACATAATGGACTCCTTTAACACCACTACCACGTTCGGACCCTCACAAATTAATCAAATGTTATAATTTTGAAATGTACATATATTTTAAAATGAAAAATATTTAAACAAAATATTAAGTAATGAAGCCAGTGCAGTTGCAGATAAAACACTTAAATGAATGTGGTTAACTTGATGTTAATTTTTTTACAAGATTTTATTTAACTTGATGTATGTATTTGTATATTTATCTGGATGGAATCTTGCAACTCAATTTTGAAGCAGACATCTTTAACCGATTGAGCTGAAATTTAGCAGACAAATTTATGTAATTTCGGTTACAATGCAATATTATGGTACCACTGATCTGATCTGATGCTGGAGTCAGAAGGTAGCAAAGGAACTCCTAAAATACACAAGATAAACCCGTGGTGTCTTAGGCTCATTAGAATCCTTTCGAAGAGTAGATGACGATTGTGAAAAAAAGTACAGTCGGCAATAAAAGCTTGTACTAAAATGACATTTTTGGCAACTTATTTAACCTTTAATATGTTCTCACTACTGAGGTGAAAAGTTGTATGTGTCACACTAGAGTAAAGTTATTTTACATCTCGTGTTTTTGAGTGCCTCGCTACGCTCAAGATTCTAGCACTAGAATCACTCGCTACGCTCGTGATTCAATTATAGAATCTTTCGCTTACTCGGGACTCAAAATAAACACTCGCAAGAAAAAACAACTTTCCTCTCTTGTTGCACAAATAACTATTCCCTTTCTTGCATTGGGAGCATGGAACAAACGAGACATGAAACGCAATGTAAATTCAAAGTTGCGTACAGCGCCATCTATGGATAAATTTTGAGTTATTTTGACAGCGATCTCTGTAGAACTAGTATAGCTATACGAATTGCTGTTAAACGCGATAGATGTCGCTAAAGTGTTAGCCAGTATGCGGGGAACGCGGTTTTGCTTAAACATTATCATTTAGGGTTTCTTTTCGTATGTTCGTGGTTGAACTATTTTTTAATAATTAATATTAGTACGAGTGTGGATCAAATGGGACTATTATGGAGAACTTAGAAAAAAGGACTGTATATACGAAGAAGTATTGTATACAACGTAGACAAAGTCACAGATATAGCTTATAAATCACAAAATGGTATTTTAACGCGCACAAGATACCAGATGCGTCTATGTGAGGAAGTCTCACCCAAATATTTATTCTTTCTTTTTTTTTTTTTTTTTTATAAATGATAGGTTAGCATTTGGCCCCAATCTCACCTGATGGTAAGTGACGATGAGGCCGACGATGGAACATGCTTACCCAGCAAGTGCTTATTCACTCTCGACTTGAAGATACCCAGGTTGTATTGCTCCGGGAAAAGATCAGCTGGAAGAGAATTCCACTCCTAGCTGTGCGAATCAGAAAAGTAGAAGCAAAGCGCTTTGTTCTGGTGGAAGGAATATCCACAACATAGGGATGGAATCTCAACGCACGCCTCGTCCCATAATATTTAAATGGAGATGGTGGAATGAGTTCATACAAACCACTCGCACACTCGCCGAAATGTATCCTATAAAATACCGATAGGCATGCGACTTTCCTTCGGTGTTCGAGGCTTTGCAGCTTTGCCCCACCAGATCAGGATCGTCAATGAGCTTCTTGGCACGTTTATCTATTGAATCTAAGGCAGCAAGTTGGTACTTCGCGGATCCATCCCAAAGGTGGCAGCAGTACTCCATACACGACCGGACCTGCGCTTGGTAAAGCTGCAGAAGCTGTTTAGGTGTAAAGTACCGCCGCACCTTGGAAAGAATTCCAAGTTTCTTGGCTGCAGTTTTAGCCAAAGCTTCAATATAGTGTCCGAAGTTCAAATTGGATGATAAGCTCATTCCAAGAAGTTCCAGGTGATCAGAAATGGGTACGGATACACCCCGGAAAGTTGGAGTCAGTTCAAAAGGACTCCGTTTAGTGGAGAACAGACAGGCCTGTGTCTTAGTGGCATTGAACTTGACTAGGTTGGCTTCTCCCCAGTCGGTTACTGCCTCGAGAGCCAAATTCAATCGATCCACCATGCTCTCACGACAAGACTGGACTTCATCCCTTTTGGCCTTCGCACTGGACAAGTACCTATCTACAACCGTGCTGTCATCAGCGTACCCAATAATTCCCGGGACTAGCAAATCGTTGATGTGCAGCAGAAATAAGGTTGCAGATAAAACAGATCCCTGCGGAACACCGGCATCAATATCCCGTTGGTCGGAAGTACACCCATCTACGACCACGCGAATCGATCGCCCTCTCAGGAAATCTGCAATCCAGTTGCACAGGCCAAAAGGAATTCCATATGCTGGAAGCTTGCCAACTAGACTGGCGTGCCAGACCCTGTCAAAAGCCTTGGAGATATCAAGGGACACAGCAAGAGCTTCGCCATAACCCTCGATAGCCTCGCTCCAAAGATGAGTGACATAGGCTAGAAGATCACCAGTCGACCGCCCAGAACGGAACCCAAATTGGCGATCGCTGAGTAAATCGTTGTCTTCTAGGTATCTTAAGAGGCGTTTGTTCAGTACACGCTCCATAGTCTTACAGAGTATGGAGGTGACCGAGATCGGACGATAGTTGGCTGGGTCTGCCCGACTGCCCTTCTTGGGTACAGGCTGCACATTGGCAAGCTTCCAGCCCGAGGGAACGACTTCAGCAGCGAGTGAGAGGCGATAGAGGCGAGTCAAAACCGGAGACAATTCGGCTGCACAGTTTCGCAGGACAATGGCTGGAATTCCATCTGGACCGCTAGCCTTGTTCACGTCCAGATTCCGCAGGATTTTTAGCACTTCCTTTTGGCGTATATGAACCACGCCCATAGAGCAGTCCACTTGCGGGAGAATAGGCGGTGTTTTTCCTGCGGAATCTAATCGTGAATTCGCAGCAAATAGCGAGGCAAACAAATTAGCCTTCGCGTCAGCAGTATGCGCTAGCGAACCATCAGGCTTCATCAAAGGTGGCAGTGATGGTCGACAAAAATTCGCTTCAGTCGCCTTAGCCAGGGACCAAAAGCCTTACTTCCAGGCGGATAAGAGGCGAGTTTAGCCCCGATATGGCATATGTGGGCGAAGCGTGCCTTGCGAAACTGCTTTTTTACAGACTTAGCGGCCTTATTGTAGGCTTTCTTCAGCTTACGAGCATTGGGTGCTTTGCGCTTGCGAGCATTAACCCAAGCCAGGTACGCTGCCTGCTTAAGTGCCTCAGCACGGTCACACTCAGCATTGTACCACCGGCGAGCATCAAAACCGGTCGAGACATCAGAGAAGGGAATATAGTATTCCATACCCTGCCGGATGACATCAGCTACAGCGCTAGCACAGCTCGAAGGATCATGGGAAGAAAAGCACGAGGCACGCCAAGGATAAGACGCAAAAAAGTGACGCATCTCATCCCAATCTGCTGACCTGTATCGCCACACCCGTCTCGTACCCTAGGGCCCTGATCTGGTGGGGAATATACGGATACAGCCTTAACCAGACAGTGATCGGAGGTACCCAAAGGGGCTGTTACTGCCACCGAATATTTGTCTGGATCAGTAGTCAGCAGAAGGTCAAGGCAGTTTGGTGTATGGGACTCGACATCGGGTACCCTAGTGGCGCAGTTTACCAACTGGGAGAGATTTAGCGTTAAAGCAAATTTGTGAGCCTCTCTTCCAGCATGGTCGGTTAATTGGTATGGGAACAGCCATTCTTGGTGGTGAGCATTAAAGTCCCCCAATATAACTAACTCCGCCGCAGGATACCTAATCTGAGCCTCATCGACTGCCTCACTGAGATAACTGAAAAGCCTTGTTGTCTCCTGATCTCCACTATGCGAACGGTAAATACATGCATAGACAATTTGTGCAACTCCCGTGTCCACCCAAATCCACACAACAGAGAGGCTGGAATCTTCAAGATTTTGGAGACGTTTGATACAGATATCATCGCGAGCATACACACAAACCCCGGCGCGAGGAAGAAACCTGTGCTCGAGAGTATACCCAGGGTAGTTGAGGTATGCCGCATCATCCGGAGATCTGATCTGCGTCTCGGTGAGGAACAGCAGTTGCGGTTTTGCAGTCTCAAGGTGGTGGTGGACCGCAGTGATATTTGAGTGCAGACCTCGTATGTTAGTGAGGTGCACTTTAAGTGGGAGGGAGTGCAACCGCTGTTTAACTTTTTTCCTTTTATTGTATACCATTAAATTTGTGCGTGGAAGTGGAGAGCGAATAAGCAGGTGAATGTAAGTGGAGCAAGGCAATTCCGCCATTATGACCCACCGTATGTCTTTGCGCGCCACACACAAAGACGGCTGACCCGGAGACCGCGGGGACGCCCGAACCCCCCCTGAATGGTCACCTGGCCCTCCCATCCGGTCGCCAACCGGCAAGGTGAAGCCATCCCGGGATTTTTCGCTAGTTGGCGGGGCAGCCTTTCAAGGGTGGCTTTCCCTTTACTTGGGCCCCTACTAACTGCGGTCGGCCAGCGGAGCACCGTGCTTCGGATCCCGCTGAGCTCCAGAATCAGACGCTAAGGTGTGGCACACAAAGACAAAGGCAACGGTATCCAAGGCAATCGCAACTGCTCGGACACATCCACCTAGAGGCAACCTCAGACTAGGTGCCGGAACACGGAATCCGTTTGGCGGCACGACTTAGTCTGAGGGGTGGTAACTCAGCCACGGCCGAAGCCTACCACCGGTAAGTTTGGTTGTCCTTTTAGCACCACCAGGGGTCACTTGTAGGGTTTTACAGATTTCGGGTAGTAATTCTAACCTACGGAAGCGGACAACATCGACCCTAAAATACTTCCTTTCTTTTTTTTCTAATACTTCCTCAACTATAAATGCAACTGAAATAGATATTCCATTACGGAACGTAATGCAGTTGAAATACTCAAGTGCAACGAAAACGGATCACGTTGAAGCAACTTTCATACCAAGCAATTTTTTTTTTTTTGTTTCTAAGTGTTGTAAAATACAGTTTTGCTAGTGTTTCTTCATCATTACCTTAATTTTATTGGAGTAAAAGAGAGGTGCACGACATTTTCTGAATTCGATATGCGCGGTAAACCCTCAACCTTTCTGACTCGACAGTACTCTCCGCTTCTCAGTACCCTTACCATGAGTTGTGACTTTGTGTTTTTCGATAACGAGTATCGAGTTTACTATCTGTGCATCTCGCTTGTACTATTTTAGTGCGAACGAGATGCACAAATAGTAAACTCGATACTCGTTATCGAAAACCTCAATGTCACAACTCATGGTCAGGGTACTTGCTGTTAAGACTATGCACCGAAGCTTGTATTTCTTAGACCCATATTTTCTATTGAATATGTAGATGTGGAATTATGTTTTGGATATGTAGATTTGGATACACATTTACAACCTCGAATTAAAATTTTATTATTATATATGACGATGTTATAAAAGTGAAATGTAATTTTTACAACTCAATTTAGTGGCTATTTTGTGTTACAAAGCTTAGACCAATTTCTTCAATAAATATCTTCGTGTATGTGTGAATGAATTCCAATTCATGGTCGAATATTAAGGAATATTTTTCACCTAAATTGAGGGAGAGAGAGAGCTTATAAAAACTTAAAACGTTAGTCACTAGTAGTTGTGTCAATACATTTTGATCCAGAATCTCGCGTCATCAAAATAACTCGACTTAATTTCAACAGATGGCGTTACACGTCATTTAGAAAACAAAACCACACGAACCACGTTGATTAGTCAAAAATATTTCGTACGGAAAACTTATTGGTACGAGCCGGGGTTTGAACCCGCTACCTCCGTATTTTAACCGCTTTTTTGGCGTTAGCAATTCTTTGTGCGAGAAAAGAAAACAATTACGAATTTGCCAATAGTATGTCGCATGGTCGTGTGTTCTACAAATTGTGCTTAAATTGACGCATGAGAGTATCACACCCGCAACATTTTAACTTGGCCAGCTAGTGCTTTGAAAAAATTAAAGGCATTCATAGTCCTTATTAGGCTTAGCCGCATCCCAGAATAGCCAGCTCGGACAGGCATTTTCACCCCGAGTAACAATGGAACAGGTTACGTCGGCTATGGCAAACAATTTACTTATTAGAAGCAAAGAAAATTGGGGACTAAAATGTAGCTCTACTTATACTAGACCATGCAAGAACTTGTATAAGATTTTCATTACATTACGGGCTATCGGCGTACGGCGAATTATATAACCCCGAAATGTAATGATAATAGTATACAAGTTCTTGCATGGTCTAAATGGGGCTTAAGAGTGGCCGAGGACTGTGCGATGGGTGAGGCTTATGTTCAGCAGGATGCTGTTAGGCTGATGATGATGATGACTTAAACGTGTAGAAGTGGAAGATAATAAAATTAAATTGTCAGACTAGTTTTGGAACAATTGAATATTTTGGACACACGATTTCAAAAGGACTACGTATGCCCTTGTCAACCTATATGATGAAAATTTTGGCTTTGCTATTGAAACAAAAAATCTCTATACCAAATGTTTTTTGCTTAATCGGTTCAACGATTTAAACATGATAAACATACTAAGATTCACATTATTTATAATATTACTATGGATATATAAATATATCAAAGTGAGGGTAATCGTTTCTACGTAAATCCAACTAAATCTTTCTTTAGTTTTAGTTTTATCATCAGCATCGTCATCTTTTCACTTTAAGTTCTCGATTTCCACTTCAGAACATGCTTACTCCAGCGGTTATCGGTAACACTTCAACCAGCTAACTTTTAGAGCTGTGCAGTGTCGGTCACCTTGGTACTCGGATGGATCACTTCGTTCCAAATTTTCCTTTTTTTTACTGACACGTGGTATATGCTACGTCTGTCGTCTGAAGTCTGCGTAAGAGACACTCATCAGTATATTTTGGACAATTACATAATTATAATAAATTATTATATGTGTTATTCCGATAATAAGCTACATTATTTCATTAAAAATATTAAGTATGTAGTTTTCCGTGTAAGAATAACAAACATGACATAGTTGCTTTCTATGAAAGTTCGTGTTTATAAAATATATTATTTTTATTTATTTCTTATCCATTAATTTCTCCAACAAAATTTTAAAACGTCGAGCGACATTTTAGCCTCCAACTTTTTGCATCACACGTGAGTCATCGAGTCAATGTTCGCTCCGCGCGTTTGACGGACTTTTTGTAGTTCTTTTTTAAAACCTTATACAGACTGACTACTGCGCTACGTATAAATGATGTAAGTTCAACGCGAAGTCGTGGCACATACGTCGTTTTTAGAGGTAGTAAGCTCCGAGTGTCTACGTTAATAGTTTTGTTAAAAATGGAGATTGGGTTTACGTAATGTTTATTTATAAATACCTCAACATAATAAAAACAATGAATTGTCTAAATTTTACGTGTATAACAGAAATTTGCTTACGCGAGTGCCGTCTTAACCTAACTTCTGTGTATATATATGAGGGAGGTTCAAAAGTCCGCGGAATATAAAGGTTGTTACAATAAATAAATGGATATCACTTTTAAAAACAAGATGGTCTTTAATTCTTGTAAATGGTTGATATCACATTAAAGATCATAAGAATGTAATAAATGAGTTATCTCTCGGGCTTTCACTAATGAAGAATTTTAGTTTGCCAAATAACATATTTATTATAGATAAATATGAATCGACTAATTATGTGAAGCAACATCACTTGCATCATTACATTGTATGTCTCTTCCGTATACGGTACAATAGTGTACCGGATATTTGGAAAGCGTATGTGGAGCCAGATCGAGCCAACGCGCAGACGCCCTTTCGACAATTTAATGAAATGTAAGGGTACACTAAGCGGATGTTGCCCTGTCCGTATCATGGGATGCGCACAGAGACAGCACCCGCCATGGTGTAAAGACTATTGAGTTATAATGGAATCTAGAATGTACTAGGCTATTGGGTGGAAAGGATGGACTAGCTACTGGGCTATTGGATAAAAACCGGACGCCTGCCTAATAAAATCGTATACAATTTTATTTTCATTACATTTATTATTACACAATATTCATTATTAATTAACACATACTTTATTACAATAAATAAATAATAAAATACGCACAAACAACAAAATAAAATAATAATCAATAAAAAAAATTACAATGTTTGATATGTTATATCTCACTAATTAATAATGTAGAGTGAGCGATACACCCTCAACGCGAGCGATGTGTCCTGACTCGGCTTGAAAATGGGTACCAAAAACATATCGCCTAGTGCGATATAATTACACGCGAGTTAATCCGTTTGTAACTAACTAGGTGAATAATAAATATCCCTCGCGACTTCACCTGAGATTCTACGGGAACGTATTGTCACGTATCCTATTTAAACCTCATTGTCCAGCAGTGGACAGCCTTCGGGTGATATGATGATGATACGAGTATTAGTAGCATGCAACAACTAAAGGGTTAATTAATTATCCAAAACTGTTCCGAAGCTATAATTCTTTTTAAATTATACGATCATCAAAAGAACTGTATCATATTTTCGTTGAAGGCGGTTTTAAAATTTGCATTCTCAACATGACCGCGCTCTACATTTTATAATCAGATAACTTTTTATAAGTCAACCAGTCAAAATCTGCATTAAGTTAGAGACGAGTAAATTATTCAGCCTGGCAAACAACTGAAATAACTTTAGATGGTGTTTTATATGAATTTAAGTATTTATACTTAAATTCATATATTTATTAGTATTTATATTATTATTTTATTTTATTAGTATTTATATGTAGATACATATAAATACTTAAATTCATATAAAACACCATCCATCATTATATATATCGTCGTCTAGAACCTACAACACTAACTGAGCTTACCGTAGGACTAGGTCAATTTGTGTAAGATTGTCCCCACATATTTATTTATTTGTTTAAGATGTACATGAGAAGTAACAAATGCGTTTATGATCACTATTTACAGTACTTTATTGTGTCAAGAAAGCATAAACGAATGATAGGACCACGCTAATTAAAGCAGAGAAAACGTAACGAGAACCCAAGTCGCTAACGTAAGAGCGTGGGCACACTAGCATTTCTGTCTCACGTTTCTTATATAAAATTGCACGCTGCTTAGACTTATGGTATGCCGATTGCTCCGGAATCATCAGAAAAACGTCGAGTGCACGCGCCCTAATGGCCCAGCCACGACAATGCGCGACTAGTGGCGCGGCAAGCGTTTTGTCTGTTCGTTGCGCGGTGAAGATGCGCAATGCACTGCGGTTAGTTGGGATCACACGCAATGAACAGATAAAACGCTTGCCGCGCCGCAATTCGCGCGATGTCGTGGCCGGGCCGGCCGTAAGGCGGTTATCGCGCTTGCGCCGTACTCAGGTTCAGTACGTATTATCGGAAAGTGTAAATAATATAATCAGTGAGAATTGCTGATTGTGATGTTGTTTGTCTATATTGTTGATTTGTCTCTGATTTAGTCCAATCACATACTAGTCATAAATTCAGAGGTGGGATCTTAGAAAAGCGACCTAAGAGAAGTAACAGTTTAGATAGAAATCGAGGACAAAAGAAAAATAATAAAACATTTTTGGGAACAATAAAGTCTTAATGTGTTAAATTCAAACTTCAACGACAATAAATAAATTTTATCGTCAAAGAATCAGAAGTAGAACCAACTTGAGTTTACACTGAATCGTTCTCAGATGAGTAAAGAAACATCAATTTCAATAATTATACCATCTAGTGACACTACCCTTGAAAAAAAAAAAGAAATCATTTTTTCCGCAATACTTCCCAAAATCGACCGTTATTATTTTTTATGTCCATCATAAATCTCACAAAAACAACAACAAAAGTTTTTTTTTTGTCGAGAGCATCCCGAATGGTCACCGAAAATTTTTAGACCCCGGACGGGAGAGGAATCTTAAACAGGAACCCTTTTAAGGAATGAGATGCCGGGGCCTGTGTTGTTCACAAAGACAAATGGACGTGGATAGATGCCAGTGTTTAGTAATATAATACAAATACTACGGGAGAAGAGATAAGTAAGCTCAATAAGGCTTTGGAGCTTGGCTCATTTAAGGTTGCACAGTTAATTTCAATAATATCGTCTGAAAAAACGCAAAATTATCTGCCATCCTGTATATTTTTTTACACGTGGAATATTTTCTACAACTGGCGTTTCAAAATTTCTATCTCATTTCAATATATGAACACGCAGGAATCTGTCTCTTTTTGTGAAGCAATTAAAAAGTAGATGCTCTTGGTACGCTTTTTCTATTGATACTGACTGTACCTACTAGACGGCTAAAGTAGTATATAATATTATAAACGCGAAACTTCGGGACCTCCAACATTTGAGGTAGAATCACAACAAACAAAGCTACAGGGCTGAAAAATGGTATAAAAATTGGTATGATTAGATCCTAAATTATATATAATCATATTTTTGAAGCAGAAACGTCTAACGTATTAAGGAGAAATTCGCAGCCTTTGGGCAAGCCTCTGTAGCTCAGTTTGTAGAGCGATGGGCATGTATCCCAGAGTGTAGAGTCTCGCCCGGGGCAGTTAATTTTTCAATTTCTCCAATTAAGAATTAGATCCTATAAAAATATATAAGTTTTATTAACGAGTGGTTGACCCTAGTTTACTAAAGTCATTTACGTCTGCCTACAATTTTTTGTACCAGGCCGGTCAATGTAAAATGCATTTAACATTTTGGAAAAAAAATCTATAAAAAATATTTGTTTATGTGATTTTACATTCATACATTTAATTTACATTCAAAATATTTATCTTATAAATTGTACGTTTACCATGGAGTCCTAAAAAAATCCGATCATAAGGTCAACTTATACTGGGAGTCATTGTCTAAGATATATTCTTGTGAATGAAATAACTTAACCAAAGAATAAGAATACAGGATGATTCAGGACATCGGGGTTAATCCTAAGGATCTTGTTTTTACATGTTTTTGATTCGTATCATTCGTAGCTACTAGTTTATTGCTAAATAATAAACAGTCAAGTCGATACTTAAAAAAATCTGTTTCACTCAATTTGACAATTTACTATTTTCATAATCAAAGTGCTATAATTAAATCTATTTAAACGGTTTATCTTATTTAAATATTATTTTTAAGATCACCTTGATAGAATATAAAAACTCTTAACGTAAATAAATTTGAACTCTTAATGTAAATTCCTTAAACTACATCCAACAATGAGAGGTACGGCACAGCGAAGTACATTCCATTACGCTTGAGTCTGGAGAAGCTCAACTGGGGAAGTACCTAATCCTTACATAAGACCACAGCCATAAGAGTACTGCTACCTATCAGGTATGTAGTGTTGTGTTCCTGATGTTGGGTAAGGTTCCCAGAGCTCCAACCCCTCTTATCTCAAGGCCAGCAACACGCTTATGACTCCCCTGGTGTTGCTTGCCATCGGGCAATCCATCTGCTCGTTTGCCACCTTGTCAAAAAAGTGCGAAAAGTTTGCCACTTAAATACGATATGGTAAACCTTACAATAATATCTGTGAGTAAATAATTAGCCCCTGCTCCCGTTGTCTGAATCACCCCGTAGATATACAGGGTGACCGTGACATTGAACTCTACATAGAAGAGAATGCTCGACTCAAATACAAATGTGGTTTTGAAGAATGCACTGGGAATTGGGAGGGTTAATTAGTTAAGGTTACCAAAACGCTACAGACAATTTTAATTCCAAGTGGGGGTCGGATTTTTTACAGGAGTTCTGAGTAAGGTAAGATTATAATAAGCATAGAATATATATTACACTTCGAGTACAAACATTACAATTAATTAGTTTTTTTTTTCTACTTAAACGTATACCTCGAGCTATATGCATAACCTTGATTTAAAAAATGATAACTTAGCTCTTTTTTTAATGTAAATGTAAAAAAAAAATGCTTGCATCGTGTGTGATAAAATCCCGGCAATTATATATTATACTTAACTAGCTGACCCTGGGAACTCACCGCGTAACTCACAGCATTGACACGCATTAACCTCCTTTTTGGGTAGTCGGGTAAAAAGCCTTTATGTTTTTTAAATTTTAACAAAAGCAGTGCAGCCTTTTTTTATTGATGGTGTAACTAATCTAACTTTGTTTTATTTATACAGGGTGAATAAAGCTGTTAACAAAATACATATTGAAACAAAAACTCATCTGTTTTAAGTGAAAGTCAGGGTATTTAACTGCTACTTGTATATAGAGTTAGAATAACATACTACTGTCAATCTATATACATATGATATTTAAATGATTATCACTTCTAATATGATTAGGGCTAGTGCAATCTCTTATACGACGAGAAAGGGACAGCAACTATACAGTTAGAATCGCAAAATTGCAAAGTTACCCAGAAATAAATATAGACTAACCTTATTCCATTAAGCAAGGCGTTTAAGATTTATCGGCTCGACTGATCTCGTGTCATGTAACTGTATTAAAACTGTTTAATGGACACACAGACATACACTACGTAGGTAAATTGTGTGCTTGTCCATACTTAACTAATATTATAAATGCGAAAGTAACTCTCTGTCTGTCTGTTTCTCTTCACGCTTACATCGCTGAACCAATTTGGATGAAATCTGGTATGGAGAGAGTTAGAGCTACGAGAAAGGACATAGGGTAATTTTTTAACCATTCTTTAAAGGCGGGCGTAGCTAGCCGACGAAGTCGCGAAAAAAGGGACTACATTATTAGGTATTATAAAATGAAATACTTTAATATCTTAACAAAGACTGATCAAACACATTATTTTTATCTTTAGCGACAGACGGCATGCAACGTATTCAATAAAATAGTGTTAACAACTGTATTATTATTCCCATCCCGGTTTTCGTACTTCCCTGTATAATCTGATAATTAAATTGCCCAAAATCAACAAGAACTTAATCCGGACTGATGACTATATATCAGGACATATTGCCATCCAGGGATATTGCCTCTAAATTGCATCCACTGGAGGACAGGTAACTGAGTACAACCCGCCTGCCAAACGTGGCATTACTGCATTGAATCCTAGTTAGAGATCGCTGCTTATGGCGGTCTATGGGGAGACCTATGTTCAGCAGTGGACGTCTGCTCTACCATAGACAATTCAAACGTGTCACGCTTGAATCACTACTTTTTTTTGTATATCATATTTGTTTGTCTTAATACATTTATTTTCACCTTGCTAGCTCGGAAAGTCCGTTCTTATTCTCTATAAACAGATAGCAAAACTGCAATTCATAAGGGAGCATAGTAATTTAATACAAATTTTAAATGATAATTAAAATGTAATAAATGATTGTTAGGTACTAATAATTGCAAGTAAGTAAATTTTAATGTTTAGTATTTTCCTCGCGGTCGTGTTTCCCTTGTTTGTTTCCCTCTAGCGCCTTGAAACCCAACGCTCAAGAATCCACTCTTTGAATCATTCGCTATGCTTGTGGTTTAATTTTGGTATCTTTCGCTAGCTCGCTCTCAATTTTAGCACGGGAAGGTAAACACAAACATTGCTCCCTTGTATAGGTACCGATTTTTTTTTCTTTACAATTGTGGCAGAAGCGACATCTATCCATAAATATCTATACCTCTGTGACCAGACGCGATTCCCTTGAACGACATCGCACTCCTTAAACACGTTTAATCATTTTATAATTCGCACCTACTTACATATTAAACTATCATTACATATAACTATAAACCAGAGATCAACATATCATAGGATCATTTTAAGTCTCAGACCTCTGGTTGGGTCACTATGGCGTGTCAGTTTAATTTATTGCAGACCCATTTTTTTTAAAGAATGGATCATTATGTAAATTACTTATAATGACAAGATTCATAATATTTAAATATACGTCTTGTAATATCGATTGTAGGAAGGACTATACATTACATCAGGGATCTCTATCTTAATCCTTGGTTCCGTCCATTAAAGAAAATTTATATTAGTTTAAAATAAAAATATAATGGTAGTCAAAATGAAAAGAGCAAAAAATTAATAATTGAATTTAACCTCATTACAATACTTAAAAATAAAAAGAAATAAAATGTCACAGAAATTAAGCGTCTTAGGCATGGTGCCGAGCGCGAGGATGGTGGCAGCATTCCGCCGCGTTGTATCGCAATGTTTATGCGAGGAAGCCGCCAGCTCCACGTTGTGGGCGCTGGGACCCCACCGGCCTTATCGACTTCGTGACCGTGAAGTGAAACATGTCGAGCAATATTCGACTAATAAAACGTGAGTTACCCGCTTCTACACAATTCATATGTTTGAATCTCACGATATTTTTTTGTTTAAAAAAGTCACACCAGTAGAGTTTTTATTAAAGATAAAGGTGGCAAACGAGCGGACGTATTGCCTGATGGGAAGCAATTGCCTTCTTCCATGGGCACTCGCAATACCAGGGGAGTCACAAGCTCGTTGCCGGCCTTTAAGATAGGAGTAAGCTCCTTTCTTAAAGGTATGAGGGTCTGGAAATACCGCTGAAGGCAAATCATTCCACAGTTTTGATGTGCGAGGCAGGAAATTTATATAAATCTGGCTATTTATCAAAGGGGCAGGGTAACAATCATAAAAGAGGTTTGTGTTAATTTGTGTATAACCCGTATTCAAACAAGACATCTCAGTCAAACCACAGAATAGTTGTACGACAGGCATAGGAACATATTTATGACACTATAGTATAGTATAACCAGCACCCTTACCATGAGTTGTGACATTAAGGCGTGAAATACACACAAGCGGCGTAAGGCAAAAGGCGTAAGGCATAAGGCATAAGGCGTAAGGCATAAGGCGTAAGGCATAAGGCGTAAGGCATAAGGCGTAAGGCATAAGGCGTAAGGCATAAGGCGTAAGGCGTAAGGCATAAGGCATAAGGCACGATGCGGCTTCAAAACGTTTGTATACAAAATGTACCAAGGAGACGTATTTTGAATTACACTCAACCGCTTGCGTGCCTGATGTCGCTTCAATCCGTTTTCATACAAAGTGTTCGAAGACGAGGTAACTGTGAATTACACTCAAGCGGTGCGGCGCAGGCCCGGCATCGGCACCGTGCCTTATGCCTTACGCCGCTTGTGTGTATTTCACGCCTAAGGTTTTCGATAACGAGTATCGAGTTTACTATCTATGCATCTCGTTCGCATTAAAATAGTACAAGCGAGACGCACAGATAGTAAACTCGATGCTCGTTATCGAAAATCTCAATGTCACAACTCATGGTAAGGGTACAGCAATGCCACCTGCGCGAATCTAGGCCAGCTTTACTATAAAAACCTTGTATATTTTACTTATTAACAAAGTGTGGGTTTGAACTTATACACAAGTTTCGACTTGTCGTATTTTTTGTGTATTCTGCCCACGCAAAGATAAGATAAGATTAACTATTTGCTAAGCTACATGTCTAAAAGAAAACTATATTTGTACGTGTGGCTAATGTCAGGAGATATATAATTTTGACAATAGCTACATATCATAATATTGTCCTAAATATTTGTATGCGTTCTCGGCATCATGCAAAAGGAGCCAAATTTTTTGGGTTTCGACGGACGCTGTTGCCCGTCCGTAGGATTTTTCCCTTTGTCGCCTCTTACGACACCCGCGGGAGGAGATGGGGAGACTCTCTGCCCAGGCTCTTATATATTTTACATTTTAAATATTTCGGCGCTTTCCGCCGCTGCATTAGTTCGTTGGGATGGGCGCTAGTGTGTCTACGGAGGTAGCAACCTCCGTAGACAAATACTTCCCACTCCAGCTTCCGTCCCAAGCTCTAAGGAGCCAAAGACACCCCATCAGGCATCTTGCCATCATCTCTGACAATGCCTATTATTATCTTAATTTGAAACTTTACCTATTGAATGTGGCGGTCAATAAAATAAAACACCAAACCCGAAAAACTATTTTCTTTCTGGAGGTTAGTTTTACGATTTTGGAAATTATAGTGTTCGTTAGACGTTAATTTAAACCAGATTCATGTTTGGTTAGGATCCAACCTGGAAAGTCCTGAATACTTAATCATACAAGTTATTTCGCATACTAAAAAGAGAAAACTCATAGCGAGGCGTTATATTTGAGTCAGCAAACTATAAATAAAAGCAATAAAATTGGTTGTAAAACCATAATTATCTGACACCTTTTACTATATATTAAATCTTGACTAAACGCCATAACTTGTATATATGGCGAGCTATACGTTATCTTGAATATAAGTGACAAAGCAAGACAATAGTACACTTCTTTGAGAGAATTGAGACAAATGCTTATTAGATACGTCCACACTAATGATTATTGTTCTAAACTTAAATTTGTTTATTTACTTCCTGCCCGCGACTTGTGTTGTAGGTACTCAGCCAACGATATATATAATATACAAATACTTAAATACATAGAAAACACCCATGACTTCAGGGACAAATTCTCATCGCAGAAATAAATTTACTGGGATTTGAAGCCAGGACCATCGGCAGGGTCACTACCCACTAGACCAAACCCGTCGTCAAGCTTTTACATTTATAGAATTAGTAGGATCAGTTTTTGTTTGCTTGTTGTGTAGGTATAAGGTGTTCAGAAACTTATATTCATAAACATTTCATCATCATCATCATTTCAGCCGCAAGACCACTGCTGGTCATAAGTCTCCCCCAAATATGACTTGTATCTTGGTGCCTAGTCACTGTGCTTGCCAGGCGGGTTGGCGACCGCAGTAGCTGTTGATTCCGTTTCGACGAACGCTGCTGTTTTTCCGTCGGTTTTTTCCCGTTGTCGTCTCGTACGACACCCGCGGGAGGAGATGCGACAGACGCATTTAACTGAATTCATTACAAAGATTTTTTTTATTTTTATTCTTAAATTTTGTTAACCAGTGTGCAATACGCCATTCGATAAATAAATTACAAACATTTCTACTAAGGGAATCAACTCGCGTGCACACAAAAGCATGTATATACAATTTTTTAACTACTTGTACATCGCTGGGCTACTGGCGATGCGGCTTGAATATAAAATGAAGAGTTTACTGTTTTAAATACCATATAGTTAACCAAACAAACAAAATTATATACGAGTACGTATACTAAACGGATTCTACACAAAATGTATTATATTATATAATATAAACTTTACTCTGGGCAACGTACAGAGTTTCTTTTCTAAAATATACTTGTAATGTACATGATTTTATGTTCAAAAAGTTAGGTTAACTAGATAAACGGCAGGTTTTTTCTATGTAACTTTTTTTAGCACATAATATCAAAATTTGAACACATGTTTTTTTTTTGTCTTTTCTTTCTTCAGTCAACTATTATTGAGGTAATTCGTTTAACGCTTCAAAAAAATTACAGGTTTCGCGACATTGTATGTATTTAACGGAATGTTAAGAAATAATCAAAATTTATAAGGTTTATAGTCTCTATGGATTAGGCTAAGAGACTTTATACTATATTTATTGATATGAAATAAGTAAATCTAAAAATCATCATAAAATTATCGACACACTCCAAACGAATTAAGCGTGAATCCTTCGGCAGTTACGACAGGAATAAAATAAAAAAAGGACTATCGGACAGGATGGTTCCCATGCTCCAACAGCCGGTGTTTTTATGGGCCCGAAATGGTTCGCCTCCCGGGTCAATTTTGTCTGACGCGCACCTTGTAATTTCTGGGCCATTAATATTACGTATGATCAAAGAGCTAACATGACAATCTGGAGGCAGTGAAAGGTACAATCAGTTAATGCAACTGTGACTTTTATGGAATGATAAAAGATATACTTATACGCTAACTGGTATACGTATTCTTTATTTCATATGGTTTATTTTAATTAGTTTTATCTTAACCAATTTGAGTAGGATGCCTACTAAATGGTATTAGGTACCACCTATCTATAATAAATATTTACACATTTGTAATGATTTTGGCGCTAGACTAGTACCTCAAGTACAAGTATCCACCATCATACATTTAAAATTAAATATTTGAAGAAGGTTAACTTCATCTTTTAGCTTGAATGTTAATCTAGCGACTTATAACGCCATATGACATAAAAATAACTAGAAACCAAAAACACAGGTCAGAGTCTAAAAACGGGAAGTAACATTTTCACTAAATAAGCAGTTTATTGTGTTGTTCAAACTTTTTGCGTAATTATTTTGGGCAAACAAACGAGCACTAAAACAAATGCAGCAAACAATGATCTGGCTACTCAACTTTTGTTTAAAATTAACACTCACGAAAAAGTTAAATAATAAAACTAAAGCCATCGGAGGGGGATGGTATTGTATCGGTCGTGACGCACCGAACAATGCAAAACAAATGCAGGGGGCTCAACCCTATTCCGGTTCTGATTTAAATTGTGATTATAGGCAGATTTTAAATTAGTTTGCGATGTTCGCGAATATGAGAGTAGCAGAATGGATTCACTATCAAATAAACAAGCAAATATGTATTAAACATGATATCTACGACAAACAGCCATAGCATATTTAACTTATATGCATGTCTATTTGGTAATAGAATCCAATTGCCTAGTAGCGGGTCAAATGCCCTAGCACCTATTAACCTGAAATTAAATAAATCTAAGCAATGCTTAGGAAATGTAAGCCGGGCAATAAAGCAATGAAGAGATATATGAATAGGTCTTATAGGCGAGGCTTAGAAAAAGCCGTCATAAAGCGGTTTGTAGACTGGATTCACTTCACGAGAAGATCAAGTCCGGATAGATGAAAAAACTGAACGCGCCATTAATCTGACCATAACTAGAGCATTGATGCGGAGCAATAAAAAATGGTTCCGTTTGGAGAATTTACAAATTTTGATTCAAGTAAAGCAAGGAAAGGTACTGTGTAATCAGATTAGCTCAGTTGCATGCAGGTCAGTTTGTGCGTTCTGAACATAGCCGCGTGTCTACTGACTGCACCGAGCGTCACTCATTCGCGTCGGTACTTCGTCGCGCGCCAGACGTCAGCGCGCGCGCCGCGGACAGTTAACGTTCTTTTTTCAAATTCAAAATTTGACAGAACGATATATGACAGCTATTCAAAATAAAACTGCCAGTGTTCAAACGATGCAAATAGTTTTTAGTGAGTGTAACATTGTGATGTTTCGTATATAATTGGTTGTGCGTGCGTGTAGAGACAAGTGGTTGTGACCTTCGCTGTTAAAAAGGAGTACCTATGTTTTGAAACTGGAAGTGTTGAAAACATGAATTCGAAAAAGTTGGAGTGTTTCAACGACGATGATTCCGTGGATGAGAAACTGAGTCTCAGCTTTCTAGGTAAGCAAAATAAAAAAACTAAATTGCTCTGCATAACTGCTCAATATCATTTAATTTACCGTTAATGTACTAAGTTTATATGCATAACAAAATACTAGATTTAAACTACATTACAATTTGATTTTATATTTTATATCAATGATAGATTAAAAAATATATAATACTGATAGGCATCCCTGCTCATATTGATAGATTTACGGAAATGTTATATTTGTAATTATAGAATTTTTGGTTTTTTATATTATTAATCTGTAACCACATTGAAAACAAATCAACATATATAATTATATTTATATAAGAAGAGATAATAATGTTACGTTTATCATATTTATTATGACGTATGTCACTGTCATACAATATATAATAATATATATTGTTGAAATTAAAAACGTAGCGGTTTTTAAACATACATAAACATACAATGTAAATAAGCTACACAAAAATATAAACATATGTACTTACATAGCTACATATGTACATATGTAATGTCTGATAGTGCTAAGACTCCATGTTTAATGATAACATCAACTTTGACAGTTATTAATATGTCTTCTATGATATGCTAAGTTTATTATACAAAATTATCATGCGAAGGATGTTTCATACGTAACCGTGTTGCGTTTAAATGTTCTTGTCAATAACATTGTTGACTTTCATTTGCCATGTCCATTATTTCCATATATAAAGTGTGTCAGTGTGTCCAAAATGTTTACAAGCTGCAGAATTTCATTAGCGTTTATATTTAACAATTAATTATCGTTCACTTGTCCTCGATTTAAATTATTAATTAATAATGAATTAATATGTTTGGGACAATTCTACACAGGTTGATCTAGGCCTACAACTCGGTAAGGTTTGTGTTGTAGGTACTATAGAGGCAAGAACTATGTTACATTATGCAATTTGTAATTTTTTATCGTTGTACAAAATTTATATCGTTGGATGAGTATCCACAACACAAGCCTTCTTGAGCTAACCGTGAGGCTCAATTTGTGTAAGAATGTCGTGTAAAATTAATTTATTTTGTAAAATATTGTGTAATACTTTGCAATTTGATTAATTAAGGCCATTCAACTCCCAAAACCCGTGGGCACGTATTACTCACTATTTTGCAAAAGTTACAGCAGGATCTATAATAGCCATGACTGAGTCATTCGACCCACTGCTTGTCACCCACAAGTCCCACAACACCATCTGTTATAGGAACGTAGTCAGAGAGCAAGGACAATGACCGAACCCTGTCTCTGGCCGGGAATTCAAGGAGTGTTCGATGTTTAAATTTATGGCAAAACTTTTTTTTTTACTTTTGTAGATTAATCCGTTAGCGCCGCTCTTTTGTTTCCGCGTCGTCTAGCATTGTTGGTAAATTACTTTTTTATATATCTACTCTGGGTAAGGTGAGGTTCTACAGCCAAAAATGTCTAACGATCTTGTAAACATGACATTTATTACTTTTAATATTAGTAGCGGCTTGTCTTAAATTTGCATCGGACATTTTATTAAGCCATTAATTTGTATTCATTTTTCAAGAATGAGAAGAATGAGTAGTAAAGGGATTTTTATTTCAGATCGGACGGTAGTTAAAAGTATTTGATACCAGTAGAAAATAATCACACTTTTGATGATTCTTATTAAATGGAACCGTGACGATTTTTTTTACAACAAAGTTAAAGAAGATATCTAAGTAAACAACATTATGAGTAGGGACTTAAAATGTATGTAAGATATTAATAGTCTGATAAAATTAATATTAATATGATTCTAAGCGTTGCGTTGCTAGATTCTCTTAGTACCCCATAGGTTTAACGAGATGGTCTTGCCATAAATTACTGTTAAATAGACAACATAATTATCTGCTAGATTAGCCATTTGTTATTCCCCCGTGGTTCTTGTAATTGGTTTAGAATCATATATGCGTGAAAAGCTCGTGACAAATTTTAATTTACAGTTTGAGAATGTAACATTTTGTTTTTAGTAATTTAATAATTTGTCAGGATCCCAACAAGAGATGGACAATGGAATGGAACAATGGAAATACCATTCGATCCTTACTAGAAAAAAAAATGAGGATTCAAGCCTCTTGTGAGATTATAACATAATGTAAATATGTGTACGGTTATGGTTATGTGAAATTATTGAAAACAGTATAATTTTAAGTATTATACACAAATTATTGTCTTATTATAAAAATGTTTTTTGCGTATATTATGCCAATATTAACACAATTAACTATACAATAAGTAATATTTTGCCATGTAATAGGCCATCGACTTCAGTAAAGCACATTAATTTTATTGAACAAATCGTTAATAAAATTAGATACCAACGGTTAATAAATGTGTTAAAGTCAACTTTCCAACTGTTGTTAATTATATTCCTCACACCTCTCAGCACTTATTCAAATAAAGTAGGAAGCGTTGATATGTTAATGAGGTTTTTGCATAAATCTCAACTGGACTGATAACCTCACTCGCATCAAAAAACTTGTTTTATTTATATATACGACTGTGATAAATCTAGCGCCTATCGGTGTAATTAATATTAGTCTGTTATATTAATTATTTACCATAATTTTCATTGAAACAGTAGATTACGTAAATATATGAACGTCTAGGCTGAGTGTCCCTATTACATTTCTAGTATCAAACCGTATGCTAATGTTATACTGATCTTCGTAGCTTTTAGGATATATTAGCCATTACATTGCTTAGCCAGATTTTTGTATTTGAATAAACCACATTTTATTACAGACATCCAGTTAGACTTAAAGAACTAACATTAGACTATTCAATAAACTTAACAAAGGATCATCAAAGTTATTGTAGTATTATGAAGATGAAGCTAAGGCTGGGTTCAACCACAATATTACTGTCGGTAATAAAAATAATAATGTATTTGAACGTTAGACGTCTACAGAAATAGGTGAATTGCTGATCTTTGAAGCATAATACCACGTTGAACGGGACAAATAAGCTTTCACTCGCTTCAAAAGCGGTAAAGACGACAAATTGTTAGTAATACTGTAAAAACCATTGATAAGGCTAATGGTTTATATTAAGCTACTTAAGATCATAAAATTGGCTCGAACCAATAAAGAGAAACTTTATTGGTAGATTATTGCGGTTATAATGAAAACTTTGCTATGAAGACAAATCATGTTGGGTTTAATGATAGAGAAAATACTAAAACTAATGGTTACTAAATTGTTACTGCTTTTGTAAACAACATGTTACAATAATCATTATACATTATAAAGCAGTTATGAAAAACATTATTATGAATTCGAATTAATACGACAATTTAGCTTCCCAGGTACCTAGCCATTCAGAAAAATGTTTAAAGATACCACTATAGCCAAATAATCCATTAACTTTAGCTGCAAAAACGCAATTAAGGTCCATTTCAATTCCGTTTGCCAAACACAAAGCTAATTTGCCACCTTCAAACTACCTGCGGCTCGCTTTACTGATAAAACCTCTTCAGTAACAAAGGGAAGTCATTCTTTATCTGTCTATTTAACACTTAACAGTCGTTTGCGCTTCGCTTCGCCTCATCCACCGCAATCATTGTTAAAATCACAATACGTAAACAAATTAACTTGGGTAATACATTGACGTTTGGCCACCAAGGCTGCTATAGGATTACAAAGAAAACGTTGCTTGTATTGCACGCTTGTGTTTACTTTCGGTATCCTAGTTTTGTCCGGTTGAAAGAACACTTAATGAATTGTCACTAATTAAAGTCGGTATTTTCATGCGTGCGGACAGGCACCTTGACTTTGCTTGTCTGATATTTCACATCGCTTGCAATGAATGAGTTTGGTATAATTTGAATATTCGGACTTTGATCTACATTGTTTATTTTTATTTTGTTCCAGCTGGTAGTTTTAGTTCATTTTGGATTAGATACGGTTATGATCAAAGACGGTTTAAGACAAAGACGGTGTGTGAGTGACGCGATAAATTATTTCTAAAAGTGAGTTTGTGTAAAAATCTTAAATAATATTAACTAAATATTGTCTTCGGTTGCCGCGATAATTACTCATGAAATAAAATAACTAAAACAGATTATATCGCGGATAGTTGTTTTCATGAATATTTAGTTTTGATTACTTGAATGATGTTATAGATTAGAGAGTTCCTTTCTTTTTCTTAACCTAGTGAACGTACTCACACCAGCTGGTAAGACAATGCATTAGATCTAAGGGCCTAAACAAATACAAACAAGCTATGGAAATGGTACAGACGTACTAATTTGCTTCTTTAATATTGACTCAGCTTTTACCTGGTGGTACCTTGTATGTTATTTGATATTTCTTAACAGGTACCAGCGACCATCCCTGGCATCGCATGTATGCAATGTTGATATTCACCTTCAAATTAATACAAATTGCAAGATCGTCAAATCTACATCTTTTGATGAAAATGAAAGGCTCTAGCTAAATTTAAACGAAGTAATAACTTGAAAACATTCCCTTTTGAAGCGGTCGTTCTCAAAGATTATCGTAAACTGTTAATATTCAATAAGGTTTACCTTCGCTTACGACCACATATGTTGACAATAATCATAAAAGTCCATCTAAATATGAATATTTCAGAAACAATTGAGGCCCCATAGTGGTGCCCTGGGGTACTCCCACCTAACTCGATCCCTGTGAAGTTTACTTGCATATTAGCATAGTTATTGGAGTGCGATGCACCGAGGAGGTTCATCGTACCGTATGGGAGCCCGCAACTGATCGTGAATAGCTTGTGTCAACGTCCATTTGATCTATTATGGTAGTGCTTCCAAATATCGAACTACTAGGTATATTTATTATGACAAATATGGTTTATAGCTATAAATTTATTTTTTTTCTGTGGCAACAACTAAAGAAGAATTAGGTTACAAAGAATCGAATAAAATTAACACATTGTATAAAAACAAAGGTTAAATCAAATACCAACGAACGATAATACTCTTAGCTCAAGGCAATGCAATAACTTATAAGGCTTCTGTAATGTATTGAATTTCATTATATGAACTGGAATGTACGTGTCACAATGTGTTTTACTGTTATACCTATCTATGGCAATTAGGAAATAAAAATAACATATTTAATATTTATATACTACTCGTAGGTACTTATACCACAAGTAAACGGTTATAATCTTGTCTTAATAATTTGACTTTTAAAACTGTGTCTGTTAAAAAGAATATAAACAAGAGCACATAAAAATATTTAATTTCATAACAAAAATATTCAATCAATAACCAATAGTCGTGTGTTCACATACTTAATTGAAACAAGATCATCTGTAGAACCGCGGGAGGTAAAGGAATCCCGTGGGTGTAGAAATTGATCTTGCCTCCCACTCACACCGACAAAGATAGAACAGGATGAAATAGGATACAACATTCCCATAACCATTCAAAGATGACCCCAGTGTGAAGAAGGGAATATGCTACTGAATAGTAGGAGAGAGTTCAAAGATATATGGTCGACACTTAGTCATTTATACCTACCTGCTAATGGTGTAAAAAAGGACTCGTCGAAATACGGGTTCCAAAAAAAATGATCTGTTGTCTTGTGTTCAAGCCGACTCTAATGAAATGAGAATCGTTCTCTGGAGACTACATTTACACCTGATAAAACGCTGGATTATATCTTTACGATTGGATATCAAATTAGAGGCTTATTTTTTATAAATCGCGTTCAGGGATTTAGACAGCGGATTATAGTTCAGAAATATCACACTTTAAATGTTACGTGGGAGGAGATTTTTATAGAGCGACATCGGATGATACTAATTTCAATCGTACTTGCAATCTCATAAAATCCTGCCTTAACTTTACTAGATATACTTCTTCATTATTGCATCTATAAAACCCAACTCACATTTATTATAATGAGTCTTTCGTTCAATAAGATCGTCGATAACTCCACATCTGTTACTATTCCTTGTAATTGAACGACTAACTGTCTTGCCAACTTACGAGTAAGATTCATCGACTTCCAAGAAAGGTTTCTTTACCTCGCAAAAAACGCCTGCATGTTGCCTGATAATAAACAGTAGCAGTAACGTTATCCCTTGACACCGCACCTTTATTTAAAAGCCTAATTATCCACAAGTCTCCGGCGACAAATTACTGATCTCATTAATTTTGTAATGGACCTGCACCATATAATATAGGCCATTATGCAAGCCTCAAGAAAGGGTACCGGTGCACAGTTAGTTTTACATCTCGGGCTACAAAATGCACTCTTAAATCGACTTTAAATCTCAGCAGCTAAAGATCACCGATGATATGGAGATATGTATTTTTGAACAAGTAATCATTTGTTACGTAAATAACTTTTGACTTTTGAGAGGTGAGAAAATAATTGTAAATACAGCCATGGTATACGAAAAGGGCGGTACCTGACGCGGCTTCTGTAATTATGTTTTTATCGAAATTATTGAAGGAGAAAATGCTATAACGGATTACGATGACCACATAATGATCTTAAGTGATTTTGTTTTTTTCCATAAATGTAAGAAATACCTTTGATTTATTCACTTTGAGAACTTTTATTTCAGAATCCGCATAAAGGAAAAGTAATTACTGTAGGCTACTTAAATAGAACTTTGTTCACGACTTACTATAATAAAATTGTATAATATGTTTCAACATTATTTAATTATACAAAATGGGACGTTAAGTGAATATTTATAATCCTACTTTCATATACAAATCGCATACCATTAATTAATCCATGTATGGGATGCATTGAATCTTCAGCAAGATGCATATCTGCGTTACCTTTAAGTTTACCTTTAGGTAATGAGCCTGTGAAAGCAAAATCGGGTTTATAAGATTTCTCTAATAAATGTCTTGGAGCATAAATTATCGGTATATTGGTTTCGAGTGCCCTAGAGCCAACAAACATTTTATTGGCACATTCGTAATTATGGGAAGTTATTTTAATAGCACAGTTGGATTTATCATCAGCTCGTTAAAATGTCATCTTCCTACACTTCATCCTTAATGTTGGATTATTTACGATTGTTTCTACTTACTTCCATCTTTATGAAACTATTTGAAGCCAATGAACGGTCATTATCATTTTCTCTTCTGGACACAATGGACAATTGTCATCATTAGTTAACACTGCTTCGTTTTTAAGTAACTGTGAACAATAAAGTTTACGAACAAATAGAAATTGAACTATCGTCGATGACCTTCTTTCTTCTTACCTGGTGGTGTTTATCCCATTATCCCCATCTCACTCGCATCCAAACTAGGACAAATTAGAGAACCGTGGCTAAGACGAGTCGACGTCTGCAACCAATTTATTGCCTCCAGGTATCGTCCATCTCACCGTACTTTAGAAACAGTGGAAGGTCAAAGAAGACGCTTAGATTATCTGTATGCGGAAACATATACATTATTATATTGAAAACCGACGATGACTTTTCAACTGCATTACCTTTTATAACTAACATCAGATGGTTTGTATGTGTACCTACAATAATAATTACAAATATTTATGATACGCTAATTACAATTGCTTGAATCGATAACTAAAGTTTTTACTGACAAGTTCGATTATATTTAGTTGTAAAATGTTTTTGTAAACTTATTTTGTTTAAGATTCGTGGCTGTCTGAATGTTTCTTTATCGCAGTAACACCTTATGGCCTAACAACAATTATGTACCTACTTACCTTTTAATTGAAAATATTTCAAGTTACTAACCTCGCATAGTCATTAGAAGTTATTTGTTTAACAACTATAATAAGCACGTAATGGTAACTATGCGTTTTATAGCAATCATAAACGTTACATGAACTCATGTTGTTTGCGAAATTACAACAATGTCGATACGTTGTTACAGTTTTGTCATGGTCAAGTCAATTTGAATGTCGATAAAACTAACGAAATTTTACAACGTGCTAATTATTTAGTTGGTATAAAAGAAGAACGAGTTGAACGAACGAACACTTGATGACGAATGTTGACAAAAAGAAGTTATAAGTGATACCGTTATATAAAGTTTTCGTTTCCTTAGCAGATGTTTCTTTTCATAAATTAGCTTAAACCGTTATGGTTAAGTTTGGATTGACGAAAGCTGGATTTTCATTTTGTTATACTCTTTTGATTGAGCAAACGAAATGTGAATGAGTGTACCTACTTATATTGCAACACATACTTGAACTTATTTTTCCTTATTTTTCCTGAACTTGTGCCTTGAGCAGACAGTTCCGTTTATGTTATATTTGACAATGGGATACATTTATTTAGAGAAATTACAATCGTGTTATGATAACTACAAGTACTTAACTGGTTACAGTATAAAATCTAAAAAAGGCGCTTGAGGCATTGTACCAAGTATGCTGGCGGCATTTCCTCGTTGTATCGCAATGCTGATACGTTGTCCGAGGAAGCCGCCAGCTCTTCGGTCACCAGTTACAATTGGCTTAGGGATAAAATTTATAATGTTTGACATTTATCGTTAGTTAGCAAGGACTTATAATCGGCAGTTATATGTTAAACACTCTTGAGCTAAATAATTCACATTCGCTTCATAATACCGTATTAAAATTGACCATAATCTCCGATTGTATTATAGTTGAAGATCTCATAGTAAAGTTGAGATATTGGCTTATTCAGGTCATAGCGGAACAGCAATATAAATACGGTTTTCATTGCACTCCGACATACTGTAAGCATAGACATAAATCTCAATAGACTTCACTTTGCGGACACACTCCACAAAGACGTGTGTGCCGAGTGGAAACCTAATTCTGTAACTGACGAAGGAGTGTCCTGACGAATTCTGTGTTATGGATATTTATACAAAAGTCCATGAAATAAAACAACTAAAACGGTTTTTCGAAACGTCGGGATGAAGTTTAAATTAGTATACGCGATTTAATCCGTTTTAGTTGTTTTATTTCATGAGTAATTATCGCGGCAACCGAAGACAATGTTATACAAAAGTTTTTTTTTTAAATTAAATATCTATGTTTATTATATTATGGATTCCGTTGGAGTCTGGTGTCATCTGCCACTTTACAACGTCTTACTATATAGTGACAGTGAAGCACATTTCATGGATCCTGGAATATAGTTTTCCGTTGACGATATTGGCAGTTTTGATAATTATTGTTTTAAAGAGCATTATTAATATTTAAATAGAGCTATTTTCTACGTATATCAACGCAAACGATTTTTTAATTTTTTTTATAAATGAAAACTACTTTCGCGTTTCGTTTTCCACTTGAGTTTTTCTTACATTAGCATTGTCTCATACGGCTTCTATTCAAGTATATGTCTAAGATCCTGAGCCTCGGGGCATGGTCAATGCGTGCCTTCATTTGTTATTTCATTTTAACAGCCATAGCGTGATATTGTTGCTAATAAATTTGTTGTAACAAGACTTGGGGTGATTTAGTGGAGAAAGCCGTGTATTTGTTTCCCTTCATCATCATCACAGGCCTTTGATGGGAAATGTTCAGTACTCATATCCTTTTTATTTCTTCCTGAGTCATGGCTTTTTTCATAAGGTATTTAATTATTTGTATATTATATATATATATATATCGTTGACTGAGTACCCACAACACAAGCCTTCTTGGGCTTACCGTGGGCTCAGTCAATATGTGTAAGAATATCATGTCATATATATTTATTTATTTACGTATACCAGTAGCAGGTGGGACTAATACAATACCTAGTTCTACCATCTAACCGAAAATGTTCGAGTGATACAACTATTACTATTACTAGCGGGATAATTACCCTGTTATTTGAATGAGTTTCAGATATTTCGGCACTGTTGTTAGCGCCATCCCCACGGAATAATTGTAGTTTAAATAATAGTTGTAATGTGAACGACCATGTATGTCCCGGGTATGTCCTTAAACTACGTCCAACAATGAGAGGTAGGGCACAGCGAAGTACCATCACACTTGAATCTGGGGCAGCCCGACTGGGGAAGTACCTCCTCCTTACAGAAGACCACAGCCATAATAGCACTGCTACCTTTCAGTTATGTAGTGTTGTGTTCCTGATGGTGAGTAAGGTTCCCAGAGCTCCAACCCACTTATAGGTCGGCAACGCGCTTGTGACTCCCTTGGTGTTGCGAGTGCCCATGGGCGACGGTAATTGCTTACCATCAGGCAATCCGTCTGCTCGTTTGCCACCTTTATCATAAAAAAAAATGTTAGCATAAAATGTGTTATATCGTCTGTTACTCCACAGTGACAGACTATCCCATTTCATCCATTCAGATTTCAAATCCAAAGACATTTTAATTTTAACTAACTCCATAAGAAGCATATTTTTTGGGACAGTTTAATTAGAATTTATCATGTATTATTTACATCAAAACATATTGTTATAAAAGTTAGTCTATAAACTTTGGATCTCATATGCTTTGTAACGTCATTTTCATTATATATAGTCATCAAACTAGCGCACACGCTTTGTAATAGCACTCTTCCTTTTTTTCTTCCTAAAATAGCCAGTAACTAGTTCAAACCTTATTGAAAGACCCACCTCTAAACAGACGCCATCACCATCAGCCCATAAGTGTACCTTTCGTAATCGATATCTATTTTGTATCTGGAGCTACGGTGTAATCGCAAAATAGATACACAGTACCTTGACTATACCTACTTCTAATTCACTGTAAAAGCTTCACGTCTTACTAGATCGAAATTATCACATAGGCTTTAAACGATTGACGACTTTTTATATTACACTTGTGATAGCTTAGCTTTGCTTTTTGCCAAGTCTTAAAGGCTTAATAGATCGATCGGGAGAAAGATAATTATTTCAACAAACACGTAGAAAGACGCAGTATATCAATATCATGAAGAGTTTTATTATTTCAATCTGGAAAACATTATAAATACAGCGCACGATTAATTTAATAATCCATGAGCATAACTTTGGATTATGAAGATTTTTTCGTAAGCTGCAGGCCTAGCACATGATTGCCGTGACCGTATGTCGCGGTACGGTAAACTACGCGTCTTTTTCTACACAGTTATATAAAGACGGACGGATTTTTCCTGTTGAAGTGAAAATACTGCTTGTAGCGTATATTGCAGCAAAACGGCCCCTTCTCTAAGTTTGATGTTTTATTTCCTGTGCTTATCTGACGCATGCTTGATCGGTCGCGTTCCTGACGTTATGCAATCAAAGAGAAGGACAAGAATTTTGGACGGATTCTATGATACTTGGTGGTTATCTACTATTGACTAGACTTCCTTCATGTAGAAATCGCTAGGCTTTTAAACCAATTTGAAGTCATTGGGAAATGAAATTGCGTTCTTAATTAGCTCCGTATTCCGAGGCTCGATAGCTTTAGCCATTCCGAGGCTCGATAGCAGTAAAAAAAAACTTGATGATTTTCTTTTGCTTACACAAATATTTGAAAGGGATAAATGATTATCAACCGTATTCAATATTTGAAAAGACTTTTCGGAATATTTATTATCCTCACGGTTTAAATTGTCGGTCCATCTGTAACGGGCCTGTTTCATTCATTTATAGTCAAGTGCAATATAAACGAGTCACTTTGTATGGCAATATATGATAAAATAGTATAGCAATATAGTTAATAAAATTTTAAATATAAATACCAGTAGGAATATTCTTTGAATTTCGAAGTTCGGATGACTATTCCATCAATATAATTAGATATCAAGTTAGTCATTTGGCTTAATAATGTACTTACAAGCCTTGATAACAGCCCAGGTCCAGGTCAGATGGTTATTTAACGGTTAATAAAATTTTACACGGAAGATAACAGCTGGGTAATGCGAAACCTGTGTTGTTGCAATATGCAGTCATCAACATAGGTACCCATTGTTTTCATTATTAATTCCTTTATGATAAAGTTCTAACCTAAAGTGTTCCTGACTGATTAGGAGGAGTAGCGCAAGGGATTGGTATTACGTAAATGTTATAACACCACTGTTATGATATAAAATAGACTACAAATACTAAAGAAAAAGTCACCCGGACCCAGATATGTCCTTAAACTACGCCCAACAATGAGAGGTAGGGCACAGCAAAGTACCATCACGCTTGAGTCTGGAAAAGCCGAACTGGGGAAGTACCTCCTCCTTACAGAAGACCACAGCCATAATAGCACTGCTACCTTTCAGGCATGTAGTGTTGTGTTCCTGACGGTGAGGAAGGTTCCCAGAGCTCTATTCCCCCTTAAAGGCCGGCAACCCGCTTGTAACTCACCTGGTGTTGCGGGTGCCCATGGGCGACGGTAATTGCTTACCATCCGGTAATCCGTGTGCTCGTTTGCCGCCTTTGTCATAAAACATAATACTGTTTGATCACATGGTTAGAAACTTCACGAATTCAGAAGTCAAAGTCCTCAATCTGATCAATAAATAAGTCGTCGAAACAATCTATGAACAGCTCCATTCCCACGGAGATGTTATCGAGGCATGCTATTCAGAGCCTAATTGACTTGCTACAATTAAATCTGACTAACTGATTTAATGGCTGAGAAATCTGGTTAGACTGAGAGAGACGGATGTGGCGAAATGGGAATTTGGCAAATAATGTATTTGTCTCATCACTATAATCTTTTTTTTTTCTGAACGTACTCTCAGAGTGCGTGTGGTTTTTTGAACATTTCTTTCAAATTCTTAAAATGCCGTTGGAACTTTCACTAGTTTAATTTTTATCTACTGAAGAATCTTAAAGTTTTTCGTATTTCCGACGACAGTAAAACTGCGGTAATAAAAAAGCCGTACAATAATTGAGGGAACCAAATTAGCTACCACACACATCGAATATAACATTTACGTAAATATAAAAAAAACGTCGTAAGTACAATCACTTTAAGATACTCCAAAGATTCTTTGGACTCAATTGATAAGATTTTAGAAAGTTGCATTGATGCGGAAATTGCCCATGCAGTTTTGCTTCGAAGAATGCATCAATTAGACTCTATCGATGATGTCTTAATTGATACAGCTGTAAAAAGGTATATTTCCGTTTCGTAGTACAACGCCTCTAATGTCAAGGCGGTAAAGTGCAAGTTCAAATATTTGTGACCACTTCCACAGCTCCGATATATCTGATGGCGACTATACATTGAACAATCACTATAGTTAACAATCGTTACATCGTTTTATGTTTGATTGGAAGAAGAAAGTATATTATTCTACTACTTCTACAAATTCATATATCGTCCCTTAAGGCTCAAATATTCGTACATGCAATAAAAACCGACATGCAGCATCCGTCGAAACCTAATCTGCAACTACTGCGGTCGACAACCCGCCTGCCAAGCGTGGCGACCATGGCAACAAGCAACATTATACAAGTCATTTGGGGGAAGTCTACGTCCAGCAGTGTACGACTTAAGGCTGAAGTGTGATCTGGCACTAACACATACTAAGTAGCAGTAATATAAGTTCCAACTAATACCTATAAGTAGATTAGATTTTTGGTTATTTAAGTGTTTTTGTCCCACGGGAGGTAATTATATAAAAAAAGTCATGTAAGATACTGTTTAACCCCAAACAAACTCGCAAAAAGGTGACATGAGAGT
Source organism: Grapholita molesta (assembly GCA_022674325.2). Lineage (NCBI taxonomy): Eukaryota > Metazoa > Arthropoda > Insecta > Lepidoptera > Tortricidae > Grapholita > Grapholita molesta. The sequence continues at coordinate 15,715,787 of CP053129.2, forward strand.
TAAAAATATATGAGTCCTAAGCGAGAGTGGGATTTATCAAACATGCGTACCTTCACAAAAGTAAGTGCAAGAGCAAATACCAGATCGTAACACAACTCTTGACGACAGGATTAAAAACAAAGTTGCCATCATGCTTAATTCATGGGTCATTCAATTCCCAATATGGATCTTGAAAGTCCGAAAATGCGGTCCTCAGCTTGTGCCAAAAATGGACACAATCCAAGCCGATCCAATTTCTAACCATGAGAATATTCTGAGCTTCTTTTTTTGGTAAACCAGTTGCATTGGATGTCTTGAAATAAATTGCTTCGTGAATGATAATAAAAGTACTTACATATGGAGTTTTTAATTTGATATCTTCTGCAACGTCAAATCTGTAGGTAGGTTGCTCTTTTGATGAAAGCTATATCCATTATTGTTTTGCTGTAGCCATGTAAGCATATATAAATTTTTGGTTTGTACAATTTGTAGTATGAAGTATATCTTTAGATCATATGTGGGTAAAGTTTTTCGTAGATTTTTGGCATTTGATGGAGTTTGCAATTTTTCTTACTTTATAAATCTGTGTGTTTTTGAACAACTTGTATATATAACCTGTTATAATCGTCAACAACTCCAAAAGTCGATTTGTTGTCCTTGTTTTACCAAAATCAAGATAAACGCTTCACTCATTACTCTGACTTAAGCTTTTACTAAGTACAGGTTGCATTTGTCACACATTTTTTGTTGCACCTTATCAGAATAAACCATCTGAGGTCGACGTTTGATCGAGCCTTGTCAGTTTGCATTGTAGTACAGTAAACTAAAACACAGTATTGTAAGTTTAATTATGTTACAATGGCAATATTTGAGGTTTGTGTGATAAGAAGAAACTGCGACTGTTTATGGTATATGTTAAACAATCATAAGTAGAAATAATAATAGTCATGTTCTTATTGGAAAATTTAACACTTATATGTTAAGCATCAATTTAAGTTTGTAGTATTTGTATGAGTTATATTTCCAGTTGCCTTTCTCTTCACCTGATCCCATCGCCTCTTCTCTATTGTGCTCCTAATGATGCCTCTTCTAGATACTGCTGTAGAACAACACTGTTCGAGTCCACTACAGCAACCATTAATATTAATAACAATTGGTTATTACATAAACTTTGTCGTTGCTACCACTTACCGGCCACTAGCTAATAAAGTTTCAAAGAACCAGTATACATACGGTCTCTGCTTTTATGTAAATATTTTGGATCTCGAGGTGATGTTAAATTGGCGGTTGAGAAATTTAACTAGTGCAACTAATGGGATTATGCAGACTGACCACCTGGCGTTTGCATCATGGTAATTGTTGGAGTGATTGATACAGCTATTAGTTGGTGTCTGAATATTTTAAACTCGACTACGAGGTTACCTTTAAAGTTGACTGGCGGGAATTCATAATTATGTTGTGAAGCCATGTCATGGTATATGAACTAGAAACTGCGTACTGGTATTTTTTTCTGGTTACGTGAGCCTTCTTTATCGAATGGTTGTACCTTAAACATGAGCTATGCAAATAGCAGAATTCAAGGTACCATAATATAATTGTCATATTTATTTTACTCGAGTCATCATTGAACAATTATGTATGCAGTTGGACAGTTATGGGTAAACATATACATCTAAAAACTTATCGATAATTCTAAGTAACTAATGACTGATTTTGCTGGGAATCGATGGGTTTTGAGGAAATCCTATGACCATCACCAGTGGAGGGCAGAAGCTGATATATAAATATAACATGACATATACAACAAAAAATATTAATGGAACTCAACATTATAAACTTTAATTTAGATGACCACATTGAAAATGATTTAGGCAATTTAGATAGGAGTTGAACATATTAATAGTAAATAAATACCCACAAAATGTCGGTCAAACTAAAGACTCGGTAAACATCAAACAAATTGAACCCGACAAGAACATCATAGAATCTGATAATGGTATGCACATGGTACGTAAGATATAATCACAATTTCTTCGGATTCCAGTACATTTGGAACATGAATAAAGCAATCCTGGAATGCGAATAAACTATAATATCTGTAAGGTAGATACATTCGAATTGCAAAATCACTTCATGTGTCTTTAAATATGAAGCGACAAGGAAAAGGTTACTTCTTAATGGAACATAATATCTTCAATATGTTTTTGTTATCTTGTCTCTATAAAAAACATTATAGATTTTATTAATATCATTATTTACTATGACATCTAAAGATCTCTATTATGAAGTTATTCACCATCACTTGTGTCATTATTGTTTTGATTTGCATAGAATAATAATGAGGTCATAATTTAAAGTCGTCTTTACTATACAATTTCTTTGATTTTTTCCATAAAGATAAAGCTTCGTTTCGGTCCACAAAGACAAATGACCGTACATAGTTCACAAGACGAGAGCAGACGGAATTACTTGTTCTTCCCACTATTTCCTATTGTATGGAAATGGCCTCAGATCTTTCACTCTTGTTCTGTGTGATGTTTCTTTTCAACACTTCCATTGAATTGTTATATTTTTTTCTCTTTCTTGTTCACATCAGATTATATCAACATTCAACATGTTACGTTGTAATTTGGATTAAAAAAGTGTTTTTTTTGTTAAGTTTTTTGCATAAGCTTAAACTGTATAGACATTAAGTTTATTTCGTTTCGGTTAGTTGAATTCATACGATGAATAAGTAAAACATTTTTTGTTTCAAAATCATTCTTGTTCTAACTCAAGATCAGACAATATTGAGTTAGTTCAAGCTACGCAGTAGACAAAGCGGCGACAGAAGCGTGGTCGATAAAATATTAAGTACAATTTCCAAACTAATAAAATATACTTATTCGGAATGACAAGTTGTCCACTAAATATTCAAGCAGTAGGATGCCCTGTAGGCCGACACCTGATAATATTGGTTTTACAATTCAAAATAACATTTACATTAAATCAGCACCAACGCCAGGATTACGTCATTGCAATCAGTCCTGTGTGAAATTACGTCAGCCTCACAATTATTTTCTTCACGGTGAAGTTGTTGGAATTGATCTGATTTAGGGTCCAAGCATCTAGTAGTCAATGTATCTATGCAGAGTAGATTTAACCAGAAAGAACGAAATGATGAACGATTGCAACGCGACTGTCATTTGAAAGAAAAAACAAACTCGAACAATTTTAACAATGGATAACTGGCTAGGGTTGTGCCGCCATCATGAATGTAAGTACTTCGTTTCGCATATATATCGATCTTGCTGGTATACTCGATAAAAAATCGAGAAAGTACTACTCTATATCCAATTCTTAGAAGGTTGCTGATTTACTGCAGATTATAGACACTGATTTTTTAAGTACTTATATGATCTATTTTTTCAGACAAACATTTTGTTAAAACGGGAATTACGTAATGTTTAAATGCGTTGTGTACGAGTCGTAACTCGTACGCATTGAAATTGATGCAACGATGAATTCACACAGAAGCCTCTTTTCAATTGCCAATTGAATTAACTTGTGCAACTAATTTATTGATGGGCATAATGGCTGCCTCTAAGCCAGGCCTTAATTAGCTTACCCAATACGCTTGTGCACGCATAATATTTCTTATACGTAATAAAAATAAACATAGTTCAACCTAATAAAATAGATTCATTCTACTTAAGCCTATTTGTATTTAAAATTATCCTATCATTGAAGCACCTAATTGCTTATTCATTACAAATGACACTTTAAACAATGCAAGAACTCAAATGTTTACTAATAAAAACATATTATGAAGGCACATAACAGCAAGCTTTACCTTACACTAGAATGTTATTTATTAACATAGGCAGTCGATACAGATCTGGATTGGTTGCATACATTCATTTCGCTACTGCTCGTCGCGACGTTATGGGGTTTTTATTCAAATCGAACTATGAATACAGTTTATCATTTGTTATAATATCTTTATTCTGACTTAACACAACTTTATGAAGATTTATTAACAATTTATAAAGAATAGAATCCAGTTAATCACAATTATAGCAATACAAGCTATAACTGAATATGACTTCATCTTTATAAATATGTAAAACATTTGGTAATTGATATTCTACTAGTTTGCCCTGAGAGCACATTTATTTACGCGAATTTTGAAAGTTGTTTTTCTTATCATCAAATGCTTTGAATTCCATTACATTTCGAACTTTTTGCTAATAAGGGTGACCTATTTTTTCTTTCTGTGATTTGACAGCCTGTGTTCGTCACGCAGGCATATTGGTCGATTTTAAAAGTAAAAAATAAGTAGAAATATAGCTACTTAGTTACAAACGGATAAAATCACATGTAGTTATATCGCATTATGCGACATGTTTCGGGTAAGCTCTGGTGCCCAAGGTGAGTGATGCACCCTCACCGGAGCGGTGTGTCCTGACTCGGCTTGAAAATGGGTACCAGATCTTACCCGAAACATGTCGCCTAGTGCGATATAATTACACGTGAGTTTATCCTTTTGTAACTACGTATTAGTAACATGGCTCACAACAGTTTTAATTATTGAAATATGGCGACACATAGAAAACTGTAAAACGAGGAAATGTTATCAATTGATACACAGTGGCGGTGCGGTAGTAAATTTACAATAAACGTAAATTATATGTTAACCCTCTTTAACCCATTTCTGTCTATTCCAAATCACGGTTACTTCGCAATAGGACAGTAGTCCGACTGAATGAATTTATCGCTCAATTTGAGATTAAAAGTTCATTCTTAAGGTTATCGCGGTCACGAGTTTACTGGTTCCTGGTTCAGTTACGTCTAGTACGATTTAGAACTGGCCGATTTGTCTAGCTCCAACTTTAACAACTTTCGAACATTAATGCCAGTTCATCTTTACTATTGATTTTGCTTATCTACAGAATTTCTATTACGAGTTACTTTCTATGAACTAATATGCTTCCTCGCACAACGTATCAGCATTGCGATAGAACGAGGAAATGCCGCCAGCACACTTGGTACAATGCCTCAAGGGCCTTTTTTACATTTACTGTAGTAAATAGTTAAGTAGGTACTCGGAATTTTGTAATTACTATTTTAAATAAAGATTTAAGAAGACTTTCTACGAAGTTCGGTACAAATCATAGAGTATACGAGTAGATCCACCTTAAGTGAAGGACCATGTCTATGAACTTGTGCAGAGAATTAATATGGCACTTAAGTCAAAATTTGAATATAGAACACCGACATGCGTGTATACACACGGTACTATGATTACTGCATAGGCCAGGTGCTTTGGCTGAGTTTTTCACGTATACAGATTTGTGTTGTGTGTCTACGATTAAATTTCATTCATTCATTCACAGGCATTTGTTTTTTGTGTTTGTAACGAATGTTTATTTCCGAGTTATGTTTGTTGTCACTTTATTTATATCGTCACCTAACAGACATACTATAAGCTCTACTAAGTAGGGAGCTAGTTCAATTGTAAGATTGTTTCCGAAGCATTTTATTAAATCTGAATATATGGAACTTACGTCATTTGAACTAGAATTTACTAGATTAGTTTATGAACTAAAATAAATAGTAAATAGTTCAGTACTCGTAATATCTCATCACGTATGTCGGAGTTCCATAGAACGTACACACACTTTACTACGATTACTACATGGGTGCTTTAGTTGGTGCTTCATATCTTCTTAATTGTTCTTAATTCATACAAGACCGTGTATAACATAACCCTAATATATATTTACCATATTTTTCTACCCATTAGCAACAGCTCTATTGCTGTCAAAATTACCAGTCTCAACTCCTATCATTATACACTAATATCATTACTTGCACTATAAGGGCTTACATGATTGCTCTATGCAAAACATAATGATTTTGTGATTCAAACACCGTTATAATCACGCAATCACTAGATCGGTTAATGCTCGAATGTTTTGCTTGGTTAAGGTGTTCCATAAGTGCTGATTAGACATGATTAGTGATGTTGGCAACACCTCGTGAATGGTTGAATGCATTAGATTATTCCGAATATGGGACTAGAATGTACTAACTAAAGCTTTAAGCTCTTGCTGAATCACTTAAGTTTACTAAATGTCAGCTCGAGTTTCTCAAATAATATCTGTGGTTAAATATCAAACACTGGTATAGGTGAAAAACTTAAGAAAGTCACCATGTGTCGATGTAGTTGTGTGGAGAATTAATATAGAACTTACGTCAAAATTTGAATATAGAACGCCGAAATGCGTGTACAGACGTGTTACTACTACATTAGACCAGGTGCTTTAGCTAAGTTTTTCATCTATACAAAAATATTTCTTGATAAGTTTATTATACAGTTTTTGTTTTATTTCCATTACCTGCATCAAGAATATTTGTTTTTATTACCTATCTGGTGTCGCATAGAGTCGTATATTACACAATACTATGTATATCTACATATAATATGATATGTGTGTGTTTATAACTTTGTAATATGGTACCTATAGTTGCATTTTTTTTTCAAGAGCAAAATTTACTATTATGCAAAAGTTTGGAAATAATGTGTTATTGAAATTGTAAACACAATACATTTTTAATTAAACTATTTTTAAGTGAGAGTTCATCTGATACTTCTGTTATTGTTTATTGGTATGTGCTGATGTGATACATATGCCAGTGTGTGGTCCAATCTTGCTACAAATGGTTTTAAATGTCATTCCATATAGGGATATAGTTATTTATTTTTAAGTTAATAGTACCTACAACAGAGGTCGGGAAAATAAGCATTATCGGCTGAGTAGGTACATAATAGGAATATTATTAGGTTTTTTGGTTACCCAGCATTAACTTAGATTTTTAGTTTAAACCCTTAATATTTTATTTTTTATTATTTCTAACGTCTGCTAGCGAATATATTCGATATTTAAATCGAAAGAAAAATAGAAACATTATGACTCGCAGCGGGACTCAAACCCACAACCACTGGATCACTAGCCCAGTGCACCACCAAATGTGCTATACGAGTACCGCTTAGATTTTTTTCTATTCACGAGTATCCCTCGTCGTATACGTCATCATGGGTGACGTGTAAACACATCTACCGCCAGCGTATTGAACACTTAACGGCACCGAAGTCTCAATTTTCATTGATTTTTTATTATATATTTTATTTTTGAATATAAAACTTACCTAATTAATTTTAAAGAACAAGCTGTTCTAAATAAATAAAAAAATCTGTTTAGACAAGTTGGTTTTATGTAAGTGCAAAGTTTTCACTTACAACTCCATCGATGTAAATATTCACTTATCATATAAAGTTAGTTGTATTTGACCCGTAACGAAAACCATTAATATTATCAATTATGTTCTCAATAGAATTCGATATTACATTTAGACGTTCAACTGATAATTAAATATAACCAATCAATTAACCCAGAAATTATGGCACGTGTACAAAAGTAATTTCCTGCAATAATTCATCTATGAGACTAAGCTCTTAGACCATATGCTCTATAGGACTACTATCATTTATAAGCCCTTTTGGCTTAACATTATTTGGTATCGAGCGGCCTAAATTGCGAGCTCACGTATTAGTCGTTAGATTTAATATTTATATTAATAAGTTGTGAATGAAATATTATCAGAAACTGGGCCATTGAGTAAGCAATAGCTGAATGGGTTTTATCGGCCTAACCTTACACCCCTCCTATTTCCTCATTTTTAGTTGATTAGATATAAATTATAAACATAATCTTTATTTTTATTTGCACAAGGCCGTTCAGATGTTTAGGTAAATCAACTATTGCGTTGTAATAATAATAATAAATATTTCGGGACAATCTGACACAAATCGACCTATACCTACGGTAAGCTTAGTAAAGCTTGTGTTGTAGGTACTACTAGTAAATACCTATATATTTCTCAACTACTAACGCTATGAAAATATGACTTACATTATATATGATAACATTACAAGAATAATTAAATAACCAGACTATTCTAAAAATTCGCCGTGCGTCGCTCCGTGCAGGCGCAAAGGTGCCCATTACACTCGCCGCATTACTCTGCATCAGGAACAAACCAGTGCGTGAATTGAGGTCCCTCTCTCTCAAGCGCCTCCCAAGCTGCGCCAGAAAAAAAATGGTCTCGGAGCACCAACATTTAGTGGTCTCAACTTACATAAAATAGTTTCAATTATTTGAATTCATGTTTGCCATTGAGAAATACATACATCTATTAAAAACTTCAAATGGCCTATGGTCTTCTAATGGTATTCTTTCATTTCAATTTAACAACCGGTGCATTTGGCAACCCTGCCTATGAAGCCGATGGTCCTGGGTTCAAATCCGAGCCAGGGCATTTATTTGTGTGATGAGCACAGATATTTGTTCTTGAGTCATGGGTGTTTTCAATGTATCTAAGTATTTAAATGTATCTATTATATTTGTCGTCGTCTAGTACCTACAACACAAGCCTTACTGAGCTTACCGTAGGACTAGGTCGATTTGTATAAAATTGTCCCGAAATATATATTTATTTAATTACATTATTTAACTCGTCTTCAGCGTCTCAACATTTAAAATTATGAATGTGTAAAAGCTTACAGTGAAAACTGATCAACACTTGGCCCTTACCTCCATTGTGCTATTCAACTGTCTGCATTATACCATCAAAAAGGTGTAACCATAGCCAAGTTTACATGTACTTAATTCCTTGTTGGTTGGGTTTCTTTGGCATCCAACAATGGCGAGAGTATCGAAGCCATTTCACAGTTACCAAGACCGTTTCGAATCGGACATCATACGTAGGTACATTTATCTTGATGACTTTATGAAACACCATACAAAGGGGAATGTAGCAGAAAGTACTTCTTCAAGAGTTAACATGTTATTTACATCATTCTTAAACGATTTCTTGTGCTGATACTCAGAATGGAAATGAGCGGTCATTAGATTTATGGTTTTCGCAACTCGTACCTAAGACCGTAAAATATTTAGGTTGAAACTCGATAAACTGTTTATGAAAACCAAAAAGACTAATGCAAAATGAATGTTTATATCAGATTAGTTAACTTCAGCATAAATCACATAATCATACGCGATCGTAATGAGCACACAGCTTAGTTACAAAGCGGGCAAAAATACATGTTATCTTGATAACTTTGAGCAAACTGCAATTTTCTTCACCATAGTAATTTGCAACTTACGTTATAAAACTTATAATATGGAACAGGAGATTTTGCGGCCTGATTGGTTGAACGCTTCGGATATCTGTTTTCAAATTACTTTTTAGCTTAGAGATTTTAATAAAGATTAAAAGTTTTTAAAAGTGTATGTAGTCGATGAGTGTTAAATTTTACTTTTTAATTGAAAATCTTTACGAAGCTTCGATTAAATAAAATAATAACCTAACTAACTAGGTTAATGAAAATTCACATAGTCTCTAGTGATATCTATATGCTATAAGGCGAAGTGGACACTGATAGTACAGTTAGTACCTAGACCAAATTAAATCCAGTATAACTAAGTTAAAAGGTTTTGCAAGTAGCTTAGCTAATGGATTACCTAGTTTACCTGCACTATCAATGTTATAGAACTGTAGGTATTTACCTACTAGAAGTACCGTTCAATCAAAACCAACAACCTTCCTCTATATTTGCTATCACCAACTGATGAAAGTACGGTCAGCAGCAAAAGTTAGTAAGCAGGCGAGATATCAAAATGAGCTTGACTCGATTTTATTATTATGAGAGTAAGAGCGTGTAAGGATCATTCTGAACACCTGGACTATAGCAACTTCTGCTGCTAGCTGTACTTCAAAGAAAACTTTATTGTTGTACTATGTTTAGCCTAAACTCGAATTTATTTCATTAGCATTAAGGTGATAACAACTGAACTAAGCAATGTAAAGCAAACATGCATTTCGCTAGCGTTTGTTCAATGATTAACACCTTAAGTGGTTCATTTGATCAGTGCCATTGATTGAACAACAATCGCAAGTTATACGTGCAAGTAATAAGCGCTAGCGAGTTCATTTTCTTTGTGTCCCACTGGCTAACACGGTATGGTTCCATGGCTAGTCAAGTAACTCGAAGTTAATCAGTTGAACTCTATACATAGTTAACCTTTAACAATGGTGTACATAAGTTAACCTCATTGTAGTTGCCAAAACTGTAAAAAGAACTCACAGTCAGAAAATAAAGCCACATTGTGTTATATTTTTGTGTCTTAAGATTGGTAATATTTAGAAATTTGATTTTTATCTAATAATTATTTTTCTGTTTCAGGTAATACACTTAAATGACTTCAATTTTGTCGATAAGTAAGTCAGAGTTAAATCACTAGACTATTTTTTGTCACAGTATTAATATTAATTAACTCGCCCCAGATATTATAACAAAATACAGTCCTACGTCATTGCGAACTAAATATGGAAGGTAAAGAACCTTCCGTAGTCCATAAAAGTAGTAATATATAGTAGTTTGCTTGCTACTTTAATTGTCAGATTTGAGTCGCATAAAAATCTTTTGTTACCTTTATAAATGTACTAATCGCCAATCTTATATGTTTAATAAATAAATTATAAAGTTATTATTAATGCAAACTGTCTGGTGCTTGCTGTTAATTTTCATAAACGATGTTTTTTCTTGAACATTGACGTAAAAGCTTTAATTTTTTCTAATATATTCACTTCTAAACGGATAGTTTTCAAGAAAGCCTATGTGTCTATATAAATAAATTAAATAGGAAACTAATCATTTTGCAAGAATTCTTTTCATAGCTTTAATGCGAGCTTTCCAAAGCTGCATTCTTTTACTACAACACAAGCCTTACTAATCTTACCGTAGGACTAGATCGATTTGTGTAAGATTGTCCCGAAATATTTATTATTTATTTATTCATTATTTCAAAAGTTAAGTATAGGCGCTTGTCGCTATCAACTTAATCCCTCTTATGTGAAACCTCGCAAGGTTAGAAGGGTCGATCCCAACTGACAGCGGTTTAAGCATTTAATTGAAATTTTAATTGGGTACCGAGAAAGCTACAGCTCCGTAGTGTAACTAGCTTAACTTAACCCGCCGTTTATTGACTTAGAATTAACATACACGGGTATCTTTCAAGATGGCGTCTTATCGAAATCTCAGACTTTCTTTTCCTTGCTTGGGTGACCTGTTTGGTTTGTTTACGTAAATTAGGCGTGACATTGTTTGTTACTTAAATAGTGCCAAAATTTCAAATGGACATTGACGTTATGTCGAAGTAATTAAAACTATTTTTGAATGGCATTTTAGGTACATTTGCGTATTATTTGCGAAAAGTCAACGATATGTGGGTTTATGTTCGCGAATGTTGTTTGCGGAAGGCAAACTTCGTTGCTACTTATACTCAATGTTTGTTAACATCTTGAAACGTTACATAAACATCGTGAAACAGTAGCGAAACAGTAATTTTCGAGTCAAATCGTGTGTATGTGCGAAAATTGTGGTGTAAATAAAAATAAGTCAAAGTCTTTGGGTCTTGGATAGTGCCTACAATATAGGAGTACCTATTGTGTTTGTAGGTATTCCTTCAGACCTGAAAAGATAACTTGTATAAGAACTGTGCAGTCTTTAATATAACTAATCCTATAGTAGAGATATTACAGGCATGCCATGTCATGTATAAAATACTATTTTACATTTTAGAAATATGTTTAGCGTTCTAGAGCCGAAAAAAATGTCTCATGACATGAGACACTTGAATGAATAAATAATAAATATTACAGGACATTCCTTACTCAAATTGACAGAGCCCCGCGGTAAGCTCAAGAAATTGTGTTATGTACTGAGTCAGTTATATAAATAATATACGAATAATTAAATGCATAATAGAAAATATCCAATCCAGGAACAAATTAAGTAAGGTTTAACCAAGAACCATTGGCTTTATAGGCAGGGTCACTACCCACTAGACCAGACCTGTCCAAATGTATCAGAGACGTGGATACGTGTCATAGTACCAGTTTAGCATGTATCAATTGTTCACCAGCAACTTTGCAAACAACTAATGTTGTCAAAGGACAACGCCACTGTCAATAGACAATCATGTTGTTCGATGAGAACCAGTACCTGACCACGAGTCAGTTGACATGCCTCACATTTTTTACGTCATTGGTAAATAGGTGACAGACGGACGAGTATGTTCGCGTACTTACGGCTCGACTACTATTACTACATTGCTGAGTAAGTATGTCGAAGATCCAACACGTTTTAATTTTGCTCGTAGTCCGCCTGTCTGTTTATACTGCGAGCCACCATTTTGTTTGTGCAGTCTATGGGTGTGGATCGCTTGTGACATTTGTGTCACGTTTATACATCGTGTTATGCTAGGAGGAATAATGACTGGAGAAGTGGAGAACGCATCCGCGTGCGCCAGTAAGGGGCATAAAGATATTCTTTTTTTTAATGACATAGGCGGCAAACGAGCAGAAGGATTGCCTGGTGGTAAGCAATTACCATCGCCAAGCGCGTTGCCGGCCTTTAAGGGGGCTTGGAGCTCTGGGAACCTTACTCACCATCAGGAACACAACACTACATACCTGAAAGGTAACAGTGCTATTATGGCTGTGGTCTTATGTAAGGAGGAGGTACTTCCCCAGTTGTGCTGCTCCAGATTCAAGCGTGATGGTCATCGCTGTTGGACGTAGTTTAAGGACATACCCGGGTCCAAAATTCTGGCTTTTGTAGCCCAAAATGTAACAATTGCTTTACAGGACATACTTTAATTTAAAAACATTAGCTTATTCTGTATTAATTACCGCAACTTTGGTTGAAAACACAAGAAAAATCCAATTGTGTTTGTTTGTTTTCCTCCAACTTTGACAGTTCTGAAGGGACAGTTTGAGTGCAACAAGAATCCCCGACGATATTTGATAGTTCTAACTTTGAAGTTTGTTGATAGTGTGTGAAAGTTCAAATTAAAAAAAAATATATGGTCATGCAGTAGTTCACGATTTTATAGCTGTTACGTCTGTCACCCACTTAAAATAGGCTCTGTTCGATTTCTCCATACAATTTTTTTATCCCGATGCTAGTGAGTTTTTTTTTTTTCAACTCGTGGTAAAAGAACTTGTGTTCCAGCACGACCGGCTCCATGGCTGACTGCCCATCGTGGGAATACGTGTCGCTTTATTTTATATTTAAAGGGCAGGTGTATTTGGCATGTCAGAGGTTATATTTATAGATATTATATAGTAGCTACTACCCGTCCATGTTTAATTAAGATAGAAAAAGACGAGTAGTTTATCTCGACCCGAGATACAGTCGCACTTAGCATGTGCTAAGTCCACTGAGTTAAAAAGCCGTTCTCTATTTTGAATGGCGCGCAGTTTAATAAAACACAAAAGTAAAAATAAAAAATATATTTTTGTCACAATATTAATCGAACTACTCCTGCTACAGTAGGTAAGCTCAATTAGGCCTGTATTGTATATACGTGTAGACTACGATATGTATAAAATAGATATGTATACATACACACAAAATACATATCAGGACATTACGGTCAGCTGCAGAGAAAAGGTACCACAGTGTCCCACAAACCCGTTTGGCGGGATGGTACCTTTTCTCTGCAGCTGACTGAACCAAATACATACCCAGGAACAAATATTCGTGCCAGGATTCGTACGCGGGACATCCAGCTTCGTACGCAAGACCACGTTTACATCTTAAGGAGCATTCGGGTATAATTTCCAGAGACCGCGTTGCCATGATTGACCAAAGATAAATAAACATATCTACCACAAGATTTGTAAGCATGAATGAAGTCATAGAAACAAAAGAACAACGCCCGTTCGAAAAGCAAATACATAAACAAAACAAACGCGAAACAGTGGGCGCATGCGTTTTGGCGACACTCAACAAGTGGAGCTGTTTCAATGGCAGTTTCGTAAGAGTAGACACGCCGGCATATACCCGCGTCCTTAGTTCCAAAACGATTGCGTTCTGTAACTTATGACCGGTCTGGCCTAGTGGGTAGTGACCCTGCCTATGAAGCCGATGGTCCTGGGTTCGATTCCCAGTCAGGGCATTTATTTGTGATGAGCACAGATATTTGTTCCTGAGTCATGGGTGTTTTCTATGTATTTAAGTATTTATATGTATCTATCTATTATATATATCGTCGTCTAGTACCTACAACACAAGCCTTACTGAGCTTACCGTAGGACTAGGTCGATTTGTGTAAGATTGTCCAGAAATATTTATTTATTTATTATTTACTTATGACTTGGCTGTTATGACGTTTTAGATACTGTAGTTGTAAGTTTTCATTAATACTGGCGCGTAGGCGACCGGCCATTCATGAATTGGGCAACGGAAACCCACGCGGCTAACGGATTAAGCTCTGTAGTAAATTACACGGGCTAATTAATGCAAATACGCGTTTTACAGTAAATCGACGGTACGGGAAGCGGTTAATCAATATTGCACACGATTAATTGTTATTTTTAATCGGAATTTTATGCATATCCTACACCCACAATATGTTGGAATCGAGTCAGTTCCGAAATTGAAATCAGCATGTTTCTAAAAATAAACAAAAATAATTTGTATTTCATTCAAAGTTTATAATCATAGAAGTGTAAGTACTACTAATCTAGTAGAAAGTAAATGCAGACCCCAGCCTAAAATGGTAGTTTTTTTTGTAACTATACCTGTCACGGTCTAACAATTATGTAAGTGCAAAATTAACGCATGTAATCGGCGACAAAATTGCAACCGTCCTCTCCAGTCAAGTCCAGCATTGTGGTAAGAGTAGTTTGAATTTAGAACACTTTCATCAAAGAACAATTATTTCAGACAGAAATGTATAATGTAGATTCGCCCATATAAGAAGTAAAACACTTGGCAAGTCACCTAAAACTTCAAGAAAGATGCAATAAGAGGATTTTTATAAGTCAAGTGACACTGACAAAATATTATCTGTATCGAATTGACACTGACCAGTTTTTATACATTTAATGTCGGCCATAATTTGACCAGTGATACAAATAAATTGACAGTTGGCTATCACAGATCGTATTAATTGGATTCACGGCCGAAAACGAGTTATTTTTTTATCAATTTCTTAGTAGCTGTGCTTAAACTCAATAATTTATCTGATGGTCAATCGATAATATTGAATATTCGAGCTTGACTTTACGAGTAACATATTTTGACGTTGTTTTGGTATTTCATTCGTAGTTTCACATTTTAGAGTGCTGTTTGCCTAGCGATGAGGGTGCGACCAATGAGTATTTCGGAACTTATGTACCTACGAAATATCATTTTATATTTAACAATCGCTTCTCGGTGAATGAAAACATCGTTAGGAACCCGGACTAATCCCGATACGGATCTTTATTTAGCAGTAAGGATGGGTATCGATATTTTTGATCATACTGGCAACTAACTATATGACGCTTAGAGTTGCCATCAGACATCGGAGCTATGGAGGTGGTCACAAATATCTGAAGATGCACTTTATCGCCTGGACAATAGAGGCGTTGTTCAGATATTTGTGACCACCTCTACAGCTCTGATATATCTGATGGCGACTGTACATATCTGACAAGTGAAAGGTCTTCACAAGTCAGAAGTCATCCTAACGACATCTTTTAAGTCTTGCCCAACGTGGTCAACTCTGACCAGTAAAACCCTGATTACAGATGAATGCGTAGGAGTGGCGCCGCGGGCGACTATATGATCATGCATCGTATGCAGCTTGCTGATCTAATATCAACCTTATTGCGACCAGATAAAGCCTACCACTGGTCTGTTGGTAAAACATCACACAGGCATTTAAATGTTTACTTTAACGGCCGATGTAATGTCTAGGGCTGATTACTGATTTTTAATATGTCTTGATCTGTCGAATCGTTTAAAGGGCTGTAGAATTTGTCTTGAAAATCTTAACCACAGTGCTTTACAACTTAAAAAATAATAGTTATATGTTATACAAGGGAGCAAAGTTAGTGTTTACCTTCTCGTGCTAATAGTTATTGAGAGAGCTAGCGAAAGTTTCCAAAATTAAAAGGGTTTCAAAGCACGAAAGGGGAACTCACTTTGCTAGCGAGTGAAAAACAAAAAAAAATAACTCTAAAACTTAAAAAAATATTTAAAATTATTGGCATCTATCATTTATCATGCAAGATAGTAATTAAAAGACCCTACCAAGAAGAAGCTAACATCCAAAAAACATTCGATTAGTAATAAACATTTTTTATGAAATTACTTTGCACTCTTCTGAATAAAATGCAACTTTGCTATCTGTTTTTAAAGAATAAAACAGTTTTTTTTCCGAGCTAGTGAGGTGACAATTAATTTACCACTAGAATACTCAAAATTTAAGTTTAACTTAGGCCCCTGTGGCATAGTTCCAAGGATGCTCGCAGCATTTCCTCGTTGTAGAGCCAAGCTGCCATTGCCAACCCGCGATAGCGTCGACCAGCCCGCTTTGAAAATATTAAGTGCTTATTTGATGTCTTCATTGTTATATTAAGCTAAGTCTAAATCACCGTCTTGTTATGCTCATGGCACGCATTTAAGGTTTTATTTTAAATACATTAAAAATCAATCATTTTTTGCCCCTACGAGTAGCGTACCTCAAATTTTCTTATTCGTTATTTGAATCGAAAGAAAAATAGAAAAATTTGACTCTGGAACCAGTGGTTGTGGGTTCGAATCCCGCTGCGAGTCAATTTTTTCTATTTTTCTTTCGATTCAAATATCTTTGATATGCTAGCAGACGTTTCTGCTTAATATAAAAATAATTTCTTATTCGTTGTTCAAAAAACGTACACTAAGTCGTCTTTTGAGTTTATATTTGAAAATAATGCCCTTTACAGTATAAAAATAACCTTTATTGGTATTAAAACATCTCGGGAAGATAATTGACTGGATGAATGAATGAAGGATTGAATGTATTACGTAATTAGTTATCATGTTTACCAAGAAGTCACAACACTTCTCCAGCAATACTGTTCCCAATTATCCTTTGCTTGTCTTTCGTTGTTAATACGAAATAAATTTCGGCGACAGCTGTCTTGACAACAGCTGGGTTGGCTATCAAGATGAAACTAAGTTTTTATTAGCAGTGTCAATAACACAATACAGTTAGGACTGGTGTGATCTGTGCAAAATTTTCACTCCACACAAAATGAAACATGTTTGTAATTCATGAAACCTTAGCAATTACAACGAAACGAAAGAACTAAAGTTACTTCAAATACTACAGAAATAAGAAACCACAAAACCGTTTCCTCTTACAATGCTTTATGTTCGCCATCCACAACCAATATTAGTAAACGCTTAATCTCATGGTTAAAGAAAGCGAGTGAAACCGCGGGATAAAATTTATAGCTTCTGATTTGCGGAACAAAACGAAATGAAACTTTGTAGTGTTGTCGTAAATTTAATTTTATACTTAGTAGTAACTCCTTATATGGAGTATCCGTTTGATGGTATATCTTTTGATTTCGTATGACCGTCATAAATATTTTTATGTGCTTCACATATTCTAGCACTGATGCTAGGTACCTACTGTTACTACTAACCTTACCTGGATAGTTGCAAATCCTCTACTGTGCGTTTTTCTAGAACTTCCTGCCTTGCACATCAAAACAGCGAAATTTGGTGACTTTATAGATTCTAAAGATATACTAGACATTTTTACAATTTAATATTAAGGTAAACCTTATGTCCCTACTTAATTCTAATTGGCTTCGGTCGGTGGACCTTATGTGGTGCGCTGCTATTGGTGCTGAAAAGAAGCCCCAGAATGAGCCCGACCGTTTAGCAACTGCATGGACTAAAATTATATAAAAAAAAGGTTGCATTCTCAACAAGGAGCCTATAAACCACTGACGCTTACGAAGTAATCTATCTAAATTGTGCAGGTCTGACTAACTTCCTATGTTCGCCACTGTATGTTCTGCCTCAACAGCCATCGACACGCCGGTACCGCGTACATCGAAGTTCATAAATTTCGAAGATCTTTCTCTTTTACTTCAACTATGGCACCATGAGGGTGGTAGAGAAAATCGTCCGAAATTTACGAATACCCTTTTTTGCGGTAGCGCCGTTGACATTGCTTATGGGGTTATAGGCCACTTTCTGGCTTCTATCTAGTCAACGCAGAATATAAGCTTCCATCCGTCCGTCAATCGTACTTTGATCCACTTCATCACACGATATCAGAGTCATAAACCTATAAATACATGACTTTGTTCCGTTCATTTGAATGTAAACCAATGTTAATTGGTAATTTATAGGTCACTGACATTGTAACCTATCCGTCATTTCCTCTATGCACTTGAACTTAAACACACATAAGATTCCTATCGCTCTAATGATCATTACGTTAAAGTTCAAAATTGAAAAACTCAAAGCAACAGAGCGAGTTTTAATGATCTCAAGTTAAATAACTATTGACATTTAAACCGCTGGTGAAACGGCCGTCCATGTGATAAGCTTAATTTTGTTTCGTCACACATTAATACGGTTTTTTGTAACTATTGTGACTACGTTGAAAGTAAAGTGGGTCAGCATGAAGCTGAACTTGACTTTATTTGTTTAGCCTTGTTCAAAAAATCTGGTACTTTTATATAAGTAAGTATAACTTACAATAAAATGAGACTATACGCGAATGTTTTAACTAGTTAAGGTTCTTTATACTTATGAATTTGCTCTATATTCCTTTGAACGGAAAACCGGGTATGTCCTTAAACTGCGTCCAACAATGAGAGGTAGGGCACAGCGATGACCATCATGCTTGAATCTGGGGCAGCCCAACTGGGGAAGTACCTCCTCCTTACAGAAGACCACAGCCATAATAGCACTGCTAGCTTTCAGGTATGTAGTGTTGTGTTCCTGATGGTGAGTAAGGTTCCCAGAGCTCCAACCCCCCTTAAAGGCCGGCAACGCGCTTGTGACTCCCCTGGTGTTGCGGGTGCCCATGGGCGACGGTAATTGCTTATCATCAGGCAATCCGTCTGCTCGTTTGCCTCCTATATGATAAAAAAAAATGAAATGATTGCGTCGTGGTTCATATTTGTATTACTTGAACTGCGTCATACAAGTTACGACATTAATATCAATATTATATCAAAGGTGAATAATGAACTTTAATCATAAAAAAGAAGTGGTCTTATCATAAACCATTGTTTCGGTCTGTATATAAAATCATAATCAATACAAAATAGGTATACGATTTATAATATGCTGACTGAACGGAGTTTGTAAATATCAGTTTTTGTTTCATAAGATGATATAGATCCATCCTTTTCATTACGTTTACTCGAGCACCGTAAAATTCCTCAAACCGTCCATAACCGTTTTATTACTTCAAACTAAATGTTCACAGCTTGAATGTCTAAAATTCCATTTAAGTCGAAGTTTATAGGTTCAAGTAGAAAAAAACACCAGGCGCCCAGCACGTGTTGGAAGCGGAAGGAAGTATTAAATTAGACTGATGTCAATGAGCCATATGTTTGATTAACCTAGAGGAGAAATGACATAAATCCATAGAATGCTCACATGTATACTGCTGCTATTGCTTTGAGCTATTAGCTATTCAGGCTATCTGATCTTATAGAGGCATTGTGAAAGTATAAGGGCCTTGTTTCAATGGATAATAATAGATTGGTTCCAAATGGCTCTTAGTAATTAAGTACAATTTTAAGTGTTAACAGTGACCATATGCGAGTAACAGTTGCTAATGTTTTGGAAAGTTTTAAGTGCAGAAACGAGCCATTAAGTTTTGATGACAGGTCCTCGTGGGTCATTACCCTGCCTATGAAGCCGATGTTCCTGGGTTCAAATCCCATGGGTATTTATTTGTGTGATGAGCACGATATTTGTTCCTGAGTCATGGGTGTTTTTTATGTATTTAAGTATTTGTATATTGTATATATCGTTGGCTGAGTACCCACTACAAAAGCCTTCTTGAGCTTACTGTGGGGCTGTCTAATAATATTTATTTACTTAAAGTATTGCTCGGTTTAAAAAATACTCGACTATGGGCAAGCCGATTTCAATTTTTATTTTTAATGTTTATTCAGGGAGAGGCCTTTGCCCAGCAGTGGGCACACACATAGGCTAAGAAAAAAAAATATGTTTATTCATATATTTAACTGTTATACTGAATATAACTGTTAGTATTGCTTTTATGTATGGTAACGTGCTTGTCATATACTCGAAGATATTTTATGTTTATTTGATCGGCCAAAATGAAGAGACTTTATAAAGTTGTAAGAAATTAACAAAAATACCGACCAATTAGATCCGTCATTATCTTAGCATAGCTTAATATTTAGCAATGCAACTGATATTTAGTTACAAGCATAGCAACCTAACCTAACATTACGTAGCATTATGCCCTGCCCTATAAGGCAGGTGTCAGCCCTCTGTTCGGTTTCATAACAACGCTGACAAATGTCAACATAAAACATAGCCACCCTCCTTATACCATTTTTATCTTATCGCTATTGAAGGTTAGTACAAATAATGATAGACCACGCATTCTATGGAGAGTCGATTGAAATCTACTTTTTACGTTTACAAGCTAATTTGAACCTTATGTAATGTTTAAAAGGTTGAGTTGTGCTTTAAATTGGCGTGCACAAATCAAGGCATGCACTCATATCTAGGCAAAGGCTAATGTGTAGTACGAACAAAGGAAACTTCTATTAAAATGGCGAACTGTTACACCGTTAGCAGTGTTCAACTGTTCACTTCTTTTTTTTTAATCGTCTAGGTATGAAGGGTTTTCTACACTATAGCTAACAAAGCTCCTCTAACGATCCGTTGAAAAGTAAGTAATACGTGTAACGACCGTGTAAAAGGCACTTTACATTGTATTATTTCATTATTACATTGTATTCTACGTTTTAATCTTAACATTATTATATTTAAGCTACCATAAAAAATACAAAAATAAAATTATTAAATATTTTATTAAGTTTACTGCTTAGTGCCATGTTTTGTCTATGACGTATGTCTATTATCATACTTATTTAATAGTTGCCATATACTTACAGTGTGTAAATCTAATACGGGCGAATCTTTTAATGGTGCTTTTAACTTTTGTTAAAAGTGCAATAACAATTTTATCCATACAAAATCATTCGGCTCACAATGTAATGCAAGTTCGTTTCAAAAGCTTATATCGCGCACAGCTCAGAAATTTTCCAAAAAATAGTTAGTGGTGCATAATATGTACAAGAAAAAGTTTAGTTAATGATGATACTAGTAAATCCTAAATGTCTGGTGTATTCGTCGCCTGTATTACACACACAGTATATATTATACCCAATTTTATTAAAAAATGTGACGACATATGCCAACAAAATATACTCGTACATATCTCTTTTATAAATTTGTATTATATTTATCTTTAATAGATAGGACGCATTTTCCCAGCAATGAGACGCCAAATCCAGGCTAATAAAATTTTAACTGCGAACATCGCAAACGTCAAACACAAAATATTTCTCCACGTTGTACAGGGCAGCCATATTAACCGTTTTATCACACTGCGCGAGCGCACGCTAGTGAATGGAATATTAGCAACATTGTGCTTGAATATCCATAGCTTTACTTCGTGAGCGTCGGCCGTGTGAAATAGGAAGTGTGCAAAGTGTGTTGTGTTAATTTTATCTTAATACGATGGTAATTACTTGTGATGATAATAATGGATCTGAGATCTCTACGTAGAGTTGTTGTACATATTTTGGTAAATGTATTTTTGTATCTAAGGACTTATACTATCTTAACTAACTGCCTCAATAATACCTTGAAAATAAAATGTACCTAATCGTAAAGAATAATGTTTTATTACATTTTGTCACTTTGGCTAAACCCAATAAGAAGTCGAATATTGCTCGACAACGACATGTTTATTTGACAACGTAACGAGGAGCTCAACCATGAGCCGTTTTAGTACATTTCATATATATAAACCATTCATTATATATTCATATTTGGTAATAAACTTCCTAGCATTATTTCTGACAGTTCCGTTCGCGACAAGTGCGTTCATTATTCTGTTCGAAATCCAGTTGACGTCTATAACGTCAGCTAAACCAAGATGGCCGTGTTTTTGTCATGTCATAGCTGCCACGCTCTAACACGTATGTAAGTGTGAAAGAGCCTGACGTGTTGACGTGACAAGCAACAAAACGCGCCCCATACAAGCTTTCCTTGCTCTCTCACCCGTTCACATAAAGGGCAGACACGGTATCGCAATAAATATCCACCAGTGCCCCCATGACCGAGCGATTCTATCTTATCACTGGAGATAAGTCTTACGAAACGCTGCGCATACTAATGTAACTTGCCGCATTGGTGTGCAGTTGGAAGGTAAAGAAGGAAATAATACAGAATACATAATTTGTTATAAAAGTGTAAACATATTTATTTATGATCCAGGTATGTCCGGCCAAGACCACTGGGGGATGGGCAGCAGTATCCCTGGAGTACGATGGAATCGAGTGGCGGTTGTGGCATATGGAGAAAAATTTGCATCCAAAAATTTTAATAGTCAAAATAAATTGCCATCCTAAAAAATTCAGACGAAGAATTGATCTTAGACAGGCATCATAAGGATCTTTTAGGCATTTAACAGACCAGAGTACCTTATACCATAAAAAATGTAAGTACATTAGAGTTAAAAATCATAAAAAAAGCAAAATAACAACCGGTCGCGCCACACAATCAATTTCGCCAACCGCTGCTTTATTAAAAAAGAGGTCCATTTATTAAGCCTGCTCATTATGCAAAATATCTTCGACGGCCAGTGAAATACACTCCCTATTATCGGGCCATTAATTCCCATTTCGTTTGTCACGTGTTACGTAACTGAATGTCGAGAGAAACCGAAGCAATTTAAAACAATGAATTTTTGTGGCACTTAAACTGAATTCTGGGTATTGGCCGTGACAACGCCAGTTTTTTGCAATAATATGCAGATTTGTTTTTGTTGTGCAATGAATAGGTGACATATGCTAGAATTCATAGGATTTAGACTTAAATCTTAGTCATAATCTTCTTTCATATGAAAAATATACGCGCAAATTGTTCAAATATTTATTCACGATAAAGTATAATATAAATTACAGACATGTAATATAAATAAACATTTGTAACAAAAAAATATAAATGTATACCACGAATTGGTTCCGCCTCAACCTAATGCTAAAATCCATAAAAAAACACGAAGTAGGTACGTACTGAAATTAACGAATAGACAACAACAATCATAATGAAACTGAACCTTAGAAAATGATAAAAAATACAAATTCAGACTACCCACACAAATTTGTCTTTAGTAAACATCGTTTTGTATATTTTCTGTGACACAATTAAAGTTCCTTGTTTATAAAACCAAGCAACCACATTAAACAAACTAAATATAACTGATCAAATACTACGAAAATTAAGGTTCTCTCGTGTTCAGCAAAATCATCAAAATTGCCAACGGGTCTGACCGAACAATTGAGTCCGCCATCATTGTTTTCAACATTGCGAATATTGCTCTAATCTGCAAAGGTCGAATTATAAATATATTCCCAAATAGACTTATTACCTTTTTATTATTACAAAAAACTCAGACAGGATGCCCAGGAATACAATAGACGCATCGTTTGCTATTGTATCATGTGAATCTGTATTGTTACCTACATTTTTTAGCCATAATTACATGTGCGAAAATCCGGCGGTGAGTTGTGTACTGAAACCAGACTAAAATAATAACGTTAAGTGCATTGTCAACGGTGTGTGAAAATTTCATTCGAAAACCAAGCTCGTCATGACATTTATTAGCAGTTTGAATATTGTATTGCTATTTTTATCCTTAAATTTAGTAATACTTCATTCTTAATTGTCAAAATGTCAACGAAATGATTCTATAACAATAAGATCCGCTATTTCAATATTATTCGCTAATTTTTTTTTACTGTATCATAAATGTTGTGATTTTTTGTTGGGTCATAAGAAATGATACTACTATGGTACCATTATATGTATAAGATACTAACCAGGCAACATGATAAAATATTTCCTACTCAGTATCTGGCATATATTAGCATTAAAAATAAGTAGGTATTTTATCATAGTCTTGGTTACTAAGGTTTGTTCTTTCTCTATAAATGCTCGATTCCTTATCCTGAATATAGCAAGCGCATGTCGATCCTAATCGTTAGTTGCAGACTGACCAACAGGTCTCAGCTGCCGATAACCGGCGCCGTCAAGCCCCTCGTATCTAACGCTCAACTTAACGTACATTTCTACACTTACATCGATGGCTGCGCCTTTTACTTGATCAAAAGCGATAATGCATTGCAATTTATTCGATACTATCGCAAGAGTCAAGGAAACGTCGCAGACGCAGTATAATTTTATTGATAGCACTGATAGCGGTGGCGTCTAATTATATGACGTCTGTAAGTTTATTACGACCGTCCTCTTCTCTATAATCACCAATAACTGTTCTAGTAGATCCAATTTCAATTGCACTTAATAATACTGAATCAAAACAGTCGTAAACTGGAATGGCATTCGATTTAGTAAATTTCATGGTAGCCGCGTCCTCCAGCGAAAGATCTTTAGCAAAAACAATAAACACTGCATTAAACAAGAAAGCAGTAAGATAAGTAGTCGAGGAAAGGACGAAATCTTGATGGGAACAGTATTTATAGAACGATCGAAATAATACCTTATGCGTCTATACTTTAGAGTGTTCAGTATTAAAAGAGATGAAAACAGTACAGGCAAAGTAATTACAATTTGTTTTCCGACGTATATCACTGCGATATAGCTTTCAACATTACGCTGATTAATTAAATGATAGTCGGTGTATAAATTGATTAAATAAACGGTTTTTTGTTGCTTCCGTAAAGCAAAATTGTTGTAGAAAGTTAACCTATTTTATAGAAAACCAATTTTTTGAAGCATTTCAGTTTTATTTGTTGCAATATCCACCTAATAAACATTGTCACTTAGTAGTTTATAGATACCAATTTTTAATCATACATGTATTATACTTAGGAACTGAAACGATTTTTCAATTCCAGCGGCTTTATATTTATCTAAACCTTGCTGTCCTGTCACCTCTTATAATATTATCACTCGAGGTCGCTCCTATCTTTAGCACCTATTAGGTTTATCATAGAAGCATTTTATGAAAATATACCAGTCTCCGCCAATTTACTAGCAATATTAATGAAATCCTTAAAATTATTAATCTTTATTAATCTAATATATATCCCAATAAATGCGTTAATTTTAAATACATAAAGATAAAACTGTACTAACATTTTCTATTTAAGTACTCTGTTAGCTTGAATAGTCCAATTGCTATGAAAATACTTACACATTTTAGTACCTATTTTACGGGTGAATCAGTAAAACATATCACTAATTGTTTAGAATAATGAACCACCTATCTACGCCTATCGTTGGTATATATTTACCAATTATACATAGATAGATCGTCAATAAAAACAACATCTGTACAGTCGCCATCAGATATATCGGAGCTGTGAAGGAAATCAGAAATATCGGAACAACGCCTCTATTGTCAATGAAATAAAGTGCATCTTTCTGGTTTAAGGTCCATGGCGACTGTTCAAGAATATTTAAAAAATCAATCGTTTTAGCACTGAACATGCCTTCTGCAAGTGTCATAATATTTATAGGTTACATGCCATGATAACAAAAAATGTAATGCTAAAACAATACATTATAATACAAACATTTATCAATACGTTATGGTCATAAAACAATTTCACAAAGATACCGATCGTATGATTTCATAACTTGTCTATGTCAATGTACTCATAAAGTAATTCTGCCATGTATCATGTGAAACATTTATCGGTATCGATAAGATTGGAGATAAGAATCGATTTATCAGCATTTATCGCATCGGCCATTCGACTCGTAGGCGCCGGTTTTCTAGCTGGCGATCGGATTATTCTTATCGAGTCGTGTGTAATCGATTATACGAAACAAAAAGTAAACAGAAGTGGAGAATGGTACCATTATAATGTCAAGGCAAAACAGGACGTTGCTACTGAAGATGTCAGTTTAATTGGTATCTTAATAAGTGACTAAGATAGGTCTGAAGATTGGAGACGAAAATGAAGCACGTAGAATTGGGTTTATACGACGGTTGATAGAGGGAGAATAAGACGAAATAAAACATATTATAATGAATTTACAGATATCGAATGAGATAGTTACATAGCAGTGTGAAATACCTAAAATACGTAATTATAAAAAGGAAGTATGCTAATGGGAAACCTTAGTTGCTAAATAAGAAATGTTGACTTTGAATGGTATATTTTTGGTAGATACCTCTTCAGATTTCACATTCAAACATAAATATTTTTCTCACTCGGTCTTATTCCAAAGAAATATTACGAACACATAGGTGCCCATACATGTTTGTAAATGGATATCCTGTGGCGCCCAATTAATTACCAACATAATTATACAGCGAAAAATCAGCTTGTACATCACCAGTGACTTATGCTATTGTAATAAAGTCCATAATATCTCAGCAGCATACAAAGTATGTTCGCGCGTTGGCAAACTTAATAATGCGCAGTGATTTTATCCGGTCTGTCCTTACGTTTATTAATTTAAGGTTGGATGTTGATTGGTTTTATTTTCTTCAATGATTTGGGCTAGCTGGTTTTTGTAATGTTTTCTTAAGACATTCCTTGCCATAAATAGTATAGCATTATCAGGGCACCGTTCATACAGAAGGTACGAGGTTATTTTGGAGAACTGATCGTCAACTTGAAACCGTGCGGACATTAATAAAAATGCGAATATTCGCGAATATTATGCTCTTTCTCAAATTGTACTTATAACTATTTCATCAGATATTTAGTTCTTAAATAAAGGAAAATATTGCTTGTGATTCATGTATATTTACACAGAATTCGTTGGTTTTTTTTTTTTGTTCATATCTGTCACCATTTAACCTATACATGCACAATTGGCTTTATCCTGGGGTGGTCGTCAGTATCAGAACTATAAAGATATAATTATTACCAATATACATAGTTTATCACGTTCTTACAAGTATGTCAGTGCGAAAGTGACGCGATAATCGATAAATTGGCAACTATCCTATCTTGAACTTATACATTTGGTACAAAAATTACAGTGACATTATCAGATATAATATATTTGAATAAGTGTATAAAAACATTTGAATTTAAAATTCAATATGTTATCATAGTAGCTATGATTTCCATAGCAACTCATATCAACATATGTATGTATTCTCTCGTGACCATACTGAAGTATTTATTTTACAAGCAAAAATGCAGTTCAACATTGGAAAGTAAAGTTATTCTGCCCTATGAGTCGTAGAAAGTAGTGTATGTATTAATACGTTATGTGCGTAAAGAGTTGTTCTTAAATTCAAAACGTCTAATGTTCCATAGAAAAACTGATAGTTTACCTCATTTTCTAGTCAACGTACATTTTTCGCCTCCACTATCAACATTGAACCTTATTGCATAAGTCATAAGGATCGACAGTGGTCATGCATTTAAGAGTTTTACTTTTAGTACTTCAACCGTGAGACCTTATCGTACTTGAACCAAATGTTGTATGCTAACGGATTTCTCTTTCCTTTAATCATAATAAATATAGCTTTCCCGTTCACACGTTCATAAAATAATTGTCGTTACTTGAAAGTGGAAAAGTGTACGTCGGAGGTTTAGAATATTAAAACAAATGAAAATTATTGGAAAGTACTACAGATTAATGACAAATTGCTCGTTAACTGGATTCCTATTTATAGATAGTGTATATTTATAGGTATAGCCGTGTTTATTATTTTACTAGCCAAACCAAAAGAGCCGATTTCATTATCAAAACCCATTATCGGACAGAGTTATACATTTGTGTCAAATTGATCAATATACTAATTTATCGTATTATCTAAATATGTCACAATGACTATATTTAGTATGAAGTCGTATGAGATAATAGCAATTTCACAGTACAAGTAAAATTTTCCTTATAAAATTCTAAGAATTTTCCATGACCACATAATTTCACGTGAAGTTAGATAGACTACCATCGCATGGCAATCGTGTATCCTAAAAATGAAATTAGAAACAAATAATGCAAAATTATTACGATGGTGTTAAAATATTCATCAAATCAAAGCACAATAACTTTTAAAAAAATACAGTTTATTATAGTTAGAGCAATAAATTCTATATACCTACAAGACTTCTTATTAACATGCTACTTAATGTATCCCTGCAAGATTAATTGCTTGTCAATAAATCCAATAATACACGTGTTATCATTTTATTATACCTAAGGGCGCTACATTTGTGACGCAATAACCTATTTACAATGTAAATAATTGATCGTAAATTATTAAATTGATGGGTTCCTTTGACGGACTGTCTTGGCAATTTAT
Organism: Grapholita molesta; assembly: GCA_022674325.2. Classification (NCBI taxonomy): domain Eukaryota; kingdom Metazoa; phylum Arthropoda; class Insecta; order Lepidoptera; family Tortricidae; genus Grapholita; species Grapholita molesta. Next base: position 15,744,238 of record CP053129.2, read on the forward strand.
TTGTATAATATAAATTGAATGACCAAGGTTAATTTAAATAATATATTAAAAAGTAAAGTAAAAAAAATAAAGTATTGCTCACATAGACTATGTAAACGAGACATATGTAATTTTGTATGTAATTACAATCGGTATCATTTATTTCATAAAAAATAAGTTCAATAATTGATGATATGTTAACTGTAGCAATTTTCACCTTAATCCTTTACAATAAGATGGAAAAGTGTAAACATACTTTGACGGCGACAGTTTGAGGATCTTGAATTCTTACATTGACATTGAATTACTGTGATGTTATTGTCATATCCCTGTCCCTGGCAATGTGCCTTTGCCAATGAATATGTATAACGTAAAGCACCCGCATTGGCATTTTGTTTTACGAACCTTCTTTGTACTTGGTTTTTTTATCGCCATATTTAGATTCGTTTCGTGACCGTTGTACTATAGGCTTCTTCGATTATTTTTGTAAATATCACATTTATTACTAAAGTTTATTGTTCGGTTTTACTATTGTTGTGAGTTTAAATTATATTGGCATTCTATACTTAAGCCCCATTTAAACCATGCAAGCACTTGTATACGATTTTCATTACATTGCGGGGTTCTTCTTTAAAAAAAATATGGCTTCCATCAAAAAATATTGCGGGGTTATATAAAACGACCGAACTCGCCGTACGCCCATAACCCGCAATGTAATGCAAATCGTATACAAGTTTTTGCCTGGTCTAAATGGGGCTTTACATTAGGACATTGTACAATATTTAACAAATCGTCTATTTATTTTCAGGTAAGCACTTAAGCTGTAAACATCGAGTCTATCGCAGAAAGGTAAAGCGGCATATGTTACCTACAACACTGGCTAGACCTTTGAAAAATGTCTATTACTTTTTTAGATGGGAATGGGCAAACATGCGAAATATTTATTTATGTTCAGCCATACTTTGAGACCTTATACTTAATAATCCTTTGGGCATTATCGTTTGCAATGGCATATCCATAATCGGTATTGCAAGGTGCTCCCAATAACATATAATAAGTCTGAAGGGACTTGCGTGATCAGCATACATAGAGCATTTATTAATGTTGCAATCCCACTTAAAATAATGTTAGATATATTTTCCGTTCCATTAAAAACAACTATACTATAATTTGACAGCTATATTCATCACTACTTCTCATCCAGTGAGTTGTCTCTAAATTGAGATTACTTAAATAAAAAAAAATAAAGATACTCTCCCGTATAAATCCAGTCCAATCCAGTGTGGAAATTGAAATTACAAACAACATAATAATAGTTATCGGGTAACAATTATAGTATTCAATTAATTAGGATACTTATTTTCTCACGTGTCATGTCCCGTAACCGTATTTAGATTGTGTGGCTCTTGTGTGCTATGAACTAAAATTGTGTGGCACTTGTGTGCTATAAACTAAAATTGTGTGGCACTTGTGTGCTATAAACTAAAATTGTGTGGCACTTGTGTGCTATAAACTAAAATTGTGTGGCACTTGTGTGCTATAAACTAAAATCAGAGTAATATATCAAAGTTGTATTTGTACAATTAACTCCCTTGTCTCAATAGTATGTATATAAGGTTATATCGAGTGCAAAATAATGTTGAATTCATTCACAACTCACAACCTAACATCGTCAAAAACGTTTGCAAAACAATAGCGTAAATATCCAGCCTCAGGGCTTAATAGTGACGCTAATAGTTCTACAGCAGACCCCATTCAGAAAGCCCATAACTTCCGCATTTTGAAATATAATACACGCCACATGCACTCCTATTGTGTACTGCAACGCACGCGCCTTTCCCTACACAACATGGAGGTAAAACCAAACATTCAACTATTAACAACTTAAACAACGCACCGGTATCCATGTTCCATGTTACAGCTATTTATTTTAGAATTAAACATGTCGAAGTAATCCTCTACAACTCCTTATCATAGGCTTAGTTTTTTTGGTTCCGTTTCAACTTCATTTTCATTTCTGTCACTTGGAAATAGATTCAAATTTTCAACGGCCTCTTGTCTAATGACTACATTCTGATCTTCAAATAAGTCTTCATTCTTATTGTCTAGTGTGAGATGTTATATTTCAGTGTCTTTTGTTTCGCAGACAGTTTTGTTATTATTGTAAAGTGCAGTCGTGTGTTCACGGTTGATAAGTTAATTTAGTTTGCATGCTTATGCCGCGTCACGTTTAAGCAAATGCGTGTTTTCGTGCTGGGAAGTGTTATCCTAATATTGTATTTGAACTGGCGTTAGTAAATTAGGGAGAGCACTTGAACTTAGTTGATATATGCATCTGATCTGTAAATCCTTGCGTTACTGTACTATACCGCATAGTCCGTAATATTACAGTTTACTAACTTTGAATAACACAACTTCACACGACAGACAACTTACAGCAAAACCCGTGTAAAATAAGCTAAAACTGGGAACATGAAATTTTGTCTGTGAATTACCAATTTGCACTATGTTTTACGCTAGTATTAATTACCTCAATAAAGGTTTACGAAAAGTTTATTTTTAGCAACTGCTAAATTGCTGTCAATTGTTAGTGACAATAAAGGTTTGCTCGACTATAACTAATAAATAAATATTAAGGACATTCTTATACAAATTAACTGATCCCTGTGGTGAAGAGTGTTGTGGGTACAACACACATACAAATATTTAAATACATATATAAAACGCCTATGACTAGGCCAATAGTTTGACCAATATCTACGCGGACGTAGTCAAGGGTGGACGCTAGTAATCCATGTATAACTCACTGTACTTTTTTTTTTATTGAATACCTTTATTGTTTATTTTAAATTACATCTAAAACTAACTACTGTAATTAAATTGAAACTAAACAAAAAATAAACCTATATTTATAAAACTTAAAAAATTGGGCTCCTTCGGCATAGTGCCAAGGATGCTGGCAATTTACTTAAATAAATAAATAAAATAAATAAATATTTCGGGACAGTCTTACACAAATCGACCTAGTCCTACGGTAAGCTCAGAAAGGCTTGTGTTGTAGGTACTAGACGACGATATATATAATAGATAGATACATATAAATACATAGAAAACACCCATGACTCAGGAACAAATATCTGTGCTCATCACACAAATAAATGCCCCAACTGGGAATCGAACCCAGGACCTTCGGCTTCATAGGCAGGGTCACTACCCACTAGGCCAGACCGGTCGTCAAAACCATAGAAATATCATATTGTAAAACAAGAAACTGTATTTCTAAATTGTCATTCTAGGATGTACATTTAACTCAATGACAGCTTAACAACATAATATATCAAACTAATAACCTACATCTAAATTATTCCAATTAAAATAGTTTAAAATGAAATCTCTTATTTCATAGACCATAACTGTCACTCTCCGATTTATTTTGCCTATAAACAATTATATTTAATCTATTACATTTATTAATAATAAACCAGTATCACTTAGGCGTTTAAGTAATTCAATTAACATCGAGAAACCTGGGTAAACCGCTTCTTTGCACAGCGGAGAGTAGCCGGGACTCCATAAATCTGGCCAGGCAAGGAGTTTAGCACATTTCGTGACTGTAATAGCGTCTTCATGGGTCTGAGTAATTTATTACGCCTCCTTGCTCTGTAATTGTGGAGGCTCGTCACGATTTTGAGAATTGATCAATCATCGTCTGGAATACGTGGGTTTGGGTTGTGTACTTTAAACAGTTTAACACCTATTTTGTTCATTGACTTCTAGTTTGACAATCGCTTTCGCTCATATCTTTCGAGTTCATGTTTTCCTGTCTATGGAGCAGTTTAGGACGTTCACAATTAGATAAACGAATCGGTAGTAGTCGGTGGCTATAGTGTACTAGATACCGATGCCTGTATCTACCTATGGGGAAGGTTCTACTAATGGACATAGGCCTGTGGCTAAATAGATGAGTATAGATATCTGTGACTATAGTGAAAAACAAGTGACAATCAACTAGTGTGAAACTTATACCGTTTCCCACTAGGGCCACACATAAATTTTCCGACTTAACGCCGATGTAGAACAAAATTGATTTAGTTCTAAGAATCCTGTGATATGCAAAATCTCGCACTTCCTGATACAAGAATTTAAAGTCACATAATTACGTGTCATAAACTAAGTTTTTCACGGCACAATCTATTTAACAACTCTTTATCAAAGATTAGCAATGTTAGCACGGATTTAATATTATCAAAAGTGTTCGTACAAACAATGATTAGATGTTTAGCTGTTTCATAGAAATTGTATTCTTAGCGTGATTGATACTCTTACCAACCTAACCATTTAAAGTATATGATACCTTGGGTTTATGTATGACTATTATGTATCTCTTAATAAATTATATACAAAGAATATCTTAAAAAGCAATGAGATTAATATTGAAGTCAAAGATTGATTTCACTTCCTAAGAGTATTCAATAGACGATACAAACGAAAGCAAACGTTCTTAACGCTTCAATTACAGATAATGATCTGATATCGGACATGAATTAAAAGCCAACTCCTTATTTGAGTATCCATCAATGTAATACCGTTCATAAGTGAAAGACAATGTACAGTCATCAGCAAAAACGCAAAAATATAAACTCTAAGGAATTATTTGGAGTCCGAATTCTTGTGTGGAAACCAATAATCAAACTTAGTTCCGCCCTTTTTCACTCATATTAACCTTGATTAAGAAGGCTTGTCTAACAGTTTTTGAAGATGTAGTCGCTGATTTGCCACGTTTATGGAAAGTCAGAAATTGGTCCATCGTAGACTCAATATGAAGCATTCAAGACAACAATTTGAAGATTTATCGTACATTTATTTCAACATCAAATGGATCTTCGTGGATGTTTAACAGTAGATGAACTGCTCCTAACATCCTGCTGACTGTATCTTGTATTTAGCTACTTCTCTCATCCAGCACTTTGCATTGTGTCAAGTCATTCTCAAATAAACAACGACCTCAAAGGAGACAATAGAGGTAAATCCAAGTAGAAAGTTTATTGATCCCTGGATTAATGATCATGAATTAAACCTTATTATCTAATATATATGGTTCATATTGTCCCTTTGTCGGTTGAAATGTATCGATGGCTTTCTTTCCGTTCAACACGCCTGTGGAGTTATCGATACATAAATCAATTAGCGATCGAAATTGAAAGCGACGTCGACAATATTCTATAAATGGTTTGTACCATTGGTTTTCGCGATGTACTTACGATAGTGATTAATATAATATCAAGAACACAGTACATTGTAGTCAACTTGTATGGTGTTGATTACTAACGAGTTAATCATATTTAAGGCAGGCCAGAAAAAAAAACTTATTTTTTCTCGATTTAACATGATGATTGAATGAAAGTGGACTGTAAATGAAAATCTTTCAAAATTGTAGGGACAAAATTAATTTTGATTATTTTTTGTGTGAAAACTACATGTATTATGGTATTTTTGAGGACTCTGTTAGATAGCAGGATTACTTAAGTTTTTAAATACAAAAAAAAAACAGAAACATTTGAATATTTGTAGACAGGGTCGTTGAAAATACCATTAGGAATGTCGATTTTCGATGCATTTCATTAATTTTTCTTTTTTCTTACTAATCATAAACAGCTCCATCCTCTGGTGCCGGCTTATCTTTGAGTTTTGGGACAGGTTGTATGATAGTATGTACGTGCAAATTAGCTATTCTTACAAAGTTTGGCAATTGGTTTCTCAGAAAGAAGTATGCCGTCGTCTTTACCTTGTCATAGTACTATAAAAAGATTTTTTTTTATCTTGTCAGAGTTTGTTATTGCACTGTATTTTGTATTTACCAGGTTGCTACGTATGCTTTTACTTTTAACATTTGATGGATTAATAAAATAGTTTGAGCTTTTTCAAATAAATATATTTGCTTATTATTACTAGATTATACGGTCAATAACTAGCGAATTTCCTGGCACAAAATCGAGAACCAATAGTTCCCAAGACTCAATAGCGAATCGTGACTAATCCACTATTGACCGTTAAGTTGATATCTAAATTATACATTGTGGCGTTCACTGCAACAAAATGTTCCTCCTTTTTGATTTCTCCGGGCGTGGCATCCGATGACATTTACCATGCCAGATATTGTAACGCCATTTCAATATTGACAGCCTTCGATCAGATATGAGGTACATTTCGTTGGCTGCGAAGCTAAATTTATGCGAGAATATGTCGCTTGATTTGTCCGCTTGAAGGGAGAAAGCGGTGTTGTGTCCTATTTTTTAACTTGGATTGTAATAAATGTCGATTTCAAAAGATACACTAACACGCAAGCAAAAACTTAACATCTTTTCGTAAACGTTCATATGTACTCGTATCTATGTTCAACTTGTAATGTTTCAGATAATTCATTGTAATTGCAGGAAATCGCGACTAGCTTTGCATATAATTAGAATAGGATGAATCCAGTATCAAAACTATTCTTCTCCGTTACTTAAACTTTTTCCATTCCATTCCATAATAATAGCAGTTTAAGCATGAAGAAGTAAGACAGGCAGAAAATATTATGAATCTAGATGGACGCATGACCTTATACTGGTCGCTGTGAGGCTAGAGATTGCTTCCTGTGGTACTCTATAGTGGAGGCCTCTATATCCAGCAGTAGACGTCTCCCGTTCTGATCACTCAAAACTACCTATAGTGCTATGAAGAACTGTTTGACATGATGCCAACGGCCGCTTTCTACCACCTAACTGCTCGCCGTCGACAGTGGATTCATCGTCACACCCTGGAGCCTAAAGGGTAGTGCACTAAGCGGTTTAAGCGGAATTTCTTCCCGCGAACGCTCCGGCTGTGGAATAAACTCCCTGTCGAGGTTTTCTCAAAATTGCGTAACCATTAAATTTTAGTAAAGGAAAAAGGTTATAAAAGACTAGACCCAACTCAGACAATATATGTGTATGACATGAAGTGAAATTTCTCATTAGAAAATTGTAAACGCAACGACAACCCATTAGACATGACTGCGAACTGCGGCTTGAATATATTTCCCAATGTCGGCTATCTCCGCCACCATCACAACTATAAAGATGCCGACTTCGACAACCGGCGTTAAATAGATAAGATGCTATCAGTAAAGGATCAGGTTTTGAAGCAACCGTTTTGAGGTTTTCACTTGGTTTCTAATAGTTAACATGAGTTTTAGAGAGCATTCAACGTTCACTGAAGTATATTGCAGAATTGCCGTTTTTGGTGTCAAATTAAGTAACATCAATAGATAGCTTTCTTTTACTAGATTACACGTATTCATCATTACGTATTCTAATGAATACATTTATTTCAGATAACTAAGATCCATAATACATAATATAACATAAAAAAAAACAATAATACAAATTTCATTATCACATACTTAACAACTAATTAGATATTTTATTCTTTAAATACAATTATAAAGGCAAATAACAAGATACTTAATCTTTGTATTCGGATCTTTGTCGAACATACTAATAATTTACTAAATTAGACAACATATATTTTTCCTTTATACGTGCACTTAGAATACAAGATGATCATATTGTATCACTGCTGATGCCCTTACCAGCTCCCATCAGGGGTCAGCTCACATTTTATTTACAAAATCCATCTTCCAGCCCAGAAGGAAAACCAGACGTTGGGATTCCTAACATAGGTCTAAGCTAAGTGAATGTTCGGCCCTGTGATTTTAGTACTTAAGCTATGCATCCAAAAAATATATTAGACTAGATAGTCTAATATATTATAAAATATATTAGACTAGATAGTCTAATATATTTTTAAATTTCCAGCCTCTTTGTGGCTGGGTTGCACCAACAACATTACTGAGTAACAGTTAACCACGGTTCCGTCTAGTCTACATCTCTCACGTTATCTCGGCAATTCATCTCCATACAAAACATAGGAAAATCTGATATCCGTGACACTTAACGAGCGCAATAAAGCATAACTGGGGCTCGGACTAAATCACGTTTGAGTAATGAAAATAGACTGGAGAACTTAAATCTTTTATAATGTTATTGAATCATAGTTGATACAAAGTAGTTCCTTTAGTTGATACAAGTTAGGTATCACTTGGCTTGTTGTTCATGCAAGAAGTTAAGATAATATATTATGTTGTACTTAACTAATATATTTGTAATATAAATACGGTGTATTAATAAAGTTTTAGATTCCTTCTTTTGGTATTTTTTTTAATTGTAATTATTCCCGTGCTCTCTAGCAAGACCTATAACTAGCACAAGCATTATAGAGCTTTTTCCACAACTGGGTCGATTGCTGTAAAATTGATTCAGAAAACCCTTATTTTTTTTTCTCTTTAATATTTGTATTTTATAGATATAGCTTTTGCAACTTTTATCTACCTAAATTAAGTTTAAAATACTGACTTACTCGTGTTATAGTAAATATATACGAGTAAGGGGGTAAATATATGTAGCTATAATTTCTGGAATCTATTCAGAAGTAAAAACTCCACTGGAACTCCACTTGGAACTGCTGGACGTTGACCAAACGGTGCTGAAACGCATTTTGAGATCAATTCTTCATTAGGTGCACCGTACTGCGTTACATCACTGCGTAATAAGCTATCGATATTACACATAAATCAGCATTAACTAACAAAAAAAAAAATCTCAAGACATCTTCGCTATTTTAAAGCTAAACCTAACGTCTTCTCATTTACACGAAAATTATTTCAAAACATAAAAGTGACATTTTAACAATTAACATTATAAAAAACTAATATATGTTCATTCTAATGGTTAGCAAGAGCTTTTAATCTGGTAGAGCGAGAGCCACCACAACTTTTGTAAAGATTTTCCCGTTTAAACTACTGTTGCTTAAATTCTACTGTCACCAAGTTAACAGTCTGGATGCTGCTAATATATTCTTTGGTCGAGTTAGAATGACGGACGACATGCGTCAAGGCGGTCACGAAAGTGAAAGACGTGTTTATGGAGACTGTTATGACAGACGTCTCCTGTGTCGTGCTAAGCTTCTCACTGGACTAAAGTGCTCTAACTAGGAAAAATCTTAAAGTCAGATTCTCCGCGTTGTCAGTAACTGTTTCAAATAATACTAATGTTTGTCTACGCGAACATAGGTGACAAACTTAACTGTAGGACCATGTAGTAATGCAGGGAATTAATATAGAACTTACGTCAAAATTTGAATATAGAACGCCGAAATGCGTGTACAGACACGTTACTACTACATAGGCCAGATGCTTTAGATAAGTTTTTCATCTACACAACGGCTTATTGATCTAATAACACAAAATTATTCTTTTTTTAAGTTTATTATGATTATGCTCGAGTTATGAAATTACTTTATTTAACTTCCAAATTGATGAATATCATATACAGACCACCATAATATTAAGATGCAATAGCTTGAAAGCACCAATAAACTAGCAAGGTAGTATTATTAATGAAAATATACTACCGTTTTAAGTCTCAACTCCTATATCATGCTCATTAAGTTCAATAAGATTGATCTAATGAGTATCATCCTCCTTATAAAGGATAATAAAAACTTATTAAGTGTGAAATGGCAACCCGTTTGCATAAATCTCACTACGCGTGAGAATTCCTGTTTCCTACAGCCTCTACCATAGTTGCTCTCGACCTATTTGGCATGTAACGTTACCTAACAGTACGCTTACAGAAAAACCGAATGTAGTTCAACACATATAAGGACAGCTGGTCAATTCAGACGTGGACGGAGTAGCAAAAACTCTGAGAATCAGTAAGCTGGCCTTTGTTTGTAATGGTGACCAGGAGGATTGTAAAAATAAACTACGTTTGTAGCAGTGGAAGAAAAACTTTGCTCAATGCTTATCCCTTATTTTGGAGTGACAGTTTCAGTGTAAGGAGAATACGGTATTATGTATATGCTCTAAATGAGAAATTTCCGAGACAACTTATAAGGTATCGCGATATCAGTTACGACCAAAACTGCATCTAATGAAGCTGAGTTTAAGAACTTAAACAACACACTAAAAGAAAAAGGCAAAGAGATTAAAAACAAACGCATAAAGTAAAGGGTTTTCCACTACAATTTTAAATGCCGGTCACATACGAGCGAACATCCTTTAGACCTCTTTTACGACCAGATCTCATTAAACCAGAGATTTGTAGCGAAGAATTATGAGCTCATTAAACTGATTTATATAAACGAATCGATATCAAAGCAAGTACTTACAAAAAACAAATGATGAACGAAAGCGCATTGACAAATCGAAGGAAAAGACAGACAAGGCAGCTGACACTGATAAAAAAGAAAATGATCATGGAAATAAACTACTTATCAGCAATTAAGTGGCGTTGATTACATTTTCTTTTGGTTCCATACCAATATACAGTTTAATTAAACCCTTTAAAGTAGTCCCCGTTAAGTTACGGTCGGCAACCGATGAATTGACACAAATGCACGAATTACGACCGTATTCCGTAGAGCATAAGTGCTATGGAGTTTCAGGATTACTATGTTAGTGGAAAGTTGTTGTTGACTGTAGCTGATTGAAGGTTGAACGATTGGAAGTTGACACATTGATAGGTTTTCTTTGAATTTGTAATAGCTTTGATGATATGGTGATAAGAGGCTCGGTTGTATAACATCCATGTTTTAATGGAATATTTAATTGTTTAAATGCAGCTATTGTGATATTAATGGATATAACTGCATTTGTAAGTGTAATATTTATTTTAGGGTTTCGAGTTTCGGAAAATATTTCTAAATTTAGTTACGCTGCATTAACGAGGTTGCGTGATAGAAGCTAATATATAAAATAGCTTTCCCTATTACAATTGACTTTATCCTGAGTTATCATTATCAGATTCCCAAACACATGCACACTGTATTGACATTTGACCCAAAAATCCGTTATTCAGATTTACACAAAAAAAATACGGACGTTCTCGATAAATTTTATAAGATAGAGCTCCTCCGACTTATCTGATATAAAACTCAAAAAATCTAATATTTTCGTAATTAATTACAATAAGTCCTTCAGATGAGAGCCGGCAGCTAAACTTCGCCAAGTAACTAAATTCACAGTAATTTATTTACAATTGAATCAGCCTCATTGATTTCACATTATGACACACGTGGTATTTAGGAACCGAAACAATGTCGAGTTTTAGAAGTTAGATAGCACTCTTCTTTTCACAAGCCACACAAACCGTTAACGAACGAAATTCAATTTGAATTTGGAACTAATAATTCGAGAATACGAAAAACAATTGACTAAGTTTTTCAATGGTTGTTAGCGGTTTGCGTCATGAACTCATGAATGAACGGTTTGTCCAGTCTTATCTCCTATTGGTCCTAGCGTCTTATAAGGCAAAGACAAGTCCGCTTTCCGGTCATGTGGGACATGAGGATGTTTTTCTTGCTAATTTATGGTCGAGATGTTAGATGAACTTTGGGATTAGGTGCGGAAATTAACTGGGAATACTTTGTAGATTATACATATATTAGACTGCTTAGTTGTTCTACCGTTATTTCATTTTGTTTCTGTGGATTCAATTGAGAATTTGTATTTATAATTCAAGTAGACAAATAATGAGAATAATCTTAAGAATAAATGTATGAGCATATTATGGCATTGAGTATAAGCACCTTCCAATTGGTATCACTTAGGGCTTCTGTTTTGTTCTGGGATTGCATATATGCTACTTTATTTCAATTAATATATACGTGGCACAGTTACTCCTTAAAAACCAGAGCAAATCAATTCTGTGATTATTTCCTTAGTAATTATTCAGTATTTAGAAATACAAAATTTTCCGGAGGACTGCTAAAATGTTACCCGCAATTTTCTAACTATAAAATCTTTGCAATTCATCTTTAATAGCAAAACCTAAATCCTTCAGGCTCCTTTAAACTACAAAGCAGTGCTCAAATCACTTTTCGGTACTTTAAATGTAGACCTCAAGAGAACGTCTTACAGTTTATATTCCTCTTCCAACAGGACCGGCACGCAAAAATATCATCCTGGGAAGCATAACCGCTGTACAAAGAGACTGTGTACTTTGGAGGGCCCGCTTTTTACCTCGCGAGACGGTGTTAACTGACGCTTAGAATTCTATACTTGGACAAAGAATCATTCAGAGACTAGCTTAGACACAATAAAGCAACCTGTCTCGTTACGTATCAAATGGGACAAGAAACCCAATTTATTTTAAAATAAATTTTATTGTTTGTTTAAAAAAATAGTTTTGATTATTTTAATTGTTAATTGTTTTTCTATAAACTAATACTTCATAATATTTAGTTTTAATATCTCTCTCTGTACAAAATTATAATACAGTCAGCGTCATATAGTTGGTAGCATTCAAAGTACTCATAAAGTTTAGTACACCATAGAATTTGTATGGTGTACCGAACTATTTAACTACTCTGAATGCTGCCGACTATATGACGCTGACTGTACAACGTCTTAATCACTTCACCAAAGTAAATAAAAGATCCGTATAATATAAAGAGTATTACTAAGTATTTGAGATGAAATTTCTTGTATCAAAACTGAAAAAAATACACATAAAAACAATCGAGATGTTTAACATTAACATAATTCTTTCTACTTCACCCTGTAACCTCAGAAAGTATAGTACCTATAGTTCAAAAATTGTATCTGGCGACGAATGTATACGAAAATGTTGACAATTTAGTAAATCCCGAGCTAGATTTTGTACATCGACCTATACTCATTTTGTTATTATTATGACGTATGGAAATAACATCTTTAATATCGTTACGTAATTATATTATTACTGACTTCATTGGCCCAAATCCCAATTTAAGAAAATTTCAAACAATCACACTGCAGAAAAGTTTAAAGCAAAGTTATATGAACCTTCTCTCAATTTTGCATCTTACAGTAAAATTCCAGTTTAAAAGCTTCTTAATTGTTATTGTCATTAGATTTCTTGAAGCCACATTACACTGGTCCATTGGGTGTGTTAAGCACAGAGAATACACGGCTTGCCGCGATAAGTAACGCACGGACAGATTTACGAGTGGTTTTATCAGCAAATACCAGCGTTACTCCATTAGTATGGGCAATTGACGTATTTGACATGCCTCAGGGAGCGCCTAATGGCGGTACTTTAATTGTGATAATCATGGCCCTAGCAACAATTCCAGTCTGCTCTGAGAAAATTTAAGAATCTGAGTTTTTCAACAAAACATTGTCTATGATAATAAATATGATGTCAGTTTATCCTATCGCCACAATTTTGTAAAATGTTGTCCAGGATGCACTTCTTCACGAGCTCATCAAAGCTGTTGACTTGCTCTGCTACTCGTCTGTCAAATAAATTATACGTTTTTTAATTTGATACATTAATTTTATTGCGGGGAAAAAATATAAGATCATTCCAACAGAATCTCCACATCAAGGACGACGTGAAAATCTATAAGATAGGAATATATTCAACAGAAAAAATTGTAGTTTGTTGTATCAAGAATATGCATTGATGATGATATAAGTAACATACTTTTTCTCTTCTCCTCTTCACTTCGTCGTCGTGTACTTCAGTTATCTGGTCATGAGCTTCGGTAGCATTCTTCACTAGGTTCCCCCACGAGTTTTGGTCCTCAGCCAATCGGAGAGCGAGTGGAGGTTAGATTAAGGACGTCTCTTAGTTGGTCAGACCAGCGGTAAGTTGCTCTGCTGCGCGACCGTTTGCCTTGTATTCTGCCAAGCATGATTTGCCTTTCTAAGTTGTCTGGGCCCCTCCTGCCATACATACTTTTTCTAAAGGACAATAATCTAAGAGATAATCTGGACACATGGCAATGTTCATACGTCTACTACAAAAGAAACCGCTAAGACGGTACATTGTCAGTTTATCCTTATTTATTGCAAAACGGTTTTTAAATTAAAAAATCGATTGCTACTGCCCTTACTTCTTCCATTAACAATCAGGTTTTTAACGATTTGTGTACGCAATTTCATTGAACTAATTTATCGGAGGAAATGGTCTCGGCCGCCGATTCGTTCAAGTTGTCTCACTTCTTCTCACCTGCCTACGCGGCTATTAATTATAACCCAGAAACTGCATTTTATGATTTCACGATAATCCTTCTCGTGAAAATAGGTATCAGTACATTTTAGTCAAGTTCTGAAATAAGGCAGACCATTTCAATGACAAAAAAAGTAATACCGCCATTATCCTTTTATAGTGAAATATGTTTAACTCTGCTTTTAGTACCTAATGATGAACTAGGTACTCGTCGTTAAAACATAGGCACTGGTTTAGTTATAGGTGTCAAATTTTTGTGATTAAGTGTTTCGACTTGGAACTAAAGTATCCGCCTATCTATCTTCTACAGGAATATACGGATTTATACTGTGTTACCTTCCATTCCGGAAACGCTTAATGATATCCTGAAGTTGTAGGGAAGTAGGTATATTCATGAGATATGTGGAGCTTAATTATGGATAAACATACATTATTGTTATTTATTACATTCAGATTTAGCTTTAACTTAATCTCTATTTAATAAGAATGATGAAGAAAAAGAAACACATAACGAATTTCAATGGAAAGCTAATATATGATCCCATCAGACTAGTTGTTGTACAGTTTGACAAACGTCATCATATCTTTAACATCATTTCCATATTTGATTGCTGCCTGTCCTCTGAATGCTACTTTTTCGTAAACACTCCTGTGTATTTACATCTGAACATCCGCTGTAGATACTGACAATATTTAGTATCGGAAGCTTATTATCTATGTAGACTAGACGGCCACAATAAAACACTATCTCCTTGACTCGATCAAAGGGCCGCCCGAAGATATCATTCCCGTGGCTTCCAAATCAAATTGAAGGCTTAGTAAACCAGTATTAAGTGCACTCTTCGATTGTGCACAGTCCTTACGATCTCGAATTGAACTTATATTGGCTTCACAGAATTTCGACTTGCTTACTTTGACATTAATACACGTCCAGACCATGTTTGGTCAAACTTACTGACAGATAAGATAATCCGGCAATGATGTTCAATAACAAAGGTGGTGCGATACTTACTATCAATAATAAAGCTTATCTTACTATTAGCAGGCGCCAAAGGCTTGTCTGAGTTTTATTTGAATAAAGCACAGTATTGTTTGTTGTATCACTGTGTCGCAAATATCAATAGTAAAGACAATAGAAAATGTCACTTTGCAAACATAATTAAACTTTAAAAAAATATTCTGTAATGTAACTGAAAATGAAAAGTCTATGAAAAAAAGCTATATAATCTTCTAGGTTAATACGACCCATTTTCGTTGTTCTTACAGTTTTAAGCACTACTTAGAAAATAAGAATCGGATTCATCGTATTAAGGGCATCTTATCAAAACTGTGAATCAAAATACGTTAACAATCTTTACGCGCATGACCAACCTCTAAATCTGTTTGATCACGTTTATCTGTTACGACATAATCTCTTTAGATCCCGAAGATTTCCATAATGATTATAACAACCCGATCACCACCCACAAAACTAATCACCCAGCTACCAAATCCATCCTAGCTTGATTTATTGCATCGCCTTGGATTTTTAATAAGAATTCGTCGGGCTACCGTGCCGTGCCCGACCAGCTCTTAATATGTATGAGCGTGAGCGAATCATAATCTTTGGTAAACCAATGTATCATGAACTTAGATCCTGTAGTTACCATGTTGTTAGACATGATTTGGCTTCTACGCCTATACGACGTACTGCACGGTGGGATGATAGGTTAAGAAATATCTAATGTAATCAACCACATTTTTGTTATGATTATTTTGGATGAGATAGAACTGTTGAGATAGGTAATGACAATCTTATCTGAAGAACAAAACAACTGCGAATCAGATTCACGCTTAACGTTGTGGACGATCAACTCTTCTGTCTTGAACATGCGATTGGAATATCTTTAGAGATTTATTAAAGTCAATAATGCAATTAAAATGAATTATGGGTGATAATAACTGAGCGGTTGGATGAAAATAGGAGATTGGTGCATACTGATAAGGGCCCTTAAATAACTTCATCGACTGGGTATAATTTGGTTCAACAATCAAGAAATAATTTCGGAAACGCCAAAGTAACTATGCTAGCCACAATACTACTCGTAAAATATCAGTTTTCACAACTTTTTACAATTTTATCTGGTATTGTATTAAAATAAAGTTAAGTAGATTACGTAGTTACTAAGATACTTATTCCTGTATGAAGATGATCAGACTAATGAATAAAAAGAACCGTATTCGCAGTCATAATCATAACAGAAATTTATGGTATTTCACTTACTGCAAAATGTTTAACTAATTTCGCAAATAAAAAGAAACAACACAACTTATAATCTGAGCGCTGCAAATTTAAGTTTCTAAAAATAAACAAACTGCATGAAATATCGGTGTCTTTGTCAACTGGTTCAGATTTTTTGTCACCAACAGGTAAATCGCGCCAATGATAATAAATAAGGTAGACACGCGATATTTCTGCTATAACTGTCATGTGGCTAAACTTGGCCAATAAATCTAAACCCTCATAAACTTATTTGGAATGCGTCTGCGCGAATGTCATTGGTCATTGCAATTACTTATTCCGATCGAGGAATTCATTTGGAGTCCTGAGTCGTTCTGTCAACTTGCGGTAGTCGTTTTATGTATTTTTAAACTAAGCAGCACTTAACCTTAATTCTATAAGAAAGTGACAAGAGCGCTAAGGATAAACTACTGGTTCAGTGAGAGTCCATTTATTCTTGCTCGCCTAGCTCTATCGGTATCGATACTATAATTTTTCTCTTAATCTTAGCAGTATCAGCTTCAATCTAAAATGGATGACTATTTGTTTGTTTCATAAATAAATTATATATTATTTTATTGTTTACAGGTACGTACCAACGAGTTACAAGAATACCAGAACCTGAATGAGAATGGTAGGTTAGCAGATACTACCTATACTCGCAAATTTTTGAATCGTCTATTTCTTCTTCATTTTACGAATATTCAAAAGTTATAACAACAAATAAACAATTTGCTATAACATTCGTGTCGTGTATTGTAAAGTGAGGTATATTAATCACAAGTTTGAAGGGTTATGCAAACGATGATGTTTCGACTGACGGACGATAAATCACTGTTAAAGAATTATTCGAAATGTGATTTAAATAAAACTACAACTTTACCGATTACAGTTGCGAAAATGATTATGTTATAAACCTGTTTCACCGGAGTAATGGTGAATTTTAAAATTGGGAAAGAAATGTCAGTAACTTTAGCGAACTTCATGTGCGGTGTGCAGTCTTCAAAATGTGATCACTGTTTTTTTACTCTTCATAACAGAAACCCACTGAATGGAAATATATATGCATGGGAATATATAAGTCCAACTTCAGAATCGCTAGATATATATATAAACGGGTCACTCACGTATCTTAAGGTCGAAAACCGCTCGACATATGTTTTGGTCCAATTCGTGAACCATAATCATGAGCTCCGGCCGCACCGTCGCTGGCGGCGGCCCTTCGAGAACGTAGTTATACGTGAGTGACCCGTTTATATATATTTCTAGTATGTCTGAGTCTTACGGGAGTTTTCTATTAAAATCTCTAGATATAGCCGTCATACGATACAAACAAATGCTTTGTTATTGGCACTCCTCTCGCGTGGCAGATCTAGCAAAGATAACGCTTGAGAGAGAAATCTACATCGTCTTTACAATAATTAATAACAGACGATATGATTAACTGATTAAAAAAAAGAAGTAATAATCAATTCAGTTGTTTATAATTGTATGTTTGTTATGCAATATTATCAATGGATTCAGATGATTGTTTACTTGTAGTAGCATGCAGCCTACATCAGATTGCATGTTTTGAATGAGGATTATTTTCGATCGAGATTCGAACCTGCGACCGTTTAGTTTAGGGTAACCATAGGATCTGCAGATTTGAAAAGTTATTAAACATACTTATAAAAGAAATGTAAACTACTTGTTTTAAATATTGATTGTGGTCAAACCATTTTTTTTAAATAAACAAACATTGTCTCGTCTACTCTCTGACCATAATGACGTCCACAACTTCAATAGGCTCAATTAGATGTAGCCACATTCTGTGCGATCACTTGATGCCAATTACATTCTGAGACGAACCACAATTGCGAGGGCTCTGTTCATCAATATGCTTCATATAATTATGGATCTACGTGTAATGGTTATTTAACAAAAGCAATCGATTCTTGGAATTAGCATATTGGCGCCACGGTACATTCCAAAAGATTTCGAATACCATTATAAAAGAAGAAATAAAATGAAATGACAAAAATATGCCAAGCGCCCGCCAAGCTGATACAAGTCATATTTGAGGAGGCCTATGTCCAGCAGTGAAAGACTTACGGTTGCAATGATGATGATATATTCAATTCAATTCATTTAATGTCATAAAAAACACATGTCAAATACAAATAAATTACAAAATTAAAAAATAATTAAAGTTATTAAATACTCACAAACGCAATAAAATATAAAAAAATAAAACTACAAATTTAAAGATGTCTTATAGAGACTAATTGAGAGTGTCCTTCAAAAAATCCTTTAGACTATAATATACTTTATTCAGTAAAAATGTATTTATCCTGGCAACATACTGCCCATACGAAGGTGCCGCCTTTATCTCAGATCCCAGCTTATTTTATATTTTTACCGTCACTACCCACAAAGAGTGAAATTTTTGCTAGTCTGGCGGGTACGGGGTGACATTAGCAGTCCTCCGATGATGATGAAAATAGCGCGAAATAGATTTGTACCTAGACAAACCAAATTGCCTTCAATTACCACTTCGTGGTCCATTTAGCACCACGAGTTTTGTATTTGGATCAGCATGTCAAGGGGGGGCGATGATTCCTGATACTGACACCCTATCCTAATTGGGATCATGACTGGCACATCATTATGTTTAAGCTAGCTGATATAATCATAGCTATATATAGTAAGCACTCGTTTCACATGTGCCTAGGCAAACTCATTTAAGTGGCATTCAAATCATATGACACATGAGTTTGTACTGTAAGCAATGTGATTTTCTGGGATTTGAGTTTAGGATGTCACAGTATATTTTTATGCTTCTATGTGATAGCAGTTCCACAACTGCCAGCTTTATTATTTGTATAGAAGTGGGTAACTCACGTTTTATAAGTCGAATCGACATGTTTCGCTCCGTAAAGAGGGGCATAATCATTCGCCGTTGGCTTACCGAAGAAGATGAAGTGAGTTACTCGCTTCCATAAAATTAATATGGTTGAATCTCATGATAGTTGTGTTTAAAAGTCCCAGCTTATCCATGTTATTATTAGACTTTTAAAACTATGCTAAATATGATTGTAAATTAATAAAATTAGGAAAAGCTTAGACATATGTATCAACTTAATCTCATATTGAGTCCAAAAGTAAATAACAGATAAATGTCATAAACAATTGACGGATGGGCAGCAGCGTCCGTCGAAACTCAATCTACAGATACTGCGGTCGCCAATCCACCTGCTAAGCGTGGCGACTGGGGCAAATACCCCCAAGATGATGCAAGTTTTATTAGGGGGAGGCCTATGTCCAGCAGTGGACGTCTTATGGCTGCAATAATGATGATAATGATTATCATAGCCGAAGGACCTCCACTGCTAAACATAGGCCACCCCCAATGCGATCCACAATGATCGGTTTTGCACCACCCGCATCCAGTGTATTCCCGCTTTCTTTATCTTCTCGTCCGTCCACCTTGTAGGAGTTTTGCCCATCCGTCGGTTTTTTCCCATTGACGTTTTTTACGACACCCGCGGGAGGAGATGGTGTGGTGCTATTCTAGCTAACCGGCAGCACGCGGCACTCATTGAATACATCTATCATAAAGACATGAATTGACACCATGCACACATATGACATCAAATCAAGATGCAAGAACATTCATTATTATGTTCGTCGCATCTCTACATCTAGTACAGTCCGCAGCAGAAGTTGCTAAGCGGATGACGTGCTCAAAACAATCCTGACACGCTCTTATGCTCTTAACAATAAAGTCCTCAAGCTCATTCTCTCCGCTTAGCCACTTCTTCTGCTAACTGTACATTAAGGACGGTTTTGCATACAATTGAGATGCTTCAGATTATATATGAGTAAGGTATAATCAGAAAAATCCATTGTTGTCCAGTATAAAATACGTTTTACTTACAAACGTTAATATTGTTTAAACACGCCCGTAATTTGATTGGTAAAACAATATCTTTTGTCAGAAAAAATACGAGTAGGTTCTTTTGTCAGGTACCTCTATTTATCAATTAATGTTTTCTTAATGACTCGTAAGACCCAATAAGCTCAGATTAAGCCACTAAATTTTATTACCAAGTTAAAAGTTAAAAGTTTACCAGCGTGCTACACCCTCGACCTCGTCGTCACTTACCATCAGGTGCGACTGAGGTCAAACGCTGGTCAGTCTTTTATATAAAAAAAGCAAGCCAGTTGTCATGTTGTTTATTCCACGCAAAGACAAAGAAGACACTTTTTTAAAGACACTTAATAAATACATCAATATTACATGACATCCTTAGAGAAATTTTACATATAATAATTACATGTGTCTCAATATGTTTAATTTATAAAAAATATTTTAGTAAATTATTTTATACTACGCCGAGAACCGGCGAACATAAATACGAGAGTGTACGCTCAAAGTTTAAAATATCGTTGAATCGGATCAGAAATATGTCCACATCAATCTTTATTGTCAAGTAAATACTTACATAACTAAGGTCTGGTATAGACACTTTAATCTTTGTCAGCATATACCTATAGGTGAAAAACAAAACACCCAATCTATGTAGTATTTACATGTGTACACGCATGTCGGCGTTCTATATTCAAATTTTGATGTATGTTCAATTAATTCTCTGCACAACTACATAGACATGGTCCTTCAGATAAGTTTTCCCTATACTTCTTGTTTCTATGTATTCGTTAGGATTACTATTCTTGTTCTATTATTTGAATTAATAGCAAACCTTACTCTATTGAAAATGATTCATCTGCAAATAGAATTATTAAAATGTCCTACAGAGATGTCGTAACTCATAAACCTATTTAGTGCTTTATTTATGTTCTAGTTAGTACCTAATGAAACGAGAAGGTTAGATTAATTTAATAGTGAAATAAATAAGAGGTGTTTTTGTATAGGCATTTTGAAGTAATATTATGACAAACTAAGTTTTAGGATTTCTCTTAAATATTGCTCAGAATACATTTGAAACGGTCGTAACAACCTCTAAGTCCACGCAATAAGAGCCAAAACAGTCGGTCGGTGTCCAGCGACGTGGGCCGAATGTTTAGTAGATATCTCTTAGTAGCTCATAATCTTTGTTCCGTTTCGAAAGGTTTGGTGAAGCCTTCACGGATCTCCTCATACCTGAGTCTGTTTTCAAGAAACTCCGAGCTTAGCCCACTTCAATACACTACCCTACTAAAAATAGTAAACATGACATTATTTTTGTTGAGGTGAGATTTAGTTTCTCCTAGCCCGAGTTTAAAGTTTAAAGTGTTACACCCGCTTAGCCCCACAAGAAACCACAATATTGCTAGTGATGATGAATCACTATGAATCTAACGATATTCAACACCTATCGAGCTTGTACGCATATTCTAACTACTAAAATATCAATTTGATGTAATAGATTTTCGTTGTTGGAAAGCATGAGTAACTTATTTAGCAAGTTACAGTGGTACTTCCATAGTAGTAACAAAAGGAATATCATAATGGCACAAAGAGGGATGACTTTTTTTTTCGGGGTGCACTGAAAATCAGCGTCGCTGCATGCCAATTCATGTACCGACTCATGCTGAGTGGCATCCTTACACTACACAGTGTCATCCTGTAATGTTTTTTTTTTAGTTTTTATTACGCCATATAAATAATTTCTTCATAATGATAGCTCGTGTAACATAACCTCACCATCGCATTTGATACGCGTTCCCATATAATACGCGTTCGAAACGTTTTTTTACGTCAATATAAATTTACACTAGAGCCTCTGTATACAGTATGAAATAAATCTCTAATAGTTACGTTATTTTTAGTTATGGCAACTACATTAATTAGTTTGACCATACTTAGCTTTTTGTTCAGTTCAGTTTTGGTTTAAAAATTTGCCGCTTACGTTCAGATTTAGTTCCATAAGTTGCCGCTGGCGCTAGCTGCAGCAACAAACCGTAAACAGATAAATCCGTTGATGGTTGAATTTTTGAGCATTTTAGTTTTCACTTTGTGATATTTTTGTTTTTCTAAAAGTGTTTATGTGTGATTCTTTAATTTTGATTCATATTTTTTCTTTACTAGATTTTAAGCTAACATGATCATTTTCATTACAACTATTACTTAAAACGGGATAGTTAGTTACCATGTATATTAGTTTGAATACTTACTTACTACTACTTTAGTTATTCCGTGAGAATGGCGCTTGCAACGGTGCCGAAATATCGGAAACTCATTCAAACTAATATTTGTATTTTTTTAATGTTATGCTTCAATGTAGCTTTTATTATCCATCGTAGCTTCATCGAATGGATCTACGGAACATCAGCGCCGACTGCATAGCTAGCAAAATGCTGAGTTGGTTCCATTTCGTGATGTTCACTTATATGGTCTCTGTATATGTTTGGGACTGTCACAAATAAAAGTATCTTCATCTTTTAATCCGAGTCTTGAAATCAAATTGAGATATCCCAAGTTACAATAGGCCGTTTGGTGACCGTACATACGGCTGCGCATACGCATACGCGGAAGGCATTTGCGAGACGTCTGCCATGAGTGATAGTAAACGTGGACACAATGATAAAACGACTGGTCGCGCCGACGTGTGAAAATATGCAACAAATGATAAATGTCTAGGAACCTATTAAATACTAACTTTCCCAAGCTTTCCTTTTATAATGCTAAAAATATGCCATGATAATAATGTGCACTAAAGCATCCTTGTACATAGTCATATAAACAACATATTGCATTATTTCATGTCAAAACCGTTCACTGTGCTTTGGGGCCTATGTCCAGCAGTGGACTTTCTTCAGCTGATGATGATACTAATTACGAGGTTCAAAAGAGAAGTATAGGCACTGCGTATGTCATCATTACTAAGTGTGGTAGGGCACGCTTTCAGCGAATGATATCTCGCATAAATCTGGAGCGGAACCCGGCTCGACTAGGGAAGAACTCCACCTTACAGATAACCACAGCCTTAGAGCACTAGACCATCATAAGTGTCGTGTGCGTGAGGTCACCAGCTCAGAACCTTAAAGGGTAGACAACGCACGTGTGAATCTTAGTGTAGTTACAGCCTACTGGGACTTCTTACGATAAGGCGGGCAGTAGGTATATTCGCCACCTTCGTAGTATACGTATTTTTCTCACTTTTACACGTTTGAGTAGATAAAGATATTGAGACAATTTTTTCTCACCTTGAAAATCAAAAACAATATTGTATAGTGAAGATCAATAACAATATCTAAACAATTTGACACTTACAAGAGAAACCACCGCTCAGTCGAAAATACCATTGCAAGTTATGCTTCACAAAATGAAGAAAATATCCCTTTTACGCTTATAGATAATTTTATTGATGAAGGGATTGATGAATTGATAAAACAGATGCGTATGAAAGGTACGAACATCAATTGAAAAGCGGTGCTCACTAAAGAATATTTGTATGAATTGTTCAGTGAGCGAAACACATTTACAAACCCAATGACATGTTGATATTAAAAGCACATTAACACCAAGTAATAGAAATGCTCGAATGCTTTATTATGAAAGCCCTTCTCCCATCAGTCAAGATCGTTCATTACATTAATTGTAGTTTATATCGACATTCACCTCTCTTTCAAAGTCCTACAACAAAAAGAAGACAACGGAAATTCTTTGTTAAGAAAAGAAATTCCCTTTAGTAATTAAGGCCAGACCTCTTAGTTATAGCTTAATTAATGGTTTCTTTTAACCTATGATTAAAACAACTGACATTACAACTTGACGATGGAGACGTAGGGTTTGCGTCAAAGATATGTATAAGTTCTTTGTCTTATTGCAATGGAATAAAGAGCAAACTTGTTTACATATTATTGATGGTGATTATAATAGTTTCATATTTAGTACTTTCTTCCGTTAGAGGATAAGTCAGTGGCATTTTGTTTTCAAATGAATAATTGCATTTACACACGCCATCTCATGTTTAGGATTTTGAAACTATCATCAAATCTTGTTTATAAATCATAATATGCTGTGGTATTTTAATGTTCAAAATATATTCCTTATTAGTTTCATGATTATATTTACAAAAAGATAAGATTCTTATTTTATTTTAATAACTTTATGACTTCCTGAGGAGGTCATCCCAAAGGACTACAGTATGGGGTTCTTTAAAAAGGGTGTAAAGAGGTTTTTACGGGGTCGGTCGGTAACGCGTGAATGATGCCTCGGTATTGTAAACGTCTATAGGCTGCGGTGACCGCCTACCGACCGTTTGCCACCTTTGTGGTAGAAAGAAAAAACACAATTTAAATTTCATAAAACAAGACATTAAAGCGGATAAAACATCCTTCACCTACGAGAGGGGAGGGTTTGCACTTGTCATTAACGTCAGGAGATATAACAATAAAGATATGAATTAGTTGTGGTTGGATCAACGGTCAAATCCAGAAGGCGGTAATCCTGGACACGTCGCGCATAGTCCGGCGGTTCCTCTCTCTGCAGCTCTAACCACCGGCAGCCTGGGCCCTGCCCCGTTGCGGCGACACCGTAGGTTAGGTTTTTTATAATATGTTTATTGTTTTGAATGTATTTTTATATTCTACTTTTACAAAAATATTGTAAAAAACCTAACTTAAGAAACAAGATAAATAAAGATAATGAATAATAAGTAATATTACACGGTAACGAAGAGAATTTAAGGACGGAAGCAATTTGTTTATCAAAAGTTATTAACTTGATATCTTATTGCGGATGTCCACAATAATGAATAAGTACAATAACGCTTATTTTGAATTTTAGCGACAATTGTTGAGAGAAAGATATCGAATCGAATGTATATGCAAGAGCAAGTTTATTAAACAAGAAAACATCCAACGATTCTACTTCTCGGTAATTGTATCTTGTAGTGTTTAAGTTAATAACGACTGCAGAATTAATGAGAACGACTATTTAATTGATAACTTGGAAAACAAAATTGGGAATAATTGTTAACTAAAACGTTTTTCTTCGTTTCGTTTGTTTTGAAAACAGTAGAGATATGGTTTCGTATGTCACTCCGTTAGAGTTCCTTGAGAACAGATGAATGGAGTACACAGCAATATACTCGTTAATATTCGGCTTGGCGTACTAAAAGCACATACTAGTAGAGAGTAGTGATCTTGCTAGTAGAGATTGCACCACTCCTACTTAGTTAGTATTATATTATTTGGCCTCAATGGTAAATTTTTTGCCAACTTCCTTCTTATGCTTCGTAATAAGCTCGCTACTAGAATTCTTAATAGAAAATTAAAATTCAATTCTAAATTATCGCGAATAGATTGATTTGGTGAAAGTATGTCCATAATAAGCTTTAATTAAATACTCAAAACTCTGACCCCAATGACTTTGTGTTTCTGTACGGCTTTTGTTGAAATATTTCTAGATGCCAGTCATATTTAATTCAGAAAGGCTTATGATTGGATTTGCATGTTTGCCCAAATATGGAATAAATGTTAATTAACCGTATTTTGAAAGGTTTATCAGACTGTTCGACGACAGTTAGGATGACTTGTGCTAGTTTGTGATATACAGATTCAATCACTTAAGCTAAATAACTAACAATTGCATAAATAAGCGACTTTTTTCAAGTTTCTTGTTTAATACGTTCTTACGTTACTTTTACGTCTTTTATCTTTGACTATTTGTGTTTTATCTATATATACTGTTGCGTAGTTAAAAGTGAGTAATCGCACTATTTAAAATTGCTCATTTTTTATGCTTTTTTTACCTAGTCGGCAAGAAGTAACAGTTTCTTAAAACACTTAAGCGTGGAGACCGCGGTTAATTGTCCGTGACGATTGTCCAGCGGTACAGTTTCAATTCAAAGCCTCAGGTAGCAGGGGTCACTGGTCATGAGGACAATCACTGTGGACATCTTCTTGAAGTATTGAAATCTAATCCTTGGAAATAGTGATATTTGGTAGTTTAATCGGATGAAAAAGAAATTACATGAAATATTATATTTTTTGAAGGTGAGTTCATTTCCTATGTTATAAATACTGATATAGGTAACTATAGTTGAAATTGCTACTAAAACGTGTAATACGAGTACCTAATATAAGAAAATAAAAAAGTTTTTTTTAAATCCTCAATTTCTTCTAAAACATTATCTGCATTAGACATGGTAAAAAATATAAATAACGAAACATCAAATTTTGAAAGTTTTAGTTTATTATCCTCGGAAATTGAATAAATAACAGTAAAAGTCGTCAGAATTGATAAATATCATCGCAAATCATGAGATACATTGTTGCCACAATGCACATCTCTGTGAGATCACGTTTATTTTATTACTTCACAAACACAATTGTAGCCGTAGAATAAGTCATAAATACGAGTATGCCTTTGTGAAATATTTATATGTCGGTGGATTTTTGCACATTTTATAAATAAGTGGGTCCCAGTCAACTTGTATAAGAACTTCCTGTAATATTTATTTATCAACATATAAATCACAAGTAACATAAATCACTGGTAAGTTTTCAGTGTCATCATATTAAGCCTACAAAAGAATGTTAAAAGCAAGTTAAGTTATAATAAGCAGAAACTTATTATGCAGAATCCCGAGTCCCGTTTGGAGTCAATTTTTTCGATTTGAATATCGATTATAACAAGAATTTCAGTAACTTTTTTTACATTACTTATAATATTTTTTGCGATTGTAAGATTAGATTTTTCTTGTTAAGTATCTTGCTTTAGTAAAAATTTAATTATTTCTACCATTAATTACGTACTGATAAGTAGGTACATACCTATCTATAATTATTTCAAACCACTTACTCCTAAAAATGTTGCTAAACATCTGAGAGAAGATATGATTTTAAACATATTTTTGTTATAATTTGCTCGAGCTGGGCAAGTCGAAGTCAGTAAAAATTTTAAAATTCATATCAGACTAAAAATTGCGAGGGAAAACTAGTTGGCAATCGCCTGCGGTCCTCGAATAAGTTTTTTTTATAATATGAAACAAATTACTTGAGAAATCAATTTCACAGCGATTTAAGTTGATTTTTTATTCTTTTTCGGAACATAAATAAGTTGTAAAGTCAATAAACGCATTGATTTATTGTTTTTAATCTATGGTTTCAATTTTGTATACAATACAAGTCAATTTAATCTTTGGTTTCAAGTTTGGTGGAGTTGTTTTAGAAACTTAATTCGGCATCTTGGCACGTCCCTTCTCCAAAATATTGGCATCTCTTTTTGTGGTACCAGATTTATTATGAGGAAGTTGTGGTACGTGTATTAGTTGAGTACTAAAGTTTTATTGGTTAACGCAAAGTATTGTACCTTATTGAGCAATGAAGATTAAAGTGTATGACCACACTGATGAGCTTATAAAGTTTGCGCACTCACGTCTTCAATTTTATTGATAACCAAAATTGACATGTCAGTAAACTACGCAACATCAACGATAAAGTAGGCAATAATTATTTGTATAAGGAAGAAATAAATGCCTTTTAAACATATTTTAGTTACCTTTGATGTGTTGATTTAAAATATTATCTACTGCGCAAGCCTGAGACAGGTTTAAAATAGAATTCATTGCACAATTATGTGTTTTATCTAGGTTTATTTTTTACTGCAATTAAGTTTTTTACCCAAAACTACGGATCAGTGCTGACAAAAACCTGTCAGCAAAGAATATAAGGCGGAGCTACAAAAAAGACATTAGCAATTCAGAGTTAAAGAAATAATAACCGATCAGACAGTATTCCTTAAAACTGGCGCTAAATGGCCGATTTGAGTAAAATTTAATGATTTGATTTTACGTTAAAATAAACTTTATGATAAAAACATAAAGTTTATTTTCTTAACTTAATTGTAATTATAATAAATAAATTTTTTCACTTACTGAGATACACTTTCTGAATTAATTTGTATACCTTATACGGAGTAACAAAAATATTTCCATACGTATTCAAGATACACATTAATTTGAAATTTTGTGCAGAATTTTTGAGAATAATTCCAAATTTGGAAAGTAACCCAAAAGCTTCCTTTATAACAAAAATTATAAAACAAATTAAGGCTAATTCGGAACCAATGTTCGTAATAAAATACTTAAAATACAATATACAACCTATAGAAAGGTTGGCAATGCGATAATGTACTCATTTCATTACCACAGGGCAGAAAGGTGAGGGAATTAACAATTACTTAATCCAGTAAATTACAAAAAGACTGCCCACCATAGCATGCTTTTTGTCTTAATAAAACTTGTTTATTTATTGCAAAAAATCTTAATACTTTAATTTCTTTCATTTATTAATGCTATTAACATCTCTATACTCTGTCTGTTTAGGTAGTTAAAAAAGGTAAAGAGCTCAACATCACGACGCGACTCTCTGCAATATGCCGGAAATGAGCCCTGACCTTCTTTGGACATATAATGCGGTCCCCAAAGCATGGTCTAGAGAAGGAGATTATTGTAGGGCAAATTGATGGCAGACGAGCGCAAGGAAGGGCACCTACGAGATGGTCTGACGGGATAAAGAAGGCAGTGGGCGGCAGCATGCACCGAGCGGTCCACGCAGCATACAACCGCACTGAGTGGAGACATGTTTGTGGTCGCGATCTTCATCAGTGAGGGAACGACGAAGAAGAAGATGAAACAATTTTGACGTGTCTTTTTAATGAAAAACGCTTTTTAAACATCAGTGACTATTACTTACGAAAGCAATATAATGTAAATAACTATAAGTGATTCATAATTGAATACTTTTCATGATTTATTTTTCAAAACTTCTTAATAAAAAGACATGTCAAGATTTTTTACCTTTCTTAAGTACCTAAACAGACAGAGTATAGTTTTGACAATAGAGTAAAAAGGTACCCAGAAGAGTCAACTAGTTATTCCAACAATCAAAAGTCCATATCAAAGTCCAACCACCGGCCTTCAATGGCTTTAATGTCGAAATCTGACTAAAATTAATGGAGGCGGCAGAGAAAGCCGTTGAGTAGGTGCAACAAAGGACATATCATATACGACTCACTGGATCGAAATGTGACGTACATGCACCAAAGATAAAATCGGAGATTCAAAAGGAAGGTATAAATCCCCAACGCCCCCAAGTTGATTACTATATTTCGTTTTTTTTTTACAAATTATGGCGCCTGCGGCTTAGTGTTGATGACGTCATTTAATTGAGCCCGTAGTAAAAGGAGACAAGCATTCACTTGTTTGGCCTATAAAGGTTTTGTAGTCATAAATATGTATACAACATTGTCAACTTTGAACTTCATTGTAATGGGTTAAGGTTAATGTATGAACATATCTTCAAAAAGCAGTGTATAGGCTCTTAAAGGGTAGGCAACGCGCATATGAATCCTCTGGAGTTGTAGGCGTCCATAGGGTACGGTAACTTATTACCATCAGGTGGGCCGTATGCTTCTTTGCCACCGTCGTTATACATATTTAAAAAAACATACCTACTGTTAGCCTGATTTTTATCGATTTACATCACTATGCCAACATAGTGACAGCACCAGTGACGCGACTAGCTAGTCGCACGAACAGTTGAAGTTAGTCAAGATGGCGAATAGATAAGTTAAGAATATCGTGTTTTCCGAGTACAAATTTGTTTTCTTACTCGGTGGTCGAAACTAACATAAAACTCGAATGTAAATTCTGTCCATAATTGTGATCATACTCGTAATATTTAATTACTTAACGCGTCTGAGCTAACTTGGGTTTAAGTAACATGGATCTAGGCCACGTCCGGAGACGATAGCGTCATGCTAGCCTTAAACAGCTGAGCGTCGAAACGTGTCGCGGCGCCGGCGCACCGTGGCGCCATCCGGTGACTCAGCGACACCTTGCAAGACTTGGGTAGGTCATCTGACAGCGAACCTAAAAGTGATGCCAATCATCATTATATCAACGGGGATACGAAGGGCTACCCAATAATCTGAACAGAAACAGAAATCAAAATTTTTGAAAAATAAGTATGATACTATAGACAACATCATCAAGTCACTTCGTTCTTCGATTTTAGCTTGTTTGACTTTCATTGAACTTGGTTCGTTCCAAAATTACGTTTCGAGTTTTGTCGACTACATTTTTTCGTTTACCATGAGTTGTGACATTGACGTTTTCGATACTATTATCGAGTTTACTATCTGTGCATCTCGCTTGTACTATTTTAGTGCGAACGAGATGCACAGATAGTAAACTCGATACACGTTATCGAAAACGTCAATGTCACAACTCATGGTAAGGGTACTGATGAGAATAAGCTTCAGCATTGATAAAGATTCTTTATTTTCAAATAATGAATAAGCTAAGAATATTTGTGCAATAGGTACCTACTGTACATTAAATCTAATAAAGGCCCTTGAGGAATGCCTATCCATCCTTCTTCCCTACCGCAATAAAGTAATTCCTTGTATCGCAATGCTGACGCGTTGTGCGAAGAAGCCGCTACCTCTTCGGTACCATCATTGTATTTGATCGGAGGATTTTGAATAATTAAGTAAGCACCTCTGAGCTCTGATGACAGTTCTTACTGTAATAAGGCAGTGACATAAAGTATAGCTTATCCTATTCTTATGGACTTAGTCTGTAATAAATGCTTATTTACTTCTATATCTACCACATTGTATTTATTTCAAACTGATGCGATTCATGCCTCTGCAATCCCGCCTTGTTCCCACGAAATCCTAAATAAGTGTGAAGGCGCCAGTACAGCAAATAATTTCCCAAGTTGACTTTACAAATTCCACATTTGTGACTAATCGTAAGACATTTGTCATTTAAATTCTGTTTTGTAAAGTACATTTGTACGACTAAACATTTGTAAACATTTTAAATTTGTAACATTTTAAAAAATAAATACCTTGTCTGAAAAACCATTGAAATTTAAACATAAATATTACATAATTTATCTTATTTGAGACCTAGATAAGAAAGCAGAGTTTACATGTAAGATATATATATTAAGGGGTTGGAGCTCTGGGAACCTTACTCACCATCAGGAACACAACACTACATACCTGAAAGGTAGCAGTGCTATTATGGCTGTGGTCTTCTGTAAGGAGGAGGTACTTCCCCAGTTGGGCTTCTCCAGACTCCAGCGTGATGGTACTTAGCTGTGCCCTAGCTCTCACTGTCGGACGTAGTTTAAGGACATACCCGGGTCCAAAATATTGTGCAGTAGGCAACGCAAAATCCAAAATCCTGAGAAATTTTATTTCATCGATTTACCAACATTTTTGTGTACCTAAATATCGCCAGCGACACTTGTGTACGACCTGTACAGTTAAATCCCTCAACATAATCGACTTTAAACACAAAATGCATGTAACTCAAAATATCCTTACGGTAGCTCAAGCTTACCAAAACCAGTTTGCAATTGCTGTTCATACCCTTACTTGGAGACGGCGACACGACTTGGCACTTGCTGTGTATTCTGTTTGAGTCGAATTATCGGGCGCCAATGAAACGTGACCTTAACACTGGTAATCAACTTATTTATACAGGCTTTTATCGCCGCTTTTATTTTAACAGGCTTCTATTATAGAAGTTCCTACGTCTACGAGGAAATCTATGAAGATCCCTGGTTAATGAAATAATATGTAGCAGTAATAGTAAAGTACTTTATTGTTCTAACTATACAACAACAGACATGAAATAGTAGTTAGTGCACTTGGTGAATAATGATTATGTACAGTTACATACACTACTTTATCTACACACATAGCATAAGTACTCTAAGATGGGTTCAGAAGCCGTAGAGAAATTACCAGCATTACTATAACTAGTTTTACTATGCAATTTCTTGAGCTAAAATCTAACAACGCTATAGAGGCAACTTATTCCTTTATTAATTTATTCCAGTTGCTTAATTTCAAGCTTGTTCTTAACTTCCTAACTATTCGGTCCTTTAATTTGGCGACGGACTCGTTCATCGACCTCCATACCCTTCTAGCTGCTAGTCTGTTAGGTTAGACTGGGTTTCCTTGTTAGGTCAACCAGAAAATTGTTAAATGTCCACGCACCATTTGCAGAGGGAGCAACTCTTCTCTTCGAGCGGCCTCAAGTGGACGGTACGATCAGTCCAGAGGCCATCTTGTGCTCATGTCACAAGTCCTGCATATCCTCAGTCTGTTCTGGGGATTTCACCACGGATCTACTCACATCATACTACATTTCCACAAATATTGCCATAAAACAATTATAATAGCTTTTCTCTGTAGTTTTTACGAGTACCCGTGTCATTTGACATCACTCTCGTACTTATTGACTTTCAAGAGGTGTAGTTTATCTGGGATCTCTCATTCTCATTACCATATCATCATCCTAACCTAGTGTAGGATTTTCTTGGACCTCCACACTTACCGGTTGCAACCGACCTGTATCCACGTCTTCCGGCGACCTTAATGAGGTCGTCTGTCCACCTTGTGGACGTCCTAAGCTGTGCTTGCTAGTCCGTGGTCTCCACTCGAGCACCTTTCGACCCATCGGCCATCTCCTCTACGCGCAATGTGGCCTGGCCATTGCCACTTCAGCTTTCTAACCTGGTAGGCTGTTGTATTTTATTTAATCTGCATATTGTAAATAGCCTAATCTAAGAAAGAAAATAAAGAGAACATAACCGTGTCATATTTTAAAGTGAATTTTTGGTCCACACTTTTGGTCTCCTGGCCAATGGTATGGGAATGACACCTATAGTGAAAAATGCATCGCCTTCGCATTTGCAGATAACGTACTTTAAGCGATACCCGTGGAGACACCAAGTCGGGAACAGAGATTAGTACTGTCGACTGCACATTACATGCAAAGAGTATGGCATTTTACTTATGGTCGTCTTCACTTAGGTATTAATAGGCCGGATAGTAGTAGTCAGAAACTCACGGTCAATGTCAAATGTCAATTTCCTTACATGGAATTAGTATGTTTTACTATGGTGTCTAGTATGTGTGTTTAGTTTCTATGCCTAACATGTGACGTAAAATCTAGGAATCTAGGTATCTAGAATTCATACCAGGCAATAATAGGCAAACATATACTAGTAGGCAAACGCTGCGAAACGTTAGCGACTGGCGTAAAGTGAGCCAAACGACTGTTACATACCATCACTATTATAAGTTGATTTACTAAATGCTTTTGTAAATTGTTTATGTTCCAATGAATAATTAGGTTACATTTAAAAATAACAACAAATGGAATACGTAGTAACGAGATCTTAGAACTTCTAAAAGAAACTGGAAATAGAATAAAGTAAAAAATGTGTATATATTACTCGCCTGTACACTTTACGCTGATATTATCGCGTAGACCCGAGTTCTTATAAAGACCATAAAGTAACTAGTAAGTTGCAAAACATGTCTACTGTGCTTAGTAATCTCTGGTGAATTAAGTAATCTTATCATCAAACATCAACATAAAACTGGTATATTCGGGCAATTCCAAAAATGAACTCTTCGAGAATACAAGCGGTTTTTGCCAAAATTTTCGGAGTTATGCGCTAATTTATACATCCAAAATTACCCTAAAATGCCATACATCAAAAGTTTCACAATATCACTAAAAGCTAAACCAACGTTGATATGGCCATAGTTTCATAAAATTATGAGTGCAAGAAATCATATAAAGTTGCTCATACCACCAAGCATGGTCGTCTCCTACACTATCTGCTTTATAAAGAGCAATATGTGTCATTGTTGAGAAATGAATGACACACCTACTCGCTTAAAGTCGAATGTGGATCGTACGCGGAAATGCTAATTTTTACGCTGTATGACACTGACGCTCACACATCAGGTTGTGTCTATTGTGACAAGAGAAGCGTTTAAACAATGCTGAATAAGTCGATTTTGTATAACATTTAAATAATGTTTTAAAAATTTTTCGGCCTGCTGCTAGATTGCCTAGATTATTTTAACAGAAACTGTGCTACTACAGTTGCCATCAGATATATCGGAGCTGCGGAGGTGTCACAAATATCTGAACAACGCCTCTATTGTCAAGGCGATAAAGTACATGTTTAATTGCGACTGTACGTAGACATGTATTTAAATATGAATATTGAATACCTCCGATTTAGTATATAACACTCTAGACACACTAACCTACATCAACTAGTCTTCTGATTACTTCTGATATTTAATTTATAATATATACTCTTCTATATAATATAAATCAAAACTTTAACTTAAGAGAAAACTATTGGAATTAGGTCATCACGATGTATTTCTACACTAAAAAGCATTGAAGAGAAGAACTCAGTCAAAGAATAAATAATAATATAAATTAAATATCAAAATGGTTATAACTTCCATTTCCCAACTTTTCACAACGCCTAAATAAAGCAAACATCTAACTCGCGTTACACTATTTTCTGTTCTAATATTTCCGCTCTGAATAAGTCCACATCCTTAGCATATAAATTGGGACAATTGTCTAAAACTAGTGGGCGACCACCTAAAACGTACTCGATTACTTTTGTTTTCATCACCATCATTGTTTGGTTTGTTAAATGAATATTTAATATTAAAATCGAAAGTTGGTTATCTCTTCAGAAGAGATGACGTATTGTTAAATCTGGTTCCTTGTTGATGACTTCTGATAAACGGGGGCAAGGTTTTAGCCAAAACATAAACGTTGATATCATTAAGGGTCAACATTACTTATTAACATATATTTCGTTTCCTGCGTTGACAAGTTGAGACATGTATCTTTAGTACACTGTGGGTGCCACAAAATGAACGAGGACCCTAGCAGCTCTATGAAGGGACGGCAGCCCGGGGCTCTCACCACGCGAGCATGTGCCATCATTGTTACTTAAGTTACAGTCGTCCATGGGCTATGGATAATTGGAGACTGCCCCGATACCGAGAACATCGATGTTCGTATATTTCGAGCATCTTTCTCTTTTACTCCTATTAAGGCGTCATTAGAGTGATAAAGACAATCGTCCGAAATTGTCGCAAAACGTTTTTCGAGATAGTACTGCTATTTACCATTGGGAGGAATAAGCTCTTGATAAACCTTTCATTAATGACTCTTTTCGAATATAATTTTCATTATTTATTGTGCTTATTTTCGACATCTGTATTATCGTTATTGTATATATTCGTAAAGAGTATAGCGTCACATAAAATAATTAAAACTTTTGATGTCTAAACTAAACTGAGATAACAATCATACATGTGATTAATATAAAAAATAAAAACACTGTCCACAATTTAACATTAATTCATCACCTCCAAGTATCTCACTAAATCACCACATAACATATAACTGATGCTAACATCATCGCAGTTTATGATACACGTTTTGAAATTAATGATGGCCGGTAATGAGTCAGACAAGCGGCAAAAAATATGGCAATTGGTTTGCTAGTTAAAATAATATGGTGCTATTATGTATCTTACTACAAAACGAACGAGTATATTTACAAAAGTAGGCACAACTTTTGTAAAGGCACCACACCTTAGACTCAAGTCTAAAAACGCTTTAGACTTTAACATGTTGTTTTATCAAACATTTAGTTACAACACCATACTATCTTATCTACAACTTAACCTGACGACAAAATAGCGCAAAAGTAATGGTTTAAAAACAAATATAAACACGATAAACGAGTAGCAGGCCTAGGAGATAAATCTGCTCCCAATCGACCATTACTAAGTCAATAAAGTGTATCAATTAGTTTCAAAGAATTTTAAGTGTAGAAACTTGTAGTACGGGTTCTGGGTAAAAAAAGCAGTCTGCGTAGAAAATAACAGGCCGTCTGGTGGTCTGAGCCTTGAGGCGCTCACTTTGCATGGTTTCTGCCTACCTTACTCAGTTGTGTTAGATTGAAAAGATATATGGTTTCGTTCGAGATTTGAATCAAACATTTCAGTTGATAAATATAGAATAATTCGAATTTAGTTAGAAGTGTATTCAACCACAGACTTTAGCCACCAAGTAGGTAGTAAAAGTAGGTACTTTTATTATTATTTGATCTTTAGGTTCGTAATAAAATATTACCGCCTATAAACACTAATCTAAAGTCCTTAATGGAACCAGTAAATTGTGAAATTAAGTGCATTCCGATTTCACCCCAAATAAAAGAATCCGATCAGTAGACTGGTGCATTCTCATAATGGCAACAACCTATATGAATCATGGTCAGACTGAATTTAAAGAATGCCGACGGAAATGATTAAATCATGGTTCGGATCACGCAATTAGCCGTCACTGACATAACATCTTAATAAAGTAAAATTATAGAGCGCCATTTTATTTAGCTGCACTTTATTTATTAGAACAAATTTATTTTTAACGTAGTGTATGAATATTCATAAAATTTTCTTTGGGAGTTAACAATGTTTTGGTCTAAAGCTTTAAAATACTTTGTCGCGTTTTAAGAGCACTCGCATAAAATCATTTTATGTTGAAAAACATAATGCATCAAATCATCTCGAGCTTGAAATATGTAAAATTATTTACATTTTGACGGATTCAATTTAAGTGTAAGCAATGTAATATCACTTTACTGCAATATTTTGTGTTTAAACATAAAGGTTATGTTACCACAAAGGGTTACGCCTTCGGGAATATTTTAGTGCACCGAAACATTTGGATAATCTCCCGTTTCAAGTTTCACTTGTTTATTATTGTGCTGACGTGAGTGTCGTGGGTGTGAAATTATTATCACTTGCACCGCCTTCCGCAAAAGTTTACGGTTCACAAAGAGACTTCTCATTGTTGTCCTCGCGGCCACCTTTTACATAAAAAGCTTATTTAAAAGCCTTATTTACAGACACTAAAGTTGTCTTATCTTTTACATTTGTTAGACTGTTATCTTTTATGTCTTTTGCCACTTACTTTCACGCTTCGTAAACAGTTGCAAATGTAACAATCAATTTGGAACAGTTCATTTCGATTATATCGTTTTGATTTTATCGCAGCTTTTATTTTCTCTCATTTTATTTTTGTGTTCGTATCAATATCCCGTTTAACCTCATATTTGTCTTATAACGTTTTACTGCAGCTAATAAAATTGTTGCATTTTCTTCAACTTGTTGTTAAACACTGCGCTCCCTAAATTGGAAACTTTGTAACTAAATGGTTTTATTTGCATCGGAATTGCCTTATTTATATCACAAATTAGTGATAATCAATATTCATGGATCATGTTTCAGTTAAATCCTATCAAGGCAACAATCTTTTCAATATCTACATCGCTTTTGATGTAACTTTTATAGTCGCACAAACCTCGATTTAATTTAAAGATTGCTTTTGGTAAATTTGGTGTATTTTTTCTCGTTTACATATCTCTCACAATAGTATCGATGGTGGGATCTGACTTCACATCATTCATCAAGTTTTGTCCTAAGACCCTTTTCCAACATTCATAGTTCACACTTAAAGGAATTTTACAGATGCGCAATAGTACATTTCGATACTAGTGAAAAAATTTTTTTTTCGACGACGGGTGAACGTTGGAGCACGAGTGAAACGAGGGTGACAATCACCCGAGTCTTAAAGAAGTTTTTACACGTGTATCGAACCTAATTTTTCATAGCAAGTGCCTTAAAAAGTGAAATTTACCCACGCGAAGCGTGCAATAAGTGCACTTTTTACGCACTAGTTAGGAAAAACTAATTTTACTTGTACAATTCTAACAACAATAGTTCAAATCATCATCTTCCTTCATTTAGTCCAAGCAATTAGACCTCATTATTGCCTAAAATCGCCCATACGCTTATGCTTATGACATCGCTGGCGTTCATTCTTTATCTCTTCGTATTGTATTGTATTATTTACCCAGGTGAGGCGGGAATTCCTGGTTTTACCGATCATGTTTAGACAAAGCTTTAACGGGAGACGCGACGTGATCGCTTACTCTTTGTTTTTGACCTGTGCGTGTATAGTTTCACGTTTCTTTTGTTTGTGGGCTGTAATTTTAAACACTTTTTTGGATGTGTTTTGTAGTATTTTAACCAAGAGTTTGGTAGTATTTTAGTGTTTTTTGGATGGATTTTGAAATTGCTCCAAGCTTGTAATACGATTTTTTTTATATACTGTAGATAT
Organism: Grapholita molesta; assembly: GCA_022674325.2. Classification (NCBI taxonomy): domain Eukaryota; kingdom Metazoa; phylum Arthropoda; class Insecta; order Lepidoptera; family Tortricidae; genus Grapholita; species Grapholita molesta. The sequence continues at coordinate 15,782,598 of CP053129.2, forward strand.
TGTATGACAGAGTTAACACATCGTTTGATTCTTCAGAGTGACTGTTAGTTCTTCTTACGCAATATTTTTATTCACCCCAGACGGAAATGTTACTGGCATTTAATTTATATCGCAGTTGTATAATTATTCTATGTTTATAACTCATTTATTACTTAAACATGTGTGTTCACTATCACTATTTAACACCCCATACATCAAACTTACCTTCCTCTCGTCTCCATACCTTCAAATAACTTTTCCAAAAAATTACACTCGACTTTGTCAAGTTAAAAATAGCCTAATGCCATCTGTATCCGTCTGTTTATTTTTATATGGATGATTAACGAGCAAACAGAAACCAGACCGGTGTAGTGATATATATTTAAAAGATTAGTTATTTCATGATATATGAGTACTTAAATCGTAATCACTGTTTGTGCGAGCAGCTGCGATTCAAGGGCGAAGGTTTGCCCTTTAGAGGTGTTCTTTGTGATTTTTATTATTATTTCGTGATTTAGTGCACGGATTTTGATTAGGTGATGTGTTACGAATATTTTTTACCTTTATTTATGCGTGTTCATTTGAATAAATATACCATTTCTTTATCTTAACTTAATCTCCATCGTTACCTGTTAGTAACGAACCTACTAAATGTAGCTACGAGTAATTAAACACGATTCGTAAATGGGCGTTTGTACGAAACGCTATTGAATCAAGTGTTGATCGCATTTTGAGAAAAACCATACGAATATTTCTAATTCAAATCGAAAGGAGAATCTATTGTAATGTTAACATTGGCCCCGAAAAGTGTAGTTTATCAAAATTCCATTACTCTGTTTCCACATAACGTCTATATAAAAGTAGTGTAAGTTGATAGTGGAATATTGGGACACTTTTTGTGTCCTAATAAAATTGATTCTGCTTTCAGTTTTAATTAGAAATAATGTGTTTATTTCTCAAAATGCGACCAACGCTTGATTCAGCAATCGTTTTGTGAAAACGTCCATATAACATTCCTTTGTGTATATGTGTTGTAAAGACATATATTTAATAGGGTAAACGTACTAGTGCTCGAAACTTGAATGCTCAGTGGGTGACGGTTTCTGTCAACTTTATTGACAATGACTTAAAATGTAAAGTGGCATTCATTGCGTTAATATATATTCTACACCAATTTCCGTCTGTCCCTTTTTGACCATTAACACTAAATTGGAAATTCATTTTCATAATAAAAAAATGTATTTATTTTTTTACATTTTGTTTCAGGTAACCATAAAATCGATAACCGACTATATATTCAATAGTATTTTCTCCAAAAATTTAAACTGAAAAAAATGTAAGTAATAACGAAATGAAATGAGACCTATCTACCTGGCCACCACACGCCGCACAGGTAATTTTTTTCTCCGGTAAGACAGAGCCAATATGGCTTTTATGAAACTTTGGAAAACTGTGGAAAAGGTAGGTAAGCTGACGGGAATAGGATTGTATGGACGCGCCGCCACTGATATCTTCTTGACCATACGACCATATTAAATACTTACAAAAAACAGGTCACGTTGTATTGAAATTCACGTGAGAGAGACATGTCTAGAAGAGCGTACTTCATTTTAATGCTTTTATGTTAGTGAGTGGTCCGGCTGCGGATGCGGCCAACGACTCCGCCTGATATTTGGTATCCAGTATCTGGCCACTATTCGTTGCATCGCTAGAAATTACTTTACATTAAGTAAAACTTGCAGCCGGATATTTGGCGGCCGAATATCGTACTATCCAGCCGCCAACTTCACCGGATAATCACTATTCTTTGCATCTATAATTATCACACACGAACAGAAAAACAAAAGAAGTAATCAACTTACACATTTACACACTTATGCCAACTCGTAATTTCTCTTTTACAAAATATCTTTCCAATGTAATTAATGTAAGTGAACTAAGTAAGAAATAGCATCTTAATAAAAACATTCTGCATGTGTTACATTTTGCACATGGTTCAAAATTATGGATGCTTGCTTTGAGATCGAATGTGAGTTTGCAAAAAGAAACTTGAAATGTAATGCTGCGTCTACACGCAACACAGTTTATTGCCATCTTCTTTATTATAGTTATTTTGTCCATTCGGATAAATGTTTGTTGTCTTGCTCTTAGTAAATTACAGGTAAATGTTTCTATATTTAAAACTGTTGTTCAGAACAAAGGTCGAATAATATAATATAATTGCGAATATCAGCACGTCGGCAAGCTTAAATCTGAAGCCGAATGCCTTCATTGGAAACATGTCAAATCATCTCGGTATTTTTTTAATTTTAGGCTATTAATGTCTTTGCTTGTGCTATTTAAGCTGTAACCTATTTACCTTGTATTCTGACCTCTTAAGTAAATGCAACATTGTAGAACAACTGAGACTTTCTGTAAAAGAAACATTTTGTTTACAATTCCTGAGCTGCGATCGTTAACTGGGTTATTACCTACGGTTATTGAATGTGCTCGTTCATTGCAATCATGAAATACTTTGTATCATTCAGTTTTATTCATTATACAGGCAACAAAATTAAACTTAGGGATAAGTAGTATAGACATATATTTATTGTTAGATAGATAGATAGATAGATACATAGAAATATTTATTCATGACACACACACACACGTAATAATAACAACAAAAAAAAACACATGGCACACGTCGATTGTGTACAATCGACGTGTGCCACGAAATGGCCTCATCTCAGCATAATGCCAGCAATCGCCAGCGCTGGTCTTCCGATGAGACCATCAGGTGCCATGACGACAAGTAACACATATACACAAGAAGAAACAAAAAATAAGGGAACGAAAAAAAATACACTTCACGTTAAGTAAAAGTAGTATAGATAAGTTGGTATTTATATTGAAATGACAGCGAGTTGTGAATGATGATTATTTATTGTAATAAAATGTATCTAGTTTTTGACGCTAAATCATTCAAACATCAAACCTTCAAAATACTGTTTATTATCTTCATATATTTTCCTTAATGTTTTGGTTGTATTTCACGAAAACTATGATCCAAAATGGGTTTCGCTGTATAGCCATAGACTAAGTAACAATTAATCACAATCTATTTCATATTGTCATTTGAATTACGAGTAATAAGCTTTTTGCGAACGTGCCAATTAAATGCATCGCTGCATCCAAAAAGGGCTCATAGACTCCATTTTACTTATGCTGTTATCAACTTTGTTACAGCACGAATAAGTCGCTGTGTGACAGAAGTGGTAAACGCTCTGCGGTGCCTTTTATAGAGGAATAACACAAATGTTTGTTATGATTTACATTAATTGGTAACAAATAGTTATTGGTGCGAAGTTACGGATAAAGGTCTACAGGTGATTATTCATGGTTGTAAATTATTACATTTAAGTTTTATTGCCTTAGTAAGGTAAGAATTACTATACTGAAAATTAGGGTAATATTAAATATGTACTACGTGCTTATGCGTTTTTGCATTAATTTATACTTGAACCGTCTTCTTCATCTGGTTCTTCGTACGATGACTGCCTTGTCTGAGTTTTTGACGATTTTTAACTGAGAAAAACTGAGGGGGCTTCTCAAGTCGACACGTAGTTTTTATGTATTATGACCACGCATAACTTTTTACTGAGTAGTGCGATTTGATTAATTCATTTTTTATTGGATAGCGTATTGTATTCCTTGTCAGTTTTCATCATGTTAGTTTTTAAATTTAGAGTCCGTTTCCAAAATGTGTCAGTTAGACAGTAGGAGTCAGTGTCTATGGCCTGTACAGAAGTCAAAAGACCCGCAGTATTGAATAACACTCCAAGATATTTTTCTCGTTTGCCACAGAACATACCATAAACAAGATCAAACAATGGTTTCGACAACTCGAGGCAACGAATCGATTGTCGTTTCCGACTACTGTGCATGCAGGCAAGTTCGTAAATAGGCACCTTTACCTTACGTTGGCCCGGAGGCGTTTAGGCGAGATGCAGAAATACTTCGAAAATTACAATAGGGAATAAAATGAAAGGCAAAAATATACATACAATTGTGTTGTGAAATATGAAACTGTTGCATTGCCTAGGGAAGAATAGCCAACCAAAATCTTTAAAGCAGAACTAAGGTAAAAAAACTAAAGAGTTATCCGGACGAAGTCACGGGGCAAAGTCGAGTGGTTTGTTATAGAATTTTCCGTGTCCAAAACTTATTGTCGGCGAAAGCACATTAGTTACCAAGAAAAAGTAAGGTCGAATTTATCGTTAGCCAATATTAGTCATAACACGAAACTACACTTCATATGGGCGAAAACCCAATCCAGTTTTTTTTTCATAGCACCAAATCCAATCACGGCATCTGATAATTTCTGATATAATTTGACAGTTTGATAAGGCAAATTGAAATAACAATGTTTTTATTTTGTATTAGCTTAATCTTGAAATAACATTTGGTGTCAGATCCTACTTGACCAACAGATCTTGGACACATTGGACACTTGAACCGACTTCCTATGAGAATTCCTCCAACGGCTTAATCCATGTCATTTCACATTACCGGTAGCGGTGTCCCTAATAAGCAGATTGATTCCTTTAGCATACCGATCACGAGCAACGAACACCCTACACAAACCAGTATATCCACGTGCTAAGAGATTTAAAGCAATTGAAGTCACTGGTTTAACTGGAACATGAAAATCAAACGCTCTGCAAGTGTTGACAACAATAAACCAGGAGTTATTCAATTAGGCACGCCAACACGCAGGGACGCCTGATCAACTTCTTGTCTACAACATAACACGCAAATTTAAACCTATGTGCCAAGTGATAGAGTTGTAAATGTCAAAACGGGTCGTTGAAAGGAATTCACCATCATAGTCGCCTGGCAATTGTTTTTTTATTGCATGGGTCAGAGTCATCTAGCAGTTACAGCAAGGAGTAAGTACAATGCAGGTTTTGCAATAAAGTTATTTGATGTAGGTACTTTCAAATGTGAGTTCTCGTGTAGTGGCCAAACTACTAGAGTAAAGTTTGTTATTAAAAAAATACAGAAGTCGTTGAAAAAAACATAGCAGCAACAAGTAAGATACACGTGCTGGTGTTCGACGCTGTCATCATACTGTCAGTATATATCATCTACAAGGTCAGTCTTGTTTAAAAAAAAAAAACAAACTTAAGTCTTTCGCATGAAAGATTGACAGCTGGGTATCCACTATTTGGTATTAGCATGTCGTGCAATGGTACGTTTACCTTACAAACTAAGAATATATAATTCATTAAAAACTGGTTTAAAACTACAAATACCTCTTATTAGAATTCAAATTGTCCAATCATAACATTAATTCATCTAATCCATAACAGATGTTGATCGGGTTTCGCATAATTTTGCATCACATGACTCCTTAACAGCTAAGTTCATTAACTAGCCTTATAACTACAATTCCTTCCTGGCTGCGCTGCATTTCAATGAGTACTAATGATTATGTGAATACCGTGTTTGGCATAAGTGTTAAAAGTCATAATTGCTTCCATGTATGATAAAATACCTTTGATGGAGTTTACAAGGATTGCAAAGATAATTAATAGCTTTCAGTTTAAAGGGTCGGAATTCTAGTATTGAAGCAATCATATAGCCGACTTTATATCTGACATAGTGGGTAGTGACCCTGCCTATGATATGGTCCTGGGTTCAAATCCTTGTAGGGTATTTATATCGAGGGTTTCGTAGTGAAACCCGAGAAGTCGAGTAAATGGGATTTTGAATTTAGAACTATACGTGAATTACGTACAACCCTCGAATATGTGTGATGAGCACAGATATTTTTTCGTAAGTGATGGTGTTTTACATAGGTATTTAACTACTTGTATAATATATATATATCGATGGCTGAGTACCCACAATATAAGCCTTCTTGATTTTACCGTGGGGTTCAGTTAATTTGTAAGATTGTCCTGATATATGGTTATTTCCTTTATTATTTGCTCCATGTATCCGATGTGAGGTTTCCCAGCCTGCGGTGCTATCGCGAAAATCGATATTCGTAAATTTCGAACGATTGTCTCCGTCACTCAGTACGCCTTCATTGGAGTAAAAGACAAAGATGCCCGAAGTTTACTAACATGTGACTTGTGAGGATCACCGCAAACCAAAACCGTGATGATGACTCTCAGGCCGCACGTTTGAAGGGACTTTATCGAAACCTAATTTACGCTTAGCGGACCACTCAAGTTCTATAAAAACTGTTTACAGAACTCATCAGTAGATGTACCATCATGCGTGCTGGTAAAAGCAATAAGTATAATTGAAAGCAACAAAATTAACAAGCATAACGATTAATTACTTTTACTAGATTGACGCACGCAAAATTAGTATTTAATTATAACATAACGCGTTTAATCGTTTTTCTATTGGGTGTCGATGTATGTCGATTGAGTTATGTTTACTAAATGGTAGTCACGATTGTTTTATTTTTTTGCGAAGGCATGTGTAATTAATATTTTCTTCGTTTATTCTTTCTCGTGTAGGAAAGTTGCCTAGAATAGAAATTTATTAATTCATACTGCTCGGAGACCGCTCAAGACATACGGGGAAAATCAGACGCTCTTTCTCCTGCAGTGAAACATTCTTGAGTATTGAGAATAATTAATAATAAAATTTAATGAGGAAATAGTCTAGCTCTCATAAAACCTCAAGTACCTAGAAAAACAAAGAATCACTTAACTGCTCCATGAAACCAATAACTTACAAAATCGTGACTGAAACATTACAAGAAGGCTTTTAACAATAAAACCAGCTATAAAAATTAATTTATCTACCGGCCTGCCAACTCCTACGTCCGATGCTGAAATATAAATGAAATGTTATTAATTTGTGGTGACATTAAGAATATTAGTGTTTGTGTTAAATAAAATTAATGAAAAAGTTACTTAAGCAGTAACAGTACAGAAGGAACGGATCAATTAACATCGACTTAAAGCATACTTGTACAAAGTCGAATCGACCCTATGCCACAGAGAACGAGTAAAAAATATATCTGTAAAAGATAAAATATCTGTATTGGTAAATAAAGACAAAATGTAACGGAGACGTTATGGCGTGGTTTTAGCTTCCATTAAGCTAAGACCCTGTGTCCTGTCGGCAGCATACCACAGGGCTGATTTAAGAGTTAGTTTTAGTTTTAAGTATTTTTATAAACTTTATATAAGTCCGTTACAAAGCTAGTGGTACTAGTGAACTCATGTGTACTTATGATATAAGCACACGTGAGTTTATCCGTTGTAACTATACAGTAGCATGACTCATAACAGTTTTATTAGATTATGTAAATTATTTTATTATCTCTTTATACAATAACAGTTTTATTGACGACTAAATAAATACAGCGAATATATTTAATATTACCTCAAACCGTACCGAACGTAGGTTCTCGTACTATGAACAGATATTGCAAGGTAATTTAAAATTTGTCTTAACCACTAAAGCGTTATTAATTTTTGAATTATTTTGGAGCAGCAATGTATTGCGTACACTTGAAGCGACAGTTATGACGTCACGCCATTGCAAGTAAGACAAACTAGCCATACATTACGTGCTAAATTATTTTATAAGGAAAAAAAAGAAATTAAGGTGACACCACCATTAATTACCACCAGTAATTGACACGGAACCAATCATGAACATTAGTGCTTATTTCAAAGGAGTTAAGTGTTGTGCATTTGTTGGGACATATTCAATTTATAACTTTATGATTTTTTAAATAAGAACTAAGTGTCCATCGGTGCCTGTCAGCTTAAAGTGTCCGACATTAGTGCCATTACCTTAGTTAAGAGTTGTTTTCATGGAACATCGGTTCATAGCACTGATGCCTACGTCTGGTTAAAATTTGAGGTAATACCAAAAGTACACGCTTATTGGGCAAGCCATTTTACCTAAAATAAGCCTAAACGACGTATTAATAAAGACGAAACCGGCTGCAGCCAGCACGTACCTTTAATTAAATGTTAAACTTTTTTGTTAAATTCTTTCCTTCCCAAATATTCCGGGACAGATTACCGAAAGGTCGCCGGTGACAAGCTTAATGTTAATGCTTTTAAAAGCTTTTAATTTTGAAGTAATTGATAAAGCTCTCGCGGCTGTCATTAATTGTTTGACGTTTGACATTTCAACTTGAAGAAATGCTTTTTTTTGGAGATTAGAGTTTCATAAATTCTTCAGATATTATCAGCAAGTTACTCTGGCATTTCTAATTTTCATTTAAATTCCAATAGCAAGATAAACACGTCTCAGAAAGAAAAAAAAGCAAGAATAAAAATACAGAATTGGTCAATTAATAACAAAAAAAATCTGCGAAATAATATCATTGTCAATGAATCAATAGATTACTTCTTTGTTTATCTTTATTTTTTCTTTAATAGCATTGTTTATTGTTATTATATGGCTATATTTTATTTAATGAGAGATACGAAATACATTTCTATATTTCTCAGTAAGATAGAAAATAAAATTGATTGGCGACAGACCCGTTAATCATATTTACTATATAATACAAAACGCAAGTTTTAAATCACAGAAGTTTTTTTAAAGAATAATGTAAATAACGTAATTGTATATTATAGAACACCAAAATTTTTATTCACGCATGATATCATCGTCTGAAGATACCGTGACAAGATGGTTAAAATTATCACATGAACGATAAACATGGCGGCATCTGTCATTTATACTTAGCTTATCCACACGATAACTGCTGGCATCATAAAGCTACATTAATTTTATTTCCCGTTTATTTCGCTATAATGCATCAATTTATCTCCTATAAAGATTCCCCGAGCTCTTTAATATAAATGCTATAAAACCTTTATAATTAAAAAGAATTAAGTGATTTAAAAAGTCGTGTACTTACGACCATTTAGAACAGAGCAATACGCTGGAACACCAAAGTAGCTAACCTCGATATCGATAGTAAATAGCCCGCGTCCCGCCCTAATGCCAGCTATCGACTTGTCAACCCCGCCTATAAAGAGTAGCGTCTAGTGTTGTTCTGGTTAATACGTGTAATCGATTCGATAAAGTAGGTCGATAGATGATCCAGTTTCGAGGAGTTACTTTTTGCGAAAATAAATCTTGCTTCGTTTTTCTGTCGCTGATGGTTAATTGTTTAAGTAAATATATACAATACTGATTTGTAACTTGTCGACTGTGTGTTGTACAGAATCTGCAACGACATAAAACAACAATTTCATATGAAATATCACGATCATCATCATCATTTCAGCCTTAAGACGTTCACTGCTGTACAATGACCTCCTCCAAACACGACTTGTATCATCTTGGCGGGTTTCCATAGTCGCTTGGCAGGCGGATGTCGACAGCAGTAGTTGAAGATTTGTTTTTGACGGACGCTGCTGCCCTTCCGTCGGTTTTTTCGCTTTACTACACCCGCGTGGGGACTTGGGGAGACACAGGGGTGCTATTAAATATGTCGTTATATAAATAAAACTGTAGGTAATGTTATTTAGACATACTCCGAGAACTAGAGATTAAAAATAACTGAAATGAGCAAAGCAAAGAAAGCCGTCTAAAACGGTAATTATAATTTTTTTAAAGAGAAATTGCAAATAATCCACAAAAAACTGTATACAAAATCGCTGTATTTTGTGAAAAAAAAATGATACCATTGAGGTATTTTTTTTTAAATAACTAAGTGCGAGAAGCAGCATATACCTAAGTAAAAGCAAAGAAACGAAAGCTTGCTGGTTTGCTTGTCACATATCACATTACACGTGCTTCTAAAGTTACACTTTGACCTTAGCGGCAAAAGCTCTACCGACCACCGAGACACGTTCTACAACTCTATTATCCTATGTTTTACAAGTATTTGTGGTTGTTGAAGTACCTAACTGCTGAAGTTTGAGTATTTTTCTAAAAATTTAAGTGAATATTGGAAAAAAAAATTTTTTTAGCTCTTAATTTAGTTTCTATCTAGCTTTTAGTTTATTGTTAGTTTATAGTTCCACTAGTTGCTCAAACACATGTCCTAAATTTGGGAATTTAAAGAATCTATACTTCAAAATATTATTTAGATTACCTACATTGGAAACCAAACCAAGTCTTCGTATAACGAAAATAGTCGTCATCATATTATCCTAGATGTATGCTGGACATAGGACAAGTATCTTTTATTGCCAGGCTATTCTAATGAAATACTTAAAAATAATTATTTAGAAACTCACCTTACTAATTACTTAAGTGTACCCTTCTACTAGTACAACGCTTTGGCGTTTTTTTAATGAAACCAACCTCCGGTGAAAGGGTATGCGGTATGAGACTGGAAAAACGTCTCAGACATGAGTAATGGCGTCTGCTGTTTATCTTTTTTGTTTCTCGACACACCGCCATGTTTGTGCGCAAACTGCTACTGTTTGAGTCGCGTTTGTGAAAATTGACGTGATTTAGGAAAATATCGCGTATGATGGCTAATTGTATTGCTTTATATTTTCTTCTGTGTCTACTCGTACATCGATTGATTGTGGATTTACGTTTGAGATCAACGACCGTTAGATTTCTGATTTTGTATAGAAATTTTAATAATATCTTTAACGTGAATACTTATTTTTATCTACAGTTTATCCAACAGTGGACTATTTATGGCTGAGATGATAATGATGATAATGCTGTACTCTTCGTTAAAAGAAGTCACCTTCCTCGTGAAAAATTCCCAAAACAACTTAATCCATTGCAAAACTTTTAAACCTACCACTGTGGCCATTACTATGCCCACTTTTTTTCACATTCCCGTGTGCTGGACATCTCATATTACATGCACAGGCAACCTTATCTGGTATGGTCACATGTTTACACTGTAAGGTTTCATGGACTGACATACAACAACCAGCCAAATGCTGTACATATATTTTTTTACAACAGCTTTCTGTTACATCATCATTTTTACAGCCGCAAGTCGCCCACTGCTGAACATAGTCCCCTAAATATAAATTGTATCATCTTGGTGGGTAGTTGCCATAGTCACCACGACGGTCAGTCGGTGTTTTCTCTTTGTCGCCTCTTACGACACCCACGAGTGGAGGTGGGTTGGTGTTTTTTAGTCATCCGGCACCACATGTCACCCTTCTATTTATCTCAGTAAAATAACTCCACGTGCGTCTTAACCAGCATATCAATATTTCTGGCGAGTACGTATTTTTCGTCCAATGATTCCTAATCAGTTTATTTTCTACTTACCACGCGTAAAGTACGCGTAAAGTACGCGTGGTAACTTTAGTCCTATAAACTGTTGGTCCGTGTATCTCATAATAAACGCCTTGGAATGCGATCACCTCCATTAAGTGAGTTTTTTGTCTCGTGCTCTTTAGTAGTAAACACTTTATAGTTCCCCTTCGCGCTCAAACCGTTGAAAACCACTAAAAAACCGGACAAGTGTCAGCAAACATGATGGAGCATGGCCCCGTTATATAAACCTCCTATGTTACAAGTGGACACAATAGACATCTTTTACGTGAAATAGTATTTCATCAACTACTTCAAGATTTTTTTTCTACTTAGCAATTTGTTTCCTTGAACCAGTAATCTAATATGGTATCAGATGTTTATCGGAAGATATATCATTAAATAAATAAAATAGTTCGGGACAATCGTACAAAAATCGACCGTCCTACGGTAAGCTCAGTAAGGCTTGTGTTGTAGGTACTAGACGATGATATATATAATAGATAGACACATATAAATACATAGAAAACACCCATGACTCAGGAACAAATATCTGTGCTCATCACACAAATAAAAGTCCCGACTGGGAATCGAAACCAGGACCATCGGCTTCATAGGCAGGATCACTAGGCCAGACCGGTCGTCATTAGCTGAAGTGTGCACCCATTGATGCGATTCTCATCTTCTGTCTGTAAATTTTGATGCTAGGTCTGGTACGAGAGAATCTTTGACTGCCCAGTCCCTGAAGTTCAAAAGCTAACTCGTTAAGAGAAATATCAATTCAGCAAGCTGTATGGCTAAATTTCCTCCTTACCTTTCGCAGAACGATGAAAATAATGAAAAAGTAACGTCTTGTATATATTTTAATATATGTTTTACAGACAGGAACATATGAATTAATATGTCTCTTATTTAAGTTTTGTCAATCTAGGTAAATGCTTTTCAATATGTAGATTAGCTAAAAAAACATCCGCTGATTCAGTAACCACTGTTTAGGCAAAAAATGAATGACTATACCACTTACATTACCTCTAAACTATACGTGTATTTTTTTGGCTGATGATACTTTAAAATAGGTTTAAGAAACTTTAATCTCAGTAATTCACATACCCCTCCTCCCACGGGTGTCGTAAGCTACAGCTACACTGCGGTCGCTAACCTGCCTGCCAAGAGCGGCAACTATGACAACTATCCCTCAAGATGATACAAATCATGTTTGGGGGAGGCTTATGTCCAGCAGTGGACGACTTACGACGGAATAAAATATTTATTGCAAAAAACTTAGCTTATAGTAACAAAGAAATAAAGATATTAAATATACAGGTTCCTAAACCAATTCCGTTACGGAAAAGTATCACTCATCTACTACTAATCATATTTTAATACATATACCTAATCACAACAGGTAAAATAAAAATAGCATTCATTTAAGACATTGTTAATCTTAATACTCATTACATCTTTTAGTACTGATAGATTATCTGTGTGCCCTTTGTTGACAAAGTCCTCTCCACACTCCACATTTTTTCACAAAACAGAAGTCGTACCTCATATACAAACACTAAATAAGAACTATCAATAACCAATCCTTTCGTCCACTTGATTTTAGAATGACTAATGATACAGATAATTAGTATTCATTAATTGCTTTCCGGTCTAATGCATGCCTAATGAGACTTTTAGCTGAATACTGATCGTAGATACTAATTAATAACCGTTGAACCTAGATTTATTATGATTAAGTACTAGTTTTGATTGAGTTTAAATGTAAAGACTATTTTAGCGTCTTCATCATCATCTCAAACATTCGTCCGTTGCTGAATATAGGCCTCCCCTTGGACCCCCAAAGGCTTCGGTTGGAAGCAACTTGCATCCAGTGTCTTCCGGTGATCTTTATAAGGTCTATCCTACGCTGCTCTTGCTAGTCCGTGGTCTGTACATATGTAAATAATAAATAAATATTTCGGGATAATCTTACACAAGTCGACCTAGTTCTACGGTAAGCTCAGTAAGGCTTGTGTTGCAGGTACTAGACGACGATATATATAATAGATAACATATAAATACTTAAATACATAAAAAACACCATGACTCAAGAACAAATGTCCGTTCTCATCACACAAATAAATGCACTGACTGTGGGATTCGAACCCAGGATCATCGGCTTCATAGGCAGGGTTAGTACCCACTAGGCCAGACCGGTCGTCATAAGCTAGGCGATTACATTTCACTGCGTGAAATTCTATGCCAATTACCAATTGGCGTAGAATGTCAAAATAAGTACCTATGGTGGTAGACAAAGATCCGCTGCCTCACGAAGCCAGCACAGAACTTAAATACAAACAGTCAACAATCACAGACTTGAACACTAAACTATCCCATCGCAATTGTCGTGTTAGGTTGCGAATCGAGAGCAGGAAGACCTAATAATACCTGTCTACCGGCCAGTGATGTGGCGATTGGGAGATATAGATATTGATACTATCGGACCTCGTTAAACCAATTAGAGATCAAAGCGGCGCAGATGTAAGCTAGAGTTAAGATTGACGCCGTCTCTTGATAGTGCTTTGAAAAGTTGGTTAAAGTATTACGAAATATCAGAGATTTCATTGTTTAGCGTAAATTAGCGACCCATGTTTGCGATTGTAACAATTTTTTCAATTATACTTCACGCAAGTATATCCGACTTAAATAATTATTTATAAATGTGCTTTTTAGGTGGAATTAACAGTCAAATTCCCGTAGGCTATCTAGAGCTTTAATAGTATATAGACAAAAAACAAATAAGTTACATTTCATTTTAATTGGCAAAAGGAAAAAAACCGTTTCCTCTAAACACGTCTGACTGAGCTGTTTCAGTTTCTTTTTAATTATGCTGGTAATTGAAATAGCCGGCGCACTTGATTACATATTATGGTTTTATTGCATTTTAAATGGCAATGTGTTAATAATCATGGCCCCTCAACAAATTTTTGGAGTTAATTGGCACTTTAATATATTACTACAATTAATGTTGGACTGTTTTATTATATTCGTAACATTTAACTTGACAAATATTTATGACCATTGAACACATAACAATATATTTACTCGTGACGTGAATATATTCACTCGTTTTCGGTATAGTAAATGAAAACCGTATAAGTGCAATACGAGAAAGTGCAACGGGGTGCAAAACTTATAGATTACAATCGCTTATAAAAAAATATCAATAAAATAAAAATTTATGTATGTAATTACATATCGAACGAAAATGTTATTATTATTTCAGTTGTATTTTCTAGAGTTTTACTTACACGCCCGCAACGTAACTATACTTACGAATTGGGATGTGATTGTCTGTACACTATCGACATATTTTTTTAATTTATGGTCATCCCTATAGGTGTGGAGTTACGACCGGTTGTGTGGAATCAGTGCCTCGTAGAGGCTTCGCTTCGCGTCGTAGGATGCGCAAAGCTATAATAGTCCATATCACACAACATGAATACACTTTCTATAGAAACTGCACGAATGTGTGAATATGATCCTACTAATTCTGTTAATAGGGTAAACTATTAACAAAGGCGGTTTTTATGTTTATTTACACCATATTGTATTTCTAAAAACTTTATTAGTCATCACACCGTTTGAAGCCAAAGGGTAAACCATAGCCTAGTTGGTAGTGCGGAAGGCTGATATACCATAGTCGAAAGCTCAAGTATCGCCAGAAACCGAAATCTTTCAAACGGGCAAAGGTGAAAGTACAAAACCTAGAGGTCCTCCTCTCAGTATCTGGTGTGCCCAAATTAGTCATCATCAGCATCATGTCAGCCGAAAGACGTCCACTGCTGGACATAGGCCTCCCCCGGAACGACCCAAGAAGACCGAACCCGCGCCTTCCACATCCAGCGGCATCTCGCGACTCTAACTAGGTCGTCGGTCCACCTTGTGGGAGGCCTACCTACGCTGCGTCTTCCAGTTCATGGTCGCCACTCCAGAATCTTTCCCCAAACCCAAATTACTACACGCATGCAATTAAAACTGCACGAAGCCATGCGCTTGGCGGAGGATAGAATCCTCTAGAAGAACCTCGTCTTCAACAAGAAGTACATAATGTCACGGTGCCCAGCACTCAGGGAACGACTAATGATGATGATGATTAAACGTAAACCACGCTTTATTATACATTTCATAAAAAAATACATAATTATATATTTAAAGACTACAATCTCCGCCGGAGGTCAATAATCGAAAGCCGATTCGCGAACCCAAAACCGTTAACTTACGGCTGCGGTTTTACTTTTGACGCAAATAAAATTGTACATATTTTCATTACAATTAAGACTTTGTACCTTGGCAATAGAGTTCGTTTTTGTGATGAATTCTTCTCTTAAAACTTAATACGAGTTTGTATCTAATCCGAATTGCAGGGTGGTCATCTTACTAATTTAAATTATAGTACGAGTATGTTCTAGTATTTTTAATAGCTTTAAGACTACTTATTACAGTATATTGGCGGTAATGCAGTTTTATTAGCGTTTCCTCTGCCGCTAATAGGTACTATATAACGTATAATTAGCTATAAAACTAAGTATTTGCAGTACATTTAGTTCAGTTATGTTTATAAACTAACTAAGAAGCTAGTTTTATCGTCATAATAATATTCAGCTAAAAGTTTGCAAAGATTACCTATTTTATGTTTACTATTAAAAACGCAAACCGCTAGATAATTTGACAGACACATAGGTACAGAACTTAACTGAAGGACCATGCCTATGTAGTTGTGCAGAGAGCGCCAACATGCTTGCGCACACACGTTACTACTACATAGGCCAGTTGCTTTAACTTAGTCGTTTTCACCTATACGTTTGTTTAAAAATATTACTCAAAAAAATAGTTCTATTTTTCTTTTTAACTTCATTGGTACAATTATAACAATTACATATGTTGATATTGACAATATCAACATATGTAAATAGCCTCCAGCGTATAAAATAAACATATAAAATTTTCGTAAACTTTAGTGTCGTCCAAATCTTGCTGTGTGAAGAATATCTTTAACGATTTAATATGAGGGAGATAAAAAAATAAAAATCGATTTTTCGATTTCATAGTTTGTTGTTGGCATTTAGCAAAACCGTTATCGTTACGTCGAAACTGAAGGTAAACTAAAAAAAACATTTAATTGAGACACGTTAGTACCAGACAATGTACAGTCAAAATATCGACCAACTAAAGTGCCAAAATATGTATACATGTGTACTTGAATAGTAGTAGTGTATGTATAGAAATTATGGCACCTTGACCGTATCTATAGGTATATTTTACCCTCACTGTCCGATACGACATTTGGAGTTATACAAATATCCAAGAACGTCGTGTATTTTTATCCATTAATGTAGTTATTTTTCCTGTTGCTTAAAGCGTTTTTACTATATCGTCCGTTCGTTCGTTTTTACTATATCAAGGGCTGTCATTACAAAAACTTGTAGCTAAAAAAATATAGTGACTATCAAGAAGATTCAATGTATATTTTTTTGTAAGACTCGCCAATTATATTTTTTATAACATTGTATTCGGCATCACAGTAGCTTAAGGATGTATTTCGTATTTGTTGTCTAGAGAACATACGAGTATGTAACGCACGTATTATATTCGATTTTCATACAAGTACTTTGTTTTTACACGTAACATTAGCGATGATGTAATGTAGGTACTTATATATTACCATAATCGTATTGGGTGTACGCGTGTTTTTTGTTTTCTTAATTGTAGACCATTGACTCACCTCTACAGTTTATTGTATCGTCTGTAAGCTATCATAGTTTATTTGGCATTGATTTTAGTGACATAATTCTTACTATTTAATCTAAAATCATATACACTCTCTGGTGGTAGGCTTTATAGCTATACACTCTCTGGTGGTAGGCTATATAGCTATACTCTCTGGTGGTAGGCTTTATAGCCGTAGCTTGTCACCACTCTCCTGTCTAAGCCATGTCGCCAAATGATCCTCGGATCGCATGTATGCAGTAGCAGCCATTTTGGGAAGGCGGGTCTGAACGGTATTGCTCTGCTTGCAAGCCGGTTTCAGTGCCATCAGTTTGTTGCACCGGATGCCTGGTCGCGGAGGGTAGCGGGATCCGAAGCACGGTTCTCCGCTGGCCGACCGCAGGTATTTGGGGGCCCGTACTGAACCAGCGTGTTACATCCCTATTACTTATTCCCATTTGGTTTGCCGATCTTAAGATGTATTTGTATAAGAACAGCACGCAAACCTTGTTCAGCATACAGATTTGTGTAAGATTATGCAATAATATTACTTTCTTTAATATTAATAAGAACGTTTTTTTGTAAGTATATTATTGTTGACATTAAACTGGCGTCGGAAACGCCGCCAACGCTCGCGCATTCGTTGCGAGTGCGGTTATTATGTCATCGGTGCGTGCGTCGACCTCAACACTGTTCTGTGGCCTCGGTGGCAGTAAGTGACCGTTAAGCCAGGGTTATGGTACGATATACCATAGTACACCATACCATAGTATATCGTACTAAACCCCCTATCGTACCATACCATAGTACATCGTTAGGTGGATAAAAATATACATCAGATAAACTCCGCAATCTAAAATTTTAAATAAAATGCTTACTTTTCTGTTTTGCTAAGGAACATCAAATTAAGTTGCACCATCCAGGGTTAGCCTAGCCAACTAACCAGGAGTTCACCGGTTATGTCCATTTAAAGCTAACTCTAGATGGCGCAAGTGGCGCTAAAAGTAGTAGCACCAAGTGACGCACACGGAAAGTGATCTTATTAATTCATACCTTAAGATTCAATTTGCGTTGTCGCTTAATGATTGTTAAGTGACCACATCCTCGAGGCCTCTCCACAGTCTACTAAAGTTTTGGTTAGTGCTGCTGAGAACCGGAACAGAAGACCTACCGCGAAAAATCAAATTTCTATTTCCATTACGACTTAGCTAGAGTAAAAGAGAAAGATGCAACGTAATTTTCGTATTTCGATGTTAGTAGCTTACTACGAGGCCTTACCCTCTGTTCCCAAAACATCGTAAGATTAAAACGAATGGATTAGGTACGATACCTATGTATTACAGGTAGTGATGATAGGTCTGGCCTACTGGGTAGTGACCCTGCCTATGAAGCCGACGGTCCTGGGCTCAAATCATAGTAAGGGCATTTATTTGTGCAATGAGTACTGATGTTTGTTCCGAGTCATGGGTGTTACCTAAGTATTTAAGTATTTGTATATTACATACATCGTTGACCGAGTACGTACAACACACGCTTTCTCGAGCTTACCGTGCGGCTCAGTCAATTTGTGTAAGAATATCCTATTATATTTATTTATTATTTATTAGATACCTAGGCAAGTGTGTAGTTAAGCATATAAACTAACTATCCCTAGCATACTATACCTTTATTAGGATTTAAAGTTAGTGCTTAGTCCATAAAACGCAACCATACTGCATAGGCTGAGGCAATTCCCGCGGCTCACTGCACAATCGGTCTTAAACTCCGACAGATGCGTTTATTTCAGTTGTAAATTTTACTACCATTTAGTGCGGCACGAGAGATAAGATCATAGCGGAAATTGTAAGGTTATATACTATAATTTTACAAGCAGATATGATATCTACAAAGATTCCTAACCGCCTAGTCGATGCCTAGAGCCAGTTGGCTGGCAAATATTTTGGCTAGAGGATCAGTCTGGGCATCCAAAGAGAAAACGTTGTTAGCTTTCTGGGTACTGCAGCAGAACTAACTACACTTAGTTAGGTGTTCAGAATGAGCAAGACACAACTTTATTGTTAAGATAATAGGAGCGTGTTAGGATCATTTGAATACCTGAGCCGCTTAATAACTTCTTCTACTGACTGTACCATGAGAAACGAGGGTCATACTTTGTACTGTGTATTTTTATGGTTTATCGGCAAATCGTATGGTTAAATAATTTATCTTGAGCAAAAAAACAAATGAAATTGCATTCGTCTGTCAATTAATAAAAATATATTTATTAATTAAGTTTTTTTATCGACCGTCATTAAGAAATTGACAACATTAAGGCAAGGCAAGTTAAAGTAGCGACATGTTAGCTCGTATCTTGACAAGAGTAGTTTTATCATTTTCAGATAATTTAATTGTCCCTAATGTTTGTTGCAAACAAACTTTTAAATTGTGTTCGTTTTTTGCGCCTTTTCTGGATTAGGGTCACTTACATACAGTAACTGCATCGTCCACGAAATTCAATTCCTATCAGATTTTATTAAAGAAAGACAGTAATTCATTTACCCAATACCTATTTTAAAATAGGGAATCAATGTATTACTTTTTTTATTAAAAAAATATTTAGAACATTCCATTTTGCGCACAATATTCGAGCTATAACTGCACCAGCCTATTTACAAAGCGTTAACTGTAATAAATAAACAGATAGGGGCATATTTCATACTAAGGGTATTTACAGATTAGCTTAATCCTTTCGCCTATACCAACCTGCGCTTACGCATAAAGCTCCACGCTTTAGAAAGCTCGATCAAAAGCCCGCGGCTTCGAAAGTGCGGACATGCGAATTACGAGTGCGATTTCAATTGCCGGAGCTTTTACCATGTGTTTAAGCTCTTCTATTTCGGTAATTGTGGATCATTTGCATAATTGTTATATTTATGGCTTGAATCCTTGTGTTTATAGTATGTTACAGTGTACATTAATCGGTGTGCGTGTCTCCAACTACGAATGTCCACAGCTGGACATGGGTCGTCTTCATATACCGCGATAAGCAGCATTGAGTTTCATGCCACAATCACCACGCTTAACGGGTTGGCGATCTCAGTACGAGTCACCGCTCTAAGGGACCCAACCGCCCGTTTTTTGGTGGTTTCTGATCGCAGTTTAAGTGTAATACGCAAGTCCTGGGTGTGCATCAAATAACAATATTTCACACAATTTTTAAGTATACAACACTTGTGAAATATATACAATATAACACAAGAGAAACTACAACACATGACAGTATGATATACGATTATTATGATGGATATTCCGGGTGCCGCATGGTCTAAAATTATTTGGTCTGATATTCCCTATGGCGGGGTCTCTACATTCTGATCAACTCACAATGTCCCACGATTTCAAAAATATTGTGGTAAGCAGCAGCATAAGAGTTACTTTAAAGACCTGAAGCGTCCTTAATTCCGATTTAGTCTACATTCAAACAGACTATAGTAGCCCTCAAACGAAGAGACGACTGAGGTCATAAAAGTCCAGGCGTGGGCCATAAACCTCGAGCATAAAGCATAAAGCACAGGTCGAGCAACACAATGGATAACTGATAACGCGAGCTCAAGGGTTTAATGGGCCCAGTCGTCACTTTGGTTGAGGGCTAGTATAGAGAGTATGTAGCGTATGATATGGCCAAACTCCATAACATACGTCATACTCTCTTTTAGTGTATCAGAGATCGGTCCCTGTGGCAGTCCTTGCCTGTTTAGCTCCTAAAATTTATAAGCCTCTGTACAGTACAGAACATGACTTGGAGATGCTTAAAAACATGTACCTTTACACGATTGTCACTTGTTTAGACTAAGACGTATGATGAAAAGAGAAGCCAAATTATCTGTTTCTCCTTCAGCCTTACCGCATTCGAGAACGACTAGTAAAGCAGATCAAAAGGCACATTAAGTTACGCGAAGGAACTTTCTTGTAATTGCGGCAGCCATTCTTATCTGTACACAGCGCATGCGCCGCGGTCATAATTGTTAAGGTTCCGGAACTATAAGTTTACTGGACGTTGATTCGTTACGTGAGCTTTTCCGGTTTATTTGCTATTTGTTTTAGTGTTTTAGACCAATGAAAAACTATAAAAATTAATACTACTAATTCATATATTATGTAGTAGGTACACACAGCAACACTCTTAACTGTACATCGGTGGACTTTATTTCTTATATAATAAGGTTTACCAATGTACAGCTAGGAGTGTTGTTGACAGTAGAATAAGTTTCTCCAATACATTTTGCCAATGAAGGCAACGTTACCTTATTGTAAGGAAGCTGCCATATTTTTTGTCTTTTGTACGATCTCTTCAAAAGATATATAAAGAGAATCGTATTTGCAATAAAGGAATTAAGAAAAATATAACATTTTCTTATTCAATAAAACAATTGTTTTGAAGGGATTAATTAGCTCTTTCATTGAAATCCACCAATAACTTCATACTTCTCGAAGGAGAGTTTAAAAATTCTAGTTTAGCCTAATGAGACCTTACAAGCCATTCACGATTAATAAAATACAAACGTCATCTTAGAATCAGTATCCTACTAGATAAGTTGAATGCAAGAATTTCCTCTCACTCATTCACGAGGCCCTAACACGCGATGAAAAGAGATAACAGCGTTTCTAATTTTGTTTCTAAGTAATAAGGTTCCCGACAATCCGTCCATTGTTACGGATCGGGAGCAATTCCTGACACGCGACAACGTCTGAGAGATGCCCGATACGTGCGCACACGCAACTACGCAGTACACAGCTTGTATGCAGTCGTTTGAATTAGACACGTAAAAAGAACATAAAGCAAGAGAAGGCTTAAAAATAGATCTGGAGATTTTATTTACGAAGAGCCGTTGAATGAATGCAGTGAGATGAATGTGCATTGAATGACAGAAGATGTCCAACCGAGGACATATTTCGGCTGTTGACACAGTTGAGATGAGACTAAGTTAGTATCTGCAACTGGACCAAACGAGTGCCCAATAAAAAACTAATGGTCGTGTTACTTTATTGAGTTTCTAAAGAAAAATACTTAAATACTTAGAACGGAATAATAACGCATGCCTAGGTTACAATTTGAAGCGACGTGAAGCGTAGGAGAACAGAAACACTCCTGGGATTCTATAATACTAATACAATAGTAATGTAGTAGTGTGATTGTTCACATGTAATACTACTGCAATTGTCTTTCTACTGTGTTATACCAAACAATCCTAAACTCTCATGCCATCTCAGGCATTCCGGAGTACAAAACAGGGACCGCATCATTAATGAGCCATATTTACTGCTGTAAACATAGAATGTGCTTTTTAGTATCACCCGAATTGGGCGACCTTTGATTGAAATTCCTTTTTTTATAACAGTTGAAGGCCTGTTGTCACTCAGCAAGAATTCGGGTTAGGCTTTAGCGCTGGTCAAATATCTCTTTTACTTTTTAATTGGAATTAAAGATATTACAAACTTTTCGAGTATTTCTTCTTTCTTTACGTAAAGTCGTTACATAGCCTAATAAAATATTTAAGTCGGTTGATATGACTTTAAAGATGTTGACTAGAATTTTACATCGTGTGAATTGTATTCCATGATACCTAATGTTTGATATGTGAATTGATTCGTTAGTTTACTTTTTTTTTTAAACAAAGTACAATTTTAGTGCATTTATGATGTTAATCTCGTTGTACCTAATCTTTTTGTTAAGTAGGCCTACTGAAAATTTTACACTAGGATACATTTAAAACAATTAAATAACATTTGTTAAAATACAGTGGTATTTTAGACCAATTTCTACATATGTATGTCTGGATCATCTAACTTTAGCTACCACGTCAACTTAACTTCATAAACTACATACTTATGCAACCAGAGCAGGTTGCCAACTCCAGAACTAGACAGAACTGCCATTAAATTACTTCTAATGTCTAAAAAACTGTGTTAATTACGAAGTAATTATCCCCTAGAACGGCAAATTGTTTTTACCATCTGCCACCACATTACTTGGTGAGCCGCTCTGAATCTATGTCACCTCGTTTGCCTGTCATTAGTAATTAGAGATGACTGCAAACGTCGCAGTTTTTTAGATTAGAAACTGGGATATAGGGAGCTATATGTAACCTAAATATTTTCTCAGTGTGGGGCGCCCCGAAATTTCTAGAACACTAAGTTCTAGATCTGAAAGTAGTGATTGTTATGACTTATTTCAACAATGCGATACAATTCTTATTCATGCAGCAAGTCCTGGTGATATTTCATTCATCATTATTTTTATCATTTCCAGTTAACACTGCTTCCGCCTTTTGGCTATCTGTGTCTTGCCCGGAAGAGATTGCTTTTTAGCAATAACTAATTTGTTGTTACCTATTGCTTCCAGCTACTCTCTGTAACCCAATTTGTGCGGGATCAGTTACCTTACTCATATTCGATGGATACCGCCTCAACCGATCTCACGGGAAGCGTAAACTAAGTAGAAGTATTGCAGTAGTAAAAATCAAGTATGGTGCGTAAGGGATCTGGATTTTCTCCAGGCTACCTTCGTCCTCCACAGTCCGTCCACAATAACATTACAAACGGAATATGGAGTCTAAGTTCTGTTAGGTAAAAGAAGCAAGATCATTGCTTACATTAAGCACATCACAAAAGTCACGAAAATAGTATTAGCTTATTATACATTTTGACAAGTCTGTATTCTTTAACGGAACAGATAATTTTCCGCTACATTAGTTCCTTTTCTTAATCTGTTACACGGTGGTTGGCTAGATAGCAATATTAGCCCAGTCCACCCATAAAGTCTAGGCTAAATCGTAACTAAATGATTTGTACGGCGAATGACATCGCCCGAGGCAGGGAAGGTTGACAACATTATTAAAGTTAATTTTAGTCACGAATATGGTGCGCGCAGAGTCACGACTACTCCAGAAATTGTTATATTAAAATAGATATTCTCATTCTATTTTTAATGGATGCGTGAAAGAATATGCGAATTGAGTTTATGGTCGTTTTTCCTTCGTAACTATACCAATAATTAGTCAACCAATCAACGATTGATAATTTTCGACATCTTTCTCTTCTTTTACTCCAATGAAATCGTAATAAAATTGACAGCGTCAATCGATCGAAATTTTCGATGTTCGAGATTGGTCCTCTGTAATCACCGAGCGATCTAATTAAGCTTTTAAAAGTCTTAATGTTTGAAACTAATTGTATTTTTATTTTGTTTCAGGTAATAATTACGAATTTACTCCGTTAACTAAATGTCTCAACCAGACAGTAAGTATATACATTTGAATCAAAGTACCATAGTCTAAACATTCCCATTTATAAGATATTTCATTTTACTATGACATACAACTAACCTTCAAAGGTTGTTTAGTTAATCGGCACACTTTAACAATAAAAACATAACAAAGTTTTAATTAAGCTAATGTGAGACATAAAATAATTCTGGAGGCCACTTTGTGTTAATTAACTCATATAATTATGAATACGACTAATAATAAAACTATAAAAATACTTCTCATTTTAGGCGTGACAACATACGTATATATAGGTGAAAAACTAAACTGAAGGACCATGTCTGTGTACTTGTGCTGAGAACTAATATGGAACTTACGTCAAAATTTGAATATAGAACACCGACATGCGTGTACAGACACGTTATTACTACATAGGGCACCTGCCCTACCTTAAAGTACCTACTTTAGCTAAGTTGAATGTCTAATGAACCATGCTATACTTTTTTGTAAAAAAATCCTCTAGGCACCGAAAGGCCTATAGAAATTGTCTTCCATTCTGAACTTTATTTCTCATAAATTAATATTACAATTGACTTGGCAGATTTGATATGTGGGCAGTTAGAGGTTAAGTACTTCGACACGTCATAACAACGCTGGGAGTAAGGTTGGAATCAGTCAACACTAAGTTTGCTCATAGTTGGCAATAAAAACTTAGTTAGATCGAAGTCTGACATACTCAATTGAAGATACAGTAGATATTGACAAAGTTTAAGTACACGGGTGGTCCTAAAACTAGGGCTTCTCAAGTAGGAACTAGTTAAGGCATCCGTCCAATAAGGAAATTATTTGTCGCGTCAGTTTGTGCGTCAATGTACATTATTGCTCATAAACACAATTGTCATGATATGCCACTTATACTTTGGTATCATTTCGGGGTGCCTCAGGGTTCTATGTTGGCGTCCAAGTTTTGGTTTCTGTTCAATTTTGCTTTTTTTTTTGATGTCTTCAATGTCTTATACTTAGTTATTTGAAACATACAACGATTAATATTCTTAAACAAAGTGTACATAAGGACGAGGAACTTAATGGTCGTTTTGATTTGCTTAAAAATATGAAAACTATTGTAGACTTAACTTGAGCTTAAGCATTATTAAATACTTCCTTGTACTTTTTAAGTAGACTGACATACATCGTCTTTGACATTTAGATTACGCCACAAATGAAAATCTTAAAACTACCAAAAATCAACTAAGAACTTACTTTGGAACTTTTAAATAAGACGTCAGCGCTCATATAACTAGGATCAACATGGTCAAGAAACAAAAATTAAAAGTGCCTTAAAAGTACCCGTAACTATAAATACCGCATGTAACTACATGTGCCGCTAACTGTACCCCACACGACACCTTGTTAAAACACTTTAGGGAAAGACCAAAAAGGTCACAACACCAAAGACAAAAACGTAATTTGAGGATTCATAAAATACGTTGGTAATGCGCAATGACATTCAAACCCTTCACACAATAAGGCATGCACAGAGAATTAACAACTGTTTTTATAAGGGAAAAACAATGACATTTGCTCACATGCTTTGTACCGTAATAATAATGTTTAATTTAACAATGTTGAACTTTTGAACTTGTAACTATAATCAATTAAGTAGGCATTTTTGCATTTTTGTAGGTTAGGAAAAAGACATTTGGTCTAAATGGAATTTAACGTTTACTGACACTAAATTACATGTCGGTAAATTAGCTGTAAAACTGAGAAATATTTTGTTTGATTTCTCTGGCTTAGATCAAGCTTATTTAATTCTTTTTTGTTTTTGAGTAATGAAAATTATCATTGTAAGTAAATTATCGTGCAAACAAAACTGAATTCTTAGATGTGTTATATATAATGTTAAAACCATGTTTAGGCATTTAAAAACTAGGACTAAGTATCTACTGTCAACGTTTAATAGCATCCGCAGTAGCCAAATATATCTATGCTCATTTTTATCAGCAGAAAGAAGTGTTATGTTCGGCCAGTATAGCTACTCACTACTTATACTGCTACTATAATGTTGCGACAACAAATCAAAAGTTCATAAAGAGTTGATCTCCAAAAACCAACGACGTTTTGACACTATAATGGCATTAACACACGGCCGTGGCACCGCTTGTGAACCGGGGATCATCACAAATGCCAGGATCATGAGCGCTAAAGGGCACGTGTGTAATTGCCTTTATACCCGTTTATTAATAAAAATGTCAAACGTTGAATTAATATTTTAGTGATCTATTCGATGGGTCTTTTTGAACAGATGTTTAGCTTTAAGTATTTTTTATTTGTCGTTCGCTGTGTGACTCTTTTATTAAGAATAATATAATCTCTTTATTGAAATTCTATTCTCGTTAGTCACAAAACTTAGCAATCATTTGCTTTATTTTTTTTTAATGCAATTTAAATATAATGCAATAGGACATATCGTAATTAAAGCCATAACAGCCTATCATTATGCCATCATCATTAGGTATATCATTATGCTCTTCTTTATAAACCTAGCAATTTGTTGATTATTATCTTACTCTAACTACGAAAAGGTTTAAATAACTGAAAGGAACAAAGAATCAACGGTGTTCAGGTTTAATAGATGAAATGAATTGTTTAAGATATAGACATACATAGCCACTTTTCCCGAAGTGACACAAAAATGTGTACATTTTCACTGCAGTATTATATTCAAAACTGAATTCAATCACAATCAGAAGCCATGTCATCTTCTTCCTTGCATAACAAATATGGTAAAGTAAAAGTTTATAATTTTTTCGTGCCTGTTTAAAACTATAAAATTAAAAAGCCTAAAATTACCAAGTTTATCAAGTTTTACTTGTGGTCGTAAAATTAATGCAAATTATATTGTTAATTGTCGACCAGTGATTCTCTGCGCTTACCGCGAATTGTATGACATAAAATATCAATAAATTACGTTAAGTAGGTTTGTGTTACATTATCGACTACTGTTTTATCCCAAATATTGCTAGTAGGATATACTTACTACTTGATATGTACTGAATACTTGATATGTAGTAGTGTAAATACATTATTAAGTCTTTAGAAGAATGTTGACTCAACTTTGGACTGTTTTCTTCGAAAGATTAATCTTATTTATAGCAGGGAATCTTCTTTGAAATTTATAATATGAAATTTGGTATGGAGAGAGTTTGAGCTACGAGAAAGGACATAGGATAATTTTTAATCGGGCAACCATACTTTAAAGAGGGACATGGCTGGCCGACGAAGTCGCGAGTAAAAGCTAGTAAGAAATAAATTAATAAATATAACAGGACATACTTACACAATTTGACAGCGTTGTAAGTACTGACCCAAGGATATAGATAATATACAAATACTTAAATACATATGATGAAACACTCATGACTCAGGAACAAATTTGTGGCCCTAGTGGCCCATATTATATATATAGCCCATTTGGACCCGGGTATGTCCTTAAACTACGTCCAACAATGAGAGGTAGGGCACAGCGTTGACCATCACGCTTGAATCTGGGGCAGCCCAACTGGGGAAGTACCTCCTCCTTACAGAAGACCACAGCCATAATAGCACTGCCACCTTTCAGGTATGTAGTGTTGTGTTCCTGATGGTGAGTAAGGTTCCCAGAGCTCCAACCCCCCTTAAAGGCCGGCAACGCGCTTGTGACTCCCCTGGTGTTGCGGGTGCCCATGGGCGACGGTAATTGCTTAAGACCAGGCAATCCGTCTGCTCGTTTGCCGTCTATGTCATAAAAAAAAAAAAAAAGTTTCATACTAGTAATATGACGATATAAGACGTACGACGTATGGCAGTATGACATATGATTTTTCATTAGGGCTATAGAAATATCACACAAACCAATGCACTTACTGGAATTTGAACCCAGGACTATCGGCTTCAAAGGCAGAGTCAATACCCACTAGACCAAAACTGTTCTCAACCACTTAACATAAATATAAACTTGGTCATGTCATGCATAATGTCTCAGCACTTGTCGAATGTCGTGCACAGCGTGGGAGTCCCCATTCGGAACCCCTGAGGCCTAACTGGGGCGAATTAAAATAAATAGCTTTTGAAATGTCCGTGTCTAAATTTTGCGAAATAATCCCGAGGCGCCGAAGACGAAATCTGAAACTGTTTACGCACGAATAAACAGTTCACCCAGAAAGAGCAAAACATATTGATCTATTCTTTGGGATACCAAAGCGTTTTGTTTATACTAAGAGCGTGGGCATACTAGCGTTTTTGTCCCGCGTTTTATCGGCGTTTCTATATAAATATGCACGCGTCCGAGCCGCGTTCACGCTGCGTATCGATTACTATGCAGCCGCCAGAAAAACGTCGAGTGGCCGCGAATGTGCCTGGGCCCTAATATTGTCATGTGCAAGTTTATCGATAAAGTATAGAATTGGAGGATTTAAATTAAATTCATCATAAGGATATTAGGGACTTGGGTAAGATATCCTTATTTATAAATTAATATTTGGTAGGACAATAAGATGAATTTCGTACCAAATAACAGTAAATCTTTCTTCTTCAAGGTAGCATTTGCGAGTAAAAATTAAGTCTTCTTATATTTCCTTTTACCTCCTGATCAGACAGCAGCGTTTCGCACAGCGGCGATTGCCAACCGGCCTGCCAAACGTGTCGATTATGGTATTAAGCCCCCAAGCTATGGGGGCGTCCGAAGGCTAATGTAAAAAGATTCCTAAGATTTGTGTGTGATCGTACCAAAATAATACCTTAGTCAAACCTACTTTTATACCACCGAATTTTTTTACCCTGATATTTGCCCTTCAATCTGGCAACCCTGTATACAAACTAGCCCTCTGCCTACCTATTCGCATTAAGATTGATTGCCCCGACGCTATCAGGACTGCAACAGAACTTTCATCTCGATGCGTGCAGTGATGGATGCCGCTTTCAAACCCAATGCAATATCGACGAGTTTCACCTGCTAATGATTTACACTTGTACTTTGAAGATAGCGTCAACCGCTGGCTGCTGTGCTGTTAGTCAGAATAAGGGGTAGGCATTAGGGTTTTGGAAATGTGGGCTTGTTAGTCTGAAGACCAAATAACTAAACGGAAGACATGTTTAATTACACGCAAGTTTTTTTTTCTTTAGCATCATAGTTGTCTATTTTGACCTCTGAAATGACAGGACGTAACTTACTTTTTTTATGACAATAGTGGAAAACGAGCAGAAGGATTGCCTGATGATAAGCAAAGAGCAAAACGATGGGAGAGGGGAGACGCAAGCGCGAGGCCAGCCTTTAAGACAAGAGTAAGCTCTTTTCTTGAAGATATGAGGGTCATCCCGGTCCGGAAATACCGCTGGCGGCAAATCATTCCACAGTTTTGATGTGCGATGTAGGAAGTTACTGGTTCTCTGGTTTTGTTTTAGAACAACAGATTTTTAAATGGAAAATCGGCAACGAGACAGTTTTTGACCAACAAGAATAGTTCAAACACATTGTGTTCAGATATTTTTTAATACCGGATCTGCTTGGCAACGTATGCTTCAGACTGTACCAATAACATTTAAAAAGATGTCTTGTCAACTTTGGCAGAAACTTTAGTTCCCGTGCATAGTTTAGATACGAAATGGTATCATAAATTCAATGGCTTAGTAATATTTTTTAATGTTACATCACTTGCAAACTATTAACCAATTTGCTTTCTACATTATAAGTTGGTCGGAAGACCCTTTATTTCGTTTATAAAACGTCATAACCGCCGATAGATTACTAAGAATAGGTGCCCTTTTATTGTCACTTGTCAGCTTACCTGTTTTGGCTTAGCACTTTGCGCAAGCGCAGGTTCGTTCCTAAATGTAATGGACCAATAAGGAGCGAGGATCTTGCAATGTGAATATTAATAGTCGCCGTGTAAGATCACGACGTGCCCGATTAGGATAGACTAAATAGTTATAGTGAAATTTGGAACTGAGCTGAGGTCCTGCTGCTAACATCGAAGTACGAACATTTCGTGCATCTTTATTAAAGTTTTTATCAGGGTTAAAATATATATACACAACATATATATATTTTGCAGTCAAAAGTGAGAACTGGTCAAAATAACTTTTAACCGACAAAAACAAGCAAAACTTTGACTGAGCATGTTAGGTTTGGTTAGGTAGGTTTGTTTCTTTTGACCAGTTCGCACTTTTGACTGCAACACGGCGAAGCCCAAAGCCAAGCATAATTTTTGTATTGAACTTAGCTCTACTTTCTTACATTTGTTGGGATAGATCGATGATGTTTTTGGTGGGATAAATGGTACATGATCTGTGACATTTTTATTGTACCCGGAATCGGATATGGACCCGGGTATCGTCACCAAATGCGGGCCATCCTGCCTATGGCGGTTTATGGTGGGAGCCATGTCCAATAGTGGACGTCCATAATTGGAAGTGGTATAGATAGATGATAGTGATAGTGATTTATGTGTTGTAATTTCAGTAACAGAAAAGTGATAATTAAGACATTTGCATATATTTAAATCGAAAGAAAAAATAATTGACTCGCAGCGGGACTCGAACTCCACAACCACTGGATCAGTAGTCCAGTGCACTACTAATTCTGCTATACGAGTACCGCTTGGGCATTATTTTTTTTTGTATTTTATCCTTTCTGGTATACGTCATTACGGGTGACGTGTAGCGACATCTACCGAAAAAGTGAACCCTTTTTTCTACTTTTTCTTTCGATTTAAATATCGATGATATGCTACCAGACGTTTCTGCTTAATATAAAAACTTTTGCATATGTTCATAATTTCAGCCGTACGACGTCCACTGGATATATGTCTTGTATCATCTTGGGGGAGAGTTGTTACGAGCACGAATATCTTAACCATATTTTCTCGTAATATATTTAACTCACGCTAGGAATAATTGGTATGGAAAGTCGCGAATTACTTCAAAGCGCGAGTCAACTATAGTTTTATGAGATCGTCGACCATGGACAATAAAACTTTCACCAATCAACTGCTAACTACGGTTTAACAGTCCCGCCGTGAGAAGGGCCGGTAAAACAAAATAATTAAGGTAATGGTCACGTATGGTGAAAACTTCACTAATTACATGTAAGGTATACACGATATCATCATTATCACACATCGCATCACATCGTCAGCCCCCCCCAACGCCACCGTGTTCGATTTTCAGCTGTTCACATCCAGCTCCTGCCAGCCATCTTGCGCAAGTCGTCACTCCACCTTGCCCGAGGGCGTCCTACACTACATCATTATCATCATATCAGCCACTGCTGTACATAGGCCTCTCCCAAAGCGACCGGTTTTCTGCCACTAGCATCCAGTAGATTCCTATCTTTACCATGTCGTCGGTCCACCTTGTAGTGGGTCTGCCCACGCTGCGCCTTTGATACGTACCGTTGTCGCTACTGGAAAACCTTAACTCCCCAACGGCCATAGGTTCTTTGTGCAATAATTAACAATTAACACGCACGGTTATTTAGTCACTCGCGCGACATATTTCGGAGAACATAGGCCTCTATTTTCAAGCACTAAGAGTGCTGAGTATCCGTTCGGTTCGCCGATCGCGTCGCTGGCCCGTCGCGCACTACATGCAATGTAATTTTTATCTTAACTTGTCGTATTTTTTCAAAACAGTATTATATCAAATTATAACGTACATAATTATGCATAGTCCCACAAGTTAAAATTTTAAACACTTTTATATAGATAGATCACAAGATGGCGCCCGTGGTAGCTAATGGTAACTAGATCATAATAATTCATAGTAAAAGTGTAGGTACAGTAGAACTGCTTAGAGAGACTCTTTGATGAAGGAGCATTGTCTGAGTGGGCGAATAAACAGAGCAGGTACTTGCCGCGAAAGCATTTGATTTATCACGAGCACAGCCAGCGCAGTACACAGACGATACCAGTAACCAGTTGCACACGGATTGTCATATCAGTAGCCTATGTCGAACGAAATGGATATAACTAAACTGTTAAGGTGACACGTAGTTTTAAACTCAATATCAATCTCAAGATATTATCAAGACTATTTAACATTGGCGCCAAATTTGACTGACTAGGATCGCATATCGACGGTAAAGTACCAAGCACTCCTAACTACGGAAACCTAATTTTATAGGAGACGAAAAACGCGATTTTTAATTTTATATATTAATATTTATATAGGGTAAATAGCCAGTTACTGGCCACCTTTCAATAACTGGTCACCTTATACTGAAAATGAATTCTGTTTACCTATAAATAGAACACATTTTCAAATGGGGTTTCAATTACTGGCCACCCTTCAATTACTGGCCACCTTATACTTAAATGAATTCTGTTTATAGGTAAATAGAGTCCATTTTCAGTATAGGTGGCCAGTTATTGAAAGGCGACCAGTAACTGGCGATTTACCCTATGTAATTTAGATGCCTTCAATCTTATTATAAAACGTGTTATTCGTCTCCTGTAAAATTAGGAGACTTAAAGAGGAGAGATAGGAGTTCTTGGTACTTCACCATCGATATCTAATAAGACTCGGTTCAACAATAACCTCTTTATTCAGCTATTAGTGCTGCCGATAACGGGTTTTACTATTACATCGCGTGATAAGCACCAACTTAGCTTCGTCTCTATTTAGCTGTGTGAAAGCTTTAGTATGTATTGTTATGATAATAAAACTATATAAATCAAGATTAGTTTATAATGCGCAGAGTTATATTATATTAATTTAAACTTACTTCTTAGGATATCTCAGTCGACTGTAAAACTTGCTTTTTAGCTACACGAATTGTCAATTAAATGGTTTTCATAATCGTTTAAAGAAGTAAAAAATTACAAATTTGGCAACCGGCCAGTTTAATAAACATCTTGTCATGATTTTTTATTGTAATGATTTTCAAATTATAGTCACCGAGAAAGCTGTTAACACTGTCAATGTGCAATGCGAAATTTATTCGCAATTAAAGCTTTAAAACCTCATTCGAAAAACATTTCACATCGACAAATGGAATACACAAATCGTGCGTGCGCTGCGCCCCACACCTTGTGTGTTCCAATCGTGACAACATTTCAAGATATGAACGGTTAATCTTGAAATTCACGAAAATGACTCGACTCTCAATAAATCTCTGGACCTATCAATCGAAACTACAGTGCTAAAACGTCATATGAGTTACTACCCTTGTTGTTACTTACAACGTTTTAGTAATCGGGCGAGCAATGTTGGCACAATGGCATACGGGGTCCCTTAATCAGCACAAGGGCGTTAACCTCGCAACGAAGTTGGTCTGAAAAATATTTGCAATAAGGTAATTGGCTATTTCGTAACTCGCGAGTTAAGATGGTGTAGCTTTTGCTAAATGTGTTAATTGTGTTCGTATGTATTTGTATTCAATTAAAGTATATTGTTATTTGTTGTGTAAGCAAGAAGCATATAATTTGTGTTAGTGTTAGAAGTTCCGTATTTCAAACCTAGTTTCTTAAATTCCATTCATGCATCAATCTCGGCAGAGCTGTTGAAACGCCGCAAGTATGTCGCTCTATTAGTATGTGGTGGGAAGTAAAATTTGCGGCGTTAGGCGTCGAAACTTTGGGGCCGTGGGGTCCAAGCGCGCGCCGACTATACAAAGATCTGTAGACGCGCCTGATAGAGGCCTCGGTGACCAGAGGGTTGTGGCTACTATTTTGCACAGCGGATAGCCATCGCTGTCCAGCGTGGGAATACAGCCAACCTCCTGTGTACCTTGGCCGTTGACAGCGTGTTGGGCCATTTTTACTAACATTTGGCATGTATGCAGCGCCATCTTTTGTTTTTAAATACAACGAAGGTGGCAAACAAGCATATGGTCCGCCTGGTGGTAAGCCGTTACCGTAGCGTATGTACGCCTGCAACTACAGAAAATTCACATACGCATTGCCTACCGTTTAAGAACCTATACACTCCTTTTCTGAAGAATCTCATACTGTAGTCCCTAGGGAAAATCTCGGCTCCAGGGTGTGAGGATGAATACACTGCCGACGGTGAGTGGTGCGGTGGTAGAAAGCGGCCGTTGGCATCATGTCAAACAGTTCTTCAGAGCACAACCCATTATACAAGCGGTAGAACACTCATAGGGAGTACAGTAACGTCACCACGACAATATTCATAATTCAGCCACGTATGATGTGACGTGACCCGATGTTGTCTGGCCCTTGCATTACACGGCTAAGTTACGAACATATGTAACCCCCAATCCAACAATCCCTGTACGTGACTATACCTTTAGAAGCTGTCGTCCCAGCATTTTGAATGAACCGTGTATCCTAGGCGGGCTAACAACCGTACCACTTTATCTAGTCCCGATAAAGTGATCGTGTAAACGTTTTTATCGACACGGCGCCGGCGCAAGTAACTGGACTCGAACAAAAGCCAGGAAGTTGTCGGACAAGAGGAAAGTGGACACTTGAAGCTAAGGGGGTTTGCTAACTAGTACAAGAATTGCAAGCTATGTTGACCATAAATTGATGTTTGAAGGTGATCGTTTGATTGCGGTTTTTTGGGCTATAGTCTGCGCCGCATCGACCAGTTATGATCTATTGTGGCAGCCCTTTTCATAACTCATTACTAATTCCCGTTGTGAGTCCAGAAAGCTCTAGATTCTTTGGGCTGTAATGTTGTGTACCTATGAGGTAGACAACATTACAGGTTTCATAAGTATCGTTTGATTAGTGGCAGTAGGTATTTTTTTTTTCTTAACAAACCTAACGAAAATTGTTTAACTTTAAGAAAGTTAGCTAAGCCGGTGGGAAAGGACTTGTATTGGAATTTAAGTATGATTTTTCAAGAGATCTGCTAATAACAATTTTTCATCAATACAAATTCTAATGTTAACGGAAGATCCCCTGAAGGCTATTTGTTATTTTTTAAGGCGTGTCAGTAGTTATAATGAGCAACAAGGATATAGATTATTTATTTCAAACCGCCTCGTAGGCTAGATCCAACCGTAAGGAAATAATTTATCACGAATATTTGTTTCTCGAACCCACAACCACTGGATGAATAGCCCAGTGCACTACCAATTGTGTTATACAAGTACCGCTTGGACTTGTCAAATTTTCTACTTTACCCTTCCTGGAATATGTCATTACGGGTGACGTGGAGACACATCTACCGAAAGAGTATTGAACCGAAATACCGAAATTTTTTGGTGGTGGTGGTTGTAGATTCGAGTCCCGCTGCGAGTGAAATTTTTCTATTTTTTTAAATATTGATGATATGCTAGCAGACGTTTCTGCTTAATATAAAAACATATATTTATGAGCTTCTAAGCTATGTATCAACTACATAATGTATTTTACAAACAAATCGATGCCCTGTCTTATGCGATTTTTCTGACCGTATCAACAATCTTGAAGTCCTACAAGGCTGGCATCGTATCTGGTCGCCAGTTGAACATTTGTGCTCATTAACGGCGTGTCAAAGCGCGATGCATAAATTAATTAATATACTTTGGAGTACCTGTGTACAGTCAGCAGCAAAACTTGCTAAGCGGGCGAGGTGTTAAAATGAGCTTAACTCAACTTTATAGTTAAGAGAATATTTTGCTAACTAGGTGAGTTCTCGCTTTTCTTTAAAGAAAAATTGGAGGAAACTGGACCTATTAATATCTGCAGTGAAGACGGCATTAGATATATCGGAACTGTGGAGGTGGTATACAAATATGTGAACATGCGTGGTATCGCCTTTACAATACAGGCTTAATACCTAAAAATGAGGTACAAAGAGCTTTAACTTCTAAGTAAAACACAAAATTAAACCCACATCGTTCCGGACATTGACAAATCCAACGTCCTTTGTCCCAAAAACAGAAGCGGCCATTTAAAACAGTTCATCGGCCTGCCCATAAAAAACCCGGATCGAACGCATTGTTTCGTCTCGATGCAAGCCACTAAGTCTTATTTACGCTTATTGCAGCTTCAATCGACGTATAAAGGTCGCTTCATATACAACGTTTTTCCGGACGGTTGCGATTTTACGGCCGCTGTACGCAAAACTTCCTGTTCTGCAAGGAGCATAGCCTTCTTTCAATAGAATTTCCCTAAAAAATTGCCACTTTTCAAAGTACATATTTTAAGTCTGTATTTTATGTTTTTTCTACTCAGGATCAAGAGCTCTCTCTAAGATAAGAAAGTTTAAGATACGTTTGTTACAATTTTCCCTAAAACTTATATGCCCTTTCCCAAGAGAAATTGCAATAATGTATGGAATTTTCTGACACAAATTGTTTGGCCATTGGAGTGGAAAGTCCTCTGGATTCAGCAGTGCCATCTATGAACTCATGATGAGTTATTTTGAGATGGAGCCATCTTCATAGAACTATTTAAGGACTGACACCTATTACTGTTGTTATAGATGGCGCTAGGGCGTTTGCCGTAATGAGGAACGCAATTTTATAAAGATTTAAAAACAGAGAGAGCAAGGGCGATAGAGGAAGGGCCCCTGCAAGATGGTCCGATTCCGTTAGACAAACATGTGATTCCCTGTTTTGGGTAGCCAACATAGTCCTTTGATGGAGTTTTATCTATAAGTTCTGGAGACTTATGTAGAACTTCTGTATTATTCCTTTTTCAGTCTCTTGCCTAACAATTATGCTAAATTCATTTTTATTTTGTTTCAGGTAAGAATTCATCATAGTCCTGCCTAGTGTCTCCTCTTCGTCTATCATTGAAAATGAAGGGTAAAGTGGTCTAACTATAAACATATCTGCATATATGTATTTATTTGTTTGATCCAATAGCTGACTGGTAGAAAATGTAATCTGGCATTAATTCCTCCATTTGTACTTGGTATTCGTATATGCAATTAAACTTAAATAAATATATCGGCTGTTTCCTGTAATAAGAGCAATGACTTTAGGGATCGCTTCTACACCATGAACGGCAACATTAGTTCTACAACTTAAAAAATTGTGTAATTAACTAATTGTGATTTTTTCGAACAAACTAAATAGTATTTTCAATGAACAGTGACCACGCTTGGCTGGCTCGGCGATGGCTACCGCAGTAGCTGTAGATAGTCGATATTTCAAAAAAAATCCTTGTTAACCAAAATGCAAGCACAATGCAACCCAGTATCGCCAACGTGACACCGAGCGTTAGTGCATCCTTATAAAGACAGCTGTGACATTTACAAGTTAGACCGTGCGAACCAACCACCTACTAATGGATGTCGTACCTTTGTCACTATAACAAAAAATAAACAATATATGTTATATATCTTAAATTTGATCCGCTTGTGCCCTAACGGTAAGAACTTGCGAATTGCAATCCGGAGGTCGTCGGTTCAAACTCCGGCTCGTACCAATGAGTCTCGGAACTTGTGTACGAAATGTCATTTGACATTTACCACCTTTCTGGTGAAGAAAAACAGTGAGGAATCCGTGTTATTCTGTCCCATCAGCCAGGGGACAGAATAACAACAACAACTAGTTAGATTAGTTTGTTACAAGCAATGTGGCCATGCCGCGCTGACTAGGCGCCCCTAACGCGCTTGGTAGGACCTCCATTATGGAACAAACATAGGTTCTACAAATATCTATATTTAGTGTATTTAGATTCAATTAAACTGTTATTTGAAGAGTGACGAAGGGGATCGTAACCATGGCAACGAGGTAAAAATAGTTGATTGAGCCACTAAATACCTTTTAAAATAAAGCTTGAGTTGCTGTGTAAACACTTGTCTTCCAATTTGAAAGGCCCCACAATGTTTTCATAGAGTTAAAGTTTTATTTATTTTTTTCATATTAAATTTGTTATTTATTTGTACATTTTATTTTCATAAATTTGTTGTCGCCATAATTTTTAATAATGCTGTACCTTCACTATAGCGAATAACCAATGAGATCCAAAGTATTTCTTAACAAACCTAACGAAAATTGTTTAACTTTAAGAAAGTTAGCTAAGCCGGTGGGAAAGGACTTGTATTGGAATTTAAGTATGATTTTTCAAGAGATCTGCTAATAACAATTTTTCATCAATACAAATTCTAATGTTAACGGAAGATCCCCTGAAGGCTATTTGTTATTTTTTAAGGCGTGTCAGTAGTTATAATGAGCAACAAGGATATAGATTATTTATTAACCGCCTCATAGGCTAGATCCGACCGTAAGGAAATAATTTATCACGATTATTTGTTTCTCGAACCCACAACCACTGGATGAATAGCTCAGTGCACTACCAATTGTGCTATACAAGTACCGCTTGGACTTGTCAAATTTTTCTACTTTATCCTTCCTGGAATACGTCATTACGGGTGACGTGGAGACACATCTACCGAAAGAGTATTGAACCGAAATACCGAAATTTTTTGGTGGTGGTGGTTGTAGGTTCGAGTCCCGCTGCGAGTCAAATTTTTCTATTTTTTCTTTCTTTTTAAATATCGATGATATGCTAGCAGACGTTTCTGAATTATATAAAAACATATATTTATGAGATTCTAAGTTATGTATCAACTACATAATGTATTTTACAAACTAGTCGATGCCCTGTCTTATGCGATTTTTCTGACCGTATCTACAATCTTTAAGTCCAACAAGGCTGGCATCGTATCTGGTCGCCAGTTGAACATTTGTGCTCATTAACGGCGTGTCAAAGCGCGATGCATAAATGTATTAATATACTTTGGAGTACCTATGTACAGTCAGCAGCAAAACTTGCTAAGCGGGCGAGGTGTTAAAATGAGCTTAACTCAACTTTATAGTTAAGAGAATATTTTGCTAACTAGGTGAGTTCTCGCTTTTCTTTAATGAAAAATTAGAGGAAACTGGACCTATTAATATCTGCAGTGAAGATGCCATTAGATATATCGAAGCTGTGGAGGTGGTAAACAAATATCTGAACATGCATGGTATCGCCTTTACAACAGAGGCTTAATACATTAAAATGAAGTACAAAGAGCTTTAACTTCTAAGTAAAACACAAAATTAAACCCACATTGTTCCGGACATTGACAAATCCAACGTCCTTTGTCCCAAAAACAGAAGCGGCCATTTAAAACAGTTCATCGGCCTGCCCATAAAAAATCTGGATCGAACGCATTGTTTCGTCTCGATGCAAGGCACTAACTCTTATTTACGCTTATTGCAGCTTCAATCGACGTATAAAGGTCGCTTCGTATACAACGTTTTTCCGGACGGTTGCGATTTTACGGCCGCTGTACGCAAAACTTCCTGTTCTGCAAGGATCATAGCCTTCTTTCAATATAATTTCCCTAAAAAATTGCCACTTTTCAAAGTATTTTAAGTCTGTATTTTATGTTTTTTCTACTCAGGATCAAAAGCTCTCTCTAAGATAAGAAAGTTTAAGACACGTTTGTTACAATTTTCCCTAAAACTTATATGCCCTTTCCCAAGAGAAATTGCAATAATGTATGGAATTTTCTGACACAAATTGTTTGGCCATTGGAGTGGAAAGTCCTCTGGATTCAGCAGTGCCATCTATGAACTCATGATGAGTTATTTTGAGATGGAGCCATCTTCATAGAACTATTTAAGGACTGACACCTATTACTGTTGTTATAGATGGCGCTAATGCGTTTGCCGTAATGAGGAACGCAATTTTATAAAGATTTAAAAATAGAGAGAGCAAGCGCGTTAGAGGAAGGGCCCCTGCAAGATGGTCCGATTCCGTTAGACAAGCATGTGATTCCATGTATTGGGTAGCCCACATAGCCCTTTAATGGATCTTTATCTATAAGTTCTGGAGACTTATGTAGAACTTCTGTATTATTCCTTTTTCAGTCTCTTGCCTCATAATTATGTTAAATTCGTTATTATTTTGTTTCAGGTAAAAACTCAACATAGACCTGCCTAGTGTCTCCTCTTCGTCTATCATTGAAAATGAAGGGTAAAGTGATCTAACTATAGACATATCTGCATATATGTATTTATTTGTTTGATCCAATAGCTGACTGGTAGAAAATGTAATCTGGCATTAATTCCTCCATTTGTACTTGGTATTTGTATATGCAACTAAACTTAAATAAATATACCGGCTGTTTCCTGTAACAAGAGCAATAATTTTAGGGATCGCTTCTACACCATGAACGGCAACATTAGTTCTACAACTTAAAAAATTGTGTAATTAACTAATTGTGATTTTTTCGAACAAACTAGTCACCACGTAGTTAGTAATGAACAGTCATCACGCTTCGCTTGGCTGTCTCGGCGATGGCTACCGCAGTAGCTGTAGATAGTCGATATTTTAAAAAAGGTTCTTGTTAACCAAAATGCAAGCAGAATGCAACCCAGTATCGCCAACGTGACACCGAGCGTCAGTGCATCCTTATAAAGACAGCTGTGACATTTACAAGTTAGACCGTGCGAACAAACCACCTACTAATGGATGTCGTACCTTTGTCACTATAACAAAAAATAAACAATATATGTTATATAATGTTAAATGTGAACCGCTTGTGGCCTAACGGTAAGACCTTGCGAATTGCAATCCGGAGGTCGTCGGCTCAAACTCCGGCTCGTAACAATGAGTATTTCGGAACTTATGTACGAAATATCATTTGACATTTACCACCTTTCTGGTGAAGAAAAACAGTGAGGAATCCGTGTTATTCTGTTCCATCGGCCAGGGGACAGAATAACAACAACTAGTTAGATTAGTTTGTTACAAGCAATGTGGCCCTGCCGCGCTGACTAGACGCCCCTAACGCGCTTGGTAGGACCTCCATTATGGAACAAACATAGGTTCTACAAATATCTATATTTAGTGTATTTAGATTCAATTAAACTGTTATTTGAAGAGTGACCAAGGGGATCGTAACCATGGCAACGAGGTAAAAATAGTTGATTGAGCCACTAAATACCTTTTAAAATAAAGCTTGAGTTGCTGTGTAAACACTTGTCTTCCAATTTGAAAGGCCCCACAATGTTTTCATAGAGTTAAAGTTTTATTTATTTTTTTCATATTAAATTTATTATTTATTTGTACATTTTATTTTCATAAGTTTGTTGTCGCCATAATTTTTAATAATGCTGTACCTTCACTATAGCGAATAACCAATGAGAACCAAAGTAGCTCAAAACATGCAAAAGTCAAATGACTCCCGCTGTGCAATTGTCACATCGAGAACGAATCCCCAGCGATCACTTTCTAAGATTAACGAATTTTAAACCATTGCTTTCCATTTAACTTTGTTTCGGGGACTTTAGTACTAGGTACTGAAGCGCGTAAAAAAAGTAAAAGATTTGTATTTTTTTTTTATTTAAAGGCATATTAACAGTATGGACGGCAAAGAAATTATGACCGGCAAGACACTCTATTGATATTTGTGTCAGATTTTTTTTGATACAAAATAACTGTGAGCGACAGGGGGCGATCTTTGAGCAGGGGAGTTCAACGCCGCAATCGCCACGCTTGACAGGCGTGTTGGCGATCACAGTTTCATCGCTTTAATGGGACACTTCTGTGCTTCCATCAGGGTTTCTGGTTACAGTTTAGGAACCAACAAGGGTTACAGTTTAGGAACAAATAAGTAATACTTGCTTACCTTACTTGTTAGAACATGCTACGACAACAGATGATAAATAAACACAAGTTGTCATATATAAAAGGAAAATACTTGAACCGTGAGAAAATCTCAAGCACGCTTATTTAATCGCGATGCTCTCCAAGGCTATCGGGTAAGATGCACTTGATGATTATACTACGATAAAAAATGTTTACGAGTGGTAAATACATGCGAAGTAATGACTCACAGGATTCCATAGGTAGCCTGTATTATTTGATAAAATAGGTCGATGTTAGTTTTTTTCATCACAACATTCAACAAAACATCCACATAAAAAAAAAAAAACATTTTTCATTTTAAGAGTGGGTTTATGTATTCACACTAAATGTTTGTAAGTCAGTTTTTTACCTACCTTACTTTCGGCTAATTTTGGCGCGGAAATGTGAGGGTTAGTCTTATAAGCGGCTTTGATTTTTTACCGATATTTTTGTCCTGAAACCCTATTTTACGACCCAAACCTGCTTTTCTTTCAATACCTAGTCTACCTCTCTTTGTAGCATCGGATAACCTTTCCGACAGAAGATCTCTCTTTGACGACCGGTCTGGCCTAGTGGGTAG
The DNA here is from genome assembly GCA_022674325.2 of Grapholita molesta. Classification (NCBI taxonomy): domain Eukaryota; kingdom Metazoa; phylum Arthropoda; class Insecta; order Lepidoptera; family Tortricidae; genus Grapholita; species Grapholita molesta. The sequence goes on from CP053129.2 coordinate 15,824,936, forward strand.
TGACCCTGCCTATGAAGCTGAAGGTCCTGGGTTCGATTCCCAGTCAGGGCATTTATTTGTGTGATGAGCACAGATATTTGTTCCTGAGTCATGGGTGTTTTCTTTGTATTTAAGTATTTATATGTATCTATTTATTATATACATCGTCGTCTAGTACCTGCAACACAAGCCTTATTGAGCTTACCGTGGGACTAGGTCGATTTGTGTAAGAATGTCCGAAATATTTATTTATTTATTTATTTATCTAGGCAGATTAAAATGTTTTGGAACTCTAACCTGACTCCAACTGGATTTTCTAGGTGCGTGTTCACTATGAGTTTACATCGACTATTTCAGTCGACATTATTGTAACTAATATAATCACAAGTGTGTACCAAGAATGTTTTCTTATACCTATTTGGCTTCTATCAAAGGATAGTGTTTTATGTTTTCTTTTTTTAATTAAAAGTTCGTATTAACTAATTTTTTTCCGAACCACTTTTTAAACACGACCGTTTTGTATGTATATTTAGATATATCATATTTTGATCAACTCTCGTTAGACTATAACAGCAAACTTTATTTCATTCGATACTTCAGATACGTACCATCAATTCATCATAAGTAAATCAACATTTATCCAGAGAATGGCTGGCAGGGGCTGGATGCGAACAGACGATGGGCTATCCAGTGGACTGCGATAGGCTGATGATAATGATGATCCAGAGAAATTCATCCACAAGGCTTATCCGCTTTAAATATTGTTTAAAATACTTCTGTTGTGTTAGAGTTCGAAACTGAAACCGGACTGTCAAATGCCAAAAATTTAGGCGACTGAGTCGTTCTGGTCTGTGGCATTATCAGTATGTTATATTAAGTGGTTTATACGTAACTCAGCAGTAAGGGTCACTTGTGAATCTCGAAAGTGGTTTCCTAAAATGGAGTCCCACTTGCAACTATTTGTAGAAACCATCTTGGTAAAATGGTAGGCAATATACAAGTTAGTGCGAGAGGGGAATAGCGAGGTTTCTCTGCGTCCGGATTGAAACCGTAGGTGGACAGGACGAGAATCACCACACAGATTATGCGTAAGCATACTTAAAGCATTTCTCTTTGATGCTGTTAATTTTTTAACATATTAACTGTAACCTCACAATGTATGAGTAATATTATAATATAGAATAAATGAATATGGATATGCTGGCATAGTGTGGTGGAAAACTTTAAAAAAAAGAATTAGAATACAAATAACTTATATAAAAATGACAGTAATGGTACAAATACTAAACTTTTAGGGTAGCCAACACGCTGTGAATCCTCTGTAATTACAGGCGTCTACAGGCTACGGTAACTGCTCACCATCAAACGGGCCGTATGCTTGTTTGCCACCTTCGTTGTATTAAAAAAATAACTGAACGAACCAAAAATGTATATAACAGTAGTCGTGCTTTATATTTCTCCAAGTATAACGAAACCCAGTGGCATTTAGCTTATCTCTGTTCTCATGTCAGAAAAGCCTCGCGTTTGGTTTAGGTGTTGTGCCACACCTGTTGTGCCTTAATTTATTGGATGAAGTCTGATTCAGTCTTAATTACACAACTGTCTGTATCTAACACAAATAGTTACTACATTGCTTTATGTTATAATAACACTTGCAGTCAGATTTGTGATCCCAATTATTCCTGTATCATTAAAATAGGTCTCACCCTCTTTGGACCACATATCAATTTTGGGTTAACGATTTGGGAAATATTTGGAAAGAAAAAAAAGCGACAAGTGAATAAAAAGACGAGATATTTGTATAAATATCTCGTCGTAAAGTATTCTCTATTGTATAATAGAGAATACTTTTACAATATAATAGGTGCACTTGACAATATATGATTGAAGAGTCAGAAGTTCTTAAGTCCAGGACTAAAGGAAAGGTTAAGGTAGACTCTTAAACAGAGTTTGGAAATTTCGGGCATCTATGTCTTACTCCAATTAAGACATGATTAGAGTGACAAAGACTATCATTGGAAATTAGATTAGACTCGGAAGATTCCACTGTCATCAAACGTAATATAACAGTGCTACTACCACAATCACAATCTTTATCGCGATACCATCTCCGAGCATCTGCGAGCCCGCGCGGAGTGCCACGAACGCTGTCGTAACAATTCGTGCGAATGTTCGAATTTGTCCTCACGATCCCGCGATACCATCTGCTGAACACTTCCAAGCGTTACCAACCACATTGACCATTGGTAAGCCTTATTACCTTCTAATAAGGTTCACAGATTGTATTTTAATTGTGCCAATGATGTAACGTCAAAGTCGCAGTTTGTTTCGTGATTTTACGGAGTTTGTTTAGGGAGTCGTGATTTGCATTTGTTTGCAACGAATTGAGTCAGTGGAACATTACAATTGGCACCAATTTTGGATTTACTATAGCTGTCAAAACAAATAGGCTTCAATAAGTTTTTGTAACGCACTGGTTTACTTTGCTTCAATGGTGTTTTATTGGTGTCCCTTAAAAACGTATTACTTTGCACAAAATTCCAAAATATATATCTATGAGAATGTATGAGAAAGTTAAAGACAAAGAAAATGAATTTACTTAAAAATATGCCAGCAATACTTGTGACTTCATACTTATAAAAGTCGTAAGTACGTATTACCGATAAGTCTATATATAGCCATATGGCTACACTTACAATAAAATTAAAGCGAAAATACAATTGCACTAGGCCTCACGAATTAAGTGACACGTTAAAATATATCTTCGAGTTTCAAAAGTAACGCATCAGAACGGTTACGAATAGTTAAAAGTTGATCACGAACAACGGAGTTACGATTATCGTTTTAGTGCTAAGTGGAAATTATATCACTGCCAACTGTCGAGATCCTGGTTTGACCTTACGGCCCCTGTATTTAAGTCATGAGACAAAAGTGTTTCATTCGTAACTATTATAGCGCCAATCCACTTCATACTTCAGGATGGTAGTCATGCTTGGTGAAGGTTATTGGGTTCTTATTGCATCTCTCTTCTTAATATGTCAAATAAGAGTAATGCCAACACATAATACAAACTCAGACTCCCAAAATGCTATTAAATTAATACACCTGTCAATACGACTCTTAAGTTACCTTCTTACGACCTCTGCATCAGTGCTACTAAAATTGTCAGTGTTATAAAACTACTGACTTGTCTATAAGACAATAAGTATTTGAAATTGAACGAGCACAATTTAAACAGTTATATGAAAGTTATATTAGTTATATTTGGGGGAAGGTCTGTCGAGATCGTAAAAAGGTCTTCAATACAATTTTTGTAATTAATTTGTATGTAACTACAACATAGCCATATGATGATTAAATTAAATGTGTAGGTACTTACTTTTTACTTTGTCATTTACAACAGTATTAGTTATAAGCTTAAAAAGTCATAAGACAGAAACGCTTTAAGCTTCTCGGTTACTACCCCTACACTTTCACCTCCCAATCGGATACGCTTGGAATCGAGTGCGAGTATCTGCTTCAGTTTTGCATAACGCTTTTTATGGAGCAACGATTTAGACTCGCTTTATGCAATAAATCCTTTTAAGGTATATAACGAATGAGTAGAACTAGCTTATAATGCACTGTTTCTAAATAAAAACTACTAATCTTTATGAAATTGATAGAAAAAGAAGTAAAAATGTATTGTAACGCCGAAACTAACTCAAATTACATCCCGAGGTTTCTACCATATGTTCGTAGTAATCCGGTCGACTGGTTTTTGTTTTTTTTTTTATGAATAACTATCGCGGCAATTGGAGACAGTATTATATTATACGCTTTACCTAAACCCACAAATAGAAAATAAATTAATGTTCTCAGAAATTGTCGTATAACTGTTTCTAACGAAACGTTTATAGATACAAGAAAGGTTAATCAAACTTACTCCCACGTCGAATCAGCAGATAGCAATTGTCATAAAGACATCATCATTGCATGAATAAATATTTTCTTGATTTGTTGTTATCTCTGCATTTATTGTCAATTTGGGTTTACAAATTGGCCGGATACAAAAGCTAAATTGATTTAAACTTTATTTTGTAACAGTTTATATTTAAATTTCTTTGGCTTGGTCACCTTTGAACTTAACTCATTTTTCTGGACATGATTCGTTGGAGTTTAGACTCTATATTCTTTGGGTAAAGGTTTAAATGCTTTAACAGGAATATTTAAAAATGGGTGATGTATGGTCAATAGTTAGTTTCATGGTTATGCAATCGCACCTCATCTGATTTTGACATCCGATGGACTATTCCGTTTCAAAGAGTGTATTGAGATGGAATGAGTCGACTTTTTTGAACAATCATATTGCGTAAATATTAGTTACTCGTACATAATACAAATTAAAATTCCTTGTCAGAACAGAAATGTAATACGTACTTACACGTACCACTGATTAAGTTTTTTATTAATATTTTAAACGGGCAAAGATTAGTTTGATAAATAACTAAACTATAACTATTACGAAGAAGGTACCAAGAGGAGGGAGACATGGACAACTTTTACTATAGGGTAAGCTAAAACTAACTAGTCAGTCCACCTGATGACCACGAACGCTGCTAAAGGGTTCGAAACGTCGGGATGAAGTTTAAATTAGTATACGCGATTTAATCCGTTTTAGTTGTTTTATTTCATAAAACTAACTAACTAAAAAAAACGTCAACTTATAATTGACCTTCTATGGAACAGCTCAATTATTATTTTATTTTACAAACTTGACCCCATAGTAAAAGTTATTCAAAATCATGAACAGATGCCGGTTTGATAATCATGTATCACTTTATTTGTAATAACTACCCAATATTTGTGTGTTACTCGTAATTTTTTTTTTTAACGAGGCAACGGATTTTCAAATAAATTAATTAAATTAGTTCTTGAGTTATGGACATTATGTAAGTACTAAGTATTTATAGCTGTAAAAATTATATCATCCATTAGTACCTACAACACAGGCCTTCTTAAGTTTACTAATGACTGTGATTGACTATCAATATTGTTCAAACATATTTTTTTTTTCTTGTTTATTTTTGTTTATTGAAGCTGCCAACATTTTCCCTCTATACTTTTATAGTCTACTATCTGAAACAATCAGATTCTATCCATATATCAGATCCTATCTACATCAATATCATCTATGCCCCATACTGCGCATACGCATACACTGACGTACAAAAAAGCCGTTGACAGACGCGTAGGCCGAGACTCGAACCCGTATCAACAAACACAAGGTTTAATAGGTCGGAGCTATTAAGTCATACCGTGAGAAACTGTTTTTAATTGAAGCATACACTTTATTTTGTATTATTGACATGACATTTTCTTTATTACATAAAAAATAAATAAATATTCCTACGGTAAGCTCAGTAAGGATTGTGTGTATTAATAACTTACGAATAAACTAAAGTAAAAATAAATAAAAATCGAAGTTAAATTTAGGTGCATGTGGCATGGTTGTGTGATCGAATAAAAAAACGGAATCTATTTTTTATGTTGACGGTACAGTCGCCATCAGATATATAGGAACTGTGGAGGTGGTCCCAAATATCTGAACACGCACCTTATCGCCTTGACAATAGAGGCGTTGTTCAGATATTTGTGACCATCTCCACAGCTCCGATATATTTGATGGTGACTGATGTACTAGCCATAGAGACATTATTCAATTAGCAGTACTCGTATGTAACTCTGGAGTCTCTATTTGGAGTCGTTAACTTGTAAATTAAACTTGTAAGCAAAGTATGTAACTAATTTTACTAATAGATGCAAATTAGTTTAATTAGTGCGTTTTGAGTGTTCAGTTATTTTTAAGTTTAGAACTAATTAATATAGCTGCGAGTGTGCCTAATGGAGTCAACATTAAATTTTTATAAAGGGTAATTAAATTAAGTTTATCAATGAAAACTAAACCAATCTACTGTTAATTCTGGAAGGACCTACCTATATTATTTATTATTAGATTATAATTAATATAATTTTGTTAAGTAAATTCAAAAAATTAGTGAAACATAATAAATGAGTTTTAGGAAAACTTTCTGAAGCACAGGAACGTCTAATAAAGTAAAGTATAACCATTTTAAAGAGAGAAATACGTTGCTATCTTTATAATATAAACACACTATTATCGTTTACCCAATGACCGTGGCAAACTGGTAATGATCCTTATAAATACTTGGTATTTATACCTTATACCGAGTATTTATATTATTTACTATTATTTATACTTAGTATTTGAATGCGCTAATGACGCTCCGCGAAGCTGTGACGGTTACGGATGGTACCACAGTATGAAACAAAAACAGTAGTTTAACTGAGAAGGGCAGACCGGGTATGGTTGTCTCACGGGTTGGTTGGTTCAACCGAAAGATCGGGGAAATATTCCTATACACCGATTTATGCGATCATTTATTCGCTTAGTTACAGATGTGTAATAATGGTCCATGTCCATGTCCCTCTCCTACAAATGTTATAAACACTTGACGACCGGTCTGGGCTAGTGGCTCCCTACCCTGCCTATGAAGCCGATGGTCCTGGATCCTCAAATCCCAGTCAGGGCATTTATTTGTGTGATGAGTACAGATATTTGTTCCCGAGTCTTGTGTGCTTTCTGTGTATTAAGTTTTTCTATGTATCAATCTTTTATATATATCATCGTTTAATAGCTACAACATAAGCCTCACTAAGCATACCGTAGGACTAGGTCGATTTGTGTAAGATGATCCCGAAATATTTAATTGAAATTTAAACAACACAAATTTGTAGAAACTATGGCTACGTACAATAGCAATTTAAGTATATTATTTGTATACTTACATTTTGTAGTAATCAAACATGAGTTGTTTATACAGACTATTCCAGCTTCTAAAATAGAACCAGTGCTGACTAAGCTAAGATTACATATATAAATACATTTCAGCCGTATGCAGTCCACTGCTGGACATAGGCCTCCCTCTAATATGACTTGTATCACCTTGGGGGTAGTTGCCATCGTCGCCAAGCTTGGTCCCGTCCGTAGGATTTTTCCCTTTGTCGCCTCTTACGACACCCGCGGCAGGAGATGGGGTGGTGCTATTCTAGTCAGCCGGCATCACACGGCAAGGCTAACATTAAAAAGCTCATAAAGCTCCAGTTGATTTACTGCTTTATATGTGTAGGTACTATGGAATAATGGCCTTGCGGTCTTTAAGCTGGAAGCGGTATCCATTAGCAATTGTCATCGTAACACTAAATTACAGTAAAACCTAATCATTATACTACAGTTATGGATACTTAGGCAGAAAATTATAGGTTTCAACTACAAAGGAACATTCGAATAACGGACTTCTTTCACCGTGAATTATCAATTAACCCAAAAATGTTTAAGACACAGTGAAGGGCATAAATATATATACAGTTTCCATAAGTGAAGAAGTGTATGTATACTTTTACACTTGACCGTACGAGAGCCTGACAGTGTCCCTACTCATGGCAATAATGTCAGTGTCATTTATTTGACATAGACGTGTACGTTTAGGTTTACCTTATACTATGAGGTTTGAGGTTATACCTTATACTAAAGTTTGGTTATCCTATCGTTAATGAGAGTTGTATTTCTATTATATGTTTTAAGAGGCACGTGTAGAGTTTAGGTTACTTTTAACATTTGAAATGATTGCAAGCTGTTGTACGCAACCTACTCTTTTTTCTTCGTATTAGGTTACTTACTCATTTTTAAATTTTATATTCATACTCGTATATGAAAAAAAAAACAAAAAAAAAACAATAATCAATCAATTAACATTAAGTATATGTGATGTATATATCTATCAGTCACGAAAGGCCAATGCTGGACATAGACCTTCCCCATAGACCGCCACAGGGACCGGTATTGTTACGTACTTTATAAAAAACTATGACAAATGATGAAAATGGAAATGATGTAAACATGTATTTGTTTTTGTCTTGTAGGTGCTTCGAGCGAGGTCACCTCGTAGTTTGTGAGTTTTTGAACTTCCAACTAACCCCACTGAACCGACTAAACGAAAGGGGTTACTGGTTTATAAAGTTAATACTAACGTATACTCCTGTATTATAAAAATAAACTTATACTTTACTTATTTATACTAACTAGGTACTTGAAAAAAAATGGTTGTCCTGCATTGGTATGATAAAGAAACTAAACATTGACAATTGCGCAAAATATCTATTAAAATTGCTTAAACCAATTGTTGGCACCAAACCAGTAGTAGGCAGTTGCTTTAGGCAGAAACAGATGTTACTTTCCTTCTGAAAAAATGCCAATAACGGTTTTTGGATAGGCAAAATGGAACAAAATTCAAATATTTTTTATGAGGATTCAGATAATTTTATCCTATACCGTATAACAAATCATGACAGGTAAAACACTTAGCTAAAGCACCTGGCCTATGTAACGTGTCTACACTCATGTCGGCATTCTATATTCAAATTTTGACGTAAGCTCCATATTAGTTCTCTGCACAGTTGTGTATGTACTTACATACACATGGTCCTTCAGTTAAGTTTCTCCAATATCGTCTAACTCCTTTTAACCTTTTCATTAACACCGCGTCAAAAACTACGCTTGTACAATCCTGACTAGAAACAGGACTTGACATGAAGGCGTGGTGTGTGAAGCACGAAATTTACTGACTTTATGTACTTTTTTATAATCTATCAAGTCAATGGCGTCGAAAACGTTGAAAAATGTAAATTTTCACCTACGTTACCTTACTTAGTAGTTAGGACAATAAAATTAGCTTACAAACACTGCTACCATTTTTATATTAGCACTATTAATAAAGCGACGACGTATGTAACAAGCGAAGTAATTAAACTAATAATTCCAGCATAACCGTCATAGCTAAATAGGTGGTAATTAAAGGTAATTAAATGCTTGGTAATTAACTGCGCTGACCCCTGGATGAGGATTTGCATCTGCGTATGAAGTGATAATTTATAATGCGAAGTGAAAACTAGTATGTGGTTTATTATACTTGATGCTTAATGCGAGATTTGCAAGTTATATGTTTGTTCACTACCTTTCATAGTTAATACATTCAATATCTTATCTTATTCTGTCAATTGAAAGAAAAATGACGTACTTAACTGAAAATTTTAATAATTCCTAAAATATTTTACACACAACACAAATATAGAAGTAGACGACTTAACTTAACATGGTCGACGCTATACCTGCGGACCTGCCCTGGTATTTCGTCAGGACCAAATATTGACATTATTATGACAGAGTTACTTCATTTCGTTTCGACTTTGAGTAGCAATATGAGACAGATTTTTCAAGTGTGACATCAGCCATGTTTACTTTCCAAAATGGTGACTCTATGGCCAGTGGCTTATTAGAAATTATATACGATTTATTACTGAAGATTTATTACTACAGATCATATATAATATTAATTAATTTTACCAAACCAAGGTAGGTACGTAGGTTTCCTTAAAACTCAGTAAATAAGTTATTGATATATACTGAAAACGGGACATCATACTAACTCATAATTTGGTTAAGTCCTAGCCCAGCAGTGTGACAGTAATATAAAATCCAGTATGATAATTACACCTTCAAAAAAATAACGCAGCGTAAGTAATAATAATAATTACTTCTTGACCTACCACCAATGCGTAGACACGACTAATAGCTTAAAGAAATCAAAACCAACGCCTCGAAAGGTGTTCTCAAAAAACTTAATTTGATCCTACATTAGACAGTTCTCTCCAAAACGAAGAACAATAATCACCGAGCGTGTTTAATAGAACATAAAAAAAAGTTAACGATTTGAGAATTGATGAGTTCTCTTAACGAAAATTATTAAAGAAATTCTTTTAAAGCTTGACCTAGAATTAAGACTCCAACACATGATCTAACGCTCAAATTACAACTTTATTTCATCCCATAAAGGTTTAAATTCGCTTCATAGAACAAGACTAATTTTGTTTTCAATATTTTCACATGCTAATGTTTTTAGTGGCATCCACGACGTGACTCAGCGTCTGACCAGCCAGACGAAACCCCGTACCACGTAATCTCTAAGCTTCGCCAAAATCGCTTCTTCTCATACAAACTTCGCACTATGCGAAGCCGTAACAATGTAATTAGGAATATCGTTGTACAAAGGTATTTACAAATGTACAATACTGATTTTTTACTATTTGCTACTGATCAAAAGTTACAAGATTGCTATCTCATGGGCGTTAGATTCCATATTTGATTGACATTTAATTCGCGGCCATCTTTTGGCTTCTATATTAACTTGTTGATGAAAAAGGTCTGAAGTGCCTTAAACTAAAATAGATCTTTGAACTTTTTTGTACTATGTGGATGCTATAGATAGAATAACTGATGCATTTGTAATGAGTGTAAGTACAGATTCGATACCGTGTCGCAACCGTACATCCATCAGTATAAAGATTATACTCGACAGGTCTAATCAAATTTGCGTGCATTATGAGGTCTAGATAATGATGATGAGGGGTCAATGAACTTGATGTAGGTGAGCTGTACTTTTATAAACACTTAGTGATTTCGCGCCATCTATTGACAAGAAGTGTTAACAGGTCGAAGTGAGGTCGAATATTTTATTTTATTTTTTTGGTATAAGTAATGCAGTGCTGTTATGCATCCCTAGGGGTTATATCCCATATAACCCCTAGGTATATCATCTCAAGAGAAGGGGGAGATGACCTACCCGCTATACCTACATCAGCAGTCTTTGCATTAGTTTAAGGGGGGGTACAATGGATCACTATGTTCAGCCGGTTGTACCACGAAGCTCCTTAAAACTTACCCTAATTATCGCCATCAGAGGTAACAAATTTTACGAAATAGGAAAGTAGTAAAGTAGGAAAAAAGGATACTACTAACTTTAGGCGGTCGATTGTTGTAAATTGATTTATTTATACACAACAAAATGATTTACATACAACAAATGTAAATTAAGGACCGAATACTAGTGTTATAAAACGAAACACACAGTGGGATGTTCAAGTGCCCATCATTATTATAAATTACAAATTTAATTCCAAATACCATGTTCCTGGCTCCAACGATAATTTATTTTTTTACGTTAACATTAAACATCGAGCCAGGATAATTAATACAATTTTACTTCCACTAATTTAAAACAAACTATCAAAACTACCATTATCGTCATATTTATTAATAACAATTAACTTCAAACTATACTGGTTAAATAAATTTTTTAAAGGGAAAGTAAACTTAGAACTGAGTACGTTGCTTTAGGAGCCATAATAAGAAATATCGTATCTCAATACGAACACACTATTAACATACGAGGTTTCGAAGGATACTAATAGAATATTTTACTTTACGTTTGGAGTTGAAAAAAAAAAGGCATATACGACTTTTTCAATCATGGTTTTAAATTTGAAATTAAAGTGAAAGGACTTTAACTTAACTTTATGGTTTGTTTTATACCATCTTGTAAACATTGAATCAACATGAAATATAACAAATGAAACGGATTATATCGCGTCTACTAATTTAAACATCCCCACGTTTCGAACCGTTTAGCAGCGTTCGTGGTCATCGGGTGGACTGAGGAAAATATTAATTTACCCCCAACCAAGATTACAACAATATGTAAACCTACACACATATAAATTATTAAACACACAAACATAATTGCACACGCCAAATGGGCTTAATAATATAAAGTAGGTATACAACTTTAATAAAATGGCCCTGGTATAATAATATAAATTATGTTATATTATTTAATAAATACTTTCAATCATGGACGACGATGGAGTTTTCTCGTCGGCGATCAGAAGCGGGTATTTTGGGAAAGGTCAAGAAAGGAAAGTGGCGTCTGCGCACACGCCACATGCGTCTGCACAGGAGACGCGGTCAAACTTATAGAATTAAGTTTAACAACTCAAATGGAATATATGATAATAATTATTTGATTGGTTCCTAGTTGCATAAACTTATTATCAGCCACGGACCTAAACTACTGGACACGTCCCCCATGAAGTGTAAATCTGTGCCCATCACACAAATAAAAATGCCCTTACTTGATTTAGACCCAGGACAGGGTCACTACCCATTAGGCCAGACCTGTCGTCAAAATATATCTAACCTCTGTCAACATTGGATACCATCGTCTAGGCATGACTCAGCTTGGTAAGGTTAATGTTTTTACCACTTTTTTTAGTGCCTAATATGGTCGTGTTTTTAACATTTGTCACATCTGTCACGCTCCAACAAGTATGCGAGTGCGAAAGTGATGGATAGTGCTATAGACGATAAAATGGCTACCATGTTATCGGTTAACCAACTTTTATACATCAAATGATAAAGGCAATAGATTTTATCAAACTGAGAGGAGTTGACTTTAAAGCCTATAACATAGTGTTGGTAAACGCCTCCCTCTCTTTTTCAAGGCGTCTCTCTTTGGCAATGTCAGAATCATTTCAAAAGAAAACAAGACTATTTTGCCATCTCTGTCTAGCTAAATCCCGACGCCGCTTCCCGTTTGGGACTTTTCCAGTGTTTTTCTTTAAAAGTTTTCAAGAATATAATTTATTACTAAGTAGAGGGAGCCACAGGATCTACCAACACTCGACATAAGTAAATGGTTAATTCAGCTTTAATAATACCAGTATTAATATGCAAGCGGGTTGTCGCATCATGCGTGCAAATCGATTTACGTAATGATCCTTCTATAATAGGCAAGCATTAACGACATCTCTTTCACTCTAGCCTGGTCTTAACAAAACTAAATGAGATAGCGTTATAATCTCAGTGGCTTGTTAGTGCTACTATAATAATATAATTTTTGTTTTTAACGACGGCCATTTTGTCATAACAAATTACATGGGTTTGTGAAATGGTATGCGAATATGTGAAGCGTGATTTTATGATGTTTATAATACGAGAAATATAAGTAACCAAACAAAACAGAGTAACATTAAATACAACATATGTTGTAGTTTGTTCTGGTATGGTACATAGATTTTGCATCTTGCATACTGAAAAGACGCAGCGTAGGTAGGCCTCCCACAAGGTGGACCGACGACCTAGTTAGAGTTGCGGGATACCGCGGGATGTGGAAGGCGCAGGATCGGTCTTCTTGGGTCGTTCTGGGGGAGGCCTATGTCCAGCAGTGGACGTATTTCGGCTGACATGATGATGATGATGATACTAAAAAGATCTTCTTGTGATTCTAAAAATGTTGTATCAGATATTTTTGCGCTAGTTGTAGCGTCACAATTTTTTTTGTAAGGAGTGTAATTCAACCGATCAACTTAAGTATATTTTCTTGTTATTGTGTCCAGTTTTCCAAATTTTGTTTTAAAAATAGTTTTATCGAATTCTAACTATCTATATGCCTTGTAAATGTTCATTAACAGTTTTCATGCTAAAATGAGCTTTAATGCAATTTAACTTATAAAAGCAGGTCTTAAAAAAGTCGTCCAGGGCACATTTACAACGAACGATACGGAAAAAATATTGACCCACTTGCACCTTCAACGCACGTGACCCAAAATAAACTTATCATTACCCTTGCCGTTTCACAATTGTTAATCCCTCATGTTCAGGTTACGACACAATTTCGTAACGGGGAGCTCTCGCCTTAAATCAACACTTTCAAATTAAGCGATCAGTAAATTAAGCCGTTGTAAACGAAGTAATTAAATCGGCTGTTGCTTCACGAGGCGTTGGTCTACACCGACCATACGTACCGTCGCCATCAGATATATCGGAGCTGTGAAGTTGGTCACTAATATCTGACCAACGCCTGTATTGTCAAGGCGATAAAGTGCATGTTTAGATATGTGTGACCACCACCTCCGGCTCCGAAAACTGATGACGATTATCGTGTTGCCAGCAGGGATAACACATGACTGGCGCGACAGTATCTCACCCAATACCGTCGGCATAGACTACTCGTTGCTCTCTGCTAGAATAGTAAAAAGAGGAAGGTACAATCATAATTTTGCTAGACCTACCAAACATACACAAGTTTAATAGAAAACGCCACACATAACAAAACCTGTTATTGTAGACTAATTTAAAATCTGTTTAGTAATTTTCGCGTGAGAGTGAAACTAATATCAGTCCATCCATAGAAAGCGTTTCTAATCGACAGCAAGAGTTTCCAAAGTATTAAGCTATATGTCAGATTAAGTGACTACAAGTGTTCCGAATGAGTTAAAAAACAATGAATGTGAAGTAACAGTAGCCATAACCGGCCGTGCGGTCGGCACGAACCCGGCACACGACACTCACGAGCCTCGTAACAGCCTCGATAAATAGGCTAGTGTTTACCAACTTGTCATTCTTGAGTTATGGAAAAAACATCCTTATCTGGTCTGTATAATTAACACAAGTAAAATGACAAAGTAGTTTCTTCTGCGTAGGATTCCACGGAATGCTTTACCGGGATACCAAGTATATTAGGTCCCAATTCATGTTTGTTTACTTGTACTCCAAGTTTTAAGTAAATCCGTAGAGCCTTTATTACGAAACTGAGTAACAAACATCCATACAGCTTCACAATTTTGTACTTATATGTACATATCAAAGCAAAAGGATATTTTCGCTTTAATCTGAAACATAACTTTCTTATTCTTTAGGAGAATTTTTCATAGATGTCGGTCATATCAGAAATTATAGTGATTTTTAAGAGCTTTAAATTTTTTATCGATAGAGGTATTAAATGTCTGCTACAGGAATATTACGAAACTTCAACTAAACGTAAAACCAAAATAAGATTCTTAAATAAGTTTCTATTTAACCTTCGTTTTTAGCCTACGTATTGAAATATTTATATTATTCGATATTTTCATCTCTGAAATAACAATAGTTTCTCATCCCAGCATAAAAATAAAACTTGAAAGATAATGCAATATATCTTTTTAGGCTGAACATAGAGTAGTATGTAAGGAAAGGACAGTATACTTCCTCTACCTATCGCCTAAATGAGAGATTTTCCTAATGATTACCTATATCTTTTGTTTCAGACCTAGCGGCCATTAGACAGCTGCTCGAGAGCGAGACGGGAGGCACAAACTGTCCCAGCTGTAACATGCCTTTCGACAAAGGCAAGAAAAGGAAGCTGATTGATACCTGCGGTCACGAGCGCTGCTACGCCTGCATGTTCAGGAACGAGGCCTGCCCCATCTGCGCCAGGAACCAAGGAAGAAAAACAATGGAAAGATACACTCCTTCCCCCCAAACTGAGGACTGGCAGAACCCAACGAGGCTACCTAAGCCTCCGAAACCAAATTTAGTGCAAAGCTGCCCGACGCCGCCACATACGAGGCGAAGATTCTTCTTGAGCCCCAAGTCGCTCAGGAGTCCGTTCGCTCAGCGCGCATCGCGCCATAGCTCCGAAAATCACGTGCCTCTCTCAGGTAAGCATTATCCGCCAGCTTTGTATTCAGATTTTGGGTCAGTCGACCCCTCTTTGTAATTTTTTATATACATTCATATTTTCTTTCTTTAGCTTCATCCTGTGTAACATTTTATGTTTATTGGACTATCAAATACCTCATTAATTCATTATACACCTATATACAGTAAGTCCTAGTAAGGAGCATAAATTTATTTCTTAATCCACTGGACTGTTCCTGACATTTTTCCGAAAACCGGTTATGATTCCTGGTCCATATAACCGAAATCTCGCACACGGAAATTCTGCAAGCACCCTAACAATTTGCATATCGTAAATAGCCTACGCGATATCGATATTTACATTTCGCAACACTACGTTACTTCATTGATGGCGAACCTCATTCACCTTTACTGCAAGCGTATGATGGACGCAGTTATCCACATAACAAAGCTGCTGTCACTCATTAATTGATAGAAGACGAAGTTACAGACTTCATTATTACGTGGATAAGTGCGACTATTCTTGAGTCGTTGTAGAGAGGATCCTTGGCTCGTGAATATGGCAAATGACGGCGACAGGTCGCGCCTACATCGCCGGATGTACGTAGGGGGTGTTCGAGGACCGGTTGTCTGTCTGGCACAGATCACAGGTACTCGATACATGGTAGTGATTTGGCGCTCCCACGTTTATTGAATTATTATGAGTTACCGCTTTTTTTGTGGTGTCCTCGTCGAAATACTTTTGTTTTGAAAGGTTACTTTGCAAGTTCAGCATCGGATTTTTTTATATTAAGGATAAGTAACTAGATAATGTCAATTTTTTCTAAAACGCTTTTTACAATGTGGAAACTAAGTAATGGCAATTTTAATGTAATAAATTTCCACCTATGTTAAAATAAAAAAGATGTTCATTATTATTGTAAGAAATTTATCTTGCCTATACTTAATTAAATATTTGTGCAATATAAATAAAAGGCAAATTTTATAGTAGTACATTTTAGAATGCAATAGATCCGTGTGTGGGTCGCAATGACATACATAGAATTTAAACGCTTGTGTGTGATAACTTAGAGTTCGCAATATATAGAGGTTGTATGTCATTGTACGGGCATTACCGGAAAGTCGGTATGACCAGTACAAGGAATACTGAAAGACGGTCTCTGCCTAGCTTTTGCAGAGTCTATGCGAGGTTGTCTATGCGCTCGAGTGCACTTACCAGGTTAGGTGCAATTTTGCAACAGCGCAGGCGGCAAGCCGGCTGTGAACGCTATCTGTTGCATTTTCTGTTTCCATTAATTATATCATTCTTGTCCACCCAATTTCCTGGCTGGTTGATACTTGAAATTCACAGGTTAAAGGGGTATTCGGAACTTAAAACTTGATTAGTCACAATTTGTTATCAATGTGTTTTTTTTATTAAAGTTGTTACTCTGACGACCAATGAAAATAAAATCTAAGCAATCTCATTTTGATAAATACGTGTCAAGCGAACGTGTTAAAATGAAAAGACAATTTTATTAAAATGAAACCAACCGATTTTATTCATTATAAACGACTTCACTTGCATTTATTTAGTCACTCGAGGGAAAGAGAGAGATAGGTTTCCATTTTCAAACATTAACTGCCGGGCGTTCGCGACGCCATGACAGTATAGTGTCAAAATAACTCCCGAAAGTATAAAAACAAAATTGATTCAATATAAAATATTTTCTTCGAGTATGTCGTTGGCCTAATGAAAACTATTAGTTTCAATTCGTTGCTTTATTTCTGAGTTTAATCTACCCGTTGGTGGGAACGTTTCTATCTGTCAGCGTTAATAAATTTGTCTCGGCAGTATTAGCATTTGCTTGGTAACTCTTAGGTTACTCTAGTATTAATCAATCGTACCTAGTCTGGGTACTTAAGTTATTCGAGTCCTACTTTTATTGAGACTCGACCTAGTATTTAATGTTTTTCGTGTAAATAATTGTAGACATTTAAAACTTTGAGTTTTATGTAAGCAACAGTTTTAAAAAGACTAAACAACAATAAGGTTTGCTATGTTTTTTACACTTACACAAATATAAAGTTCCAAATATAAACAAAAACTGAACATTATGCAGTAGATCAAGAGAGAAATGCACCGACCTTTCCTCTAGACGCCTCGTAAGCTTACAATTTTTCTTTAAAAACACAGGCAATTTTGTTATAAAGTTAACTTAGAGACTGTATACATTTGCCACTTGTGTTTAGTAACCCATGTATGAACTCGCACTTAACACTAATGAATATGTAATCAGGCCCTAATGTCAATTTGTCATCAAGAGACCAAAGCAATAATAAAGAAAATATGAATCATACTTTGATATGTTTTAGATGTATTTTTATTTTTAAAAACATTATTAAAAGTTTAACCTTAGTGACTAAATAAATAAAAAAAACATGAAAAAAGTTTTTTTTTTTTTTTTTTTCATTTTTAAACAGTTTTTAAAAGCAGTAATAATTGGTCATCATATAACGAGTCCCTTTGAGTCTTTCAACTGTAATTAAACAAAGTTAAAACCCACGTGCGAGCAACATTTTTTAGTTTTAGTATGTTGAAGTAGCAATCGCACCCTAGTCGGTTATCCCGGTACAAACCAAGCGGGGTGACACTATTGTTGTAAGGCCTGTACCGAAAAAAAACTGTAAATTTCAAATGAAAAAATAATGATATTTATTCGATAAGGTCAGGTTTCCGGTAAAACCCGCCTACGAAAAGCTACTTTCAGCTGTAACATATTTAAGCAGGAAATACACCAAGTTCGGATACACCCGAAGCTGGGAACACAAAGATATTAATTACCTTGGGTTACGCATAGAAGACTACAGCAGCTGTATTTCACAGGATTACCAGAGGAAGGTCCCAGAAGCGCAGCTTGGCACAGTCTGGTCTTCAACAAGATCAGGTCGTTGTGGTCGGCGCACTCTTCCGTGCCTCAGGGGCTCAACCAGCTGACAGGCAATAATATTGTCCTTATTGGAATGTGGGCTCTGTTAATTAGAGACAAGTGATTAATAGAGACTGTAATAACATCACGTTGTTTATTGTTATTTCCCGCTATTATTTTTGATGAGCGTCGTGGGTGTAACGACGTGTCAACTCAAGTTCAGTTTACTAGAGAGAAGTGCCATTTTAAATCATTTGTTGCCTCAAATGATCTTGCACTAAAATGCTGTCTGTTAAACTAACTGAGAGAGTAATCATATTGCCGTATAAAGTAGGTATATGCTTTGTTATTATTCTTTTCAAATCGTATTACAAAATATAGACCGTGGGCTCCAGACGATTGTGGAGGGCATTTATATAACATATATCCAAAAAGTCTGAGTTCTTAGTTAGTTTATCAACAATATTTAGTATATTACCAGCCTTACAAGTTGAAATAAATATAATTTAAGGTGACTAAGGATTATTGTTTTAAAGCTGGTTTTGGGCCTATTAAAATAAACTTATCGCATAATAGCATTAATAACACAGATTATTCGATTTTTACAATATTGTTACAGCCTTTATTATTAACTTGTCTCTGGCGTAATTAAATATCAAATAAACAGTTAAAGGTTTCTAAATGCAAATAGCATTAGATTTGTTTGGAGCTGGGCCTGCATTCCCGCGATTTTTGCACTTGGCTGCAGGCTTGCATTCACAATCGGATCGCTCGATGCACATTCGCGCGATACCGGTTCTCAGTTCCCGTGTTGCATTTTGTTTTTGTTTTTTTGAGTTTTTTAGGTGTAGTCATGTTACTTGAACAATTATGTAGGTCAAGCTAGTATTTATCGTAAAAAAATAAAACCGTTTCATAGAGTATCTGGGTTCGTAGCCAAGATGTAAATCGTTGATAGAAAACGCGATCAAACGAAAATAAATTAAGGAAAAAATTACGTGACTTTTTGGTCGGTCTGTCGTTTTATTACATTTTATTCTCTCGTCGTTTACGTTTCCTATGAAATGAACGTCAATTTGGCTACAGCACCTGATCCTAGAGTCAATTTGTCAGAATTAAAGTAACGATTAAGTTTTTAAAGCATTTTATTAAACTAAAACTTAGCGGTTTGGGATATGTCTGTAAAAAAACTATTACTTTTGACTTTCATCTTGTTCATCTAATTTGACTACAAATGTGTGTTTAATGCTTGAATTTACTTGATTATTGTGTTGTGTTCGTTTTGTGTTTTAACTCGATTGCGACATTTTTTTTAATTCATTCCAAGACACGCCTCCATAACTGTGACTTGTGATTTTTATAACATCTTTCGTTGTCATGTTATAACGCTGGCATGCATGACTCATCATTGCCAAGATGAAGATATATGAACAATCGATACTGAACTTAAGATAAGAAATCGGTGACAAAAATAACATATCGAGCCGTGGGCGAATGCGATCATAGCTCGATAACGAATCGATGTGAGGATCATAGATAAACATAGAATGGCTCTCAAAATTGTATATGTAAATTAGTATAATCTGAGGAACATAATTGGATTCATGAAGATTACATATTACATGTTCGAGGTTGTATTACGAAATATTTTAATGTATGAGTGTGTTTTAAAATAATTATAGAATTTCGTTGGTTCTTGAGCTAGTTTATTGGTAAATTTGTTGGTTTATTAGTATCTCAAAGTCGCTCAACGAGTTATGGAGAGAAGTTTCTCTTCGTGATCCAATCAGAAAAGAGGAGATCCGTAGGCGAACTAAAGTCACCGACATAGCGTGGGTTAGCAAGCTGAAGTGGCAATGGGCAGGCCACATTGCACGCAGAGAAGGTGGCCGATGGTGTCGAATAGTGCTCGAGTGGAGACCACGGACTAGCAAGCGCAGCGTAGGACGTCCACCCATAAGATGGACAGACGACCTCATTAAGGTCGCTGAAGATGCTGGATGCAGGTCGCTTCCAACCGGTACATGTGGAGGTCATGCTATGGGCAGCTTTGGACGTCTTATGGCTGAGATGATGATGATGATTGGGAAAGGTTGCCGAAATATCCAGGCTCCAATAAGCTTGAAAAGAGATATGAAAAAATGCCCGGACAATGATGATGAGATTATCCTTCTTCCAAGTGTGTGCTAAGGGCGGTTTCACACTAGCGTTTTTTCTACGCATATGAGCTCGTTTTTAAGTGTGTTACCTCAGAACTCCGTGAACATAGGCCTCTCCCAAATACGACTTGGTTCATTTTGAGTGGTACGTTTTTTAAGGTTTTAGGTTTCAAAGCTTATAATTCCACCAATTTTGTCACTTTCTCTCAATATACGAGATGTTAAACACTACATCGAAAGGGAGAGATCCCTTTAAGTATCAAATACAAAATAGCAACTCAATATTAACTTCTAATTCAGACGGAACTTTTTAGCTACTTAAGACAGATTATGTGCCAATAAATATACTAATCGGCTGTATAAGGCTCATAATAAGCCGACTTAAGCAGCAAGAGTGAGACACTCGTATAATCCTGTATTGCGAAACAACCCGTTTTGTAATACGCACTTAATGGAAGTTTTATTCAATTGCTACAAGTTATAAAATGGGTACTAATTTGTAACCTATGTTATAGGTAAAATATGATGCAACCAAAGTGCTATAATATGTACACATGCACCTCAAAGTAGAGACAATAAAGCAGATGTGGGTAAGACCGGCATACTATATTCTTAAAGGAAGTCCGTCATATGACACTAAATACCGATGAGATAATGTAGGAAATTGATTGGTAGACGGTCTTTCCTGATAGACGGTCTTACCCACATTGGCTTATACATGTTTTGGTAGTCTGGTCGTGTACATATCTTTGAGCTTGACTGTACAAGTTAAACACACCTTAATATGCAAACCTTTTAAAATTATATGTTTGTAAAAGGAACTAAAGTTAAAACTACTAAAACGGTTATCCCTTATTTGTCAAAATCAAGGATGTGTTCTAGGTTTAACAGACATTTATGAAAACATTAATTTGACAGATGTAATAAAAAAAAAATTAACCTCGGAATAATTAGGGTTATCACATTAATGAATGCTTACGAGTACTAACACTACCGTAGACTAACACTTATGCAAGTGTGCATTTGAAACTGCGTTCCAAAATGGTTATGTTTCGATTTAAATAAATATCGATATCATATCAGAGTCCGATTTATACACTTTACAACGCAACGAAGTGGCATGGGTGCCATTTTATCGGCTATCGCGCTGACCATCACTGTCGCGTTCACATACTTGTTGGAGCGAGACAGATAGTGTGACAATCGATAAAAAAACGATCATATTAAGCAGGAATCCACAATTGAAATTATAGTGCAAGCCACATAGTCCAGACAATCGCTGGCCGTGTCGTGAGATAAAAGTCCTAGGAATCTAAAATGGCGACCAGGGACAGAAAAGCGTCGGACGTCCACAAACTAGGTGGACCGGATGACCGCGCACATGTCCCATGGAATAGCCCAGGCTGCACGCTCCCTGTGGCGGTCTAAGGATAGGGGAAGCCTATGCCCAGCAATGGACGTCCGTGTGTGGGTACAAGTATTACCTTATATATTTAAGTCGAAAGAAAAATAGAAAAATTTGACTCGCAGCGGGACTCGAACCCACAACCACTGGATCACTAGCCCAGTGCACTACCAGTTGTGCTATACGAGCGCCGCTTAGACGTGTCAAATTTTTCTATCTTATCCTTCTTGGTATATACGTCATTACGGGTGACGTGTAGCGACATCTACCGAAGAGTATTGAACCCTTATACGGCATCGTATAGCACAACTGGTAGTGCACTGGGCTAGTGATCCAGTGGTTGTGGGTTCGAGTCCCGCTGCGAGTCAAATTTTTCTATTTTTCTTTCGGCTTAAATATCTTTGATATGCTAGCAGACGTTTCTGCTTAATATAGAAATAATTTTAGAAAGGGTAGCACATTGTTATCGATGAATTCTCAATCTAAATTTGAGACATCGATGCCGTAAAAAGGGTCAATACTCTTCGGTAGATGTCGCTACACGTCACCCGTAATGACGTATATACGAGGGCTGTTTGATAAATACCCGTTTTTAAACGTTATTCTTATTACTGGCTGAAAATATGTATATAAACTTTTTTAGGCATCCTTTAGGGCCAGAAAATGAAAAAAGTACAGCGTTCTTTTGTTTTTTTCTTTTAACGGCTTTTGTATGACGGAATTCGCGTTGTTATTGGAACAATGGAGAAACAGCAGTATCGTTCTGTAATTCGTTTCCTGTTTTTGGAGGGAAATTCTTGTGATGAAATAAAAGTACGCATGCAAGCTGTTTACAAGGATCATACTCCTTCAAAGACAACCATTAGATATTGGTACAATTAATTTAAACGAGGCAAAACGTCCGTCTTTGATGAAGATCGTCCGGGACGTCCTTTTGAGGTGACCACAGATGATATGGTGAAAAAATTGAAAATTTTGTATTGAGCGATCGCCGAATAAAACTTAAAGAAATTGTTGACAGTACAAATGTTTCGATTGAACGCGTGCAGAACATTTTAGAACACAAATTGGGCATGAAGAAGGTTTCGGCGTGGTGGGTGCCGCGTTTGCTCACCGACGAACAAAAGCTCACCCGGAAGCAAATTTTAAGGCACTGTTTAGATAAGTACGAAAGTAGTCCGGGTGAGTTCCTCCAGCGTTTTGTGACTGTTGATGAAACGTGGATACACCACTATACCCCAGAATGTAAAGAACAGTCCAAACAGTGGATTTTGCCGGGGGAATCGGCTCCAAAGAAGGCAAAGACCGTTCCATCGGCTGGAAAGGTCATGGCGACTGTTTTTTGGGACTCGCAGGGAATCATGCACATTGATTATTTACAAAAAGGAAGAACGATAACCGGGCAATATTACGCTAATTTATTGCAAGAATTTGGTACCGTGTTGAGAAAAAAGACCACATCTAAAAAAGAAAAAAGTTCTCTTTCACCATGATAATGCACCAGCTCACTCCTCAAGAATCGCAGAGTCCAAATTAAAAAAATTACATTATGAATTGCTGCCTCATCCTACCTATTCCCCAGATCTGGCTCCCTGTGACTTCTTCCTGTTCCCAAATTTAAAAAATGGCTCGTAGGAAAGAAATTTTCATCCAATGAAGAGGTCATTGCCGCCACGGAGGCCTATTTTTACGAATTTCCGCAATCTTATTTTTTAGACGGCTTATTAAAGCTAGAATACCGCTGGAACAAGTGTATAGAGCTGGAAGGTAAGTATATAGAAAAATAAATATACACATATACAAACTTATGTTGTTTTTCTAAACACGGGTATTTATCAAACAGCCCTCGTACCAAGAAGGATAAGATAGAAAAATTTGACACGTATAAGCGGCGCTCGTATAGCACAACTGGTAGTACACTGGGCTAGTGATCCAGTGGTTGTGGGTCCGAGTCCCGCTGCGAGTCAAAAATTTTTTTATTTCTCTTTCGACTTAAATATCTTTGATATGCTAGCAGACGTTTCTGCTTAATATAAAAATAATTTTAGAAAGGGGTAGCACATTGTTATCGATGAATTCTCAATCTAAATTTGAGACATCGATGCCGTAAAAAGGGTCAATAGGTACTCTTCGGTAGATGTCGCTACACGTCACCCGTAATGACGTATATACCAAGAAGGATAAGATAGAAAAATTGACACGTCTAAGCGGCGCTCGTATAGCACAACTGGTAGTGCACTGGGCTAGTGATCCAGCGGTTGTGGGTTCGAGTCCCGCTGCGAGTCAAATTTTTCTATTTTTCTTTCGACTTAAATATCTTTGATATGCTAGCAGACGTTTCTGCTTAATATAAAAATAATTTTAGGGGTAGCACATTGTTATCGATGAATTCTCAATCTAAATTTGAGACATCGATGCCGTAAAAAGGGTCAATACTCTTCGGTAGATGTCGCTACACGTCACCCGTAATGACGTATATACCAAGAAGGATAAGATAGAAAAATTTGACACGTCTAAGCGGCGCTCGTATAGCACAACTGGTAGTGCACTGGGCTAGTGATCCAGTGGTTGTGGGTTCGAGTCCCGCTGCGAGTCAAATTTTTCTATTTTTCTTTCGACTTAAATATCTTTGATATGCTAGCAGACGTTTCTGCTTAATATAAAAATAATATTACCTTATATGACATACGACGCATCGGTAAGTCTGCTATCTGAACGGCATGTTAAAATCAAAATGTATCATATTCGCGTGTTTTACGTACTTGACTAAATCTACGTATGATCACTATTAATTGTATAGAAGCGGATAAAAAACCGTCAGTCAGCCAACGCGAACAGCTCATGAATATACTCCTAGTTCCGGAGTGAAACATGTCGACCCATAAAACGTGAGTTACCCGCTTCTATACAATTAAGTCTCTATCTATGTTTGAATGTCACGATAGTTTTGTTTGTTTAAAATTCTGTAATCACTATTCAAAACAATTAATTGCGATAATTAAATAATAATTGCATCGTTTAGTCTGTCACTTGTAAACAAGATCGAATGAAAGTGGGACGAAGGCTGCCCCGGCTCGGCCGTGTCGCGTCGGCCCAAGGCGACCGCCCTCACTGGTTGTAGGACTTGTCGGCTGTCTTAATAGACTTTATAGGTAGTTATCGAATCGCCTATCGTTTACTGGATGCAGCATTGCGCCTACATGTAGTTGGCTGCTTGTGTTAACTGTAAACAAAATATGAGTTCTACTTATAGGCAGTCAGTAGGTAGTAGCTTGGGACGAAGATGTCGCGCCATTCACGATGGCGAACCTAGCTCAATCAACAATTTTATGTCACTCATTAAAATTACAGTACCTCCTACCCTGGGTGACTCTTAAGCAACTCAGATTTTTTTGTTTTTTTTTTTGGTTAGAGACGACAAAATACACGTATATCTGGTTTTTCAGTTTTCTTCACTTTTATCACAGTTTTTTGTTGTTTTAAATCTCAAGTTATGACAAGTTAAGACCTTTAAGTTGTATGGTATTTTAGTTGTAAAGTATGGTATCCATTCGTTAGATACGAGTGTAGACTGCAGAGGCTCTAGTGTAAGTTTCTTTTGACGTAAAAACACGTTTACGAACGCGTAAGTGATAATGTTATTTATATGGCAAACGCAAACGCATTCGTGACGTAAAGTTACGTTAAAAACTTACACCCGGGGCTCAGGTAACAGTGGGTAGAAACATTCAGAAACCTAAATTCCGAGGCCTTTGAACGGTATGTTACAGCCTACATTATGATACAGAAGGTTGATGCATCTAACCTACATACATTTTGTGGTAACTATATGTCCATTCCGTAATGGGTCATCTGCCAAACGTGTAACGTGTAAGCGGTGCCACATTTCTTCTTAGAAACTTTACCACTGTTTTCCCCTGGCTGATGGGGTTGAGTAACAATGGATAATCTTTGATTAGTCTAAAAAAAGTCTTATTTAGTTTACGCTTGAGCGATAGGATTAAATGAAATATAGTTTTGCACTGTCTCTTTGAAGAATAACCAGTCATAAGCCTGTATAAGTTTATTTCAGCTTTATTTCATATCAGTTTTTCGCATAATATATAGTCGAAAGGCAATCATTAGGTTTTTTACATATGCTAAGCTTTATGAATAAGCCCTGATAAGAAACGAATAAAAAACAAATTTAAATTTCGTACTGTTCGTCACGTCCTCAATTCATGTCCCCATCGATCAAACTTAAAAAAACTATTGTCACAATCCATCAAAAAAAAAACTATTGTCTCTGATCTATTTTTTGTACATTTTTTATCTAAGCCATAACTGACCTTGGCATTGTCTATCGAACCATACGACATTTGCGTCTAAATATTTCTATGACATAATATTAACTTCCTCACATGTTTTTAAACTAAACTAGTAGTTACTTTTTTTTTTAATATTTGTAACTTTATTTTCAAATAATATATAAGCTCAAAGCTAAGCATTATATTAGCTGTGCAATAGCCGTTCAAGCATTGTGCCGACGCTGGTGGTATTTCCTCATTGTATCGCAATGCTCATACGTTGTGCGAGGAAACCACCAGCTCTTCAGTCACCTATTACGTCAACCAGACGCTTCGCGATTTCTGCAAAAATAATGTGTGCGCTGGTACCAGCGTGTCTACGCCAAACGGTATAAAACGGTACAGAGAGTACCTTTTTATACCGTTTGGCGTAGACTCTTATATTTGTTACGTTTAAAAATATCGGCGCTTGAAAATTGAAATGAACCAGCCGAGTGATCTACCACTTGATGTTTCGGAGAATGATTATCGATTATCAACGACGGAATAAATTCCTAAAGCATGCTCTCAAATTTGAACACAAAGTCCTCACCGCAAGGTTGAGTTTAGGTTGTTCTAGTCGTTTAACCTTTTTAATGCTGATTAGGTTGTCACTGAATACAATGAGATGTGTAGTGATGTAATGGGTGTATTGAATGACGCCCCGTGATGCGGAATAGAACAGGTGATTCTGTATCATCTATCACGCTCTAAGTATGTTAGTGCGACAGTAACGCATGATCCCATAAATTATCAGATGTCAATAACTCCCCATCTCCTCCCGCGGGTCGGGTGTCGTAAGAAGCGACAAAGGGAATAAATAATATTATTAATAATAAATAAATAAACTAAATAAATATTTCGCGACCATCTCACATAAATCGACCTAGTCCTACGGTAAGCTCAGTAAGGCTCGTGTTGTAGGTACTAGACGACGATATATATAATAGATAGATACATATAAATACTTAAATGCATAGAAAACACCCATGACTCAGGAACAAATATCTGTGCTCATCACACAAATAAATCGGTTTCATAGTCAGGGTCTCTAGCCACTAAGCCAGACCGGTCGTCAAAAACGGCGGTTGGGCAGCAGCGTCCGCTTGCGGAGTTTGGCGGCATTGGCAACTACCCGGAGCCTATGTCCAGCCGTGTACGTCTTACGGCTAAAATTATAACGATGATGATGAATAAATTACACAACTAAAATTAAAAGACACTGTTAAATAACTCCCTTAACTACAACAGGTCTTATTAACAAACAGTATTGCTTAACCTGGCATTAAAGGCAACGACACGTCCGTAAAGACAGACGGACGTAAAACCGTCGTATCGTAAATAATAACCACTAACGCCCACGTCAGAAACAATTAACTTGAGTTTAACATACTACAGTTAAAAGAGACAGTTTGTTAGCAGTAGTTTAACTTTCAACTATTCTTATACAATGCCTAGTGGCATGCTATATGACACTCCTATGTCCACCCCCTGTGAAAAGTAACTCCCTTAAAAGAACAAAAAGACTAAGATCGTCATTTTGAATTATATTTGACAGACATCTTGGTGAAATGGAATTAGATAGATAAGTACTCTAGTCTTGGTAGTTCAGTCACTACAGCGGCGAGACGGAATACCCGTAGCCAAATCGTTTCTCCCTTAAGACAGCGGAGTTTATTACTAAGCATCAAAAACTAAGCAGTCTATGACGCGTTCATAAGCTTATTGTTAATTTGTCTAATATAGAAATATTTGTGTACATATCAAACACTCTAAAAAAACGTACCTGGCAATCAATAGGATGTCATTTCATGTGCTCGCTGTTTTTATTTTTATTGTTAATTATCTGTGTAACTAAACGTAGAAGTTAAATTACTGGCAACATTCACTTTAAAACCGAGATGGCTTCCGCTAGTGAGGCGTTGTATTGTCTTATTTTTTGCTGAACCGCAAACCGTGAGATGCGACAAATGAATCATTGATTTTGACATGATGATTATCGCCGTTTTTCGACGTGCGAGTGTCGATTGTTAAAATGATTTAGTGATAATAAAATGATTAACAATTGTATATATAAAATCTACGCACAATTTAACATCGACTTCGCTGGCGATAAAATAATTATAAAATCTCATTCTATCCAAAAGGGGCAACAGGTATGGAAAATATAAGAAGTATCCCCGATTAGTATGTTCGTAAATGACATAACTTCGGGTACAAGTTCTGGTTTTAAGTAAGAGTATGGTACAGCGATAATTCATGAAGAATAATAAAATTATTCAAAGTGTTTTATGTTACAATCATTTTATAACATTTTCTATAATCCTATGACACATTACATACCATAAAGTAATGTTTCTTCCGGACACATACACGATCCTGCCGGGTTTCCCGCGCAGAGACTAATCTGACACAAATGTGAAGTATTAGTTAAAACTTTGTAATAAATTGGTCTTGTAATGTTTAAGAATGGTTTACAAACTCTTGTGGCAAGTTACAAGCTACAGTATGTCACATTTACATGACGCTTATTTAATTTGTTTATTCAATGTTGCCATTATTGTGTTACTTTCTTTTCTGGTTGTACATATTATAAGCAAATGTCAAATAGGTACTTACATTGAAATATATTGAGCCCGGCAGGATATATTTAAGTTTATTTTTATGCCTATTTTATTCCTTAACACCGCAATAAAATAATCGTAGTGAAATATTTAATGTAAAATAGAAAATAATCCAATAAATAATATTACGCCGTTTTAGTGTCAACAAAGTCTTATGTCAAAACATATTAATAAAAAAGTTACTTCCCAATTTTCCTCTTACCGTACAAAACTTACTTTACACGTACAGTCAGCAGCAATAGTGGCTAAGCGTTTGAAGTGTGCAAAATGACCTGCACGCGCTCTTATTCTCTTGACAATAGAGATCTGGTGACCTCATTTGGAACACCTCAAACGCATATCTACTTCTGCTGCTGACTGTACTACTATCTAATAATCATAACCATGTTATAATATTATCTGGTTAGATACATTACGTAACTTTTGTACTTATAAGTACCTACTTAATGCTGTATTTTCTTGATTCACGTAACATTATTGCCATATCATAACACTTATGCATTGACAACTCGAATGCAATAAACACTTGAAGTAAACAAACCTAAGTACGATTCTCATATTCTTTAATTAATTTAACAACTGTGCAATTACTTATTATTAAAAAGTTTTTAATCGGACTTGTAATTAAAGAAAATGTTTCAGAGATCTCAGGTAAAAAACGCTTCAAAGCTTAGCAATGAGAATTTTAATCTTGCACACCGCAATATCACCTTTACAAACCGTGTAGATACTCTCAAATATTTGGTGTGCAGTTAAAATTTAACCCTAAATAAGTGTAACAGAGTACAAAATCGCTTAAATAATCATTTTGATTGTTCCACCAGGGATTAATCCTAAAGCTTCCAGAACGTTTGGCCTCGTAGTGCTGCTGAGATTCTACCGCCAAAAACGATATTCGTAAATTTCGGACGATTGTCTCTATCACTCTCATGACGTCTTAATTGGGGTAAAAGAGAATGATGCCCGAACTTTACTAATATCGTTGTTGGCGGTAGCGCCCCTGGACAAAGGCCTATGATTTCCACAACGACTGGTTCAAGAAGATGGGCCAGCGTTTAGATAGGATAGTGGTGTGGGATGACTTATGGCGCGGCGGGATAGCGATGAGATGGCCGCGGTGTCTTTTTTATACATTTACCGTAGCCTATGGACGCCTGCAACTAAAGATGATTCACATGCGCGTTGCCTATCCTAAAAGTTGTTGGAGCTCTGGAAACCTTACTCACCATCAGGAACACAAAACTACATACCTGATAGCAGTGCTATTATGGCTGTAGGTAGTCTTCTGTAAGGAGGACTTCCCCAGTTGGGCTTCTCCAGACTTAAGCAAGATGGTACTTTCTTATACTTATATGCCCTACCTCTCACAAATCTCTGCCGGACATCAAACGGAGTGAGCCAAAACGATTAGATCATGACTGAATGTCGCCATCGTGTAGTGGCGTTTTAACCATCGCATGGCCATCTTGCTAACCCAGCGCTAGGTCATCATGTAGAGCAACCATTAGACCCTCCTAACCCATCATCAACATCGGCGCCCAACCTCATTTCTTATTCAATCACATAGAAAAATTCCGAACATAGCTAGTCATACGTAGTTTTTAAGAATTTCGAACTTGTGGTTGACAGAGCCGGTTGTTCGCTTGCGTCCTAAGGACATGAGTAATACAATTGTAGGATGTTTTTTCGATGTCTTATAGCGTTGTATTAAGGTTGAGATTGGCTTGAGCGTTTCAGATGGCAATGACATTGAAGGCAGCGTGGGAGAAGTTTTTCTAGACTCGTTCCTGTGTATCCAGACTGCGTATAGTTCGCTGGAAGAGTGTATAATGCGATGTCAGTACATGATACTTATGTATAGTCAACCAATTTGATTTCTAAGCCACTTCGGACCTTGTCACAGTGACGTTAATAAGAGATCTTTTGCGTCTTCCATATAGATTTTCACTGAGACAAGGAACGAAGTGGCCTATAAATCAAATTGGCTGACTGTACATCACTGTCTGGGAAGAGTTTGCTCAAGATTTTTGTCTTAGAGAAATTCACAATGAGAGCCACAAAAATGATTCCATAAACTTTATTATACACATTTATCGTACACAAAACGGAGCCCTTTGCATTTATATTCGTCAAAACTGTTGAACGGTACTTTTAAATACATAGTATAGAAGGCGGGAGTCGGCTTGTATGAAGATGCTTCCTCTGCTGTGTAGAAAAATAAAATCTTACTCCTCCATTTTTGCGCGATCAAATTTTATAGACCACTCCTCGGCCTCAGTTGTAATCTCTATTATGGGTACTATAAAATACTATCACCGGTGATCGGAGCATTTATAGCTAGAGTTTGTCGGAGTATACAAACCCACCCTGAATATATAATTTCCGACATTGCATTTCTATGTTAATCCGAAGCTCTGAATTGTCTCAAATTAATTAACTCTTTACAAAGTTTCATAAATGGTATTGCTTTACGTATAATTATCGTCAAGCTATTCAAATATGTTGTCGTTTACCATGTTTATTTACACAATGTATTAAATGACTTGTAATTTATGCAAAAGCACGTGTACAGAGTATTTAATAGTTGATTAAGTAAAGTTGTTCATTTTGTTTCGTTTGTAGTGCTATCGTAATACCACCCATCATGTAAGAGGTACTTAAAAGTGTATTCAGTTCTTGTGCTGTTTATAATATTGTACGCTATATTAAAAAAAATGGACTCGTTCCGCTGTGTCCATGTGGTCTAATTATTTAGGGCGTCAAATACTGTCTCGGACCCCGGCGTCCGGTCACTTTTTTGTATTTACTCTTAGGTGTATTTCATTTTATAATTGTACCTAGGTCTAATTTATCCACCGACTTGCCTAAATTTCATACATAATTTTGTTTCCTAACAGCTTTTATATTACCTATGAATATTGGTATCACACCATAATGAGCTAATTCAATCTTTAAATGTACCTCGTAAGCCTCAAGACAAACCCAGAACTAAACTAAACTAGAATCTGGAAACTTGATTCCTTTCTCAGCTAACATTGTAGACTGGAACGATTCTCAGGCATCTCGGATTTTTTCCTTGAAGTGTTGATGTTTACGGCTTCGGTGAACAATAGAATTTTCTGATTACTAGAAGCGGCAAGTACTTTGATGTTTTGCTGCTGATGACACTTTGAATTGAAATCAATTTAAATTACTTAGAAGAAAAAGGTACCTAAAGAAGGTGTAACATTTCTGCAAGGACTGATTAAGAATTTAAATGTGTTTTGGACGAGGTACCTACGTTAATGTTTTACCTCAGTAACAATAACAACAAGAGAAGTCAAATATATCGGTACAAATTTAAATATGTATGGCTGTAACTGGCACTGGTTTTGGTGATAATGTAATAACAAGGACAGCTTAGAAGATGCTGTGTGAAATAAAATAAGCAAACATATTATAGACAAAAAAATTAAAGAGCTATAAGACAAAGGTAAAGTTACATTCAAGAGAATTAGATAAACACACGACAAATTCGATCATGTTTTTGAAAGAGATAAAGCGGACGCTAAAATCGTTTATATTCTTGGTCGCCAGTATCTCAAAAGTCAAACCCAACTGTTTGACTTCAACTGTTCAAGCACATTATACTCATTTGTTTTTGTCCATACTGTGGTCAATGTGATTGTTGTTTTAAGGTCTAAATTTACGTGTGTCATATGGAAATCATTATTATCCCACGAGCTTCCGCAGTGTCGCTTACACGCCACCGCAGCTATCCTGGGGATCCATGGGTCAGGTTGCGTTATTTGAACCTTCCAGCTAATTTTGTTTATTAACATCACACAGGAGTAGGCCTTGCTAATCTTGTTAGACGAGACGTGAAATATAAGAGCAATTAACTTCGTTGAATTAGATCAAAACATAAGGTACCATGAGACATTAAGTTGATTGAATCTTTTATATCCTTGTCTAAGTACAAATACACGTCTATCAAATCAAGAATTCCGTTGAATAATATTCAGTCTCTTCGCTACATCGCCTTTATATTTAATAATGGTAGAAAGAGACAACACTTAAAAGGGGATTGAAAAGTTTTATGATGTGGAAGTGTAGCTTTGAGCAATCATATGCTAAATGTAGGAGAAAAGACGTTCTTTTTTTCTTAATCTACAGCTTAAATAATTGAAATAATCATAAGAAACTCCACGGATCAACGAACGCCAAGAATTTCTACAAAGTTCTGTGGGAACAGAAACCTACAATACTTTTATGAGATTAACAAAAAATTCCCTTCCTAGCGAAAACAATGCTTAATTTAATACGAGACACATATCACTCGGATTAGAAATTATGATACCAAATATGGTACAACTCATTGTATGGAGCTAGAATCCTAAGAAATGTTTTAGTTTTTTAAGAAGGTGATAAACATGTGTACTTTGTTCCTTTTGTTTATAAAGCACAATTGTACATTGTATAAGTACAACACCCATTGTAGGTACATGCATGAAAGAGTTGTGTCAGTTTATATTTATTGCTAGATGTTTTATCGAGAAGCTTGTGAATTCCGGCATGTTTTTACAAATTGGACTGATTTCGTCCGTTTCATTATCATTGTATATGATCACATTTTTGAATACTTAACTACACAAAGCACCTACATCTCTCCAAAAAGATTGTGCACATATAATTAGTCCCACACTGCATTGTTTTGTTTCTCAACCCAGTAACTTTAAATCAGATCCGTAATGTTTGTTTGACTTTTTGCCGTTTCGATTTTTTGTTGGATGCATTGCACGATACAATACTAGCTTTATGAATTTGGATCTAACAAAACGTTTTTCCTCAACAGATGATGAAGGAGGCCACATAAAGCAGGGCTTCGAATCACGGCGTCAGAATGATCTATACATGCGCCTGGGCTTGCTGTTGGGCGAGCGGCGTACGCGCAACAAAGCACGCGACAGCTGTACGTCGCTCGCTTCGCTCGACGCGCACTCACTTTCGCATAACACAAGTCCAGTAAGTATAGTGTAATTTACTGCAAAGTTTCGGGTTGCTCTTTTAGTAAAACCCTACGATATGAAAATTTGTGTTATAAGTATTATAAAGTTTGTCTATATAATGTGTGGATGTTTGTTACTCTTTCACGCAAATGCTACGGATTTTAATGAATTTTTACAATGATGTGTGTATTATACCCCAGAATAACACATTAGAGGCTATAATTTATAACGATTTTGTGTAAATTTACCTCATTGAAAATATGCTAGTCGAATCTAATACTAATTTGGCGCAGACGAAGTCGCGAGCAGAAGGTAGTTTAAATATAAATTAATCTTGAATCAGAGTTAGCACCGTTTTGGTTGTCGAAGCACTGAAAATCGTCACCGCAGGCCTACACTTGGGCAAACTGTGTACGTCACCCAGGTGCCTTGATCTGTATAGACCTTGGTCTACTACCACTAGATTTTAGATTACTTACTTTTCCTATATGTTTAAAAAAAAAAAAAGATCTTTATTTTTCAATTTAGGCACATTACATGCACTTATGAACGAAAGTTTGTTTTACCTACATAGGTATCCAAAATTCTTCAACTGGAACGGTCTTTCCAGGTGTCAACGTTGACCGGTTCGTCAGAAGTAGAAGCAGCGACCCCGCTTGGCCGAGATTCCCTGGGGTCCCTGGCTTCCATGTCACTGTCTGCTGCCAGCAACTGTTCCTCCTCAAGCCCTGGAAGTAGGCGACACTCGGTTAACAGTAAGTTGCTAATTACTTCAAATAATTGAAATACTGATTAGATATATCTATAACCGTTTGTTACTCTCTGTTTATCCGGCTAACTGGTAAAGAAAGACTTTTGATTATCCTTTTTACTGTGCGTCGTAAATGTCTTCATAATAAAATAAGGACCTGTAATTTCAGGTAAATATGCATCTTTACCATTTTTTTATACATGTTGACCTTTTATCTGATGGAACGATATGTCACTACGGATTTCTTAATCTCTTTGTTTATGGTTGAATCTATTTATTTGTTGATTTGAATTCGATTTGAATCAGTTTGAGATCAAATTTTTACAACTCAATCTCCTGTAATGACCAAAACATTTCAAAGAAAAGCTTTGCTCTAAAATTTGGTCTTAATTCTTACAGCACTTCAAAATGGTAGCAGATCAGAAGACCTAACGCGGATGTCCAGCGGGTTTTTTAAGAATCGAAAAACCGCCGCCCGACGTTCCGCCAGGGTCAGCAGCAAACAGTCCTCCACCACCGAGCTGAAAAAGGTGCACCCTTCGCCGCAGCTGACGTTACGACCCCTGTTCTTCGAGGTGCCGTCGACAGATAATCAGGGATGCTTCTCGGGAAGGCAGTGGCTGATGAAGGATATGGAGAAGGCTTTGGAGTCTAGTTCTTCAGGTAAATATTTTTTTTAGCTGAATGCCCGACGTTGCTAATATCGCGTCATTTTCTCTTAAAACATGAATGATGAAATGTAATAACGATATATACTGGGAAATATCCTCTCAGATCACTTAAGACAACAACATCTTCTCATGTTATCTTAATTATTTACACCGTTCTGATTTCCGATTGATAGAAAAAACTTGATTGATATTTTTCCAGGAATACTGATTGCTGGCGGCCCAGGGACAGGCAAGACTGCCCTTATCCTCGAACTGGTGCAGTACTCCTGTTTTGGCAGGAAACGAAACTTTGACTACGAAGAGTTGCGAGAGCAGTCCGACATCCGAGAGGTCCTGCCCGAAGAGTTGACTGCTGGGATGTGCACGCATCTAGCCTCGCACGTTGTGGCTTACCACTTCTGTCAGGTAGGAACTAGTTAACTTATTGTTCACTTACCGCTTACCTCTGCCCATCCCTGTATATTTACCCACTAAATAACTTAAGTTAACGGTATATTTACAAAGTGTTTGAATGCCAACCTTTGTCAATTTGATTTATATTTTATTACAACTATTTTATTGTACTATTTGTCAGATTTAAATAAAACTTTTCATTCGTTTTTTCGACCATAACCTAATCTAATCATTACAAATCCCAATATAAGTCGGAAAGGAAATCAGCTAACACCATTTGTTTATACTGAAATCACTAATTCTATCGATCGTTAAAAACATATTTTGATTTCAGGCTGACAACAACAGCACTTGTTTAGTTGGAGAGTTCGTTCATTCCCTAGCAGCACAACTATGTCAAGCGCCAAGGCTCCAAGCTTACAGAGAATACCTTCTCAGCGAGCCACATCTGCTAGCTTGTCTCTCGCTGAAAGAATGCATAGCAGATCCTGATCTCGCATTCATGAGGGGAATCATAGAACCCCTCATAATACTAAGGAGAAATGGAAGCATAGACAAATCGAATAGTATAATACTCATCGATGGACTTTGTGAAGCGGAATACCATAGGCCAGACCATGGACACACAATTGCATCGTTTCTGGCTAAGCACATTACAGAAATGCCACAGTGGCTCAAGGTTGTAGCCACAGTAAGAAAACAATTCATAGAATTGACCAAGCAACTACCTTATACAAGACTAAGCTTAGACGAGTCAGAAAATGTCCATAAAGATTTACTGGAATATTTTAATATGAGAGTACAAAATGCACCGATTATAGAAACGAACATTAAATGCTCCACAGGAAAAATGGAAGGCGTTCACAACTCAGTGATGAAATTTGCGCAATACGTTCTACATCTGAGCCAAGGATCGTTTCTGTTCTTAAAATTAATTCTAGATCTACTAGAAAGAAGCAACATCGTCGTAAAATCAACGAATTACAAAGTCGTGCCAATATCATTGGCTCAGGTATTTTTACTGCAGTTCAATTTAAGGTTTCCAACAGTTCAGTCATTTGAAAAAGTTACTCACATACTAAGCGTCTGTTTAGCTGCTTTATACCCACTGACTTTAGTGGAGATATACTATTCAGTGAATTCGCTGTTAGTTGACAAATTCCTTCCTTGGGACGAGTTCTGTCATAGGTTCGACAGTCTGGCAGACTTTTTAGTTAAGAGGATTGATAACACATACATGTTCTTCCATCCATCCTTCAGGGAATGGTTGATGCGTCGAGATGATATCGAAAGCCCTAAATTCCTTTGTGATTTAAGAGCAGGGCACTGTGGAATCGCTTTCCGATTGGCTAGAGTACAAGCACCCTTAGACCCAGAGAAGTCCATGGAACTGGGACATCACATTCTGAAAGCCCACATGTATAGGAATTTAGGTCCTGCGCAGTTGGGGCTGTGTCCAAGAGACTTACAAGCAAATTTGGTGGCTAGCAGCTCCGCTAATGTTGGTGAATCAATCGCCAACCTCAGAAATATTTACACACCGAATGTAAAAGTTTCTAGACTAATGTTGCTGGCTGGAGGCTCTCCGAACCAAATCACAGATTGCCTTGGAAATGCTCCATTGCTATGCATGTATTCCTACCAAGGGATTTTGTCCATGGTTGGCCTTTTATTGGAGTTTGGAGCTGATCTTGAGATGACTAACTCACAAGGTTGCACGGCGCTTTCTTTGGCATGCCAGAGGGGGCATACTGATGTTGCCAGAAGGCTTATAGCAGCAGGTAAGAAATCTTATTTTGTTGTTTTTATTTAATTAAGTAAGTTTGTTCCTATAATCCTCCACAGTATTTACGTGGCTTAGGATGTTAGTTCTTTCTGCTGCCATTTTAAAGAAAAAATGTGACTTATAAGCCCCATTTTTTAGGTGCATCACTAAGCCATACAGATACCGCTGAACAGACCCCTCTGGTGCACGCAGCCAAGAACGGCCACCGCGATACCGTGATATACCTCCTCGGCTGCCAGGCGGGGAGAGAAGACCGCAATCCTCTGGACTTCGACGATGATAATATTGAGCAAGTGGTCCCTGGATCGAGGCATGCGTTGATTGGGGCGGCGCAGAACGGGCATTTGGATATTGTTGAATATCTACTTGATACCGCTGAATTAATCGTGAGTAATCAAACATTTTCATATGCATTCATTTAACCACAACTGTAGACTTAACAGTTAGTTCTATAATTCTTGTTAGTAACATCTATAAGCTTTGTGTTGTAGGCACTAAGTAGAGATAACTTCCACAACCCAGGTAAATAAATGCCCTCCTGCTTCGTAGGCAGGGTCACTGTCACTACGCACTATGTTAGGAAGCCGTTATTTCCTTTGAATCATGCAAATAATTGTTAAAAACGTCAAAGTTTGCTAAAAGCCTTGTTTGGAATTTAAAATTATTTGCCATTTCTTTTCAGCCTGACGGTATCTGCCCAGTAACTGGTGAAACAGCTCTCACAGCAGCTTGTTCCACTGGTAACGCCGCCATCGCCGACGCTCTCCTCATCAGAGGAGCCACTCCCTACTCCCTTAACGCCCGACAACTCTCCCCCCTGGCCTTGGCGGCTAAGAACGGCAGGACAGCCTTGGTATTGAGGCTGTTGGATTCCGGTGCTGATGTCATGGGATCTGGGGGAAAGATCCCGCTGATCCTGGCGGCTGCTGAGGGGCATGCCGATGTCGTTGAAATGCTGTTGGAGCAAGGTTAGTTAATGTGTTTTTTTATTACTGACCTTTTAGTAATCCTTCAAGATACTGTATAGTTTTCCTAGTCACCCAAAAAATTCAACATCAAAGTCAGCAACCTTGGTACAATGCCTTTAAGGGCCTTTTGTAGATTTAAGGTAGCTATTGTATTGTATTGTAGTTTTTGTATATTATTCAATATTATCGTTTTGTCATATTTCATTCTCGGTTTTTCTAACCTTTCTGCATTAACCTCAAACTTTTTATTGTTTCTGCTGAACCATTAAATTAATCACTGTTTTTATTTAAGGTGCTGACCCTGACGCAGTTGATGATGATGGAATTTCTGCACTTGGCTGGTCCTGCTTGAGATCCAGAATACCAACTATGGTTACACTGATCGACAGAGGAGCTACTATAGGTAAATAAATATTTGTTGCCTTGTATTGCCTGTATATTTATTTATTTCTTCACCTATGGTCTATGCATTCTTTGGAAAGTAAAGACGACGTAAAACAGACCAGCGACAACTTCTAACTATTACTTCATTATTATCAAAAAAGTAGCATAACCTTGTGTTTTTTTCAAAAGGAAGATTAAGGTATAAATTTTTACGAGATTTTAGATAAAAGAAGCCCCATGACCATAAACTTGATAGTACGACTGAGGTTACTTGTCAACATATTCTTTTCATTCAAACTTAGGCCGATGTTATGTTGTCATTGTGATAAACAGTATTTTGAATCTGGAAAACATCCATTTTCAGATCAACCTGATGGCAGCGGAAGAACACCTCTGGGCTTAGCGTGTGGTGGATCAGCAGAGCTGGTGGAAATACTCTTGGAGAAGGGAGCCTCGTTGGAGAGAGTGGATCACAGCGGACTGAGGCCATTAGACCGGGCGATTGGACAACGAAATGTTCCTGTAAGCATTAAACATTATTTTCTCATTTATTTTACGATAAAGTATAATTTATGTAATGCAATTTTATGCAGCAGGGAGAGAGTGTGTAGTCCGCAGCAAAAGTAGTTAAGCGGTTGAGGTGTTCAAAACGAGGTCAACACATCTCTATTGTAAAGAGAATAAAAGCGCGTGTAGGTTATTTTGAAAACTTCACCCGCTCAGCCGCTTTAGCTGCTGACTGTACTTGACTTGTTCCAAACTTTAGGAATATCTATTTATACATACCTCAGTTTACTTACTGATTTTTTTTTTAAACCTGGGAGGTTCTGGCGAGTATTTAGTAGTAGACTACTAATATCACATTTTTTTTTCATTTATACAGATTGTCAACTGTTTCCTACGAAAAGGCGCCAAGCTCGGTCCGACAACATGGGTTATGGCTTCAGGAAAACCCGAATTTATGTAAGTACCTATACTTTCTTGTAAAATGTTCTTTTGTAATTTGTTACAAAATAATTTGTTCAGATATATATAACTGCTTAATTGAACTACGTCGGTTGATGGTCAAATTTAGGCGCAAATGAAAGGCATGGTTGAAAATTTCGCAGCCAACAGCTCCCGTGACACAGATTGGTAGGGTCGGTATTAGGAAGTCACGAATTTTTCCTTTATTCCTAATCAATATGGTGTACAGATATCTATCCTTATTAATTTTAATTATTTATGTAGGTAATTGATCCATTTGGTACCACCACCATAGGACAAATTGTCCCCATTCGTTGTTCTATGATGGTTCTAACCAAGGATCAACTCTGTGGCGATCGCGGTATACATTATTCTGTTTCTTTCTAGGCTAATCCTTCTCAACAAACTCCTTGAAGACGGGAACATGCTGTACCGCAAGAACAGGCCGTCAGAGGCAGCTCACCGCTATCAGTATGCGCTGAAGAAAATCAACCCTCTCATCACAGACGAGGGTCTTACCACGCCCACGACACCGGTGCCGCATGAGCACATCTCGGCATTTCTGCAGCTGAAGACGAATTTATTGCTGAATCTGTCAAGATGCAAGAGGAAATTGAATGTAAGTAAGATTTGATTAATAAATACATAGCTTTTTTTGTGGTGTCTCCTGAGTCACGAGCAGAAAACGGAAATGGTAAGTTTTCTGCTCGCGACACAGGAGACATATTAATAAAAAATGAATGCCTGTCCCATAGATTCCATGTAGCAGGGGTGGTTTAATAATTATTTACGATTGTGTCTCCTGAGAGTCCTGAGTCACGTGAAAAGAGCTGTAAGCAACCTTCGTTAAAAAAAACAGATGCTTACAAATAAGTAGTTGAAATGTCTATGACCATATTTGTTTATACTAGTACCTAATTAGGTAACCGGGATATGGTAACTGAGTCCTTTGAGTTACTTTACCTGTAGCGCTCTTCGTAGTTAATACCTAAACACTAAATTATCGTGAGATTCAAACATATTAATTGTATAGAAGCGAGTAACTGCTTCGATTAGCCAATGCGAACGAAACATGTCGAGCAATATTCGACTTATAAAACGTAAGTTAACCGCGTATATACAATTAATAGATAATACCTACTCGTATCTGCTGAGACCTTAGGGACATGTTCGTCAAATTAATCGAATGTTTCAATCTTTAGGAGCCATCTGAAGCGTTGGACCTCGCAGCCCGCGCATCGGTCCTTCGCCCCAACGCCTTCGAATGCGCGTACGCCATGTCTCGCGCCATCCTCGCCCTCAACAAGCCCTCCGAAGCCTTACCCCACGCCCGCCGAGCCCTTCTCCTGGCCCCCTCTACAGACTTACCAACAATAAGGACCCTCAAGGCCCTACAATCAGAGATTTTGTCCAGGATAAACGCCGGCACACACAGCCTGAACGGAGATAGCCGATCGGTTAGGAATTTCGATACGATTAGTTTAAATATGCCTTAAATGCAACCCAGTGATTATAAATTCTATGAGCATTTTTCTTCGTCTATTCGATATTACTTTATCATAGATTTGAAATCCTCTATATTGGACTCTTTTTATTGTGTTGTGTATTTATGTAGTTGAAATGTAGAGTTCCAATGATAAAGGAAATTGCATAATGTTTTAATATAAATTGAGTTATAATACTTATGTGCTTTCAAAAGAAGTTTTAGTGTGTAATATAATGTCTACATTATGCAAGCTGGATGTGTTTTGAGTTATAATGACAATTCCTTTAAAACTAGTTTTTTAATGATTTAGTATTTTTCATGATGTATAAAACATCATCGTGTGTTATTCGTATAATAGGTTTTATTTTATGTGAATACATGACATACTGTGTACATATTTTTAAAGCATTGGGTCTATTTATATTTAAAAAAAATATCCGTACATTTATTATTTTGTACAATGGTGGCTTGCCATTAAATATGAAGATGCTTTAAATAATTTGCCTTATTATTGTTTAAATATTTATAAACCGAAATGAATTTTAGTCTTAGATCCAATTATTTTTAAAATGTAATGTTTACTATCGATTCTTCTTTCTACTTACTTATTATATGTACAGTATACGTCCTTGCAATGTTTATTTTAATTCTTTGTTATTATTTTGTTGATAAAATGAGTAAAACTCATTCGCCCATCTCTTGCTTTATTTTAATTTATTAAAAAAATAGATTTAGTTTTTTTTTTAAGAAAATTCACTAGGGTTGTAATTGAAGGCAACAAGACATTTTTCATGATTTTTCCTAATGTATAAAATAAATAAAAAAACTAAGTGTGATTTATAAGTATCCTTTATTGATAAGCTTATTTATGTGATGCATTCAAACATATTTAAATTATTAGGTTTGCATGCTCGAAATTGAATTTACTGGCTATATTCGACATTTATAGAAAAGACTGACGATGATTATTGGTTCAACATTATCATACCCTATATTTGTATTTGTAACTAAATATACATATAGAAAATATAATAAGTACAATAGATACTGTGAGTATACATATATTATTAAATTTTTCATATTGCTTCAATGTTTTTTTTCTTTTGAACCTTAAGCCTACTTAATATTGTAAAACCTTACTTACAGTTGTCACTGAAGTCATATAATTGTCACAAAAATATAAAAAAAATCAATCCTACATCTCAGATATTATGTAAACATGTTTGTCCCCTGAGTTACGTTGATAATTGACACAATGAATTGTAGACTTATAATCTACCACGTTATAGTAAGCAAGTACGCATAAAAAAATATTTATACATAAGGTAACGGCACCTATTATGGACAAGGACCCATTATGGACGTTCACTCTTAGTATAAAGAAATAAGGTCCATATTAAATTTTACATCAATCAACTGTCAACCATACGATCTTTAACTTAAGAATGAAGTGTCCATCACTGGTACCTGTCAACTTAAACCGTCTATCATTGGTTACCTTACTACTTTTTTTATGTTGGCTTTGGCATTAAGGCAACCCAGGGCCTCCTCTCAAAACCGAGTCACTATGACGCCCAGATAGAGGCCCAAAATTACCATGCATCTGCTGATAAACTGGCAAAAGCACTTTTATAGGTCGAGTCGCAGAATCCACGTCTATAATCCTTACTGGGGGCACATTCCCATTATCGAAAATTCCAAAGTCGTACATCTTCTTAGGAACTTTGGTCTTTTTAATAATATTTTGTTGCGACTTAGGAGGCAGGAAGATGTAATGGAATTGATTTAGCATTTGTTGATTTTGTTCCTTTGTAGCGTTTTGGTTTAGTGCTGATAGGTGGGAGATTTCGTTTAAAATTTTGTAGCATTTTGGTGATGATTTGCGGGCTGACAGCGGACAAGTCTGAAAAAGAGTTATAATTTAGGTGGGGTACATTTTTATCAACATATATAGTCCTTTAGGTACGATCGAATTCTTCATATTCAGTCCCATGTTCCTTAATGAATATTTATATATTTCAATTACCAACCACAATAGGAACCTTTAAAATCAGTCCCGTTGTCCAGGTGACATTTATAGCAAACTTTGATTCAATATTGTTATGCCACTTTCTAACAATTCTTCTTTTCATGTTTATGATTTCTAACTGTGCGAGACCAGGCACTTAACGCCCTAGCTGTCGCATATACTTAGTAGATGGTATTTAACAAATTAGCACAAAGCTGCACGTCTTGTGAAATTTTATGTAATAAAGCCAGATTTAAAAGCGTTGTCTAGGGGACCGTTACTATGCAACACGGGGTACGTAAACATAATTTATTTAAGAATAATGTTATTATAAACTGTCCCCTTCGTTACAAAAAAATACGTACCATCAACATAGAGTCGACCAAATTCAACAATTTCTTAGGTGAGCTGCACTGGTCCCTATACATCGGCATACTAGTAAATGCGCTTATATACGCATCGTGTAAGGCGAGCCATTCAGTTTGTGTGTTCGTGAAGTCTCGAATGTTAGCCTTCATCTTGAAGTAGTCCATGAATTTGTATTTGTTGAGAGAACCCATTTTAGAAAGCAGGCATGTTGTAGAGTCTGTTAGTTTCGTACACTGAAAAATAAATTATATATTCAGCTTGGATACGTAGGTACACGTCTCATAACTATACATAGTTCGAAATTATCAAGATTTCCCAATTATAGCTCTTTGGTATCAGTCCATATTAAATTATTAACTACCATATTTTTTATTTCTAAATTACTTCTTGATAATTCTGTCCAATCAGCCAGGAGATGACGGTAGCATAGACTGTAAGAAGATATGTATACCACGGGAGATGGAATGGTTCACTGATAAGGATATAACCGATACAGAATAATAAAAATCTTGCATACCCCTAAAACTGGTTCATGTTTCTTCACCACAGGCACCACTTGCGTGGTATACTCCAAGCGG
Organism: Grapholita molesta; assembly: GCA_022674325.2. Classification (NCBI taxonomy): domain Eukaryota; kingdom Metazoa; phylum Arthropoda; class Insecta; order Lepidoptera; family Tortricidae; genus Grapholita; species Grapholita molesta. The sequence continues at coordinate 15,869,097 of CP053129.2, forward strand.
CTTATGGAGTTCACACCACACTCTTTCAAAATGGTGTCGTATTTAATTAGCCTGGGAATATCGCAGAACTGATGACGGTTCTTCTGAAAAATATGCAAATGAAAAAAAATATATTTTACTATTTGTAATTTACTGCCTAAAAAGCCAGTATACAAATCTAAAAACACGATAACTTACAAATAGGCCTTTTGCAGAACTTATTTGGCAAACAATGTCATTTGTTGCAGTGCTTGAACGCTTGCAAGGGTCATTTTTCTTCACGGTTGGACAATTCTGAAAAGACAAGCGATAAAATCAGTTATTATGTAGCTTATGTGGTGCGTTATTCATTGATTGTTGTGAAACAAAATTCTTTATTAAATATTATAAGCAGTATTAACAGCGTTTTTTGATCAATTTCGTTAATTAAGAAACTTTTATACCGATTTGAAACCATTTAATAACAAGCGTGACGTTCTCTTAACCTACCTCAGATAAGACGTCAAAGGTGCAGGCTAAAAATTTGTTAATCTCACAATCTGCCTCATAGTTCGTAATCGGTCTAGTCAAGCACTTGGTAACCACCCTGGCCTTAGCTTTAGACCACGATGGGTGTTCGGTGGTCAGATTATTCAGCATTTTTGAGAAGGCATTTATGTCTATGGCTCCTGATTCCGTGATAATGTTTAATTTGCGGAACACACATGTTTCTTCAGCGCACTGTAAATTTAAATGTTTGAATATTTGGTCCAAATATTCATGAAAATATTTCCATACGCGATGAGAAAAATAGATAAAAAACTGTTTGGAAACGTCTGGAAGATTTTATTAGTCATTAAGCACCAATTAAGCACCTGGGAGTTTCCATATTGGCTTAATATATAATGAAGCAACGATTAAAATCATAAAAAATGGTGCACCAAATTGAAATAAAATCCCTCACTGTGTCCTGGACACAAAATCCTTACTGTGTCCTGGACACAAAAGTCCCCTAGTAGCCCCTAGTCCTAATAGTCCCCTAACTAGTCCCCAACAGCGTCAGTATTATTCTAAGCGAATTCTTAATCTCTATTTTCTTAAACTCAAACAGTGACTTACAGACAAAGGCAAAACTTTAACATCCAGCCTCGATTTAGGAGTAGTAGTAGTGGTCGGTACAGTTGTGGTAGTTACAGTCGGGTTCTCTATGGTCAGTCGAGCCTGAGGGTTCCACTTTAGCCGGAAGTCGCATTCCGACCGCCATGATGGCTGGATGAAACCGGACATGTCGCAACAGTCTAGCGGATCTTCGGACTGCAATTAATAAAAACATTTAAGTAAGTGGAAAGCAATATGTTAACTGGGTTCGTCAACTTGTTATTTATGCTGTGATTACGTCACCTATTACATTTTTTTTAAAATAAAGTATAATATTTTTTTGTCTCCTGGGTGACGGGCAGAATGAATTAATCGACCAAAACAAATTGTTTTTTGTTTTTTTTTTTATATACTTAATTTAATAAATATGCGTTTTATCAAGCATTGATCTCATATCAATTTATTTTCGTGATATAATATTTATTTAATAATCTCCACAAATAATGTAGACTTGAATACTTACATCGTCAATCTGAGGCGAAGGCAAACTAACGACACGTAACGTATTGCCGGAGTATACAGACTCAGTGGCTGTCTCCTGTGTTTCGGCATGCGGCTCCTAATAAGAATTAATAAAAATATATACTTATCGAGTATTCTATATACTTTGATACGCTTTATAGCCTCATGGCATTAAGTCCGCCTTTTGTACGTTAAAGTTTTCTTATATGCAATAAAGATTAATAAAAAAAAATGCTATTAATCTTTCTTCAAAGCTTTTATTAACGGTTTTAATATTTCCTGGGTTACTAATATGCTTCGCTGGATTATCAACCATTAACTGTTGTACTGTCTCCTGGGTCACGCATTGAACCGATGACTTTATATTATTAAGGGCCGATTTTTCAATCGTCAGATAAGCCTTTTTCGGCGAATAACTCTATGGGTATCCATCAGATATGAGCTTATCTGACAATTGAAAAATCGGCCCTAAATCGTCTGTAATTCTGAATGACAGTTAATATTATATCATATCTTCATAGTCAGCCCACATTAAAGAAAAATATTAAAAAGACGAGGATAGCGCGATTTAACAGTGTTGAAATCGGCGCTTTTCATCGGTATTGTCAAAATAAATCGAAATAAGCCGATAATTACAATTAGTTCCTGCTTTTTGTGTAGGTCTCAGTAATGTATTTATGTTCTTGCTCCGAAAGGTTGCATTTCAATTGAACATGAAATAAAGAACAAAAGGTACGAAATAGTACCGGTATTTTGCATTCAGAAAATACCGCTTCCGAGCCCTTGACAAAATTGTACTTGCATTAGTATTCCGACGCGTAAAAGTCTACTAGTACTTTTACGCGTCGGAATACTTATGCAAGAAGTAGGTACCAGGATTATTCATTGTTTAGACAGACCAATTTAATAAAGTTTAAATAAAAGAAGAGTGAATATTTTAAAATAGTAAATAGGCAGGCTGGTAAAAGTTGACTCTTTACCTAAAGGTCTACATACCTACACCTACATTTTCGACTGTATTATGAGCTCTACATATTCTAGTCTATTAGTAAGTACTGGGAAGCAGTTTTCGCTATCCTCCTTACCCCTTTGGTTCGTGGGTAACAAAATTACGTTATGTGTACAGCACGCATTTTAAGCACGCATTAATAAACCAACCACATCTAGTAAAAATAGGTGATCGTAGTTACCCCGCAAATCAGAGTAACCCCAGTTTACGGTATGTATTTTATCCGATACCTATCTCCATCAAATGGGCAAATATGCCCTCCCAGAATATGTTAACGTTTTCAAGACTTGGTTTCTTACCGGTGCTAGAGTGGCCACACGAACAGGACTATGTCTCTGGTAGTGCATGACGTGTGTGAACCCGCATTCAGCCAGCGTTGTCTCGTTAAACAACTCGGGCAAATTGCAGCATTTTGAGTTAAAATACTGGAACAATGCAATATTAAGAATATAGTCATAATCATAACCTCCTAAGGCCCACGAGCCTACATAAGAATAAGAAACGTTTATTGCCAAAAAAGGAATAGGATATACTTACAGTATAAAAAAGACAGACATTAAAAATAAGTCTTAGGTTGGTACAGGGCAATGGGTATCGGTCTCAGCGTGTGCCGGGCAGGCTCGGCGCTGGTTTTCAGACCGGTCCCAGACTAGAGTAGGAGACTAGCAAAACATCATACATACATATAATGTAATATTTTGTACTTGTATGCTCCTAAACACAGTAGGTACAAATTTTAAAGACATTTGATTTTATGAAATTGGAACAGGGTTTCCTTCGATTTTGACACCAAAGAGGTTAGTGGATTTACTTACGTATTTCATAAACCAGGGCGGGCGTTGTTCGTACGACAAATTAGCTTCCAGGTTTTCGTAAAGGCTGAAAACAGAGCGAATATCATCAGTTGGAAGCAAGGAATATATAGATGAAAAACTTAATTGAAGTTTATGTAGTTGTGCAGGTATTTAATATGGAACTTACGTCAAAATTTGAACATAGAAAGCCGACATGCGTGTACACACACGTTACTACTACTTAGGCCAGGTGCTTTAGCTACGTTTTCACCTATACAAGACATGGAACCCAATGTCTATTCAAAGTCACGTTCCTCCGACATGCTGGCTATTTCTCTCTTTTCGGTACTATTTGGCGCAGCGCCATCTAGGGATACATGTTGAGATATTTTGACAGCGAGACATCCCAATAGGACTATAGCATTGAGACGTACTGCTGGTAAACATGATAGGAGTCGCTAGTGTATTTGCCAGGATTCGGGGAACGCGGTTTAGGATACACAATGTCATTCAATGTCCTGTCAGTTTTTAAGTAGGTAGATACCTACTATTACCCTACAGTCAGTAGGTTGAGCTCTCAGTCAGAGCTGTGGGTTTTGGTTGTGATTTCTCAAAAAATCCACTGTTCAAAATTGTTTTTCTCCACTAGGTCTTTCGTAAAATAACAAAACTTTGAAAAGTAGCAATTTATTCGAAAAAAATTTATAATATGTAAGTGCGAAAGCGACGCCTTAGAGACAGGCGATAACATAGTTGATTAAAAATTCGTTAAAACTGTATAAAATACGTATTGGAGTAAGATAGCCAAGTTTGACAAACTTACCCTTGCGAGAACATATATTTGAAGCCAGCAAGCGATGACACGTTCGAGCACCCGTCGTTTGTTCTCCAATACGCATTTGGACAACTCTGTAAAATATTGTTTTAGAATAATACATGTGTGACATAATTATCACTGTCCTTGCGTAAAAATAGAAAGTCTCCTAGATAAGTGTCATCGTATTATTTTTATGTCAATATCAGACAATATGTAACGAAACATTTCAAGTTTATTACGGCGGATCCATAAAATGTTCGTAAGACTGCTGTTTGTAAATAGAAAGCAAACCATAAATACATAGGTGGTTACACTGCTATATGAATAAGACTAAATGCGTGGCGTGCGGAAACTGCAGTATGATAACCACATATAACGACATATTTTAATACAACTGCCTACAATCCTCTCTGCTTTGCCCAATGGTTGACTGGTAGAGAATGCCTTTAGGCATTAAGTCCGCCTTTGTACTTGAAATTTGTTTTTGAATAAAGTTTAAATAAATAAATAAATAACCGCATACTGCAGGTTTAAATGAACGTTTGGCATATTTCTGAAAGCAGTGTGATATTCGTCATACGAGTATTGCAGGTTCTTACAGCTGTTAGGTAGGTATTTTGTCATACCTCGATCAACTTTTCCACAGTACATTGTAAAAGTGCTTGCCCAGGGCAGGTGTTCGTGTATCGGCGAGTGCGATTAACGTAGCACCCATCTAGGGCAGGTTCGACCGCGCCATGCCATGCTTCGGGCAGTATTCCTGTAAATATAGATATAATATACGAGTACCATAAGGAAGGAACCTTCGATAAGTGAATTATCCTGTCATGTCACCCGAAGGCCCACGCCACAAAAAAATGCCAGATGAAATTGCTTTCAATATTGTGGGAAATAAATTAGAGTGTAGGTAGTGTTTTTAAATCGAACGAAACAAAAAACATGCTGTTTTAAGTGAACCGTTTTCATATTCCATTGAAGTAATTGATACCTTTATACATTTCACGAGATATACGGTTAGATTTTAATAGGTACTGTAAGTCTCTCTTTTTGAAAATGTTTACTATGAAACATGAAAACCAGTGAAACCTCAAAACTTCTAAATTATGCCTCATTTTAATAATTTTCTTAACAAATTTCCTACTACGTTTCCATATGCCAAGCATATGCTCTATTTTTCGGTCATTGATATTAAGCAGATACTCTAATGCTATTTTCTGTCCGGAATTTCAAAGCTCTATTAATAAGTATTTAATGATAAGTAAATATGTATTAGGTACATTATTACTAAGTATAAATATAATAAATAATCTTATCATTATGATAAATAATAATGAACAGTCATTTCTAAATGCCAGTCATTATCACGCACCTTTCAGAACTTGGCGGAATTGATCACGCGCAGGCAAGGAATCGCTCAGTCCGAGTTTGTTGTTGATGCAAGTCCATTCTCGACACTGTTTGAACAAAAAAATAATAAGTAGGTCAGGTCATAAAGCATCAAGTAATGTACCTCCTGACATCCTAACCTGGGATTATATCGGCCCTAGTTTCACTCAACGATAATTACCTACCTGGGATCAAATAGGTTTTTTATGCTCGTATTGCACAAACTACTTTTTTTGTATCAGCTTAAGCCTTGAGTCATAATAAGTATGTGCCTAATAAGTACCTACAGCTACTCTTAAACAAATCAGTACAATGAAGATAAATGCTTAATACTTAGGTACCCACTGAGTGATAGGTACCCGCTGAGTAGTAAAAAAACAATTTTAATCGTTGTAGTGGGTAGTAATGATACGAAGATAAATTCTAGCAGTGATTCATTTTAAAATTAGATGAATTCAATGTGTATAATGTAGATATATCTATTATTTTTTTATTTGTAATCTTACTAAATTTGTTTTAATTCTTCTAAATAAATCTTTCCTAGGTCATATTCAATGTATGAAAAATAACTTACCAGCTTTGCATTCTTCATATAAGATGTCCCGAAATCATCACTGAAAGCCTTGAAAATAATACACTTTTAATATTATTATTAATCACAATTTAAAAAGTTCTTTAATATTGGGTAATTGTAGTATTTTTAAAACGCTAGTAGGCGGAGAGGCGGAGAATTCATGAATAAAAAATATTATGTTTTATATTAACCAGCCCGCCAAAAACGATGCATCATAAAATGGCGCGCGTTTAAACTTTTTAATATTCAGATACTTGTTTAACATGACAAATTACAAACAGCCAGCTTTTAGCAATATAAAATTAATAAATTACCGTGTGTAAAATAAATAATAACAGCAGGTTTTTCATATCCATGTCACTGTTGGAACGTCGTAGAACAAACTGAGATAAAGCGGCCCTGGTCCCGCCGTGGGGTCACAAGTGCGTTGATAACTTTATTTTTTGCGTTATAATCGTAAGACAGAAACAGAGGCTGTCAAAGGATGGACACATATGCTTTGTTCTTATCAGGTAACAATTGTATATCTATTATTAAGCATTTAGAAATTAGATCACCCACTCTCAGCTTTATGGTATAGTCTCACTGATCAAAATAAAATAAAAGGAATAAAAGGAAAAACCTATACTTACTTATCCATAACGCGATAACTTAAGGGGTATTTAGTATTATTGTCAGTATTTAGTACATGGATTGCTGAGCCACTGGCCTTTTCTCGAGACTTAATTTCACGGTATATCCTTTAAATAATAATTAACACTGCTGTTATTTATTTATTTCAGTAATTCGGATTCGTTGACGGAGCGTAAAAGGTAGAGACCTTTTGCTATTAGCGGAAGTCCCTTTCCAAAACCATTTTTTTAAAGATATTCGGCTATTGTTGTATTTGATTGTAGTATTAGTAGTAAATTGTTATGCAATGGACCCGTGATGACATTTTATCTTAGCTTAAGTATCAGCAAGGATCATAAAAATATGTCTATAAAAAGTCGCGTTGTGTCAACATTATGACGCGCCGAAAACGATATTCGTAAATTTCGGACGGTTGTCTATGTCACTCTCATGAGTCTCATGGCGTCTTAATTGGGGTAAAAGAGAAAGATGCCCGAAATTTGCGAATATCGTTTTTAGCGGTAGCCCATGTGGTAATTTGTCTGCTTTCGGTACTATACAGTCTGTATTTTTCATACGGGCGTATATTGTAGTGGCGATTAGTATTGGACCTATTTACATTCATTTTGTTAAAAAAAATAGGTTATTTTCATTTCATACATAAAAATTAAGCACGCAATGTATTGCATCCATAGTAATTAACGTACCGATGCGTCATCTCATGTCAGTATTACTTGTCATGTCAAAATAAGTTGGACTGCGTACATTGCTGCCCGGTCAGACTTTAGAAAATCGTTACAATTATGTTGTAACACTATTTAACAAAAAAATCGTATTACTGGATACTGTATGTGGGCAACTTATACGCCCGTATAAAAAATAGACACTGTATAGCGCAGCGCCATCTATTGGCTCATGTTGAATTATTTTTACAGCACGACGGTCGTTCAACGGTCGTTTGCCTACGTTTCGTTTCGTTAATTATTTCAGTAATTTCGTAATAATCTCGATTCCATTGTTATCGTTATGGCGATAATCATAGGAAGTAAATATGAAAGCTTTTAAATTGATTTCCTAAAAATCGCACGATTTTTCTAATCCTAAAAAAAACTAGCCACGGTTTTAGGATCCCTGGTTAGCAGGAAGTGTTAACATTAAATAAAACACCAAAACTACTCGTAACTTAATTTATTGGACATCGCCATAAATAAACTAATTTTACATTAGTACTACTTACACAAAACAAGCGAAAACCACAACGTCATAGAATCGAAAAAAGCCCTGGTTATAAAACAGTCATACAAAATTTAAAAATAATGTTATCGAGCCTGGCGCCACTTGGCAACTAATCGCAGGATTTGGCGTAGACACTAGTTTTTCCAAAATCGACTGCCATCTGACCTTCCAACCCAGAGGGTAACTAGACATTATTGGGATTAGTCCGGTTTCCTCACGATGTTTTCCCACAACGAACAGCGACTGGTAAATATCAAATGATATTTCGTACATAAGTTCCGAAAAAAATATTAGTAAAAGCCGGGGTTTGAACCTGCGACCTAAGATATCGATATCGAAATTACAAGACATGTACCTAATGTATACATGTAGTGTATGGCTCTCGAGGCGACCACGTAGCTTAAAGGCAGTGTGGGAAGACCCCCACAAGGTGGACGGGCGGTGGTAAAGATCGTGGTTGCGGGTGTCACACAACCGGTCATTGTGAGTTGCTTTGTCCAGCAGTCGCCGTCCTTCGTCTGACGTGATGATGATGATGATGACTAAACCCATTAAGTGGCAGTTAACAGACTTAGATATATATTTAATCAATAATTTGTATGTACAGATTGAGGCATGTATACACTTTTTCATTTTGTTCCATTGCTATAAGGGTTTTCATAAAAAAATGTCCTAAATTATGTCAATTTTGTGACGATAGTAAGAATGAAATCTGTATGGAAATTATAGTTAGTTCCACGAGAGTTGAGGCGAATGGATTACGCACACAACTATATAAAGTACTCATTGCAAAAGAGTGAACGAATGGAAAGAATGAGTAATCTCCCTATCATTACATAAGATGTTGCGTGAGTGACTTCAACTCTGGTGAAAATACCTATATTATTATTTCCCTTTTTTGCATTGTAGTTTGTAAAACGATCTCATCTAAAGCACTTATACAATTTTAATATATAACATTTTTTTCTGTAAACTCCCATAATATGAAAATGTGTAGGCTATGCCCTTAACAGTACATGAAATTTAGTTATTGCTTTAAAGAATTTACACGTAATAGCTCATAGAAAAAAACTATACAATTGTAACATTTTTGATATAGGTATTGTATCTTGGACATTATGGCTTGTATATTTCTTCACAAAATTAAGTCAAAAATCACAGTTATTACAAGAAAAATAAGGGTTTATGACAACACAGGTAAATGCAGGATACATAATGTGTTATACCAAAAGAAATGGTTCCGTAATTCCAATAGAACCCCCTTTATTTTGACACGCGGGTAGTAAAAATAAGTTAAAATCATTAAAATTTTATTAGTGTATTATGTATAAAGACTTGTAAATTATAATAGACATTATTTTATTGCAAGGAAGATCATTTTATAAAAAAAATGTGTGATGGGTGATTAACATTTTTTTCACTGCAATGCTTTTCATTTTTATTGTATTTGAATTCATTAAACATTTGTGTAGTAGAAATTAACAATTTCTATACAGGGTAATCTACTAAATGTTAGTTAAACAGAAAAAAAAATCTTCTAACAAAAAAAATACACCTAAAATAATTGATGTACCCTATATCACTGTATGGGACAGTCTGAATGAGCAAGATCGCATCTTAGAGCGAGAGAGGCTATACAATGGCAACCATCCTATTATTTCTGAAATGTTAAATGTGGTTTTCTCTGGTAAAAAAAAAAAAAAACAAAATTGTTCTCTTGGACATACAGACTTAAAATTCGTTGCCAGGAGACAAGTATGACCATAAATTTTAAACATCAATTTAAATGCAAGCTTGTATACTTGTATAGTAATTATAAGTATGCTTAAAATGTCAATATTTTACGCATATGAAGCAGTTTAATTATGTTCTGCATTTATCAACTGAAATCCCTTATTAGAATTGGACCTGAAACATAACAAAAACAAGCAGGTAATTTTATATTTCATAAAAACATGTAAAACATAAACTACATGAACTATAATGGGGTTTTTGTAGCATCACATACTTGACACATGACATTTTGATGTTTGAAGTGATGTGGCTAAGACAACATAATATGTCAAGTCCAGCAATCGGATCGATTACAGTTACGTTTTGTGAGATCGAATCGATTCCAAAAATAAAGTCCGGTGAAAAATACGAAAGGAAACGGAATATGCGCACAGTAAGACGGAGAAACTTCGACTGACTGCGCATTTGACAAACGAATGATTTTGACATCAAATTTGATCCGCTCAGTAATCGACATATTTTTTGTAAATTGTACGGTAAAGATCCATTAATATAATAGTTTTTATAAAGTATTTGTTTACGTTTATGTATAATACCTTATTTTTTTATTTTCTGTAGGTTATAAATATATCGATTTTACCGATTATCCTTAACTTAGGAATATGTTACCCGAATCGAAAAAAATGATTTGACCACAACGCTGGAAAAAAGACCCTTAGGACGTAAACGTTTGCGTAGTGATTTATTATTGTTAAATACTTCAGATATACGATGAGAAAAAAATAACTATAAGCATAATTTCATTCAAGAAGTGAGTGTACATTAAGTGGTAACGAATGACATATTATATTTGCGTGGTTTTGTTTTTAATTATGTGAATGGATCATACACTTTTACATTATATGATTGCTGTCATGTGTCAAATATGTGATGTTACAAATATCTCACTGTACAATATACGCTATCCCGAATATTTTAATGACTTAGTTTGTCTATTAGGTATGTTATTGACAGACATCGGATTCCGTGGGGCGAAACTTCTTGACATCTAAGGACTTTCTACGTCGATAAACTCATTTATCGATACTAGTTCTAACTAGTGATCACACAAAGGTTTGCTTATAAAATATTTTTTTATTAAAAGAGTATTATATAATAAAATAAGAACTCAATTTTCTTCTTCTTTTTTGAAAACGTTTTTAAAAGTTTACTCGTCACAACTTATTTCTTCATGACTGTCCCATCTATTATTGTTAAAGTAAACCACCAGAATTTGCTATGATGAATTTCATACTGGTCTTCGGAACAATAGTTACGAAAAACACACACAATTGGGGGCGGTCACTAGTATATAGAACTAGTATCGATAAATGAGTTTATCGAAATAGGAAGTCCCTAGCTGTCAAGAAGTTTCGCCCCACGGATTCCGATGTCTGGTTATTGAACTGAACAAATGAAAAAATATATAGGTATATTGTAACACTGTTGAAAACGAACTGAATGGAGTATTACATATACCAAAATTTAAATAGATGACACATATTTAAGAAAAAATATTACTTACGATTAATTAAGATTTGATATCCGCGATAGCTGGAGATGCGGGTTCAAATCCCGTCTCGAACGCCGGAGGTCCTCGTCGCTTTATCTTAAGTATATGTATGTCATCTATTTAAATTTATATTGTAGTACTAACAACAACACTCTTAGCTGTACATTGGTGGACCTTATTATATAAGGCATAAGGTCCAACGATGTTCAGCTAAGAGTGTTGCTGTGTGTACTACACTATACTAACACTACTTCAAAATCAAAGCAATTCAAAATATTTCATAAAGAATAATTTGATTTGTTCTTAGTTGTATTATACAGTGTGCTTTTTTGTACAGTGGGACAGTATGGGGAAATCCTAAAGTAATACAGACAAATTGGAAGGAAACATTAGGTGTTTTATTGTAAAAAAAATTGGTATCGTCAAAATTTTGGTAGTGTAAGTTGTCTCTAAAAATTAATAATATTGATGAATTTTTTATTTAGCCCATATCGACTCAGTTTCATGAGAGGATCATTTTATTGTATAGTAAAAAAAACATCGGAACAGCAGAAGTCTGTATCTTCTATACTTTAAGATTTCCCCATACTGTCCCACTTAAAAAAACACACTGTATATCCTCCTGAGGCCCACTATACAAGTAAAATGCTACTCTAATTCGTTCTTTATAGTGTAGGAAATAAAGTATAATTTCTTTTGTGTCAAAAACGAAGGAAACAAATGAAATTCAACTCTTTTCCAATTTTATTAAATTGAAATTTCTTTAAAGTAATTAGTACTACCGGTAGGCCCGTGGGCCTTACGAGGATATACAGGTCGATTCACGAGAGTTGGCACGAATGGATTGAACGAAACTTTCATTGTATGAGTGACACTTGTATCGGTATACAATCGAGCCACTATTTTATTGGTTAATGTGACACACACATAGACATTTTCATTCAGTCATTCTTTCCATTTGTGCCAACTCTCGTGAATCGACCTGTACCGTTTATAATAAAACTTACTTAGTTTTATTTAAGTACATATAAAAAACCTGACAACTATTACTTACAACGGGATAGTTACCATGTACGTTAATTGAAATGAGTTTCCGATATTTCGGCACTCCGTGAGGATGGCGCTTGCAACAGTGCGTGATAAAGGTATCGGAAAAATAGCATGACAGAGCGGGGAAGCAAGCCATTTTATGTATGACATCTGGATGCCTACAGCTCCCATCACCAACCACTCTACCCACCTAATTTGTCTAAGAAGCCGTGTTGTGATCACAGGAAAGCGCCGAAGCCGAAGGCGCGCTTAATGCTCTCGAAGTAGTATCTCTTCCAGTTCTCGCGGGTCTGCTCCACCTCCGACGCCGGCACGAGCTCCTGTTTCACGGTTACTAGCGTGTGGTCGTCCTGAAACGTAAGAATCTATGTTAACATTATGAATGCTAAGGACTACAAGTCACGTCGCCGCAAAACTGACGCCATGAAATATCAGAGAAACAGACTCAATTGACAGAGATGGCTTAAACTTATGTTGTTCTTTAATAGACATGTGCTAACCTAGTAATCTATTTAAGCTACAGGCAACTTTACTTTACTTCCAAGCAAGGTTAACTTATAGTAAACAAAAAATATTTTATAAAATCATACAAATCAGTAAACTTTGAGTTTTGCTGGCCAAATATGACTATAACTACAGTAAATGCTACTGATTACAATTTTATATGCAATAATATATGTGGAAACCACATAAACATTTTTGTGGTTGCACACAAAATTATCAGATATATGTGTAAATGTTAACCTGCGCCTATGTAGCAAAAGGCTCACTTTTTTATGTAAATACATTTATATGTATGACTTGTATAAAAATATAATAAAAAGCTTAACTAACCTTCTGTCAATGTGATTTTTAGTGTTCATATCTATAGTGGACTGTACTTTTTTGCACCACCATTCTAGGTGTTGCAATGGCTACCTTCTAACTCTAGCATCAGTTGCAATCAGTAGTATCATAATATTGCATTGTAACTAAACTTACAAGTGTGTGCTAAAGTTCATTTCAGTCAGTTGAGGGCAGCTGTTTCAAAATTCAATTGCAAGATTAGACCCGGAACATACATACAAATATTTCTGGTTAAATCAAAGCTTGTAAAACTAATAACAAAATTAAAGACCTACCTTCTCATCAATATTGATGGTAACTTCAGAGAAGTGCTGATCCGGCCACTGCTTATATCTCCAATACTGAGTGATCTTCTTTCCCGGTACCAGCTCTCTAAATTCCCCAGTTATATTTCCCCCAAACAGGGCAAATTTCCCCCCTTTCTCTGCCTCCATTTTCACATGACCCTGGGTAAAGGCTGTGACCATTTCTATTCTAGTCAGAGCATCGTAAAATTCTTGTCCTCTGCATTGGAATTTCTCTGAAACTTCTAGACTTTTAGTGTCTAATTTGCAGCCAACTTCTTTCTTCGGTGCCAAAATAGGTTCCATGTTAATTTTCTTGTTAAATCCACTGGTTATTGTAGATACATTGTCGGGTTTGACGGAGGATTCTCCTTTCTTAGGTAGAATGAGGCCTTTTGAGAATTCTTGTTTGAGGCTCCTTATGTACTCTTCTAGTTGTTTCCGGATTTCTGTCTTGCCGATATTATGCATGAATGATTTTATTCTCTGGGCTTCTTCCCCACTGCCTTTGATTGTGACGGTCATCTGTAATTTTTCACAAATTGTAATTTAGAAAAGTTTATAAATGAAATTTTAACACACTATATGCAGCATGACATAATTTTTTCGCAGACAACAGATGAAAATCTTCCAAGCCAAACGTAATTTTTGATTTATCATAATTAAAATTCATAATGACATGAAATAGAAGACTTTTTTATAGGTCTCCGAGTGGCTAGAGCTTAATTAGAATGTTCAAGAGATTACTAAGACTAAGATCTTACAGCTGTAGCAAAGGTAAACACAACAAATTATATGAATAATGTTTTTCTTTCTGACTGGAGAGTGATCAAACCCAAAAGTAACAAATAGGTTAATTGGAACATGAAATACTTTGTAAAATAAAAATATATCTTTTTTTATGACAAAGGTGGCAAACGAGCAGACGGATTGCCTGATGGTAAGCAATTACCGTCGCCCATGGGCACTCGCAACACCAAGGGAGTTACAAGCGGCGTTGCCAACCTATAAGTATCTAGTGTTATGAGGTTTTACCTCTAACCTCTCATTTTAATATTGTTTCCTTCTCTTTCATAAGTTATTATTACCAACTATAAAAACCGCATGCAATACTAACACAATGGAACAAAGGGCAAAATAAGTAGACTGTTTCATACATTGTAACTCAAAACTGGTTGTAACATTAATTGAAAATGTACTAAAAAGTGGAAATTGTTTATTGTTCATACACCAGTTTGTAACTGAACCCGGAGCTCAAGAATCAAAGCTATTTTACTATGCTATGAGGATTTAAAGACAATTTTACACCTTTGCTGTGGCAATTAGTTACATCCCAATTAACAATACTTTCATGGGGTCAAACCAACCCCATACTGCAGTAAATGTGTTGAATTACCTACCACAACGAGCTTTAACATTCAATTTAAACAACTAATGACTTGCAATTCTATTACAACCAACAATGTAAATCAACATACTTTTTAGGTTATGTCACAAAGAAGACAAAATGTGTTGAAGAACTTAAAATACTCACGTCCACTTCGCTAACGTCATTTTCCTCCGAAAGGTTGGGAATATGCACTTCCCCTTTGGTCACCTCAGTGCCTCCTGCAATGCGACCTTCCCACTTCAACTTAATGTCCCATTCATAAAAGAATATCAGCTTTCCTTTTCTATTGTTTGCCGACGCTTCTCCGTCGATCTTCTCCATCTCAGTAATCTTACAATCTACACCATTTTGGGCTATTTTTAAATTGTTCAGCAACTCTTTTAGTCGTTCCTTCGACCATGGACCGGCGTTCTTTTCCGTCCAGTGCCAGTTGTTCACGTTTGTGGCGTCAGGCCGCTCCTCCACGATCCACCGAGGGTCTCCTTCGCCCCATTTAGCCATGATCGCACTCTAAGCACAAGGCTTTATATTCACACGTTCAATCGAACACTTTTCTGTCGTTGAAAACGTCAGAAAACCGCAGATGATAGTTCAAAAGATTTTTCTTAATGCAAAAAGACCACACGCGTGCACGTGAAGGTTAAACTCGAGGGTTCACAGTCAAAATTTACAATTTTAATTTGCCTTCGCGTTTCCTAGCAGCGATAGGAATCGTAAATTCACAGGCATGACATTTCGAGAAACGTCGCCCTCTCATGCGGCTTATAACTGCTGTCAGTTACAGTGTTGCAACAGCTACATTTTAAATATCCAAGATTCTTTTAAAAAGAAAAGGTGGTTATAATGCAGAACGTTCACTGCTGCTGGAAGTGCTGGACTAAGGCCTCTCCATAATATGACTTGTATGGTCTTCCAGCTGCTGTCAATAATTGAGTAATAACAAATATACTTATTTGAATTCAAATTGCAATTATTGCAATTGCAATTTTATGACTTAACCATGTAAATCATCTAGATATCAAAATAAGTCTAGACTATACAATTTATGAACACCTTCATTTAAATTAAATCTTTTCAATAAGTAAGCTTATAAGAACGACAACTTATACATCATATAAATCATGTTACTTTTGTTTTCTTCTAGGTAAATTGTAAATAAATAACCATTTTGTGTTTTGATAAAATTAATAAAAGTAGTTCAATAAGAAGAATGGTATAAAACAATGAACGTAAAATATCAAAAATTAGTTACATGGTTGTATAAAAATATTTGAACATCGGTGAAATGTAAATTGGCAACACAATCGTAATTTCTGCAAGTTTCTAGAATGCAGAGGTACCAACCTATTCACAGTTCCGGGTGTCAAGCGAAAACGTTTTGTTATTGCTATGTTTCACATTTTGTTAGAAAAATTATGTTTATAAGCTGAGTCAAATCTAAGTCTTCTTTTATTTATTCGAGGTTTAAGCGTAGTGTTAATTACCTATGGTATTCAATGAAATATTACAAAGTAATAAACAAGGGAAACTCAAAACATTATCAAACCGCGTTTAGAAAGGGATCGAGCTCATAAGTCATTAATTCATTAATGAATTAATGCATGATATGACATTGTCAGTGGTAGAGTGCAGATAAATTAAATTGTTGTTTTACCATGACGTTCTAAAGCATGGAAAAAATATAAAATTATTTTATCAATACTGAAAATAAATACTTTTTGAAAAACTATAAAAAAAATCAGCGTTACATCACCATCGTATGACAAAATAAATGGATATAATATCAGACTGATAAATATATATATTGTACTTGTAAGTAGGTTTATAACATATGATAATTACTATTTATTTATAAAATGCGAGAATAGAATGCGGTTTGATAATAAAAGGCTTGTCTAATAAAATTCAATTTATTATTACGTTAGTAACTGGTATTATTACCCCTACTGAACAATATGTAAACGATATTTCATGGAATTTATTAACTTTCTGATGTAATCTTGAGGAATCGCTTCCCACGCTTCTGGGCCGGGTTACCGATTGGCGGACCTCGATCAAAACCCGGATATTTTGTGCGGTCCTTAAGTAAACCCTAATAACTTATGACTGAGTATATGTGTCATTAGGGATCCCTTTGATTCCCATAATTTTATTCTTCCGATTTTCGAAAGTCAGAAATTGTTACCCATATTGTTTTAAGTCATAACTATCATTAGTCATAATAGTTACCAGACATACAACTAAATAAATATAATCATTAAATGCAATAATGTTACACGTCATAGATATAAGACAAAAGTCATAAAACTAATCAGCATAATATCAAAATTCATAATCCTACAGAAACGAACTGTTACCAGAAAAATGGGTTAGGTTAGGTTAGAACTGCGACCCCACAGAAACGAACTGTTACCAGAAAAATGGGTTAGGTTAGGTTAGAACTGCGACCCCCACAGAAACGAACTGTTACCAGAAAAGTGGGTTAGGGTTGAACTGCGACCCCTACAGATACAAACTGTTACCAGAGAAGTGGGTTAGGTTAGGTTAGAACTGCGACCCCCACAGACACGAACTGTTACCAGAAAAGTGGCTTAGGTTAAGTTAGAACTGCGACCCCCACAGATACGAACTGTTACCAGAAAAGTGGGTTAGGTTAGGTTAGAACTGCGAAGGAGTAGAGAGTTGGAAGAAGTAGAGACCCTCTCAGACCACGCTTACATACGTATGAGGGTCTCGCCGTCGTTAGTGGTTCAGCGGCCTGCCCCGAGGCGCGCTCACGATAGGTTCCCCAGGTGGTCGTTGGCTAGCCTAGACAGAAACCTGGCGGAAGAGGCCGCAATAATCGAAGCCTGGTGTTCAGCTCCACAAGGTCGAGTAGGATTGGAGGAAAGGGCAGTCCGTTTCCGTGCGTCACTCACTAATGTGTG
Organism: Grapholita molesta; assembly: GCA_022674325.2. NCBI lineage: Eukaryota > Metazoa > Arthropoda > Insecta > Lepidoptera > Tortricidae > Grapholita > Grapholita molesta. The sequence continues at coordinate 15,886,886 of CP053129.2, forward strand.
TGACGCTAGCATGCGGAGAGCGAAGCGTCTGGCCAACAAGCGGCAGGTTTACTGGTGGTGTGACGAAATAGCTGCCCTCCGCGCGACTGCCAACGCTGCTAGGCGCCAGTATACCCGTTGCAGACGCCGCCGACACACTGCAGAGGAGGAGGAGTTGCTTTTAGTTGGCTGGGCATCAGCTAAGGAGGCCCTCAACAAGGCTATAGCCAAAAGAAAAAACGATGCCTATGAGGAGTTTATCTGCACTCTGGATAAGGATCCCTGGGGGCGACCTTACAGAGTTGTTCGGAATAAAATGAAGCATGCTCCCCCCATGGATTCCTTAGAGCCAGAGCTCCTTGTAAGAATAGTTGAGGGTCTCTTCCCAGCAGCGGCGCCGTTTGCCCCGCCGGTTATGTCAGTTCCTATCCGAGAAACAGATGGCCCAGAAATTGTCCCGGAGGTGACGGACGCAGAAATGTTTGGGGCTGTCGTCCGTTTGAAGGCCAATAAGAAAGCCCCAGGGCCGGATGGAGTGCCAGGAAAGGTTATACCGGTGGTGCTGAAGCACCTGGGGCCTCAGCTGAAGGATATTTTCGACGGCTGCCTGAAAGAAGGAACATTCCCCAGATGCTGGAAGGAGGGTAAGTTGTGCCTGCTGCGGAAGGAGAGTCGTCCAGCTGACTCTCCCTCAGGGTACCGCCCTATTGTCCTCCTAGACGAAACGGGAAAAATGCTAGAGAGGATTATAGCTAGACGCGTCATAAAACATCTGGAGGACACTGGCCCGAATTTAAGTGACAGGCAATTTGGGTTTCGAGAAGGGCGGTCCACAATTGACGCAGTAGGTGAGCTTAAGGCTTTCAGCAATCTGGCAGCAGGTAGAGGTGAGGGAGTAATAGCAGTGTCTTTAGACATAGCTAACGCGTTCGGCTCTCTCCCTTACGAGGTGATTAGGGAGGCACTCACCTACCACCGGCTACCTCCCTATCTGCAAAAGATAATAGGGCACTACCTGACTGACAGAGTGGTTCTATATGAAGGGGCGGCTGGCCGGCAGGTGCGCAGGATGAAATGCGGGGTACCACAGGGGTCGGTGCTGGGGCCCCTACTCTGGAATGTGGGTTTCAACTGGGCTATTCGAGGTGCACAACTCCCCCGCATGGTCACCATTTGCTACGCCGATGACACCATGGTGGCCGTGAGGGGGAAAGATTACAGAGAAACTCTCAGGCGAGCAGCTGTAGCCACGGAGCTCACCGTTGGCAGAATGAGTCTACTAGGACTAAAAGTATCCCTATCAAAAACGGACGCTGTGGTCTTCGGAGGAAAAGGTTGGCGGTTGCGCGCCAACGAGGTCATCCCAGTGGGGGGAGAATCGGTCCAGGTTAAGTCCCACATTAAATATCTGGGTCTTGTCCTGGACCGCAGATGGAGTTTTGAGGAGCATTTTTCACAGCTGGCTCCTCGGCTCGTTGGCACGGCGATGGCACTTGGCCGATTGCTGCCAAATGTGGGAGGGCCTCAAGATCCGTGTCGGCGCCTCTTCGCGATGGTAGTGCGAAGCATGGCGCTATACGGAGCGCCGATATGGGCAGAGTGCTTGAAGCAAAAAACAAAGGCACTCCTCCGAAGACCACAGCGAGTGATAGCCCAGAGGATGATTAGGAGCTATAGCACAGTAGCATTTGACGCAGCATGTGTTCTGGCAGGGAGCGTTCCATGGGAGCTTGACGCAAAAATGCTGGCGGAGAGGTTCAGAGAGAGGGTTGATGCCAGGCTTAGAAACGAGCGCCTAGCCCCGCAAGAACTGGAGGCAAGGCGCAAGGCAGCAGCCACACGTCAGAGGGAACGATGGAAGGAGCGGCTGGAGAACGCCCCATATGGAAGAATCGTGGTAGGGGCCATCCTTCCATCATTTGATGCGTGGCTAAATCGAAAAGAAGGGAGGCTCACATACAGGTTGGTGCAGGTAATGACCGGACATGGCTGTTTTGGTTATTACCTGCACAAAATTGGGCGGGAACCGACTCCGGGCTGCCACCATTGTGGGGGGAACGAGGACACATCCAAGCACACCCTCGCGGAGTGCACGAGCTGGGATGCACAGCGCCAGGTGCTGATGAGGACAATGGGAGTGGGTGATCTCTCGCTGCACAATGTGGTAGCGAACATGTTGAGCAGCGAGAGATCATGGAATGCAGTAATTGACTTCTGCGAGGAGGTCATGAGCAGAAAAGAAGAAGCGGAGCGAATGCGCGAGGAACAAGCAGACGCACATCCGCTCCGGCGCAGACGGGTGGGGAGAAGGCGATTACAATATATCAATCGACTTCTCCCCCAGTAAGGTCCGTGAGTTGGGGACTCACAATAACATAAGGCCTTACACGTCTGGGGGAAGGGTCTGTGCGTCGCCGATCCTTCCCTCCTTCGGCGAGAGGGTGCCCCCGGTGCAATAGCCGGGGCGGCCGGGGGGACGTCGTGGTAGAGTGTCACGACCCCATGACGTCCCCCTACAACGGCAATGCGGGTGACGCCGGTGTGTTTTTAGTGGGTATACTCCTCCCCTCCCTCTGGCTAGCAGAGGGGGTTTCGGGAGGAGAGAGTCCCACATACTCCCCCCAAATGACCTTCCCCGGGTCGGGGGAGATGCGTAACGCATTTTCACACCGATAAAAAAAAAAAAAAAAAAAAAAAAAAAGGTTAGAACTGCGACCCCCAAAGACACGAACTGTTACCAGAAAAGTGAGTTAGTTTAGGCTTAGGTTAGAACTGCTGCGACCCCCACAGATCCAACCTGTTACGAGAAAAGTGGCTTAGGTTAGGTTAGAACTGTGACCCCCACAGACACGAACTGTTACCAGACAAGTGGGTTAGGTTAGGTTAGAACTGCGACCCCCACAGATCTAACTAGTATGCCTTTTAACTTTCTACCTTTCAAGATAATTACTTTATTGAACGTTATGACCAATAACGGTATGAAATGTAATAGTTATGACTAATGACAACGGGTAAAAGAAAATTATGACTTTTGAAGTTATGACTAATGACAATATGGCTACCAACGAGTATGACAAACATCGGTATGGATAAAAAATCGAAAGTTTAACATTATGGGAGTCAATATAGACCCGTGTCATTATCTAGGAAAAGGGACCTTATTGTCGATGACGTCGAATCGTATTGTGTTTATATTGTATCGTCTCGAACAACGGCATAAGCGCCATCGACAATAAGGTCCCTTTTCGTAAATAATGTCACAATAATTTAATAAAGTGATTTAAGGATAATAGGTTACATTAATAACTAATTAGGTCGCGTACTAAGTCGTAGCAATAAAAATGGCGATTTGTGTGATGAGCGCAGATATTTGTTCCTGGATCTGGATCATGAATATAATTAAGTGTGTGGGCTGAGTATCTACAACTAAAACTCAATTAAGGCTTCTTAATTGTTGTTGAGCTTACCGTGGGGCTCAGGTAAGCATGCTCCATCGTCGGCCTCATCGTCACTTACCATCAGGTGAGATTGGGGCCAAATGCTAACCTATCATTTATAAAAAAAAGCCAATTTGTGATATTTATAATAAAAAATAAACATTGGTCTACCCCAAATAAAACTAAGTATATTTTTTTTTATTTGTAAAGCAGGCAGGCAATTTATCAACTGATAGTGCCTGTATCCAGTATGATTTTGGCTGGTATTTGCCATAGTCACGCTTGGCAGATGGGTTGGCGACCGCATTAGCTGTTGACCTTGACGCCGCTGCCCATCCGTCGTGTTACGTAATAGTATATTACGTACCTAGGGCGGTAAAACAAAGAATGGCTCAGATCGCGGGTATTTGTGGCCCGTACCGGAGGTGAGGGTCATAGACAACCGATCTGAGACCTTCTTTATTACCGCCCGCGGTGCGTACATAGTATTACTTCATCTGGGTGTAAAGTGAGATTTTCCGTCGCGCCCTAGGGCCGTAAATCTCTCTTACCGCCTAGTGTGACGTAAAATATTATTAGTATATAATTATTCATTTTAAACTTTCTCTCAACTCACTTCTTATATGGCTTCGTGTGCAGGAAAGGCTTAATAACGAGGCCCCCTGAAGACACTAAGCGGTGAATTGTGATCCCTATATCATTGCTTGAGTCACCGAAGAGCAATTGGCCATCAAGCGGCTAAACGGACGAGGTAAAAAAAAATTAAAAAAAATTACATACATGTCGTTACATACATACATTTCAGCCGTATGCAGTCCACTGCTGGACATAGGCCTCCCACAAATATGACTTGTATCATCTTGGGGGTAGTTGCCATAGTCGCCACGCTTGGCAGGCGGGTTGGCGACCGCAGAAGCTGTAGATTGGGTTTAGGCGGACGCTGCTGCCCGTCCCTTTGTCGCCTCTTACGACACCCGCGGGAGGAAATGGGGTGGTGCTATTCTAGTCAGCCGGCATCACACGGCACTTCTAGTCAGCCGGGATCACACGGCACAATGTCAATATCATTAAATAATAAACAACTATACAATAGAACTAAACATAAATACAAAAATAACTACAGACAGCTTTTCAAAGTCTGTAAAATATTACCCGTAAGCCTTAAACATAAATATTTATTAGTCTTAAACAACCACGGCTGTCTTGAGCGTGACTCAGAGTATCTCTCAATGAAACCACCGGACCACGCCCATAACACCAAGTCTGCGGCTACCGGTAAACTATTCGTTCCCAGAGTAAACAATTACTACGGAGACAGAACACGCAAGAAACGTATCCCTTACCTACTCAATAGTTTGCCGGAAGCTATCAGATGCGAAAAAAATAAAAACTTTTTAAAGAGATTGTTGAAAAAGTATTACATGGACTTACCATTATAACTTTGTTAATTTAACAATTATTAACAATTATTAATTTGTATTATATAAAAATGTATACTAAAGAGACTGAGGATCCCACAGTCAAACTGTTTATGCAGTTTTGTGGGGCAATATTATAAAGAATATTGTTATTACTGTACCTAATAAAATAAATAAATAATAATAATAAGGGCGTGTACACAAAATTGCGATGTGACGTCGCATCGTAAAAATCGACGAGTTAAATATAGGTAATATTAAGTAAGTTTTCCTCGTTCCGAATTCGCATCGCGTCGCATCGCAGTTTTGTGTACAAACCTGTCATTATCATTTTGTCCAACGGTTTGGTTTTGACACTTTTTTACAGCCTGTAGGTACTTATTATACGTATAGCCTAAAGTAATCTAATAGTTTTTTTCGTAAAAATTGTTGAAAGGTGTCAGTTTTCAAATAAGTAGGTAGGTAATAATATCTGTGTAATTTTAAACCATCCGGAGAAATTTGTTAAGAATCCTATAAGAGAAGAATTGTTATTTATTTAAGAAAAGAAAAGATTAAGAATACTAAGAGAGTGCAAATAGTTTTAACAGTGTATTTTATTTTGTAGTTTAGCCAAAGTCTGGTAGCCAAAACTCTAATAAATAAAAAAATCCTAAATCCATGCATTGTATACCTTTATTAAGCCTTTAGCACGTAATACGGTGTTGCCAGATCTAGCTAATTTACGTGTTTTTTTTTAAACTGACGTGCTATGAACGTGCGTTACGAAAAAACGTGTTGCTTACGTGCTTTTTGGATGTACCTATATCTATTTTTCCGATTCGTTTGTTGAAATCGTATACATGCAGAAATCTCTGGCAATAGAAATGTATAAGTGTCCGACTATGACGGTACTCAGAGACATTCATACATTTAATGAGTAAGTATATTATAAGTGGCTCGGTCCTAATGGCATTTGATAGCGTATTAGGCTATTGCTCATAGAGTCCTACAAAATGAGTTTGTTTATTTATTTAGAAAAAAAATTAAGCTTCTGTACCTAGTCAACTTATGAACCCTTATAATAGTTCCGAATGCCTGTCTGGCACGTGATGTGGGGGTAATTTTATCGGTAATAATCGGTCGAAGTTAAAAAAAAAGTAAATAATACCGTTAACTTTTTTAACTCCCAAATAAAAATTCATTTTTGGCAAGGAAAACTATTTTGGTTGAACCGCTTTTGAGTTACGAATCGATAAATGCGGACCCCACACTTCAGCATGGCGCGACATGCTCTTGGCCGGCTGTTGAACTTAAAATTAAAAAAAGAATATTTTCTAATAAAATCTGCTTTTTATCCATATTTCGTGCTTTTTTGTCTGTCCGTTCGTGCTATTTAGTCAGGGTCCTCTGGCAACACAGACGTAATAAAAAAAATAGTGTTCCTATTATTGGGTGCCGCTTCGGCCAGCAACAGACCGCCATATCATTTTAACATTCCAAATTAAACAGCAATTGAATGAAACAACAAAACTCGTTATCTTGCGTGAGTGAGATAACATTAAATCAGCCTTCGATCAGAATGTAACCGTAAGTAACCAGTCTTCATACCGGCTCTGCGGCGCGCGCGCGTAAATAGTAACAAATAGACAACCATGTTCCCATTACGTCGTATTGTTGCCAATAAGGTGTGTTTAAAAAGGTTGAAGTTAAAAAAAAGTGACGAGTTTTGTGTTGTGGGTTGGTTAAAAAAACTTGGTACCTATTGGCTCTCCTGATGCCTTTTTTTTATTTCATAGCATCCAAGGAACTCTTAGCCTAATGTTGTAACCGATGAATAATTAGGGGTCGCGACGATATATAACTTTGAAATAGTGTCCTATTTCGAAAAGTTAAACGTATCATATTCTTTATAAACTCTTACTTTGCTCTCTTATTTCAAATAAGTATTAAAACATTACGAAATTATAATTCGTGTAGGTATGTCTTTAATCTTTATATTCAAACGGCATCACTCTTACAGGTGATTTTAAAGCCATAATAGGTGATTATAAGATACTTCTTTCTGTGATCATCGACCACACCTAACATAAGGTATTGTATCTTGTTCATCTCCTGAATCTTTGAATCAATTCTTTTTTTATAAAAGACTGACCAGCGTTTGACCCAGTCGCACCTGATGGTATGTGACGACGAGGTCCAGGATGTAGCACGCTGGTTCAGTAACAGCCTATTCACTCTTGTCTTGAAAATACCCAAATTTTATACTTTTTCCAGTCCTGCACACTGCACAGTCATTTAATTACCTTTGATTGGTGAGCTTTCTTGTCCATTTTGGAAGTTTTGTGGATCATTGTGTTGTGAATGATTAAATAAAAATTGATTTTGCGTCCGTTTTGGATTAGGTAATAAACATGTTCGCTATTGGTTGTGTAAAGAAATACGTCTTAAGTCACTATGTAATGAGCTTAGACTCGATCTTAAAGTACTTTCTCAACTCCACTAAATGCTATCCTAGTACAAAACAATCTCGTGAAAAAAATAACGTCTCTGAAGCAATATCGTATTCGCTACTAGGGAGGTTTGTACCGCTCAGAGGCTCTTGTGTAAGTTACTTTTGACGTAAAAACGTTTACGAACGCGTAAGTGACAATGTTATTTATATGGGAAACGCAAACGCATTCGTGACGTAAAGTTACGTTAAAAACTTATACACAGGGCTCTGATTGAAGTGACATGATGATCACAGACGTTGGAGAAAAGACTGCTTCCGCACCGTTACTAACATTGGATTCTTGACAACTGTCAGGAACTTAACTAAGTCGATCAAGATTGGTCATTACGTTTTCAGTAGGTGGCTAATATAGGCTTTTATTATATTACAAATGGACGGAGATTTTTACTTAAGATTATAATTAAAACTCATGAGTCGGAATCTTTGCTCCCGTCCAGACCTTCACTGACACTTTGTTCCTACGTCTATTTTCATTGCGGTTTTCGAATTTCGATTTTAGGGGTAATTCGGCATCTTTTTTTCATTTGACTTGACAAATTATTTTACTAATTTTTTTCCAAATTGTGAAAGTCATGTTTACCACACATCTAGAAGCACTCCATTGTACCTATATTACGTGACGATTTCAACATTTTCGACCCATTTTTTCTACTTTCCGAACCTGTTTCTTTTTGCCTTGCCATTTTAATGTAGGTACTTACCTACCTAATATAATAACCATTGGTATCATCTAAAAGCTGCTTGTTCTCTCAATAAACTGTTTACTTTTACTGTTTAATTTATTCATAATCCGGAAGTCGACAAAGTACCTAAGTCAGAGTTAAAGCAAATACCTATTTCGTAAGCGACACGCATCGCAAGCAAAATACGAGTAGATAGGTAGGTACGCCAGTCGCCAATAATATTTTGTCGTATTGGTAGACATTGCATAAATAAATAGTTTTAAAATAACTACACGATTTGCTCTCTATAGTTTTACGACTAACTGCAGATCAGTGGAATATATAATTTCATTTCGTTCGAAAGACATAAATTGTGGTTAACGTAGCCCAGAGCAGTGCTCCTACTGCAGTTTTGTGCTTGCTTGCATTCCAACCGAGCCTGAGAAACATTAACAAGAGCAGTATTATCTTCATAATTATCTGGCACGGACGTGAACCGACTGACACACCATGAATTATCGTGTCAGAAAAGTGCAGGCCGTTTTTCTAGACACGCAACGCTTCATGACATAATCTTTCGGTCTCTTGCCACCATCAATGTGCCTGCTCTTCTTGAGCCGACCGGCATTGTCAGAGATGATGGCAAGAGGCCTGATGGAGTGTCTTTGGTTCCTTGGAGCTTGGGACGGATGCTGGTGTAGGAAGCTACCTGCGTAGACACCCTAGCGCCGTCCCATCTCCAACGAACTAATGTAAAAGCGGGTGGAGCGGCGGAAAGCGCCGAAATATAAAAGCCTGGGCAGAGAGTACCATTTTGTACCGTTTGGCGTAGAGACGCTAGGCCCAGCGCGCACAAACTTTTTGCAGAAATCGCGCAGCGTCTGGTTGATGTAACTGGTGACCGAAGATCTGGCGGCTTCCTCGCACAACGTATCAGCATTGCGATACAACGAGGAAATGCCGCCAGCATCCCTGGTACAATGCCTCAAGGGCTTTTTTTAGATTTTATACTGTAACTAGTTAAGTACTTGTAGTTATCATAATACGATTGTAAATTCAAATAAATATGAGTACCTATATTTTTTTATACTTCTGCTATTATACTTTACAAGTTTGGCATGTTTTGTGTTCGTCGTTTGTTAATTGTGTGGTACCTAGTTAACAATAACTAATAACCTACTCGTACTTTAAGACTTTAAAAACTAGTTCATTGTCAGTTAAGGTAAGATTAGATGAACATAAACAAGATTCCAAAGAGACAGTATCAGCATTGTAACATTAGTGAAGTTCAAAGTACTTAATATCGGTCCTAATGGGTGTAGTAAAGTGTAAATCTTACTGTCGTTAGAATAATTAGTTAAATAGCCATCTTTCTCAAAATAACTTAAGTTAACAGCACAATCTTGTTTGATATTAATGCACTATCGGCCAGTAACCAGTTAAGAGTGGCGTGTGGTGTCAAAACTAATTGTAACTAATGATATACCTAGTTTTTTCTTGCATACCTATGTATGCTAAGCACGCACAAGCTTGACATAACAGTAAAGACTGCCACTGACGCGCATGTGAATCTTCTGGAGGTGCAGGCGTCCATAGTCTGCGGTATCTGCTTACCATCAGGCGGGCCGTATGCTTGTTTGCCACCGTCTTTGTAATAAAAAAAATATAAATGTCAATTTTCAAACACTTTGCTAGATAAGATAAGATACACCACTGAACAAGGCCCAATTGGGATTGAGTGTCATAATTGTCATGCTAAGCAGGCGGGTTGGTGATCGCAGTATGATCCACCGCTTTTAACGGACGCTGCTGCCTGTCCTCCGGTGGTACAGTCGCCATCAGATATTTCGGAGCTGTGGAGGTGGTCATAAATATCGGAACATGCACTTACCGCCTTGACAATAGAGACGTTCGTTGTTCCGATATTTGTGACCACCTCCACAGCTCCGATATATCTGATGACGACTGTACCTGTTCGCAATTTAGATGCGACCTACAAATGATTACTTATCTGTATAGTTTAGTTTCTCCGGTGGAATATTATGTCATATATGAAGCACATAAAAAATTTCGAGAGCCAAGCCATGTTTTGATACTCCCAACCCAAATGGTTACTTTATGATTAATGTGGTTATGTATTGAAAACTTTCTTCTTCTCAGAATATTTATGTGTTTTACTAAAAAATATTAACCACTTTCTCCAGATCTTGGAGCAATGTCGTGCTCCAATGGTTGCAGCCGCCAAGGCTCAAAACTTCTCAGATGCTGCTCCACAGAGACCCTTGTCCGTCTTGACGGAAGACGAGCTGGCTATGAAGGAAACGAGTAAGTTGTTCAAGTTTTTATATTTGTGGTAGTTCACAGGTACCTTGGTGCTTGGCGCTTATGCTATTGTTAATGTCGCTTCAATACTAATGTGACACTTTGCAACGTAAGCGCCAAGCGCCATAACCATAAAGGTACCATTCCATGTGGACTACCACATTAATCTTTAGTTACATGATCACCACAGACGCCGCGCTCAGAGGCGATGCTAGATGAAGAAAGCGCTCAAACATCATTGTTAATATCACTATTTAATCATCAGAGCCCTGAGTGTAAGTTTGTAACGTAACTTTACGTCACTAACGCGTTTGCGTTTCCCATATAAATAACATTATTACTTACGCGTTCGTAAACGTTTTTTACGTCAAAAGTAACTTACACTAGAGCCTCAGAGGTTCTAGTGTAAGTTTCTTTTGACGTAAACGTCTCGAACGCGTAAGCGATAATGTTATTTATATGAGAAACACTAACGCGACGGTAGAGTAATATTGTGTACATTGTGAGTAGATCAATTTCGTCAAATTGTGATATAATCCAGATATCTCAGACAGAGAAACTACCAGAAACGATCATTAGACGTAGAAACTAACCAAATAAACAGAATTATATTTACGTAAGTGGGTAAGCCAATAGACATAAGCGATTATTTGGATGTCAACCGACTTTAGATAAAAATTAATTTTAGGAGAATAATGTTTGTGTTTGTTACTGGCTCGTTAAGGGTTTTTCCAATTATGAGTAGTAAATCCTGTATAAATTGCATATCATCTTCCGGCGACCTTAATAAGGTTTGTCTGTGGCGCTACCGCGAAACACGATATTAGTAAATTTCGGGTGTCTTTCTCTTGTACCCCAATTAAGACGTCATGAGAGTGAGAGAGACAATCGTCCGAAATTCACGACTATCGTTTTTTGCGGTAGCGCAACTGTCCATCTTGTGGATGGAAGTCCTCGTGAAGTTATACTTCCTTATATTACTCGTAAAACATCTAAATCTTATTCCTCCTGACATTAAAAAAAAACTAAATTGACTATCTAAGAACCATCGCTGACGTATCACCCATAAGCGGGAACAGTAGGTACCCTGTTAAAAAGTAGTTTTGGAGATATATTGGATTTGTTCGGAAAAACACAATCTTATTGCAACTTATAATCATATACTTTTCACACTTCGTCCATTCCATTCATACATTTTCTTATGTCGTATACGTTAGTTCTTAGTTTTTTAGATGCCTTAATACAAACCATAATATAGTTAATTAATCATATATCTGTGAAGAAGGGTACAAATGACGAACAATTTATATGAAACTTATACCGTTTGTAAATGTATAATTTTAAACTATAGGTACGTACGTACATACTAATTTAAATATATTTGAAGTACCTACTAATTTAAGTATTAATAGGAGGTATGTCTGCCACACCCAAAACTCAACAACGTATTTTAAAATAAGTATATTTAATTTACATCGCCGCGTCTTATCTTATTTGAGTATTTTATCACGTCAGATAAACCGTATTGAAAAACATAATTATACAATAACAATACACGTTAGCCTTGACAGTAGGTATGTTGCCAAGTGGCGTTATTCAAACATTAATTTCATGTTGTTGACAGCGGTTGATACCTTATTCGTCTTGTTAAAATGTATATTTCTAGAAAGGGACAAAATATATCTGAAGGTTTAATATAACGGGGTAGGTACCCAGATACTTATGTATATCTTTATGATTGACTGTAATCTATAATCAAAATCCATACTAATCTAATACTAATCTATATTATTCTATATTAATATTATAAATGCGAAAGTAACTCTGTCTGTTACCTCTTCAGTCTTCACGCTTAAACCAATCACCGCTGAACTTGGGATGAAATTTGGTATGGTGAGAGTTGGAGCTACGAAAAAGGACATAGGATAATTTTTATCCCGCAACCATACTTTAAAGACGGGCACGGCTGGCAAATGAAGTCGCGAGGAAAAGCTAGTGGGTTATAAAATAGTACCTATGCATGAGTAGGTGTAAAAATCTATTGTTTTGTTTATACTTATACGTGTTTCCAAAATTTTCTAACATATTGTCACGAATTAATTGGCTTGACAATGACAACTTGTTAATGTCTCAATTATACGGACATATGGAAGAAATTTATATTTGTTGGACAGGTTTTCCTAATTCAAGTATCAAAATCTCATGTTCTTATATAGTTATTGTACCGATACATTTTATAAATAGTTGTTAAGGGTTTTTAAAGACCAATAAATTATATTATTATTACTGTTTACAGGACATGCACAGTAATTCAAAAATACCTACCGATTTATCGTTTTAAATTGACACGTTCAGCCGAGCTCATAAATATGTGTACAATGTTACATCTTATGTCATTGCATTAACATGAAGATGTGAATACATATTTATGAACTCAACTGTATTATATGGTCTGCAAATAGATCACTTAACCTTGTACGCATCTTGTATAGACGCATCGTTAGTCGTCTCGCTTGTACAGGCCCGGTACCGCGAACATCGAAGTTCCTATATTGCGAGCATTTTTCTCCTTTACCCCAACTAAGGCGTCTTGAGAGCGACAGTGACAATCGTCCGAAATTTACGAATATCGTTTTTCGCGGTAGCGCCGCAGTCTGCGTCATATAGTTAGTTACAGTCTGTATGGCAAAATATACACACATCCTTACTGCTATCATTTCAGCCGTATGCAGTCCACTGCTGGACATGGGCCCACAAATATGACTAAGTATCATCTTGGGGGTAGTTGCCATAGTCGCCACGCTTGATCGCCAACCCGTCTGAGTTGGCGATCGCATTTACCCCAAAGCACTTTGGGGGAGGCTTACGTCCAGCAGTGGAAGTCCTTCGCCTGCTATGATGAATGATAGGTCGCCGGCTATGGACATTTAAACTTTCTAGATAAAGACCAGTTACTTTTAAAAAAATGTTAAGAAGGCCTCGGCAGAGATTATTTTAAGTAAATGTAAAAAACAGCAGTTTGTCAAATAAATATGAGCACAAATCACATATTTATCATAATTACAATCTAAGCGATCATTGTCACTTGAAAACATATTGTTGGCAATGTCTTATCGCTAAAATAATACGCATGGTAAAACACACGTCAGAAAAACACGATAGTACACGTTAAACAGCTATAGTAATATCATAATATCTCTGATAATGACCTGAAAATGAAGATACGAACTTTACTTAAATATTTTTTACTTAAATCTTTTTGAGATAAAATTGGTCTTTAGCTGAAATTTTAGTTTCATAATTGTGATCATAATTTTATCTTTGACCCGATAATTATTTAAGAAAAACTAAAACGGATTGTATCGCGTAGTACATACTGAATCTATAATTTATCCCGAAGGATCGAATCCTTTAACAACGTCGTTACCGGGCGAACACACACTGCTAAGGGTTCGCAACGTCGGGATGTAGGTAAATCATTGTATATGACGGTGACCAAACGTAATATTTAGATTTTAGGCACATTAAACTAATAGATCAGGTAAGTTAGGTTCGTTAGGTTGCTCCAGATATAGGTGCCCCGTTTGGCAGGGCTCCGTTGACTCTGGGAATGCAAAAATATTTTTAATATTTTCCATGATATAACGGATATTACGATCAGCCGCAGACATATTCGCAAAAATCCTTTTTTTTTTTGCTTTATATCGTGACGTTTATCTAATGTCAAACGTAGTTAAATTTAAGAGATCATCGATTTAAAAGTAAAACTAAAAAAAATATTGTTACAAAATGCCATCGCAATCCAACGCGGGAAGCGGGAACCCTACCTAAGGGTCCAAATAGGTTATTTGTAAGAGTTTATTTTTAAATGTAGTTTTAAGTTAGTTTTAGCAGTTTCTATGTTAGTCCTGTTACTCCTTGATACATGTTCTTATTAATAAAGATACTGAATTTCTTCGTTACAAAATGAATAAGTAAATTAAATCATCGGGCCACCAAATAAAATCAGCTCTTATATCATTAGATAACATTCCTGGTTGTAACCTTCAAAATATTGGATGGAACATTAAACAAGAACTTTTGTTTGCAGTCAGAAAGCTGGCAACTGAACAAATAGCACCTCTAGTCAAGAAAATGGAAGACGAACACAAAATCGACGATAGCGTCAGACAACTGCTCTTTGATAATGGGGTAAGTATGATGACTGACAAAATCATACAGTCTTTTTCTTGCACTAAGGCTTGTTCACGAAAAAAAGTAGCCACTGCCTTATAATTTCTTTTTTTCGTATGAAACCATCGTTATTTTTTTAAGTTATCATAAAAACCAACTCATTTTCTTTCGTTTTAGGTAATGTTGTGGATATTTTTATCAGGTGTTCTAAATCTATGGCCCATTAAAAAAAACTTTGCATTTTGGGAGAGTTTTTTCTAATTTGAACATTTGGATCATTAAGCTTGCACTATGCTCTGTACTCAAACAAATTATCAATACTAGAATGTCCCGTGAATAATTTCTCTTAGATTTTACTATCGTAAACAAGCCAGATATATTTGTAATTTGACTCAGAAAATGACGTATTTTTGTAACGTTCATTTTTGTTTTAGCACTACTTGGCGTTATTAACATTTTTAGACGGTTGAGGCTAGATTTTTTCGATTTTGACATCCTAAACGTAAAATAGACAAGCAAATTCGTAATTCTATGACTGTTTCCACTACATGGACCCACCAGTTAACGGTGGAGACTCATACAACGGTGGCTACTTTTTTTCGTGAATATGCTTTAATACTATGACACCAAAAAAAAAGGGATTAATATCTATTCGACTATAACGTTTCAAGAGGAAAATCAACCAGCCAGTGTTTATATGATTAACACGTTTGTCTGAGGTACATATCTACGTTCATAACCTTACTGCGAAATATTAAGGTTCAAATTAGATTAACAAATTGGATTATAATAGTATCGGGCGAAGGTTATATTCAACGCCTGTATAAAGCCGATGGTCTAGCTAGCCTAATATGGTCTGGTTTTTATCATTTGTAACAAAATCTCTCACGCTCCAACAAGTTTATGAGTGCGAAAGTGACGGACAACACGACAGACGATAAAGTGACAACCATGCTATCCGTTCTGGGTTCACAAAATATGAAAAGGTCATGAAAGTACATTTAATAAAGACTTCCAAGGAATTACTTTTGAACTTGATCCGTTGAACCGTTTTTTAAGTTACGTATCGAAACTACGGAACCCTAATCAGTACCCTGACCATGAGTTGTGACTTTGAGGTTTTCGATAACGAGGTATCGAGTTTACTATCTGTGCATCTCGTTCGCACTAAAATAGTACAAGCGAGATGCACAGTTAGTAAACTCGATGCTCGTTATCGAAAACGTGAATGTCAAAACTTACGGTAAGGGTACTGAGCATGGCCCGACATGATCTTCGCCATTTAATTATTAATTTTCTTACCAGCTCATGGGTATAGAAACTCCGACGGAGTACAGCGGCTCCGGCTGTGGTTTCCTCACCATGATGTTGGTCGTGGAGGAGCTGTCCAGGGTGGACCCCGCCGTCGCAGCCTACGTCGACATCCACAACACCCTGGTCAACTCGCTCTTCATGAAGCTGGGCACTGCTGAGCAGAAGCAGAAGTACCTGACCAAGTTGTGTACGGAATATGTAAGTTTCTGAAGACACTATACTAAAGTTAAACTTATTTTTCAAGTAAATTTTATCCTAAACTAACCAAATCATGGTCAACCTTTACTTCTGAGATAAGACGACATATTGAGTGAGGGTGACCAAACTAACGCGAAAAAAAAAACTACCTACTTACCAACTGGAAAATGATTATAAGTTTAGGTGATAAAATAATGAATACATACCTAATTATCACATTATCTTCACCTATGAATTATGTGTAATATCTTGCTTTCTTGTTCTACGACCCCTAAATCATACAATAGTTTATCTTATTTACTAAAAATAGAACAGGTCTATCGATTGATATTCATATACCTTTAGTGCCAACTTCGACATTTGATTTTTTAGTTAATAAGTGTAGAAAAGCGAAAGACCCATGTGTTATATAACAATTATTTGTTCCTGAGTCATGTTTGTTTTCATGTATTTAATTATTTGTATATCGATGGCTACTCATACCCACAAGCTTTCTCGGCTTACCCTGACGCCCATTCAATTGGTGTCATGCGGGATGTCATGAGGATATGATGGACATTTATACATTTTTTTTTCTCATCCAAGGCCGGCAGTTTCTGCCTGACGGAACCGACTTCTGGCTCCGACGCCTTCGCCCTCAAGACTGTAGCCAAAAAGGACGGAAACGACTACGTCATCAACGGCTCCAAGATGTGGATCTCCAACTCGGATGTGGCTGGCGTGTTCCTAGTTATGGCCAATGCTGATCCATCCAAGGTAACCTTACAACCCGTGCTTTTAAAAGCTGCGTTTTCAGCAGAGAAAACAGGTAACTTACGTTTTCTAAGTCGAATATTGCTCGACATGACTGCGTTAGTTAGCCAACGTGATTATTCTCCCCGTTACGAAGTGAAACATGTCGAGCAATATTCGACTTATAAAACGTGAGTTACCAGCTTCTATACAATTAAAATGTTTTGAATCTCACGATGGTTTTGTGTTTAAAAAGAAAAGAACTGAGATTTCACGGAGCATTCCATGGTATTGAATAACGTCTGGCACCAATGTGAATTTTCTAAGAGTTAGGAAATTTATTAATATTATTACAGATATAGTGAAAAACGAACTTTCGATTGGCAAAACTCGGATCTGTATCGAAAAACGACGCACCCGTACTCTGTGTCAAATGTCATTTTTCACTTTGACAATTGACAAGATCCATAATAATGGATATGAACGTGTCTCTCATTTAATACAATCATTGTTTAGCTCGGGTGCCATCGTTTTTTCGATTTTTTCGATTTCGATCGTGATCCGAGTTTTCCTGACGGAAAATCGTTTTGCATTACATCTGTATCTATTTTATTGACTTAACGTCTAATTTTTTATGGAATTATCTAATAGCTTTTGACGATTATTAAAGAACTATTGGGATTCTTGACCCGATATCCATTTATATTATAATGGCAATTGATTCTAATCAGTGCTAATTATTCAAAGATGGTTATGTATCTAATTTGCGTCATCAAATGCTGTAAACATGAAGATTTGTGTCATCGGTCGTTTTTTATAGTGAACCAACAATAGTGCTGAACTATGGACAAATCAAATTATTTTATTTAATATTATGATTTGAGTTTGTTTTTAAGTATTTTATATAAATTATGGCCGCCGGTTTAATTAGTCTGCGAATGCTGAATGTGCAGGTTCAAATCCTGCCTCGGCCACTTTTCTTGAGACAGCCAGTCTTTTACTAAAAATATTTCCAAAAATGTGAGCATAAGGGTAAGGGCCGATACAGGCGGTCTACTATTCACTGCAATTTGTATAGAAGTAATACAGTCGCTCTGCGGTCGGGATGCAGTCGGTGTGCAATTCCCAACAAATACAAATAGGTATACAAGTTTATGCATTCATAAGAGTATTTTGTTACATCACATGTTTTAAACAGAGGTTAATGTTAACTCGGCCAACGGGGCTGCGATAACGCGAAACGTCATAAATAAGATAAGGCGCTGTTAATAAATGTAACATGTTACATAAATGATTATTGTTTAAGTGCAATTTAAAAAGCTATTATGAGCATTGTATTGTCAATTATTCGACAGGTGGCAATAAATGAAATTAAATAGACTTGTGTTTAAACTTTCGTCAGCCATTTTAGTTTGATTGAAGCGGTGTTATACAGAAAATAGATTTAACAATTAGGTACTTAAGATCAATGTGCATGACCTGTATTGTAAGGGAAGTTCGTCATATGACACTAAATACCGATCAGATAATATAGGAAATTGGTGTAAACGGTCTTTCCTGGTAGACGGTCTTATCCACATTGACCTTACTTATAGTACGGCTCCATGTCCGAACAAAAGTCAGTTTTATGGTCCCATCCTGAAGAAAGCATGAAACTTGGCATGAATGTAGCTGTCATGTATGTGCTTGAATGCAGATATGGAAGCATGTCGAAAAATTATTTTTTTCCCCCATTCCCCCCCTTTTTATCTCCCTCATTATGGTTTTTCGAATTTTCTACAAAAACCATAAGACTGACGAGTTTACTCTTCAGAGACCAAATCATCGTCGATAAATTACCTACAAAACGATACTACATTTTATAGTGGTAAGATTAATATATTTCTGTATACAGCCACCAACGTATTATGAAATTGTAAAAACAGGCACAATTTTAATTTAATTTCTTTAATTTAATTTAATGATGAAATAACAGAATACCGGAATTGTATCACGTACAATTTGCAATGTTACCTAAGTACGGGCACTTAGAGGAGGCTTTTTTGTCGATGGACAAGCAAGAGAATAAAAACTTAAGAAAACTTATATACCTATACTAGCATTTTCCCGCGGCTTCGCTCGCGTTAAGAAGTATTTAAGTTATTTTAAAGTTATTTTTAGCACACTATATCGTTCAAAACGCAGTGTTTGTTCGGAAAATGCCGTTTTATCCATAAATGCCTACGTCATAGTAGCTTTATGCATGAAAAGTCTCAGCTCGATCGGTTTAATATTAACTAAGTTTTATACAAACTTTCATCCCCTATTTTATCCCCTTGGGGTTAGAATTGATCAAAACCCCCTCTTAACGGATGCCTAGGTTTAACATCTACCTGCATGCCAAATTTCAGCCCGATCCGTCCAGTGGTTCAGGCTGTTGGTAGATCACTATGTCAGTCAGTCAGTCACCTTTGAGTTATATATATTTAGATTTTAATTTAATTCTAAAATAAAGGCTATCTTTATCTTTAACGACCTTAATTCTTTACAGGGCTACAAAGGCATAACATGTTTCATTGTTGAGCGCGACACCCCGGGCCTGTCCGTAGCCAAGCCGGAGAACAAGCTAGGTATCCGCGCCTCGGGTACCTGCATGGTGCACTTTGATAACGTCCGCGTGCCGGAGGGAAACATCTTAGGAGAATACGGACACGGGTAAGATTACTCATTTATAGGACTACAAAGTCGTATAAGCTGCTTCATAGTTGACTATAGCCTAGCCGGAGAAACATCTTAGGAGAAAAAGGGGTACGGGTAAGACATTACTCATTTATAGGACTACAAAGTCGTATAACCTGCTTCATAGTTGACTGTAGCCTAGCCGCAGAAACATCTTAGGAGAATATGGGCACGGGTAAGATATATATATTTATTATATTTTACAAACAAGACTGACCAGTGGTTGACTTCAGTCGCACCCGATGGTTAGTGTCGACGAGGTCGAGGATGTAGCACGCTGGTAACATCTTATTCACTCTTGCCTTGAAGAGACTTGAATTATATCTTTCCGGAATTTCCTGAATAAATACAAACGAAGGAAGCGAATTCCAATCCTTAGCAGTCCGCATTAGGAAGGTAGAAACGAACCGCTTCGTACGAATGAAAAGAATACGCACAACGTAAGGATGAAAACTCTCCCCTCGCCTGGACGTCCGGTGATGAAACGGAGATGGCGGAATTATATCGTGCAATTCCTGTGCACATTCTGTAAAACACAGACAAACTAGCAACCTTGCGAGGGTGCTTATAAGGCTCTCTGTATATTACTCATTTATAGGACTTTGTATACGTCTTTGAAGTCCTATAAGGCGTATAACCTGCTTCATAGTTGACCGTAGCGAAGTCGGCCGCAGGGAAAATGTCATCGAAGACGTGATCGAAATGTAGATACTTACTTTTTGAGGAATGCTCTTCTATTGGTAATCGTCTCCATTGTCATCTATTTGTATGGTAATAAAATAAGTTGGACATCTACTCAACTTTCCAGAACTATACCTATGCCTAATAAGTTTCACTGTATCGAAAAATATTTAGTACTTACCCTCAAAGATTTACAAGAAGCTTAAGTAAATTTGATGGTTTGTCGATAATAACGTAGAGGACAGCGAAAAATTATCTGATAGTTTGTGAACTTTGACTCACAACCTCGCGACCAAACGACTTGAAAACTGTAACTGCTATATTCTGGATATAATATATAAAGCTATTTATTTAACACGAGAATATGTTAATTGATCAATATGATCACGGATAGGGAAAGTGCAGTGCAGTAATAAAAATGGCAATTAATATAATTAAAACTGTTGTGAGTCATGTTCGTCGCTCAGTGAGCGATACACCCTCAACGCGAGCGGTGTGTCCAGACTCAGCTTGAAAATGGGTACCACAGCTTACCCGAAACATGTCGCCTAGTACGATATGCACGTGCGTTTATCCGTTTGTAACTAACTAGCAAAAAGGGGCATTATCATTTTGGAAATCTATGCTTCATCTGAAACATTCCTCGTCTTCAGATACAAATACGCAGCCGGGTTCCTGAACGAGGGCCGCATCGGCATAGCGTCGCAGATGATCGGGCTGTGTCAGGGCTGCATGGACGCCACCATCCCCTACACCCTCGAGAGGAAGCAGTTCGGCAAGAACATCTACTCCTTCCAGGTAACACCTTTTTTTTACACGACGGTGGCGAACAAGCATACGGCCCGCCTTATGGTAAGCAGTAACCGAAGTTATTAACACTGATTTCGCGTGTCAGAAAGTCGCTTCGACGGCTCCATTGCTCGCTGCAAACATCAGTCCGCTCACGGCCGCCGTCCACGAAAGACGTCTGGTTTTAAAAACAAAATGACTCGTTGTTCGGTAATTAATTTTATGAATGTTTTTCAGGGTATCAGCTACCAGATCGCGCATTTGCAAACCGAGTTGGAGGCAGCCCGCCTTCTGACCTACAACGCTGCGAGGCTAAAGGAGAACAACTTGCCTTTCGTCAAGGAGGCTGCCATGGCCAAATATTTCGCTTCAGGTAACTATGTTCAAACAATGAAGTAAAATTTGTAAGATACCTCAGTACTACTACAAGGCTAAGGGCCCTCACATCTAGCGTCGCTCCCGAACGTCGACGCCTCACCAACGCCCGCGCGGCGTCAACGCCCCGCTCCCGCAGCGCCGACGCGACGCTGCGGTGTCTCTCGAACATCGATGTAGCAGTGACGTCCGCGCTGCGCCGCGCCTCCTCGACGTCAGTGGCGGCTGTCGAGCGTCGGAGCGTCTTGTCTGCGCCCGCGCAGCGTCACTGCGACGGACAGAACACGCAAACCACCGAATCTCAACAAAATCAGTTGAAAATTAGGCACCAAATAGGATACACGTACCTACTATATCTAATATTCGATTATCAAATAAAAGTCATGTATTCCGATGAAGAAACACTGCTGTTAACGTTACTGTTAAAACGCAAATTCCGTAAAAAGAAGAGAAAATATTTTCGTTTTGTGTTGACAACCGGTTTGGCCTAGTGGGTAGTGACCCTGCCTATGAAGCAGATGGGCCTGGGTTCAAATCCCAGTCAGGGCATTTATTTGTGTGATGAGTACAGATATTTGTTCCATAGTCATGAGTGTTTTCTATACATTTAAGTATTTATATTTATCTATCTATTATATATATCGTCGCCTAGTACCTACAACAAAAGCCCTACTGAACTTACCGTAGGACTAGGTCGATATGTGTAATTTTGCCCCGAATTAATTTGTGAAAACGGACTTTGTAATTAATTTGGAATTATTTTTTGGAATTAATTTGTGTAAGGAAAACGGACCTTATTGTCGATGGCACTTACGTCGAATCGCGTTGCGTTTGTATGGTATAGTCTTCAACAACGACATAAGCGCCATCGACAATAAGGTCCCTTTTCATAGATAATGTCACATTCATTGATTATGACTTTGCCATAACAGTGACTTTTTTGTTCCAGAAATCGCTCAAACCCTGACGTCGAAGTGTATAGATTTCATGGGCGGCGTGGGCTTCACCCGCGACTTCCCGCAAGAGAAGTTCTTCCGTGACGCCAAGATCGGCACCATCTACGAGGGCACCAGTAACATGCAGCTGCAGACCATTGCCAAGCTCATCGAGAAGGAGTACACGCAATAAATTTATATGAAACCTCAACTGTGCCTTTTTTTGCCTGTTTTAGTCACACTACTGTCTAACTAGGCCTTCAGGGCAGAATAAAAAAAAAATCGGCACAATCTTACACATATCGACCTAATCCTACGGTAAGCTCAGTATGGCTTGTGTTGTAGGTACTAAATAGTCGACTATATATATGTATAATAGATAGATATACATATAAATACTTGAATACATAGAAAACCCCCAAGACTCAGGAACAAATATCAGTGCTCATCACACAAATAAATATTGCTTCATAGGCACTACCCACTAGGCCAGACCGGTCGTCAATAGTTGTATACTTACGGAAGTATTATAGTTGTATACTTCTTCATTCTGTTCTGAAGGCCGAGAGAGAACTACCCATCCTTTTCTAACTATATTATTGAAAGAGGGTAGTCTATCTCGGCTCAAGATACTGTCATGCCCCACTTGTGCTACGCCTACTGGTATGCTAGGACGCCTGTAACTCCGGAGATTCACACAGCCTACCCTGAATTTATTACCTACAGAACATTTATATCAAGTTAAAATACATTCAACATCTACTAGAATCTGAGAATGTGTCCAACAATATCTTATTGGCAAAATAGGATCAGATAGGTATGTTATTAGGTTACAAATCAACCAACATCAATATGCTCATGTTTATTCAGTCACTCACGTACCATATCTCAAAAGATATAAAGTAATAAAAAATGTAATAATGACTTACAGTTTAACCTCTTCCACCCCATGCCCCAAAAGCTATCGCTTAGATGCCACATCATCGAAATGTCAAAACTTAAGTTGTACTTTGTGCATGTGCATGTAGGTCTATTTTGCTCTGTGGTCCATGATATATATATAAGTCTTGTCCCAAGACTATGGGACATCAAGGGAAAGTATTTTAACTATTGTAGATATCTTATTTATGATATATCAGAAAAATATCTTATTTATGATAAGGTAGGTCAGGCATATAAGGCCCAGCTGGTTACAAGGCCCAGAAGCCAAAAATCACATTTCCAATAGTATAATTCGTTCGACACTTCACGTACACATAGAAAAAGTCGATAAAACGAGCTGGCAGCAGCGGTTGGATTCGTACGCGCCGTCATCCTGTCAATACCTTCCAAACAGTCTTTGGGTGAGGCTGCGGCTGCGCTTGATGTAAATTTTACTAAAAGAAAATTGCGTTTTCTCGAGGTTTTTGATTATGCACTGTGTTATTTTTTTATTTGGATCTAAACAGAGGTTAACCTGGCTGTATGTAGTATGTAGAAAGGTAAGTTTTTAGTTTCTTGTCTATTTTTATGTTTAATTTGTTGTTTATAATCGTCATTATTCTAGAACCTTTACTTTAGCTAATAAGGCCCACTATTAGAGTAGGTAATAAGGCCCGGGCCTTATTAAACGTATGAGACGTAATGGTATAAATAAATAAAAACAGCACTAAATAGCTAATTTTGACAATTTAACTAAATAAATTTTAATGTATTTAGACTTTTTCTTTCCAGACAAAAATGTCGTCACCGACAGCACCTGTCAGCACCAATCTTCGTCAAAAACACAAGAACAAGATTATTAGCTTCTATATAAAGCCTTTAGTTCAAAAAGGCCCACAAAATAATGGTTGATTGATAAATTATGATTCTTTTTATTTTTGTTAAATATTAATGTTACCAGTGCTGTAACAAATGAAGGTTTAAATTTATGTTAATTCTTACTATTTTAAAGGAAAATCGTTGATTTCTTATATGTTTAGTATAATAAGGCCCAAAGGCAAATAAAAAGGCAAATTATAAATATCTTCATGTTATGAAGATACCCAATATTGTTTCATGTGTAAGTGTGACGTTAAAAGTTTAAAAACATGTTATTTACGTTAATATGATCAATTCTTTGGCGGGCTTTATTACCTACATAGTGTTTAATAAGGCCCAAAACAGTAGTTTAAAAACTTTCAGTAACCTCAAATGCACTAATATTTTCAGTGTTATTTTGATTTATGAAGAAATTTTAATAAACGTGTCGTCTATATCGAATGAGTTTTACTTCTTATCCTGATTATATCGACAGATATTTCGTTTTAAAAAATGGTGGGCCTTATATACCTAATCTACCTTATTTATTCACTCTTGCGTTGAAGAGAGACTGAATTGTATCTTTCCGGATAAACAAACGAAGGAAGCGAATTCCAATCCTTAGCAGTCCGCATTAGGAAGGTAGAAACGAACCGCTTCGTACGAATGAAAAGAATAGAATATTCACAACGTAAGGATGAAGCCGCTCCCCTCGCCTCGTCAGGTGGTGATGATGGCGGAATTAAATCGTGCAATTCCTGTGCACATTCTCCAATGTATCCTGTAAAACAGACCAACTAGCAACATTGCGACGGTGCTCAAGGCTCTGTATATTACTCATTTATAGGACTTTGTATACGTCTTTGTAGTCATATAATATGTATCCTATAAGGCGTATAACCTGCTTCGTAGCGAAGTCGGCCGCAGGGAAAATGTCATCGAAGACGTGATCGAAATGTAGATACTTACTTTTTGAGGAATGCTCTTCTATTGGTAATCGTCTCCATTGTCATCTATTTGTATGGTAATAAAATAAGTTGGACATCTACTCAACTTTCCAGAACTATAGGTACCTATGCCTAATAAGTTTCACTATATCAAAAAATATTTAGGTAGTACTTATACTTACCCTCAAAGATTTACAAGAAGCTTACGTAAATTTGATGGTTTGTCGATAATAACGTAGAGGACAGCGAAAAATTATCTATTAGTTTTTGAACTTTGACTTGCAACCTCGCGACCAAACGACTTGAAAACTGTAACTGCTATATTCTGGATATAATATATAAAGCTATTTATTTAACACGAGAATATATTAACTGATCAATATGATCACGGATAGGGAAAGTGCAGTGCAGGAATAAAAATGGCAATTAATATAATTAAAACTGTTGTGAGTCATGTTCGTCGCTCAGTGAGCGATACACCCTCAACGCGAGCGGTGTGTCCAGACTCAGCTTGAAAATGGGTACCACAGCTTACCCGAAACATGTCGCCTAGTACGATATGCACGTGCGTTTATCCGTTTGTAACTAACTAGCAAAAAGGGGCATTATCATTTTGGAAATCTATGCTTCATCTGAAACTTTCCTCGTCTTCAGATATAAATACGCAGCCGGGTTTCTGAACGAGGGCCGCATCGGCATAGCGTCGCAAATGATCGGGCTGTGTCAGGGCTGCATGGACGCCACCATCCCTTACACCCTCGAGAGGAAGCAGTTCGGCAAGAACATCTACTCCTTCCAGGTAACACCTTTTTTTTTTACACGACGGTGGCAAACTAGCATACAGCCCGCCTTATGGTAAGCAGTTAGCGTAGCCTATGGACGCCTGCAACTCCAGAGTGTGAATACATGCGCCCACGTGTTGCCTACCCTAAAAGTCGTTGGAGCTCTGGAAACTTTACTCGCCATCAGGAACATAACAGTATATATCTAAAAGGTAGCAGTGCTATTATGGCTGTGGTCTTCTGTAAGGAGGAGATACTTCCCCAGTTGGGCTTCTCCAGATTCAAGCGTGATAGTACTTCGCTGTGCCCTACCTACCTCTCCTTGTTGGACGTAGTTTAAGGGCATACCTGGGTCCAGACCTTGTAACCACTTACCGAGTCTAAGTTAATAAATAGAAAAAAAACACTTATTTCGGGTGTCAAAAAGTCGCCTCGATGGCTCCATTGCTCGTCGCAAACATCAGTCCGCTCGCGGCTGCCGTCCGCGAAGGACGCTTGGTTTTAAAAACAAAATGACTCGTTCGATAATTAATTGATTGAATAATGTTTTTTCAGGGTATCAGCTACCAGATCGCGCATTTGCAAACCGAGTTGGAGGCAGCCCGCCTTCTGACCTACAACGCTGCGAGGCTAAAGGAGAACAACTTGCCTTTCGTCAAGGAGGCTGCCATGGCCAAATATTTCGCTTCAGGTAACTGTGCAAACAATTAAATAAAATTTGTAAGACACCTCGGTATTACTACAATTAATTATCAGGTTTTGGTCTTTTGGTATCATAATGGGGAAATTATTTTAGCATAAATACTAGCGTAATTAATAGCGTATGAAAGAACGCACCAAAAGTATCTGACCTTACGTGTTTCATATAAATGATATAATATTTTCGTTAAATCCCCAACAAAACATTATTCTGGCTCAAAACTTTTGGTCGAGTTTAAATTGTTAAACACGCGAGGTACTTTGGGTGCCCTGTTTCATACGCTATAAGTGAAAAACTTAACTGAAGAACCATGTCTATGTAGTTGTGCAGCGAATTAATATCGCTGCGAGTCAAATTTTTCTATTTTTCTTTCGATTTAAATATCGATCAAAAATATAGCAAAATGTATAATCAATAACTAATATTCATGCAAAATAACAGAGTCGAAATGTAAATCTCTACTAAATATGTTTTCTTCATCTTCCCTGTAATAAAATATATCGAGATGCAAATTGCTTAACAAAGAGGTCAAATGTTACAGAATAATCTTTTAAGTTGATTATGGATACCTAGTGCGATATTATTCCGTAACATCGATAAGTCGATAAAACAGTTAGGTCAATCCCTCTGACAGTTTGATTTTTGCTATGAAGAATTCCGCTCATTGATTATGACTTTGCCATAACAGTGACTTTTTTGTTCCAGAAATCGCTCAAACCCTGACGTCGAAGTGTATAGATTTCATGGGCGGCGTGGGCTTCACCCGCGACTTCCCGCAAGAGAAGTTCTTCCGTGACGCCAAGATCGGCACCATCTACGAGGGCACCAGTAACATGCAGCTGCAGACCATTGCCAAGCTCATCGAGAAGGAGTACACGCAATAAATTTATATGAAACCTCAACTGTGCCTTTTTTTGCCTGTTTTAGTCCCACTGTCTCTAGGCCTTCAGGACAATAAAAAATCGGCACAATCTTACACATATCGACCTAATCCTACGGTAAGCTCAGTATGGCTTGTGTTGTAGGTACTAGACGACGATATATATATAATAGATAGAAACATATAAATACTTGAATACATAGAAAACACCCATGACTCGGGAACAAATATCTGTGCTCATCACACAAATAAATGCCCTGGCTGGGATTTGAACCCAAGACCATGGGCTTCATAGGCAGGGTACTACCCACTAGGCCAGACTGGTCGTCAAATGTTGTATACTTCTTCATTCTGTCCTGAAGTACCCATCCTTTTCTAACTATATTATTGAAAGAGGGTAGTCTATCTCGGCTCAAGATACTGTCATGCCCCACTTGTGCTAGGCCTACTGGTGTGCTAGGACGCCTGTAACTCCTGTTCAATTCATACAACCTACCCTGAATTTATTACCTATAGAACATTTATATAAAGTTAAAATAGATGCAATCTATTAGAATGTGAGAATGTGTTTACAACAATATCTTATTGGCCAAATTGCTGTAAGAATTATTAGTTGACAGAAAATCAACCAACATCAATTGCTATTTTATGAAAAATGAGGGCTTCACTCATTTAGTTACCTATGCGCCATGTTTCGAAAAAATATTATAATGACTCACAAGTTTCAAATAAGAACATAAATTGCCAAGACTATGGGATATCAAGGGAAACTGTCCCTTCGCCTCGCCGGCCCGTCACACACTACGGCGCGTGGCGCTGCCCACGCCAATCTTGATGTCAATACTAGTGTCTCTCAGCACTCTTAGTGTTTTAAAATGAAGGCCTACATTCTCCGAAACAACTGAATAAACTAATTAACCGCTTCAGTGCGTATGGCGCGACAGGCGAGTCTCGTGTGGCGAATGACACGAGAGGTGTGTCATCACATTCTGTGGCGTAAGGCACGCCTGCCGCGTCATGGAATAATTGTTCGGCGCCACAGACAAAAGTTTTTGAAAATGGAAGACGCAACAAATCAGTTAAATTTATAAAATATTACAATGACTCACGCAAGCAAAATATGCTATCAATGATATTTAATTCAACTGATTTCCCTTGATGTCCCATAGTCTTGGGACACTGTCTATGACCATTATATACTGCAAGTCCCAAACATAGTTATTTTTGATGAAATAAATAAAACATCTGTTGTTAACTATAATTTATTTACATATTTCATTATTGATTGCACAATGAATCAAACAATCGGTTTAAATACTACAGAAGCCTAGACACTTAAAACAGCATTGGTTTCTTTGTTTTGTTCTAGTAATTGAGTCATACAGATTGACTAAAACGTAAAACGTCTTTATTATGGTCAGTTAACGGCTTGTATTTACAAGTCATGTCTTTATAGTGTTACAAAAGAGGGGGGAACAGTTTATGTTGATGATTCATAGATTCAAATGTTTGGCTTTAAAATCCTTAATTTTCACAATGTATACAGGAAAGATGTGAACCTACTTGGTCTGTATGACCCAATTAATTCTTTTTGCTATCAACATATAGGAATTATGGTTTTGGGTCATGTGGCATCTTAAATCCAACCATTCTAGCGGTCTCCTCCACACTTCTTTCACCCTTTCCCTTAAACTCCGCATTGATCTCCTTATACATTCTTGAGTGGTGTAAGTAGTCGTAATAACTTCTTGCCTTAAAATGCATCTCGTCAATGGCTTTGCAAAGCTGCTGATCCGTTACTTGGTATCTACGGTACTGGCTCAAAATGTAACGGGCCATCTGATTGTCTGCCAACTTTTTAGTTGAGCTTTGTTTACGGATCTCAGATAGTAATTGCCGTAGTGTTACAAGAACGGGCTTTGATGTGATAGCTGCCATGGCCACACCTTCAAACAAATCAAATGTTTAACTTTTCCACCATAAGAGAGGTTATGAATTCTTCAGTATTTTCGTAGTCTGGTTTATCGCCTTTGATCCAAAAATCTTTGTCTAAATTTTCCAAATTAGCTTTTGGAAAATGATGTATTGATGTGTCATTAAAAATATCAGCATAAACAAAACTGTTTTCTAAGACAATTTCTGATACAAATTGACTAATTTTCGCAATAAAAGGGACAGTCTCCTTTAAAATTCTGCTTGGGTTATTTTCTACTAACGAAGCAAAACTATTGCAAATCAGAATGCAGTTTTCTAATTCAGGACCCCAATTACTCCAAAGAAAGTTGTTTGTTAACTGTTTTGGACAATGAGGTAGGAATACAAGTGTTGTATCTTGTTTTGATATTACATAACCTCCCTCGGTATTCTCTGCTATGACTTGGAGGCCTAGCTTGTCAAGTATACCACATTCACTCTTAAAGAACACAGGGTCATGTACCAGTACGTCAGAACAATTAAAGTGGTCTTTTAGACATAATAACAAAGCGAGTTGATATCTTGAAATGTTACACTCTCCAATGTGTCCTAGCCCAAAACAAATTATAGTTTTTAACTTTCTGCTACTCAATACTGTACTTACAGATTCTCTCACGTTTTTCCAATAATTAGAAATCCTTAAATCATCCACTGCTGATTGTATTCGCCTGAAAATTAACAAAATACGCAAGTAAATAACATTGAGACCTAACCTCAAAGACATGACTTTTCCCAATTTTATTACTTACTTGATAACCTTAGCAGCGTCGATGATAATTTCTTGTTCCTGAAATGTTGAGTCTTTGGAAGGTATTCTTGTTTGTTTCTTTTTGGAGAAACGTTTAGAAGGAACTATTTTAAAGCCATCGCTGTCAACTTGCTCGTTTGACATTTTAAGCTACGAGGATTTTTTTTATTAATCGGGAACTGGATTCTGGTATTTCTGGTCAAATAGGCCAATTTTTTATTGTGGTAAATATAGTTTGGACAGTGAATTACTCAGTTAGAGCGTAGGTGGTTACTGTCGATTTTGGCTTGCACGACAAGGACTTTATTTACCATAGTTATATCTTGTTGAAATTCACTTCAATCTTGAGCACTACACTGTTTATATACTTAAGTATACGGAACGTAACTGAAAACTTTTTAAGAATGTCAGTTTGGCGGCTAATAAGTTATTGTACCTATTTCGCCGTAGCATCGAAACATACTAAACCGATTATTCTTAATACAATAATGTGTGAATCTCTTCTAAAAAATATTCTTGAACAAACTTAATATCCCTCTGCTAACCTGTTTCTCTCCGTTCCACCGATGAACAGCGGCGCTACCGCGAACAACGATATTCGTGAATTTCGGACGATTGTCTCTGTCGCTCTAATGACACCCTTAATTGGAGTAAAGAGACAGATGCCCGCAATATACGAACTTCGATGTTCGCGGTACCGGGCCAGATGCCAGTAGACCTACCGCGAACATCGAAATTAGAAAACTTCGAGCATCTTTCTCTTTTACTCCAATTAAGGCGTCATTAATAGGCGCGGTAGTATGGTTGCCATTTTATTGTCTATCACGCTATCCGTCACTTTCGCACTCAAATACTTGTTGGAGCGTGAAAAATTTTGAGACAATTTACGAAATTATGAAAGCGCGACCATATTAGGCTAGACCATATTAAATAGTAAAAAGTTTTCGTTATACTCATTATATACGTTAGTATCTCTTATTATTCTGTCTGCTCAATATTGTAATATAATGAATGTAGCTGTCAAGTCAATGCCAATTTTAAGTGCCATAAAATATAATTTTTCCGTTCAGTCGAATTGCATTTATGTACTCATGAAATTACATCGAATACATATCAAATACTTTCGTAAAGTAAGTAAAATGCTTGTAAAATCCGATATTGTCCAATAGATTGCGCAAGTAGGTTAAAAGGTGATCGGTCGATCGTGAGAGCAATGCGAAGTTCGGCCCGGTTGGCATTTATTTGTGCCATACATGGCTTGTCCCTTTCCGCATAATAACGTCAACTCTCCTTGTTAGTAAAAAAATAAATAATTTAACGTTATTGTAAATATTTATCATTCAAAAAGGAACGTAGGTATTCCATCACTTAACAAAAAAAAAAAAACATTTTACCTAGAATGCTAGAACAGAGAGAACATGCCTTTTACTGGGTGAATAGAGTTAGTAAAATCAAATTTTTAATTAAACGGAGTAAACTGACAGCAGTGTTCATACTAAAGTTGTCAAACGACCTGTCAAATGTAATGTTTTTGGACCCGGGTATGTCCTTAAACTATGTCCAACAATGAGAGGTAGGGCACAGCGATGACCATCACGCTTAAACCTGGCGCAGCCCAACTGGAGAAGCCTCCTCCTTACAGAAGACCACAGCCATAATAGCACTGCTACCTTTCAGGTATGTAGTGTTGTGTTCCTGATGGTGAGTAAGGTTCCCAGAGCTCCAACCCCCCCTTAAACGCCGGCAACGCGCTTGTGACTCCCCTCGTGTTGCGGGTGCCCATGGGCGTCGGTAATTGCTTACCACCAGGCAATCCGTCTGCTCGTTTGCCGCTTATGTCATAAAAAAATGACAACTACTGTCAGTTTACTCCATTTAATTAAAAATTTGATTATAGTTGGTTGCGTCAGTCTAAATAGTTAGTTACTATTTATTACATATACCTACAATACAATTAAAATCAGTTAAGACTTCGGTTTTTCTCGGGTGTCATCGCTTAATTTCCGAGTCGGAAATGACACGATATACATTGCCCCGATTACTTTTAGGTAGCATTTAATTTGAAGTATCATAAACGCAATGTTAAGCACCTGCCAAAATGACATTATTAACCGGTAGACCTAGGAAATTTGTTATCCAGAAGCGACATGAATTTAAACATGCATTATTTAATGAAGCTATACTTGTATACAGTATATATATATATATATATATATATACACATACATGAGTCAATATTTTACTGTTTGGTGTAAGTAGGTACGATATTATGTCGCATTAATCATTGATAATAAAATAAACATGAAATTAAAACTTAAAAAAACCGGCTTTAACCGTTTTTTATTCATATTTCGTAAACGGCTTGGCCAATTTTGGTAATATTTCATTTTCTTATAGTAAAACAACAAAGCTAAGCTCAAAATTAAAAAAATGAATTTTGTTTGATCTTGTTAGAAATGTCTACTTTTCGTAATTTTTCCCTTGATCTGTGCTATATGAGAGTGCTTCGTGCCAAATTTCAAGTTTCTAAATTCACGGGAAGTATAGATTTTGCGAGTGTTGAAAAGTCTAAAATTTGCACCATTAACGACTGACTGTATCTTTTATTTGACACTAAGAAGGCAGACTGTCAAACTAGTCTAGTACTTGCTAGCATCTTTCTTATTTCAATATAAAGGTTGTGGTAGTTTTGAGCTACAAAGGAGGTTTCGTTACTCATATCGTTCTTGTACCTACTGTATTCAATAAGACAACGAGTAATATATATATTTAAAGGTCAAATCTGTAAATTGATAACTCTATGTGATAGACGAGGGATTCACGACAATTACCGAGGTAGGCCGAAGTCTTAACTGATTTTAATTGTATTGTACCATGTACTGTAAAATGGGGTGAGAAGGGTTTGTGAGGGCAGTTTGATTATGAATGGGGACAGTAGACCCGCTAACCACTTCTACGTATGTACTCGCCCCTCTATTTATCTACGCAAGAGTGATAGAGACTCTGATAATCAATCTTCAAAATTCGAATTTGGCTCTCTTTTTAAATATTCATAACAAGTAGGTTATGCACGTAACATGTCTTCGTAACATGAACTAAATTCATAACCGAAACTTTAAATGTTTCTATCAATTAAAATTTAAGTAAATCTATAGATCACACGTTTATAGCCATAGATAATGAATATTTAAAACTAACTGTGTTATTTCCTCTTTATTGAACGAATGAGTTCATTTCGTCATTTCGGATGCACGCCATGTTTGATGTATGCGCGGACGCAGATGAGTCGAGTTTATCAGCTGACCTGTGTAATGTGTGTCCTAAAAAAATAACAATGAATAATACTTAAATTAAAAATATCATGGATTTAAAAACGAAAAGGGGTAATCACTACTCACTGCGCACTTAAGGTGTGAAAAAAAATAATAAAAAAAAACCGAATGAAGTGTCCAATGTTGGATTCGCAGTTTTAATAAAAAAACTTGTAAGATCAACTTGCTGTCATGGAACAGCACGCAAAAGTTTATTGTAAATGTCGCATAGTACTAATGTGAGTATTGTGAGTAAATAATATGAAAACTACACGCAAGCTATAATAAACTCTATGATTATAGAGATAAGTTCTAGTTTATAATAAATACGATAAAGTGGTACGACAAAGCTGAAGTTTCTTAATATAATAGGTATAAGTGTAAATTCCTGATTGGATCCGGTCATTATATACTGTTTAAATATGTATTTATCATATAGCTGTTCAAATCCGCCGTGTAATGCCCGTTGACTGGAATAGCATCACACTATCTCCTCCCCCAGGGTATCGTAATAGGCGACAAAGGAACAAAAATCAGCAGCAAAATTTGTCGCAACCCAATCTACAGCTACTACGATCGCTAACCCGCCTGCCAAGCAAATATGGCAAATAACTACATGATACAACGGGCGACAGCAGCAGAGGACGATTTACGGTTTAAATTATGATTATTCAAATATAATTAAGTAAGATTATACATTGTACCCGACAGTTTTTTTTTTTTTTTTATAAATATTATGGGCCAATCTTACTCTAAGCGACCTAATCCTACAGCTCAGTAAGGGATGTGTGGTGGCGACTTATCTACCAGCTCTTCGGTCTCCTGTGGCAACTCTGAGTCTTTATTGTTGTAGTATATTGCTAAGTTGCTAACACCTCTCTACATATAATTATTAAAAAAAGACTGTACCTATTGTTGTTATGAAAAGTAATTTTCTGTTGTTCCAACGCTAAATAAACATCGTACGTCCTTGTATGAAGTATTTAGGTTAGTAAAATTACCTACTAACACACAGTTACATTTAGGCCGCGCCCGCTCCGCATATCGAGTACTTAGTATGTAGGGACCTATTGTCCGAGTAGTATGCTTCTGACAATCAAAAAATGTGTGTACGGCATACAAATCGCACATGTATTCGTTCCATCGTAGGTACCGTACGAATAAGGCAACAATAATATACTTACTGAACATTACTAACAGGCCCAGTTGAGTCCTGACTGCGATTCGGACCACAGTAAACGCGGGAAAACAGATTTTGACATTTACTTCAAACTCGCGCGAAAAATAAATTATTTATGATCTGAAAAAAAAAAAATATTGAGGCGTTTTTTTGGCGCAACCAAATAAACACACTTTCTAAAGTTGCTAACACTAAAACTAGATACGTAATGACTTAGTAGGTAATATATTCAGAGAGCAGCAATTAATTCGGTTCGCATCTTTAGTTTTTATATAACAAACTTTATCTTTTGCGGTAGTAGATTCTATATGCATTTAGTTTGAGCACGTCCGTGGAGTGCAGATATCGTGTCGTATGTGTGGATTGATAGACTCAGTGCATTGAAGGTTTAGTGAGAGTGAAACATGGATCGATATACAGTGAACCGGCGATCTAAACGGAAGAATGAGGGATTCCTCACTAAATGGAAGGCTAAATATGTTGGAAGTATTTTGCACAAGCGCTCCTGGGTTAGCACTGGATTTGATTTAAACGTAAGTAAATAAATCGTATGTTAAATTAATTATGGTTAAGACAACCTAGCAATTATTGGTCTCAAATTAATAATACATGAATACATATATGTATGAATATTATATTACATGCATCTAATGTTACTACCTTACTAACTATATTATGTTATACATCTAATTATTCAAATGTACCTTACAAAATAGCCATAAACATGTCACAATAACGTGAACTTTGAGTTTTATTCATGTAAACCTATAACAATCTTAACACGATAATTGCCATTTGTGAATTGATAATCTAATCGCCAAACCCCATATGACTCACTACAAAAAATCAATATTACTATGCGGAAAACGTAGTCACTTTCCACTAGACATTATATAAAATATACCTTCCCATTAATCTACTGACAATACGTGTCGCCTTCCTTATTTGTCGCGCAAGTAATGCTATTGTGTACATTACTCGCAGTGTATTCAATAAGTGAGTAAATGACCGTTTTGCGTCCCGCTTTACGGTCGTATTTTAGAAAAAGATGGTTGTCTTGGTGTCTGTTGAGTTGCGTAAGATTTTCTTGTGTATAGAAAATTAGGCACGTAATTCTTGGTTGAATAATGACTTAATACACGCATAAAATACAAGAGCCTGGGCAGAGAGTACCAATTTGTACCTTTTGGCGTAGAAAAACATGTATCAGAATTGCGATACAATGAGAAAATTCCGGCAGTGTCCTTGGTAACTCAAGACCCTTTTTTTAGATTTAATGTATGTATATATTAGTTAAGCAGTTATTGTAATGCCTAGCTTACAAATAAACTAAAAATACAATTAAACCAGAGCAGAGCTTCCCAAACTTTTTTTTGATGTGACGCCCTTGGGCGTTCTCCATTTTTTTACGACGCCCCACTAGCCCTCGACGCACAGTTTGGGAAGCCCTAGCATGTAAAGTAGATATATCTGGATATCTAACGACAAGCTAGTATAGTTAATATAATGTTTTATAGTAGGTATATTTCTTTTACTAAAAAGGAGATAATGCCAAAATGATTGTGTAAAGGTTTTTACTTAAATTAATAGTGGTCATGATATTAAATGAGGTATACAGAGAGCTGTGCCTGTGCAGGTAGGTAGGCGTAACACATGTATACCTATAGTTATCCAGTTATTTACAACGATGAGCAATATTTGCATTCATATTTAGACGCTAGTCACGTATTTGTATAGGTGCACATCACATTTCACTCCCCAAACTCTTCAGTAAAGGTTCGAGAACTATTTCGAGTGCACGTACGTAGAAACGTTTTGTGTACTAATGCAAGAGATTAGAGGATGGATCATTATCATATTTAATATCAGCCAGATCACGTCCAGCATATCAACATAAGTACTAAACTTTACCAAGTCTTTGACGTCTTATTCTTTCAAAATCCCGATTAGGATTTCGCATCTAAAAGCAAGGCTACTAATTAGATATACGACGGATATTCGGCCACTGTTCGATATCTTTATCTTGACACATTTTTATTATTCGGCCGGATAGTGGTGTTGTGTCTGGATAACAGATAGTACGGTAAAACATAAATAACGGTAAAAAGAGGGTTAACAATCATCACTAAAGATAGTGTCAATAGTCAAAATGATTAAGCTCGCTACAAAAATATTTTTCACGGAAATACGCAGTGAAAACTAACACATTGCAATATTTTTTGCCTTAAAATTTTGTTATCTTTAATTTATTTAGAAACAAACAGTCTCACACTAGAAAAAAAAACCTTAAACATAAATTATGTTACATAATACAAATAAGACCTATAGTTTCCTTATTCACTTATTTTAGGTAAAACTTCTGGCCGAATATTTGGCAGCGGAAAATTAAACGAAATTTTTATTACCTAACAGCGACGGTATTCTTTTTTAGTTCTTAGATATTTATTATATACTTAATTATTATTCTGCTTTTCTAAGAGGAATATGCAACAAAACAGAAAGCTACAACTGACTGACTGCTGAATTTGTAATCTATGAATGTAATATATTGCAATACTTATCTATTAATGTAACATGCTCATATTGCCCACTCTTGGGATCCTATTGCCAAGCAAACCCAACGCTCGCTTGAGCCATAGCTAATTGCCAAAACAACGCTAGAGATTTCATAATCGTTCCATAACCACAAGCCATAAAATTACTTAAAATATAAAATTAAAATATTAAAAAAAGATCGAGATCATCTTCAGAGTTCGCTTAAGCGTTTCGTAATTACAAATTCCGGTGTAATTCGATCAGTAAAACCAATAATAGCCGTGTAATTGGACCCGAGCGTTCTCACGAATGCAACTTCTGCGGCTAGAGCTGCCCGTTTTGGTTTAGTTTATTGTGTCAGCTACTTTAGCCTCTTGGGAATAATGGAAGTTTATAAATATTGGCATTGCATAATATGTATTTGGTCATCTTTGTCTATGTCGCATAACGTCATTCATGAGGTTTCTTATTGTATTAGCTGCCTAATTTTGTTGTTATGGTAAACAATTTAAGGTTGTTATTTGTCAGAAAAACGCCTCTAAATCTGCCAATCACCATCCAGTAGATAAATATCCTACCTTCTATCAATTCTTGCCTGTGCAGCTTGAACTAAATCGTGACTTCTTGTGTTTACGTCTGTTCGTTTTAATAATAAAAATAATGTGTAATTAAAGGGCTACAATGAATTATTCGATGTATATATTACATAACTTCTACTAAATTGTTAAAGATATGTTTATATATACACATATGTACGAATACATGCTCAATTAAATATGTATAGTTAAGTGTGATTAAATAGTTAACTGCGCATGTCTCGCGTTCTCGGAACTATAGGCAGTTAAAATTAAGGTTTTCTTTTATATAATTACGGTTTATATATATTATATTTACCTATAGTTTTAAGTAGAGTAAAAACATAATGTTTATTCACATGCCATCATCGCCAAGCGTGACGCGTAAACGATACGCTTGTTAAAATACACTTTTATTCATTCACTTTCATTTGCATAAACTTACTTATTATCTAGGCCAAGCCAGTGTTTCATAGGTGAGGTATGGCAGACTTGTTATTTTACATCGCACATGCTTACTCATTTCGTCTAGTATATAAAATAGATGAGAAACATTTAATGAATACGAAAAGCAATCGAGCAGACGGATTGCCTGATGGTAAGCAATTTTATTATCGTCGCCTTTGAGCACCCGGAGTCACAAACGCGTTGCCGGTCTTTAAGATAGAAGTAAGGCTCTTTTCTTGAAGGTATGAGGGTCGTATCGGTCCGTTAGCAACGTTGAAAAAACATCATCAGCATTCTGCAGCCAGCGACAAGTATAAGATCATCAGTCCATCTAGTTTTAGCATCTAGGTACCATTAAGACTTTTCTGTCCCAACGGCCATCGACTCTCCGATGTGGCCTGCTCCTTGTAACTTCAACAGTGTAATTCTGCGAGCTAGGTTTCTTTGGTTCTTCTACGGATACTCATTTCTGATTCTATCACATAAACCTATAGTCCTCAGTACCTACCTGAAGACCAAAATCTTCGAGTAGTGCGTATTGTCAGAACCAACTTAGTCGATCGCAATGGGACTCATCAGGCTTTTTAAGCCAGCGTGGAATGGAAAGAGTTATGCTCGGAGTATCTCTACTTTAAGTTTAGAACATATAATTTTCTAATGTTGCAATGGCGCACTAAGAAAGACTTTCCTATTTAAGCCAATTAATGAAACTTTAATGGCACCTATGAGTGCGAAGTAAAATGCTTAATTATGTTTTGAAGTGCTATAATGAAAATAAACTGACAACAATGCTTTTTCGCGCGAATTATTTCTACTTATATTATTAATTGGTCTCTCACGGGCAATCATGAATAAAGGTGCCAACATTTAGTTGTTTTTGACAGTAGTGTGCCAACACATAGGTAGTCACTTTAAACGGAACGTTAATTATGTAGCTAACATACTAATTATATCAGCCTATTTCCTAATGTAGTTATACGTCAAGCGTACACCAGAAAAAACAGCAAGATATCCATATCAAAGATCTCAACCTAGGTGTATTGCACTGAAGATTAAGCAAAATTACTATTTGCTGTTTAATTATAACCTTACTTATTTAACTATGTGCCTTATCGCCCACGTAATAGAAGTGTTGCTTTCGCGAATTCATTGAATTCGACAGCACGCTGGTGTTATTGCGACAGACAAGTCCTACAGCCAAGTCAACGTTTCATACTTATAAACATTATGGTTTGTATGTTGCTTAGTTGCTACAGA
The DNA here is from genome assembly GCA_022674325.2 of Grapholita molesta. Taxonomy (NCBI): domain Eukaryota; kingdom Metazoa; phylum Arthropoda; class Insecta; order Lepidoptera; family Tortricidae; genus Grapholita; species Grapholita molesta. The sequence continues at coordinate 15,926,228 of CP053129.2, forward strand.
GTGTTAGAAGGGAAAGGTCCGTGTTTAAAAAAAAGCTTACAAGAGCTTACTACATTTCTTTCAGTGCATTTGTTTACAAACAAAGGTTAAAACAAAACTAAAAACGCGCCAATTTTAAAAAGTTAGTGACATACCATAAACAAAATGATACAAGTTTAAATTCGGAACTGTTTAAATTTGACGTTTGTGTTTTTTTAATTGTAATAAAGGTCGAAGGTGAAGTGTCATTATGCCCCAGATTTTCTTTAAAAAAGTGATGGTGGTTCGGGAACGGGCTGATCTCGAGGTAAGTTACTTTCACTTTTCGCGCTGCGTCGCCTTGTCCCTACCTGCGGATAAACCTGCTGATATTATGATAAATTACGGTTTATCAATAAGTAATAAATTTATATTACCTGCGCTTTACAGTAGTACTGAGATAACTGGATAGCATCGTAAGTTACATGTGGAACTGGACTAGGCGGTTCTGATGCTTTCACTGAAATGATAATAAAATGACCATTAGTTGAATAAGAGAATTGCAGGAAGTAGACATTATTTTATGTTTGGGTGTTGACTTCAGTACTTTAGAAATTAGTAGCTAGGGGTTTGTTAATAAAGTAAATGCAGATAGTTCACAATATACAAAAAAAAATGGTATTTTTTAAAATTAGTTTTAAATAAATTGATACATATAGTTTGGCCAGGTTGTTACTCACTTAGAGCATAGACAAAGAAAAGCATAATATTGTCTTTACGAGAACATTTAAAGTAAAAAAAAAGATTTGTATCTATTCCATACAAAACTTACCTAAAATCCTTTTATGGATATATATGGGGCATACTATTTGATGTTTTCTTTTGGGACTACGCATAATTATGTACTTTAAGATTTGATGTATCACTGTTTTGAAAAGATAAGTCCCGTCGTAGTTTCTTGCCGGTATCTTGGGTCAGAGGTGTAGGGTTGGAAGATTTTTCTTTAACGTTCATAAGTGAATGAATTGAAAAATAAAAAAAAATAGTTTACTTATACATATTGATTAAAACAAAATTCGTCTTATCTGTGGTCAATAGTTAACGGTTTATGTGATTGCAAGTTATGTATTTGTGGTACACCTAGTGTTACGTAAGGTTATATCCGAGAGGTTTATTATGTTGATATTTCATAGAATCAAAGATTTGGCTTTAAAACCCTTATTTTTCACAATGTCTATAGAAAAGTTGCGAACCTAATTGATCTGTATGAACCATATATATCCATACAACTTCGGAACCCGTCATTCCGAGTAGTCCGACAAGTACTTTTTATCAAAATATAAGCTCAATTTTGAACAACTTCAAAATTAAAACAAAAGTCTAATCGGTTTTGAATTTACAACTTAATTCCCTAATCACTTCTCATATATCCATTACTGCAGTTCAATAACCCTTAGATCATTAAAGCAGTTCCATTTATATTGAGACTAGTTCATTTTTAACCTCTAACAAGATTGCAAATAGATTATGCATGCTGCATTACCGTCGGATATCTAATGGGATCAATTTAAAACTAGTATTATTAATAGTTTTAGATAAATGTTAGATTTGATTGCGAGTGGTCGACCTTGTCATAAAACCATAGCTACAGCTATGTAACTTGGTTACTTATAATGAAACCATTCACTATTTGAACAAATGAGTTAAGACTATATACTCGTAATTATTTACAATCGGTTTTGGTTCGATAAGAAAAGTGATTGTGTGAACCTTTTGTTGAAGTTGCGTTATTTATGTTGTACAGGGTCCTACTAAAAGGGCGCTACTAAAAACGATATTCGTAAATTGTCGAACGATTGTCTCTGCCACTCTCATATTAATTGTAAAGAAAAAGATGCTTGAAATATACGAACTTCGATGTTCGCGGTACCGGGCCAGATAAGGACGAACGGTAACAGCGCCTTCTCTTTCATACCTGAAAGTTTAGTAATACCATAACGGTCGATCTTGGTTTAATTATTAGTATTACCATGGTACGGTAAGGGACTTTAATTGTTGAGCCATTTCGGGTCCACTATATACGTCTACGGGCGTATCATATATTAAGTATTAAACAAAAGAAAACAAGTTGGATCGTATATGGCTCACCAAATAAAGTCCGTGACTGTCTATACGTAGCTACTACATATGTACTATGTCTATGGGCCAATCGAATTACAAAATTAAAAAAAAAACTTTTTTTTTATTGAGATTGCAGCTGTTGTCACTTGAGCCTTTTTCAATAGCAAGATAAGCGAACAGGTAAGCGGTAGTACAGTCACCAGCAGAAGTAGCTAAGCATTTGATGTGTTCAAAATGAGGTTAACACGTCTCTATTGTCAAGAGAATAAGAGCGCGTGTAGGTCATTTAGAACACTTAAAACGCTTAGCAACTTTTGCTGCTGACTGTACTATAAATGATTCTGCTGTACTATGAAAGTAACAGGTTTTTAAAGATTCGTAACAACAAGTAGGTGCGCAATTAAACCAAGATGACAGGTTCGTGTCAATGTCAACACACGATCGATAAATTAAGATGACAATTGACATGTTAACTAACTGCAGTTTTGAAATAGTTATTCCCTTGTCGAGATTCTGCTCGTTGCTGCGTTGGTAAACACACGTGTTCGGGCGGAAATATTGTGAAACATAGTGCTATCGTTGGAATATTCCAAATTGTGTTGTATTAAATAAAATAGTATTAGTAGTTAGTGTAATTTATGTAATTGGTAAGTAGATTAGTTAATAAAATGGGTGACGCCGATCCCCCTGATGAAGGGGGAACGGCTTTGGTTAGTGTTAGTAAATATAACAAAATGGAGGAACATTCGAAACAAATGACTGACGAAAATCAAACTAATGATATGATTGTGGATACTAATAATGTACTTAAGCGCGGGCGTCAGGTTGAAACTGAACATAAACCTAAAAAATCTTATTCCCCGGGAGATTCTTCTCAAACGTTCTATGTCGCGCCAGGATTTAGTGAATCCGATCCTCCACTTAGATACACAAGTTCGGATAATGGACCATTTGTAGTCCACATTAGTAAAACAGAACAAGATCCATCTGCAGGTTTAACATTACAGGGATTGAGAGTGGGTCAGTTATTATACAATAATAAGGTTCCTGGTATTGTTGAAGGATCAATAAAATCAATAGGCCGAAACAAAGTCTCTGTCAGCCTGAAATCAGCCCAAATAGCTAATGACTTCCTTGGTTTAGACTTGCTGCTTAAAAATAAACTGACACCATCCATACCTAGATATCTTGTTTCACGTATGGGGTGGTAAAAGACATCCCAACTGAATGGACCCTCGAAGAAATTATAGATGGAATTGAGTTTCCTGTAGGATTCCCTCATACATCAATCATTAAAGCACGTAGATTGTCCCGCAAAATATTTAGAGAGGGGCAAGCCCCAATATGGGCTCCTTCTAAGACAGTGGTATTGACGTTTCACTCACAAAAATTACCTGAAAAAATATATCTCTTTAATATGGCATTGCCAGTGAAGATCTATGACTTGCCTACCATCCAATGCAGAGCCTGCTGTAAGTTTGGTCACATCGCAGCTAAATGTAGATCCAAACCTTGCTGTTATTCATGTGCTCAACCTCATACCGGAGACACCTGCAAGGTCCCTGAGGATAGTATTAGTTGTGTCTATTGTTCAGGTCGACATAGAGCAACTGATCCTATTTGCAAGGAACATAACCGGCAGAAGTCAATTAAAATAGTTATGGCTGAGGAGAATATAGGTTATCTTGAAGCCTCCCAACGCTTCCGTCCAGTTAGGACTACATATTCTGAGATGGCCCAACAACTGTTTGCCCCTGATTCTTCAGTTTCCCCCATTACATCAAGCCAACGCCAGCCAATTCCTAATTATATAGAGGTAGCAGGTCCATCATCATCATCACAATCATACAAAAAAACTTATTATAAGGAGATCAAACCTCGTCAACCTTTGAGCAATTCATATGACATTCAGGCCCATAAACAAATAGTTTCTGATCCTACAGGATCCCTCCCAAATGGCAATGCGTTAAAACTAAACAATGATAATAACAATACTACTCCGAATGAAACCTTGATTGAACATCTCACTGGACTTTTAGTTAATTTACTTCTGAAATTTAGCGATTCACTACCGAACAAAGTCATACATCAACTTCAGGGTCTTATCTCACTTATTCCCCAAAATGGACCTCAAAGTCCTTCAATGGAACACACAGAGTGTCAAGAATAAAAAGTCTGAGTTAATTTATTTGATTAATAGACATAAGCCAGTTGTTTTTGCTATAGCTGAGACATGGCTTAGGCCGGGATCCATTTTTAGGGTGCCGGGTTATGCATGCTTCAGGGATGACAGAAATGATGGATATGCAGGTTGTGCTTTACTTATTGATAGATCATTTACATATTCTGTTCTTTCATTTCCAAATCATTGCCAAGGTATAAATATCATTGCTGTAAAAATAGTTAACATTACATTTATATCTGTTTATATTCCTTATCCTAGCAAAAATCTGTTAAAAGTTTTCAGTGATATTATTGATAGTATAGATGGTACATACATAATTTTAGGAGACTTTAATTGCAAACATACATTGTGGGGATCTCCCCTTTGTGATTCTAATTCTTATGACCTTTTAGATATCATTGATAAATTTAACTTATGTATAATCAATGATGGATCTGCAACTAGAAGGGCTTCTCCTCTTCAACAGGCTAGTGCTTTGGATCTTACTTTAGCTTCACCAAGTCTTGCTCCCTGTATTTCTTGGAATGTTCTGCGCTATTCCCATGGAAGTGATCACTTTCCCATTTTGTCTACAATCCATAAATCTTGTCCTCCTCCTCTTGAATCACATCCACTATTAAAATATAAAACTGCTCAAGCTGACTGGAGCAATTACTCTCATATTTTGGAGAATAAATTAAAGCTTTTATGTGAGGTAAATAAAGAAAACTTTCTTGATATTTATAACCAATATATTGATTACATCCTACAGACTGCAGACGAATGTATTCCACAAAAAAAAACTTCACGTGGTAAGATTCCATCCCCTCCATGGTGGGATGCAGAATGTACCAATATAATTCGGGAACGTAATATGTCGGAATTGTCATTCTCAAAAAACCTTAGTATGGAAAATTACCTCCATTTTCAAAAAACTAAGGCAAGATCGAAGCGTCTCCTTGCTAAAAAAAAAGCCGACGGATGGCTAAATTTTTGTAAGTCCTTATCTCCATGCTCCCTCCGCATTAGTATGGAAAAAGGTAAAGGCGTTCCGGCGCAGTCTTAATTACAAAGATTCTTTTTCTAACGATACTATCTTATGGTTACCAGAATTTATAGATAAAATGTCTCCTCCTTTTGTCCCTAATGAAGATCTCTTCCCTTCTGTCTCAATTTTACCTAGTCAAAATCTGGACAAAATGAATGATCCTTTTTCTTATGCGGAATTGTTGTGTGCAATTGATAATTTAAAGGACTCCGCACCGGGAATTGATGGAATACCATACTCATTTATTACTCAATCATCTAAAGTTTCTAAAGAATTATTTTTAAAAATTATAAACAGCGTATTTATGACTGGATTGATCCCACCTTCATGGAAAAATCAAATTATAATCCCTATTCTGAAACCGGGAAAAAACCCAAATGAAGCGTCATCTTATAGACCAATTGCCTTATCATCAGTCTTAGCCAAAATAATGGAACATTTAATTAAAAATCGCCTAGAGTGGATCCTTGAAAATCGAAACATATTAGCCAGATCGCAATTTGGGTTTCGTAGAGGAAGGGGTACTATTGACAACCTTAGTATATTAACAACGGATATACGCATTGCCTTTAGTAATAATGAAAGTGTAGTCGCTGTATTCTTGGATATAGCGGCGGCATATGATAATGTCAACCTGTCCTTACTGAAACAAAAAATGCAACAGCTGAGCATACCAATGAGAATGACAAACGTCATATGTAACCTGTTTATGGCCCGTTACATTTCTGTACGAACGAATGGTAAGATACATCCGCCTAGACAAGTATGGAAGGGACTTCCTCAGGGATCTGTTCTCAGTCCAATGTTGTATAGTCTTTACACGTGTGACCTGGAAACCTCTGTCGATTGTTTCTGTAGGACCTTGCAATATGCTGATGACATTGTATTGTACAAAAATTTTACAGTAGCTACGGATTGCGCCTCCCGTATAAATTCGGCTCTTTTTTATTTGAGGAACTGGCTTGATCTCCATGGGCTTACCCTTTCTGTACCTAAAAGTAATGCTGTTCTATTTACTACCAAGAAAAATATTCAACGCTTAGATCTTTCATTAGATAATCAGGAAATTCAGTTTGTCGAAACAGTAAAGTTTTTAGGAGTTTATTTAGATTTTAGGTTGTCAGGTGTTCCACACCTGAACTATATTGCAAATAAATGTGAAAAGAGTGTCAACGTTATGCGGTCATTGTCTGGCGTTCGTTGGGGAGCTCACCCATATGTTCAAAAAATTTTATATAATGCGTTAATTCGTAGTCATTTTGACTATGCTAGTTTCATTTTGGAACCATGCAATATGAAAGCCTTAAGAAATTTAGACAGAATCCAGGCTAAATGTCTCCGGGTTATTACAGGTTCTATGAAGTCATCCCCAACAAATGCGCTACAAGTTGAATGCCTTGATCCCCCACTCATACTGAGGCGACAGTACTTAGCTGATAGGTTTTTTTTAAATATAGCTCAATATGAATCTCACCCTTTATTTTCTAAATGCAAGGAATTGACCAAACTTTCAGATACCTCTAAATATTGGAAAAAAAAACTCCTCCCTCCCTTAGTTAAGTCCTATAAAAAATTCTCATCTATTCCTATACATCGTTTTGATAAGAATCAGATGTTTTGTGTTGAATATGATGTTCTATTATTTCAACCCACTGTGATTCTCCATTTAGGTATTAACAAAGGATCTCCTAATGCTAACAATGAATTTAATCGAGTCATGGATAAGTATTGGAAGGGCTGGCTTCAAGTTTACACAGACGCTTCTAAAATTTCTTCTGCTGATAATGTTGGATCTGCAGTATGGATACCAAAGTTTAAAATCATTCTTAACTTCAAAAATCCGCCGTCGACATCAATATATACTGCAGAAGCTATTGCGCTTTTTGAAGCTGTCTCGTTTATTAGATCGCATAATCTAAACAAAAGTATTATTCTTACGGACTCCCTCAGCTGTCTTCAAGATTTAATTAAACTTCCTTTCCAAAGTAAGGACAATTTCTATTTAATCTTTAAAATTAAAGAGTTACTTAGAGAATGTCTAAAGGCTAACCTTCAGGTAGTTTTGGCGTGGGTCCCAAGTCATAGTGGCATACCGGGTAATGAAATAGTAGACCAATGTGCAAAGAATGCCATTTTGCAAGGTATTGTGACAAACAAAAACTGCTTCACTCGGGACCTAAGAGCCTTAGTGAAACCTGTTCTATTTGAAAAGTGGAATAATTTATGGCAATTGTCACAAAAGTCTAAAGGCAGGCACTACGGGATGTTACAACCAAATATTCCCCCAAAACCATGGTTCTTCAAAAATAAAGAATTTTCGAAAATAAACACCTCTACAATAATAAGAATGAGATTAGGCCATGTATGTTCGCCGGTTCACTTAGCCAAGATAAGGATTAAGGATGGTTCCATCTGTGAATGCGGACTTGATGAAGGAACGGTTGACCACATATTGCTAGATTGCCCAAGAATTTTATATCCATTGTACGATATGCTTCCATGTAATATAAGCCGTCCTATAAATATGAACTATTTACTAACACTAGTTTATACGCCATATTGTAACATATTAAGTAACTTTCTGTCTAAAAATAATATTAAGATCTAGTAATAGAAGTAGGTATTGTATACAACTTAATCTTGGGTTAGTTATGCCTAATGTAGATATATGTAAATTGTATTTGTTATGTTTATAGTAGATGTAGATTGTGTTGTTTGTTTTAGATTGGACCTACAGTTGGAGATTCTACCGAACACTGTCATCTGTATATATCGAGATGGTCTAATTGAGTACCTACTTACGTGTCTTATCCAACCTCGACATTGGCGGAATCATCAAGAACTTGATGGAGCCATAAACAAAAAAATTGAATTGAATTATTCCCTTGTCAATCTGATAATATCATTTATAACTAATTCAGGTATTTACTATACGTGTTTCAAATCAGCGACTATAAAAAACTAACACACAATACACACTGTTGCACCACGCGCAATCAACCAATTGATCAGCGTCAAATATTGTTAGTGTAGATGCCTTTCTTTTTTTTTCGCTTCGAGTAAAAATTTTCTATTTTCGTTCGATTTAAATATCGAGTGTTGCTGTCATCCCATATAAAACTTTCTAACATGTTATACATACAACAGAAGTGCGTTTTACCCTTAGTATTCTACAAGGGTTAGGGGGCTTAGGTTTGGAAAGAGAAACCAGTGGCATTCCGATTTAGGACATAAATTGGGTATCGTGTTCTGATTACGATAAAATAAAATAAAATAAAAATTTACTGAATTGATGCTAATAGTTTTTGTTCAATGGCTTTATGGTTGATTTGGACGACCAGCCTGATACACATAGGTACTGTTATTTCATACTGATAAACTCACATGTAATTATATCGCTCTAGGCGACATGCTTGGATCTAACAAGTACCTTTAAAATAGCTTTATGTTTCAAGAAGCCGGTTTTTTTTGTTTGTAAAGTTCACTTCGTGACTAGCTTATTGTGATACCGGCTCTAATCGGTAATCGCCTACCATAAAAATCGAAGTTCGAAAATTTCGCGCATCTTTCTCTTTTACTCTAAATAAGGCGACGGAGACAAGTGTTCGAAATCGCCTTCTCAGCTCTGATGTAACGCAATTTATACATTTCCAGTGAAGATACGAAATCCACAAAATATTTGGTATAATTGTGTTGCCAAAATTAAAAATTGTGTCATAGCTACATGATTACATTTTGCATTGTTGTAATAATGTAAAAACCCTGACATTATTAGGTGTAGTAATACGAAATAATGATAATAATATTGATAATTTGCAATTATTGTATGCAAAGTTACCAAAAATGCGAAACTTAATACTTTGATTATCCGATAAGTACTGTGCTAATGTTACTTTTAATGATTATTAAAAAAATACAACGGTTTCGACCTCTTTGCAGTTTCTATTTAAGCTAAAGTTAAAAAACGTCCAAAGTAGCTTACTACCTAGGTTGGCAAATCATTATGCGTAAACATTCTATCAAGTTATTCTGAAAATTAAATAATATTTATGTTTTATTACTATTCCAAAGTTATTTTGCCATTAGTTCACATTGCCCCTAAACTGCGACAAGAAACCTGTGTTAAAAGTGTCTCTTAAGAGCGGTGGATCTTACTGCTATCGCCTACAAGCGTGGCGATAATGATATTCAACCATGCTCAGAGATAGTTGCTTGTGGCAGTCTATGGCGCAGGCCTATGTGCAATAGTGTCTTTGGCTTATAGGGGAAGGTCGGCATCCCTATCTAGGTGCTACCTAGTGAAATAAAAAAATTAAAAACTGTGTTTTGTGGATATTGATCGGAATCATATATTTTAATTCATTTTGTAACTTTGGGTAGTTATTTTATTATAAAATATTTATATAAAAGTAAAATATTAAAACAAAAAACCTAACTTTGGGTGCCGCCGGCGACGCGGCAGGGCCCAAACTACTAGTTTGACCATATCATGTCTTTCCCGTACACGAAACAAAGGTGTTCCGGACATTTGGGAGGCGTATGTGGAGCCGGATCGATCTAACTCGCAGAGGCTTCGACAATTTAATGATATGTAATTGGTACACTAAGCGGATGTTGCCTCTGTCCGTGTCATAGGATGCACAGATTTTTTTTAACCTGACTTAGGCTCTGACCGTTTCGGCATATCGGACGGATTGGACTGTGTGGGGGGAAGATAGACTAGGGAAAATCCAGGACCCTTCCGCACCAGACTAGATTTGTACTACTGGAATACTCCTTTGGATCTCCCCTCGATAACCCCTGGATTTGTACTACTGAGGAGACGCGCACAGAGGCAGCACTCGCCATTGACCATATCATTATTATTAACCATGGAAAAACACCTCTTTTGGTCTTAATAGGTATTATTTCAAAGTTTCTGAATGTACTCCAAGTGGCCATGTAATAGTCTAGTTTAACCTGATTCATAGCGTCACCGATTAAAACGGAGCTAAAGATCCACTTTTTCAAAAGTTTACACCGAACTGGTTTTCCATATTCAACTGACTATTTTTAAGTCTTATTACAATGAGATAAAGTTTACAATTGGTCAGTGGGTGAACGATCTTCTCATCGCATCACAGATCCTGATAAATAACCGAGAAAAAGCTGGCAGCCATCTTAATGACCCTGTCCGTTTAAGATTCCTAGAAAGGAGTTTGGGATAATGGAGGTGGCTTTCATAACGTGTTAGGTAAGGTTAGGTTAGGTTAGGTTATAGGCAGGGTTCGGACAAGTCATCGCAGAAACTGATATGGACATGGGACAAGACTATTATAGAGTCGCGACTTAAGATTGTTATTATCTAAAGCTGGATATACGAGTACATATTATTATCGTAATTTGTCATAGATTTGTCAAAGTGGCATGCTTGAAACAGTTTTGTGGTGACAATTTAAACTAATACAATTATTTGTTTTTTTTTTTTTATGGTTAATTCTAAATCTTTTAAATATGGTGCAAATAAATACAATTAACAAGTGGATTAAGGACTACCCAGACAATACAGAAGTTAATGGCTGCGGATGTGCAATGCAACCATCAGCATTAAAAAATGTTAATGGAAATGCCTTTACACACGTATGGTGAATTCTGGGTTGAACTAATAAATGTCATTTTAAAATATAATTAAATAATATTGTACATAATGCGATTCTATTGATCTTGTTCTATAGCCGTCTTGCGATTGTTTTGCGATGACTTGTCCGAACCCTGGTTATAGGGATAGTTGTCTATGGTTTTTATGAGTAAATAGTAAAATAAAAAATACAGGACATCCTTAGACAAATTGTCTGAACTCCACGGTAAGATCAAGAAGGCTTGTGTTGTGGTTACTCAGCCAATGACATCATATAACATAAAAATTTTGCCACGGCTCATGGGAGCCTGGGGCCCCTTGGCAACTGATCCCAGGATTTGGCGTAAGCCCTAGTTTTATATCATATAACATATAAATACATAGAAAATACCCATGACCCATGAACAGATATCTGTGCTCATCACACAATGAAATGCCCTTTCTGGGGTTCGAACCCAGGACCTGGACCATGACTACACGCTAGGTCAAACCTGCCGTCACTTGTTGTTTTATGAAAAATGTATGTTTAGTTTTCAGGTATATAGTAAGTGTGAAGATATACAAGACGATTCCTGTCGGCTGGATAAAATTTCCCGTTCCAACAGTTTTTTGGGGCTCATGAAGGAAACCAATATCGTCCCCGTCTTGCCTTAGAAAAAAAATTCTTGCCGCCACTGGGGTACATACAAAATTACAAACATATACAAAAAAGTTACCCATACCTCTTATGTCGACGAAATAACGTGGGACATATTCTTGAGCGGATTAAATCGATACTTACATCTTTTTGCACTCAACTCAGGGTCTTAAACAGAATTTAAGACACCTATTTTTAATACCTGTCTTACTGAGCTAAGTTGCGAAAAGACAGAAGAGGACCACCCGATTAAAAAAAAGTGCTCTGTTGACTATAGATCCCTAAAATGTCACTATCTAGTCTTTCCAAGTTTACATGGACTGAAATTGATCAACTGCAGGCTTTTCAAATCTATCTGAAGAGCTAATCTTAGCCTGTCGCCACTTTTGATACATGACTGCTACCTTTCAAGTATGTAGTGCTGTGTTCCTGGTGGTGAGTAAGGTTCCCAGAGCTCCAAGCCCCTTAAAGGTTGGCAACGCGCTTGTAACTCCCTGGTGTTGCGGTTCCCATGGGCGACGGTAATTGCTTACCATCAGGCAATCCGTGTGCTCGTTTGCCGCCTTTGTCATAAAAAAAAGTCTGTCACACGTCACACACGACCGCGCTCCGAATCAGAGCGCATCAGCCCGTTGCGTAACGATCTTGAAAACGGTGACAACTGCACTGTAACACAAAGGAACGTATGTTGCTCTTGAGAATTGAAGGCTTAAGTCGTTTCGTAGGCAAGTTAGCCGTTAAAAGTTACGTTCAAGCTCTGTTATAACACAGGTATTTACAGTTTTATGATGTGTTCGAAGTTTAGGAGCCGACTTTATGGTACTTAATCGTTTATTATTTAGAAAAATTCTGACAATTTAATACCGGTATATAGATTCATTCGCATTTTCAGAATGTATAATGGTACACTGGGTCTACTTACGTGTAGTACTTAGGTACTAGACATTTTAAGAAGTTACTGGGGCCTAAAGAGTGAGAACAAACTAAGGTCCTGTTTAAGTATTATTTATGGCTCTACTAATTTCAATCACATGCATTATACTATTTATACAGAATTAGTAAGGGGAGTTTCTGATACACATTTTTTATATCGTAATCGATATTTTTTTTATTTTGTAAAATGTGTCATCAATTTAATCTTGCGTTAAGGTTGGTTGTGTTTAATGGAACATCTGTAGATAGGTAAAATATTTAAAAAAATCCCCTGAAACCAGTCTGTACCTATTCGACAATTGAAATACAAATTGCATGAAAATAACGTGTTTCAATGACAAAGATTGACGTTGTTAATGATGCATCTTAAATGCTACAAATGGTTTTCCATCCAATTTCATTTAATGATTATTGACTGCGTGAATTGAAATGAAACAAATTGATGGCCACTTTTGAGTGTAAATAATTGGGTATGTTTATTTGTTGTCTGGTTTTAGAATTACCTAGTAGTCATATTTCGCTTTTTCAATTGGACCATGAGCAGAATTAAAAAATCAATCAAAAAATCATTATGAATTCATAAAGTACAGTCAACCAATTTGATTTATTGCCCACTTCGTTCCTTGTCACAGTGAAAATCTATATGAAAGACGCAAAATATCTCTTATTAACGTCACTGTGACAAGGTTCGAAGTGGCCTAGAAATCAAATTGGTTGAATACCTAAGCAAAAGTACTCATGTGTTATTACTTTAATAGACTCTCCAAAGGACACTATTCAATAATTTGTTTAAGCCTTTTTCGTACTCCAAGTTAGACTGTAGCTTCGTCTATTTCGAGATCGTCACAATAATGTGTAAGAATGTCCTGTAATATTTTTTTAATAATTTACCCGGACTTTTATATACTTTTCCGTCGACGTCACGTCAACGTGTCGGGCTGTATATTAATACTATACCGTCGGTTTTAAATTATCGTGCTCGTTCCGTAGCGACCGTTTACTAGAACATAGAACACACCATTTTGTTTTATAAACGCCTTCCGATGTCCCAGAGCAAATACTTAGTTCGACTTCGCCTAGTGCGAAGGGATAAGGGATACATTTGTTTAAAACTGTTGAGATCTGTCCGACAGATGTGTCCGGCACACGGACTTCTACAGCAGGAACCAGAGAGTCTACCGCGGTAATCGAAGTTCGAAAATTTCGGACATCTTTCTCTTTTGCTACAATTAAGCCGCAATCTCACCATCTCCTTCCACGGATGTCGTATAAGCGACGAAGGGAAAAACACCGACGGATGGGTATGAACCAAAATGATGGTAGGGTTTGAACCAAACCAACATCTACTTCGGTCGTCAATCCGCCTGCGTGGCGCCTATGGCAACTACCCCCAAGATGATACAAGCCATATGTCCCGCGTGGTCTTACGGCTGGAATGTTGTTGCAAGAGACTGAGACAATCGGTACCGTATCGTGATCAGTTCTAAAAATACAAATCAGTCGAAACTTTAAAAGAGACTTGGAACCCATAGACACATTTCTTTAGAACACTTACTTAAATCTATAACATATCAAAATTCCACACACAAACTGAAACCACATTTTCTACTTTAGGTCTGGGGATTTCGATGTTTGCGGTGTGCTATCTGGATTTTAGTTTCGATTGTAAAAACCGATCAATCTGTCCAATTGAACAAACAACACATTGAGCAAAATGCAGGGCACACTGTCCCTTAGTCAATCGATACGCAACTGTGACCAATGGAATGTTGATTAAAGTCGGTCAATCTCGGACCTTGTATGAATTACGAGGCTGTCAACCGTGCGGCTGGTGACAATTTTATTGTATACCTTCGCTAGTGCTTTCAATTCAATAGAAGCGGGTGCGCCCAACTAGTCATTGCCCGTATTTATTTAATGTATCGGACTTAAGTAATGGCTTAAAAGGAAGGTTACCGAACTTTCCGACTCAGATTTGATTCATTTTAATATATTTTATAGAGTAGTCTAAAACACTGGACACGTACGTATTTTTAGCTGCCTGAATTCAGCTTGTTTGGAGAAAATGCCCTTCAAAACTCTGAAAATTGACCATACCTTCTAATTTCTGTAGAGAGATTTGTTCAAGAAAATTGATAATTAATTACTGATTTCGCTATATGTTGCAGAACATTAGTACCCAGACAGCAGCACCTGATAGTCCCCCCGCCAACTTCTTCGTTGGTTCGTTCCTCTATTTGCCTCTTTATCGCATGTTTTGGCACTTTTGGCAGAAGAGATGGAGTGGGAGGTGGTGGGAGATATACAGTTTTCGAATTTAAATTTTGTCTATAGGTATTTAGGGTAACTGCCACTGTCAGACAAAAAGTCCTTCACATGCTTTCATCTTAACAATCATATTGTGCCAAGATCATTAATATAAACAGTTTATCCGCTAAGCTACTTCTACTACATTGTTATTTTGTTTAGGGTCTCCTAAACTAGTCGTCAACCTAGGCAGCAGGTCCCTTTATCGCATGCTGGCAAGGCACTGTCATTTAGTTGTTAATGAAGTCTTTTCTAGATTTTCCCGATCTGCTCTTTCGAGGCTCGTATCCAGAATAGAAGCTGTGTTCGATGAACTTGAAACTAATAGCGTAACAATGTCTTTATTGTGTCTCAAGGAGAAACAAAACTTTGATTTATTGTAATAAAAATACATGCAATAAGTTTACGAAATAAACTTATAAGTCATCTGAATAAGGTCCATAATTGAATGGAAATCATTGTCAGTGTAACGAAGTGACGCTACCCGGTGCTAACAGATGGCGTTACTCGAGCTAGATGCGCGTGCGTCACTCTTGATCGATCGCTCGGCATTTGTTTAACCTTTTTTGTAATGCCACTGCCACTGCTGCACAGATATAAATTCGTTCATTGTAATGGAATTGCTGAGATAAAGTGCATCTAAAAGGTTTAAGATCTCTTTAACCTCGGCCTTAATACGCATTCCGTAGATAAGTTGGAAATAACGATATAGCCTTTTGTATTCAAATACCCCCCTCATTAAACTTAGCAAACTTAGGTGTATCATTCTAAGGGCCCAGACACACTAGCGACGGTCACTCGACGATTTCCTGGCGAGACCATACCTACATGTCCGCCTGAACGCGGCGTCTGCGCAGCGTGCAATTTTATATGGGAACTCTGTGAAAACGCGTAAAAAATATTTATTTACAGAAATTACAATCGTATTATGATAACTACAATTATTTAACTAGTTACATAAAATAAAAAAGGCCCTTGAGGCATTGTACCAAAGATGCTGACGGTATTTTGCTCGTTGTACCGCTAAGCTGATACGTTGTGCGAGGAAGCCGCCAGCTCTTCGGTCACAAGTTACATCAACGCTTCGTAACATATCATCGCAAATAACATTAATAATTTTAGCCATAAGATGTCCACTGCTGGACACAGGCCTTCCCCAAATACGACTTGTATTATCTTGGGGGTAGTTGCCATAGGCGCTTGGCAGGTGAGCGATCGCAGTAGCTGTTGTCACAGTGCACGGTGTATCTACGTGTTTTAATAATTTGTTAAATTAAAATTCCGAGAACTATCCGGGTACGAAACTTCAACGCGTCAAAATGGCTCCACAAATTGTTACCAATTATTACTTTAACATCGATTACTATTTATTGTTATTAGTTATTACATGTTTCTGACATAACGTTCCGATAACCTGCTAAAAGAAAGTTTTGCTTAAATTTCCTTGTGTACGTGAGAAATGCCAAGGGATTGTGTGCCGTATTGGTGGGAAGTACGGGGTCAAAGTTGTGTGACTGGTGCTTCTTGGATGACAGGTTCATAAGGTTGTGAGAAAGGTGAATTATGCAATTGAAAAGTGGTGCAAGTGAAGAGCGAAAAGCATTTTGCTTTAGAGCGTTTATAAAAAAAGGCAGTGTTCTGTGAGCGTTGTTCTTGCCACTCGTAATAAAGAGCGCTTTTTATTCAAATAAATACAACAAAGGAAATATACAACTAATACGACACAGATGAAATGTTTTGAGTACCTTTTATTTATTTTTTTTATGGAAAAACACATGACTATGAGAGAAAAAAAAAACAGAAGATAACCCAATTTTAACCGGCGTTTTTGAGATAGGTACCTACATTTAGCATGTTGCCTAAAGTAAAATACTCTTTCAACTATTCTGAAGTCGAAGGACAAAAAGGATGTTTTTTATTTTACTAACTTAAAATGACAAAACGAGGGAGCAGTACTTTAAATACCTAACAGTCTATGTTTAACCCATTTTAAATTATTAACAAGTTACAAAGAAGGCATATGGGCTCTTTAACTTGCTAGAAAGGAATATGTATACGATAATATATTAACTTCTTTACGCTTCCCGCTCCGCCTGTCAAGTCGCTCCTTCTATAACTTTGCACCAGCGGCTAAGTAGTTGGAATACCGTCACGTCCATCTGTTATGACGACTTACTGACGGAGATTTCTCTATTTGGACCTGACTAGACACTTCCTTTGTCATATTTCGCGCTGTTTATAAGCGGTTTTATTTATCGAACTTAAGTGAAAGGAAGACGTCTTTATATGTTTGTAGGTAAGAGACACGTTGCTGGCTTAAATTGAAGCGCAAAGTGTGATTAAGTAATGGATACTAACATACTTTTTGGGGTTATCGTAATGAATTATTATCGGTTACATTAATTTCATTTTATTTTTAAATAATATGCAAACTATACATAACAATTTCATACAAATATTGAAAATTGAGGCATTGTATCAAGGAGGCTGGCGGTATTTTTTCGTTAGTACCGCAATGCTGATACGTTGTGCGAGGAAGCCACCAGCTCTTCGGTCACCGGTTGCGTCAACCAGACACTTCGTGATTTTTGCATAAAGCTTGTGCGCGTTGGGATCCCACGGGCCTAGAATTTCTACGCTATTATCGAGTTTACCTTGTACTTATGTCGCTGGATAAATAATTTTATAGAATATCTAGTAATATTACAGGAAGTCTAAAAAAAACTATGTTTGACTATTCTTCAATTATATATCCTGCAAATTCTTTACTTATTACCCATTCATTATAAAGCACCGCACCGTAATCTCAACGCTTAGCAGGCGGGTTGGTGATCGCAGTTTGTTTCACCACTCCTGCTGCCCGTTCTCCGGTGTTTCTTGTCGCAGGTTAGGTACAATATCGAGTTTTTTGTTCCTTAAGAAGTTACTTTTTCTATTTTTAGTTATTTTTAGCCTCATAGTTGGTATTGTTTTTTTATTGTAAACTCATGCATTTTAATATGTAATTGGTGTCAAGGTCCTAATCAAAAGGTCGAAACACCTACCATTTACCGCTTCCTACTTATACTTCTTTGTTTAATTAATGGTTTTCTATATTCGCTCATCTTGAGACGTTGTAGGTGGTGTGATATGCTGACGTTCTGACATGGCTTGGCGAAAATTATCTATTGTTTAATATATACAACAGGTAGTTATTAAAACAAATGTTTTGTGTGTTACCAGTGATGACTTACGGCTCCGAAACGTGGTCTATCACTATCGGCCTCATCTCAAAACTCAAAGTCGTTCAACGAGCTTTGGAAAGAGCTATGCTCGGAGTTTCTCTACGTGATCGATTCAGAAATGAGGAGATCCGTAGGCGAATTAAAGTCACCGACATAGCCCACCGAGTTAGCAAGCTGAAGTGGCAATGGGTAGATCACACTGCACGCAGGGAAGAGGGCCGGTGGGGTCGAAAAGTGCTCGAGTGGAGACCACGGACTAGCAAGCGCAGCGACCGGCGCGACGTCATTAAGGTCGCCGGAAGACGCTGGATGCAGGGCGTTGGATGAACGTCTTATGGCTGAGATGATGATGGCAATGATGTGTTCTATACGTGGAATGCCACCCGGAGCTTTTGGAAGGGGTTTTCTTTTATAACTAGGTTTTTAGATACTTATTCTTAAGTTAGGTAGGTATTTCAATCGTGGACACAGTGGCGCGACGTTTTCCTGCCCATTATTTGCCGAAAACGTCTAGTGGTACAGTCGCCATCAGATATATTGGAGCTGTGGAGGTGGTCACAATTATCGGAACAATACCTCTATTGTCAAGGCGATATTTAAAGTGCATATTAGGATATTTGTGACCAGCACCACAGCACCGATATATCTCATGGCGACTGTACTCGTAGCGTGCCCGCTAGTCTGCCCGAGCCATTAGGTTTTTTTTATAACAGGACATTCTGAATAAATAGGAAGAATTATCTGTGCTCATCACACAAATAAATGCCCTTACTGGAGTATCAACACAGGATAATCGGCATCATAGGCAGGGTTACCCACTAGACCAAAACTGTCGTCAAATTTGGTATTAATCATACAGTATAAAAATAATAACCAATATTGGTAAAAACCTTATGTAAGTAGGGTCTTACCAAGTAAGCCAAAGAAATGTAAATACCTATTTAGTTTTGATAAAATGAAGAAATGTTAGATAGTGATAAGAAAGTATGTTGACATCCGATAACGGTTAAGTATTATGTGGCATTTCATGTGACAATTGGTAACGAACATTAGGTCATCATCACCATCATCATCATGTCAGCCGAAAGACGTCCACTGCTGGACATAGGCCTCCCCCAAAGTGACCCAAAGACCGGTCCTGCGATCATCCAAATCCAGCGGCATCCAGCGACCTTCACCAGGTCGTCGGTCCACCTTGTGGGAGGCCTACCTACGCTGCGTCTTTATTATCAAGGCATTAAAGTGCATGTTCCGGTATCTTTCACTACTTTGACTGCTCCGATATTTGATTTAGGTATATATATTTGATGGCGACTGTACTTAACATACTATCTAAGCAAGCTCAATTTGGTCAAAATCACAGCGATATTGTGAAACCTAAAATGGCGTTACACCGGGTCACATACTCGTAATGACAGGTATTTTACGACAATTATCATTAGAGACGATATCCGACCACCCACATTGTGAATAACCTAACCAGTCAATTTCCAAAAATGTCCTAAACAATCCACTTAAACGGATCATGTTGGAATCATTGCATTCTCGCATCAGTAATAGCGGTGTTACGGATATTCGCATCCGCAATCGCGGATCCTACGCAATATTTTAAAAATCCGCATCCACATAAAGTTCGTCATCAATTTATCATATAGGTGAAAAACTTAAGAAAGTCACCATGTCGATGTAGTTGTGCGGAGAACTAATATGGAACTTACGTCAAAATTTGAATATAGAACGCCGAAATGCGTGTACAGACACGTTACTACTACATAGACCAGGTGCTTTAACTAAGTTTTTCACCTATACAGAACGCTGACATGCGTGTACATACAGGTTACTACTACATAGACCAGGTGCTTCAGCTAAGTTTTTCACCTATACAGAACGCTGACATGCGTGTACATACAGGTTACTACTACATAGACCAGGTGCTTTAGCTAAGTTTTTCACCTATACAGAACGCTGACATGCGTGTACATACAGGTTACTACTACATAGACCAGGTGCTTTAGCTAAGTTTTTCACCTATACAGAACGCTGACATGCGTGTACATACAGGTTACTACTACATAGACCAGGTGCTTTAGCTAAGTTTTTCACCTTGATCTTGAGTACGTCACTACAGGAACAGCGGGACAGCATGTGAGGTAATTTCGCCGTGATTTTGCCATAACCCAAAGATTTCTGTAGCTGCTTGTTTCGCTTGTTGGTGCAATAAAGAATATTTACTTATTTACTTATGTTTGTGATTCGTTGATAAAAAGCCTTAGACAGACGACAACAAGAAAGGACGAGTTTTATTAAAAACTACGTCTTAATATCCGCATTTGCATCCGAGGGTGTACGATCAACCAATTTGATTTCTAGGCCACTTCGAACCTTGTCACAGTGACGTTAATACGAGATATTTTGCGTCTTTCATATAGATTTTCACTGTGACAAGGAACGAAGTGGCCCATAAATCAAATTGGTAGACTGTACCACTCAGATTTGGTAGAGACCGTCTCAACCAATTACACTGGAAGCGTAAACTCAGTAGGAGTATTCCAGTACTACAAATCAAGTCTGGTGCGGAAGTGTCCTGGATTTTTCCCAGGTTACCTTCCCCCCACACAGTCCGCTCGTTCTAACTTTCCGAACGGTTTATGTCCGGAATACACGAGGCTAGTTTTTCAAGCCAGTATTGTAAGCTAGTTAATAAGCTAGTAAGCTAGTAAAACTGTCCTGGCTTGAACCCAGGCTAGTGCTGGTTACATGATGCCAGTAATTTTAAGTCAGTTCGAGTGCCAGTAACTTTGCAAAGTGTCGTAAAAAAATCGTCAATATGAACGTAATTCGTAAAAAATAACATAGCATGAATGAAACAATTACTTAAAAAATCTATGTAAATGTGTACTAGATGAATTACTTGAAGATATATTTAAAAAAACGTGTATGGACAAATGCCACTAGCCGGACGGATACTAGCTTCACCGGCCGCGCGAAGATAGTACACAAGCCAGGCTAGCGAAATCGGTGGTGGGGACGCTACTAGCTCAAAAAATAGAACGGCAAGCTATTAAAACTATCCTGGCTTCAGCACTAGCTTACTAGCCTGAAAGTTAAGCTAGTTTTGTATACACGAAGATAGACGCACTAACTTGCTAGCTTACTAGCACTAGCTTACTATACTGGCTTGAAAAACTAGCCTCGTGTATTCCGGGCATTAGAGTCTGGTAAAAAAACGAGTAAGTATGTCAAAAACTCAACATTCGTAATATTTTACCCACGACACAAGCCTTCTTAAGCTTACCGTGGGGCTCAATCAATTTGTGTAAGAAAGTCCTGTAATATTTATTTATCCCTGATTGTGATCAGTGCCATTAGGTTCCAGACTCTAGGTACAATAAAGTACCTATAATCATTGATTTGTGGGGTCTCGATTGCCATAACAGTATTTAAGCCTATGATGACTAGTACTAAAGTCGTGTGGAAATCGAACTGGACTTAAGTCATTCGTTTGTTAGGACTACATTGATTCTGTTACGTGGTCGGACGTGACAACAAGAAAGTGTTAAGTAATAAATACTTATCGATATTTATTTGTAAGCTTGTAATGTTACTCCTTATCGGCAATGTCGATATAGGGAAATGGGTAAAATAGAGTAGAAAGATATTTATTGTGAAATTAACTAGGAGCCCGATTTAATGAAGGTAGTTTAAAGAAGTTAATGAAATGTTTTCAACTAAAAAAGTAATGAAATTGAAATAAAATGAATAGCGGGTCTCCGATACAACAATAGCGACTTTTATGCCGTTTCGCAAGAGAGAGAGAGAGAGAGCACATTTTTGAAACTTCTTGAATAAAGTTTTTGATTTAGTTTTCATCTTAAACGGTCGTACTATTGAAAAATGTATATGCTTTAATTGCGACTAATAACGGTAGGTATACCTATATGCACTTCACACTAGACCTTAAATAGAAAAAAAACTATTAAAAATTAGTTAAAACGGTAAGTAAATAAAATTTGATGATTAATCATAATAGCGCTGCAATTATTAATAAACTCATTAATTATATCAAATTCAACGAACATGAACTAAAATAATTGAAAGAAATATAAATAAAATAAATAAATATAACGGGATCCTTACACAAATTCAGTTCAATTTAAAAAACTCGTGTTGTACTCAGCCAACGATAGGTATATACATAAAATTACTAAATTCGTACATAACAATAGAAAACAGCCATCACTTATGAACAAATATCTGTATTAGAAAGAACGAAAGAAATTGTTTATTTGGCGAAATAAAATTAATAGAGAAAAGAACATCACAGGATGTGACTACAAATAAAACACCAAACAGGATGCCACTCAGCATGGGTTGTTACATGACTGGCCATGCAGAGACGCTGATTTTCAGTGCAACCCAAAAAAAAAAAAAACAGAAATATAAATGAATATACATAGTAAAATAGTATTATCAGTATGACAAAAGTTAAACATTTTCGACTTACACATCTATATATAACACGACACTGAAATAAATGTGAACATCTGAACATAAAATACAGGTAATTATGTAGGTAGCGAATGTAACAGTAGTAGAAACTGGAAAAATGAATTAAAAAAACTAAACAGGCAGGAAGTAAAGCTGAGTAGGTACAAACACGGCCACTTAGGTATTAGCAGATTGCTGTAAGGTTAAATACTTTTTAAGATTTTTCTTAAAAGAGACTATGGACTTTATTACTATTACTCACAAATGCCCTTACTGGGATTCGAACCCAGGACCGACGGTTTAACAGGCACGGTCACTAGCCACTGGGCCAGACTTGTTCAAATATACTGAAATATTAATAATCTACATGGGAGTTTCACCTTGTACAATACAGAACATAAAAAGACCAGTGTAATCTACTAATGTATGTGTTTTCCCTGAATACTAAGTTAACGTGTTGTACGACTAATTACAGCTGTTTTATTGGATTGGTAATTACTTAGAGTATTGTCTCTATAATTAAATACATAACGACAATGCGAGCGTGGGTGCAGTTAAATGTCATTGTCGAAATACTTTTTTAAAAACATATATTTTAATCATAGATAAAAAATATTTGGTTTATTATCCGTTTAGTATTAGGTACTCATACCATAGTATATAAATAGTATAATTCACTTTTAGTGAATTTTTTGTTGTCAATATGTAAGTTTATTTATAGAATAATTATAATATAAAAATGTAACCGACTCCCAGCCTCTTTGAAATTCGAATATTATTTCCGTCTTTATCGCTCTTACGTGTACGAGTGATGAAACAAACGAACGACGTTGCTCGCAATAGGTCTTCAGACTTCGGCAATGGTGGTAGCTGTATAAAATTTAATTACAGCGCCATCTACATTTTAATCATGCGACTTCCCCAATTTATAATAAAAAGCTGTTCCAGTTTCCACCACAACATAAAAACCAATTTAATTACACAATAACGGCCATAAAACTAGTATTTAATTACCTCCTATAAGTTCACAACTTCGTGTGAAAGCATCTGTAATAGTAGTTTTATTTCTCGTAACCCGCATCCGTCTCTGTCATACTTGTTTATATGTGTATGGTCTTTTCTTTCTGGTTGAATAGAACCGTTGACTGAGGTTTTTGCTTGATTAGCATCGATGCAATAACGCGTCTGCAGCGGTGCGGTTGGCAGTTTGCTTCCCGTTGCTGTTGGATAAGCCTTAGCTACTTTAACTTTAATGGCCTCCTAGCCTAGTAAATCATGACATTTCGTTATATGGTTATTGTGAATATAAATTTGATCTTGGGTTGTAGACGTTGTCTGTGTTGTCTAGAGATCTTCTCATCTCCGGAGCCTGCCCAATGAACCTTACTTTAAAATACCAAAAAACACTAACATATTAGGAAAAGGCACTTGGATGGCTTATGTACTCTATTTTGAAATACATACTCAACCAAAAATTGAAAATATAAGAAAAATAGCCAGAGATTTTAAAAATATTCCAAACAAAAGCACTGATATGATAAACAAAGAACAATATTTAAATTTAAAATAACGTAACCACCTCAAAACTTAAAAAAATGTAAGAGACTTCCTTTCCTCGCCATTTGTCGTATTTTATAATAAAGCTTCAAGTTATATTTTGTTGTTTTCTTCTCTCTAACAACTTTATTTTATAGATAAAAGTAATGAGATAGGCATATCATTTAGTATTGTAAAACGTGAAACAGTATGGTTGTTATAAACAACCCAGTATTCATATTATAGATATATTGTTAACCGTAAGTTTAACACAGCTCAATAATGTATTTAAGTAGTTAGTTTAAATAGTTCATAGTTGGCCTTTACGCAAAACTCGTTTGTAAATAGTGTTAACTGCTAAAGAACGTGCTAAAAGCTCGTTAAAATCTATAAACGTTTAGATGCATCAAGTATGTCAACTAGAAAGTGTTGTAGGTTTTCCCTTTACGAAAATACTCATTCATAATTTGATCCGGACCCGGTACCGCGAACATCGATGTTCGTATATTTCGAGCATCTTTCTATTTTACTCCAATGAAGGCGTCATGAGAGTGACAGAGACAATCTTTTTTTTTTTTATAAAAGACTGACCAGCGTTTGACCTCAGTCGCACCTGATGGAAAGTGACGACGAGGTCGAGGGTGTAGCACGCTGGTTCAGTAACAGCCTATTCACTCTTGCCTTGAAAAGACCCAAATTATATCTTACCGGGAATACAGACGAAGGGAGCGAATTCCATTCCTTAGCAGTCCGCATTAGGAAGGTAGAAGCGAATCGCTTCGTGCGAATGAATGGAATATTCACAACGTAAGGATGAAACCGCTCCCCTCGTCTGGACGTCCGGTGGAGGAACGGAGATGGCGGAATTAAATCGTGCAGTTCCTGTGCACACTCTCCAAAATGTATCCTGTAAAACACAGACAAACTAGCAACCCTGCGACGGTGCTCAAGGCTTTGTAACCTTACACTCAGTAATTCAGGATCGCCAATGAGTCTGCGAGCACGGTGCTCTATTGAATCCAAAGCGGCCAGCTGATACTTGGCAGACCCGTCCCAAAGATGGCAACAGTACTCCATGCACGATCGAACCTGAGCTTGGTAAAGTGTTAGAAGCTGTTCCGGCGTGAAGTACCGCTTCACCCTGTGTAAGACCCCAAGTTTTTAGCAGCGGATTTCGCTTTGGCCTCAATAGTGGCACCGAAGTTCAGCTTAGTAGTTAATTTCAGCCCAAGTAGTTCGAGGTGGTCCGAAATTGCTAATGAAACATTCTGGAAAGCAGGAGCCAAGTTAAAAGGGCTCCTTTTGGCTGTGAATAAACACGCCTGTGTCTTGGAAGCGTTAAACCTGACCAAGTTGGCTTCGCCCCACTCGTCAACGGCCTTCAAGGTCAGGTTCGTTCGCTCAACCAAAGCTTCCCTAAAGGATTCGGTCTCTCCACTAGGAGTTTGGGCCTCAGGAATATATCTCTCAGTCACCGTGCTGTCGTCTGCATACCCAAAGATACCGGGCTTTAGCAAATCGTTTATATGCAGCAAAAAGAGGGTAGCTGAAAGAACTGAACCCTGAGGCACTCCGGCATTAATTGCAACGCGATCCGATGAGCAACCATCCACTACGACCCTAATAGATCGCTGCCTCAGGAAATCAGAAATCCAAGAGCACAAACCAGCAGAGATTCCGTACGCAGAGAGCTTGCCCAGAAGGCCGTCATGCCAAACCCTATCAAAGGCCTTGGAAATGTCGAGAGACACGGCGAGAGCTTCGCCGCGTTTCTCGATGGCCTCGCTCCAAATGTGGGTAGCGTACACTAGAAGGTCCCCAGTAGACCGCTTTCGGCGGAAGCCGTATTGCCGGTCGCTAAGGAGATCGTTACCTTCAAGATACGCAAGGAGCTTGTTGTTCAATACACGTTCCATAATCTTGCAGAGTATGGAAGTGATTGCAATGGGACGATAATTCGATGGGTCCGCACGGCTACCCTTCTTAGGCACAGGCTGCACGTTAGCAAGCTTCCACGCTTCGGGAACTTTTCTCGACTTTAGGAAAGACGAAACAGGCGCGTCAAAACAGGAGACAACTCAGGGGCACACGTTTTTAAAACGACTGCTGGGATACCGTCGGGACCACTAGCCTTATTCACATTTAGACAGCGAAGTGACTTCAGTACTTCCCTTTGGTGAATACGCACCTCTGGCATTGATACTTCGCAGCGGGGCAAAGAAGGAGGCATGGCACTACCAGCGTCTAAATGTGAATTTTCCGCAAATAGAGAGGCAAACAAGTTCGCCTTCTCTTCCGCAGTGTGGGCCAGTGAACCGTCCGGTTTCAGCAGTGCTGGTAGTGATAGCCGACAGAAACTCAACTCAGCCGATTTCGCGAGAGACCAAAACGCTTTGCTCCCAGATGGGTATGCAGCAAGTTTGGCCCCGACACGACGAACATGGAGGAATCGAGCTTTCTGCATGACCTTCTTGCAGTACTTGGCAGCTTTGTTATAGGACTGTTTCTTTACGTGTACATCCGGAGCTTTACAACTACGAGCATCAACCCATGATAAATACGCCACGTGCAATCGTCCTTAGTGTCCTGGCATTTTAGTTTTTTTTTTATGACATAGACGGCAAACGAGCAGACGAATTGCCTGGTGTTAAGCAATTACCGTCGTCCATGGGCACCCGCAACACCATGGGAGTCACAAGTGCGTTGCCGGCCTTTAAGGGGGTTGGAGCTCTGGGAACCTTACTCACCATCAGGAACACAACACTATATACCTGAAAGGTGGCAGTGCTATTATGGCTGTGGTCTTCTGTAAGGAGGAGGTACTTCCCCAGTTGGGCTGCCCCAGATTCAAGCGTGATGGTCAACGCTGTGCCCTACCTCTCATTGTTGGACGTAGTTTAAGGACATACCCGGGTCCAAGTATGAATATTTTCTCAGTTTGTTTTTTGCATATTGACAAAGATTCATAACTTAATTGTAACCACTATACTATAGTTGAAAACAAAGACCAAATTGTTTTGTAGAGAATTGATTTACATGAAAATACGAATAAAACACGTTTAACAGACACGTACGTTACTAATACATATGCCTGGTAATTTAGTAAGTTTTTTACCGAGTTTAATTTTAGGATTTCGTCAGAAAGAAGGCATTACAGTCCATAAAACCTTCTCTTGTCTGGCACTCTGACCTGACTTCATATAAGGTCTTATTCGTGCCAACCGATGAGTGCTTGCATTAAGAAGTGATGATAATGTTAAGATATAATTTTGCCTGATGTTTCCATGGTGAAACTACGTAATACATCTCTTGACGGCGTTTGTATTGCGAACATCTTGTAACTTCAAATGTATGTATATATAGCTTCAAATTAATATCGGTAGATTTTTTACGATAAATCTTAATGATATTACAGAGAATATATCGAACCGAATTTTAAATCCTTAAAATATAAATGTATCACTTTTCATTATCAGAAAGGGCTTTATCAATTTACGGAGATGCCATTTGGTTTACATAAATAAAATTTGCAATTTTCGTTATTAAGGGTTAAAATCAGATGTGTAATTTGAAAGCACAGTTTAATGTTGACATTGTAAATACATAATTATCAAGTTACGAAAACATAATGTAATTGAACGAGTGCCAGTGTCCCAAATCAACCTGCGGCGCCCGCCATGAGGATGTAATTATGCAAGTGTCGAGTGAACGTAGTGCTTAATATATTGAGCTGACACAGACTATGGATATTACAGATTGTATACAGGCCCGGTACGTCGAACATCGAAGTTCGTATATTTCGAGCATCTTTACTCTTATTAAGGCGTCATGAGAGTGACAGAGACAATCATCAAAAAACGAATATATTTTTTTGCGGTAGTGTTGCTGTTTTGTCGTTATTGGTTTTCCAGTTATAGCTCTAAGATTTGAAAGGGAGTTATTTTAGATCGTAGAGCATTGAAGAATTGACTGATTTGTTGGCCGAAATTAAGCTCTCTCTCTCTCACACACACACATACTTTTATATCTCTTAAAGCCGATTTTTTCCCCTCATTGTTGCCTTGGCTTGGTTCGTTTAGAGAATCTGTGGTCTGCTGTCACTGTATTCCTAAGAATTACCGTACGTTAGTTTTTATGTAAAAGTTCACTGTTTGACCTTATCAGGTAATTAAGGTGTTGCTAGGGATTATATTCTTAACACAGAAGAAAAATATCAAATTCTTACGTAGTTTAATAATGTTCGATATTTAAATCGAAAGAAAAATAGAAAAAATTGACTCGCAGCGGGACTCTAGCAGACGTTTCTGCATAATAAAAAATAGTTTAATAATGTTGTTATGGATTAACCAAATACTATAAAAGACATGAACTCGATATACATCTGATATGGACCCGTGGTTCCTGATTCACGGGTCCATATCAAATGTATATCGAGGTCATGGTATATATGTATATGGTATCAGGAGAATGGGCAGCAGCGTCTTTTAACTAGAGCGATGGAACACACTGCGATCGCAAACCTACCCGTCAATCGTGGCGATTATGGCATTATCCCACACGCTGCTTATAGTGGTATATGGGAAAGGGAATATTGTCGTGTCTACACATATAAAATCTGTACAATCCACACCGGTCACCGAGGCCTTGGCGCACAAGTGTGTTTTGTATACAAGGCATTGTTTGAGTGTGCGTATGTTTGGTGTACGACTAATAGCTAGCAGTAAATGGGTGCTTATGCCCTTTAGCTTGGCTTAGTGTCGGGTAACAAATGAAAAGGTCTGTGGAGTTCAGTACCTTAACCACGAATTGCCACAGATGAGGTACAGTCAGCATCAAAGTCAGGAATGAAACAATGTACCAAAAGTAACTGCCATCCTAATTTTTCCACAATTGAGATACTTTATACAGTTAATGTTTTAATGTTTCTATCGCATTTCAATTGACAAGCACGTAGAAATCTGTTTCTTTTGGTGCAATTACTTTTGGTGCGCTGTTTCATGGGTAGTTCTCCACAAACGTCATTGTCGTCTTGAAATTATCTCCGAATATAAAGAAGAAACTTCGTAAATTAAGACTAAGCACAAGTATTGTTACAAGAATTCTTCAAAATTTGAGTGTAGTTTTACATTATTTAACAAAATATTTACAAATCCGACAACAACATTGTGGAGAACTGCCCTCATACGCTGCTATTTATGCTGACTGTACAGTCACCGTTAGATATATCGGAGCTGTGGAAGTGATCACAAATATCTGAACGTGCACTTTATCGGCTTGGCACTATAGAGGCTTTGTTCAGATATTTGTATCCACCTCCTCAGCTCCGATATATTCTGATGGCGACTGAGATGGTACCGCGAACGTCGAAGTTGGTAGGTATATTTCGAACAACTTTAAGTTTAATTTAATTTTTAATAATTAACCAGGTTCTTGTTGGCAAACAAATATCTTGGAATAAAACTAAATCTGTATATGATGAAGGTAAATATGTAAGTTTCCTACCCACGTAATTATAAATAACAAAAACATAAATAAGAGGTCTAGTCAGAGGCCAAGTAGGTCTAACAATTTAAGAAAACAAATAAACTAATTATAAATTAAGTACATTTATTTTTATACAAGACTAACCAGCGTTTGAATGACTAGGTTCAAAGGTACCTGATGGTAAGTATCGATGAGGTCGAGGGTGTAGCACGCTGGTTCAGTAACAACCTATTCACTCTTACCTTGAAAAGACCTAAATTATATCTTCATTCTCTTACATGCTAATTCTTAGAAATAAAGAAATATTGAAAAATCAACTGCCCCGGGCGAGACTCGAA
This sequence comes from Grapholita molesta, assembly GCA_022674325.2. NCBI lineage: Eukaryota > Metazoa > Arthropoda > Insecta > Lepidoptera > Tortricidae > Grapholita > Grapholita molesta. The sequence continues at coordinate 15,956,083 of CP053129.2, forward strand.
CGCGACTCTCGGATACATGTCCATTGGTTTTTTTCAATTTTTTTTCTTTATTTGTAACACTTACGGTTTCGTTATCAGACATTTCTGCTTCAAAATAATTTACATGCTAATTGCTTGTATTTCGTGCCTTTGTATATGTATAAGATGTAGGTAGGTAAAACTAGTTTGCAGATATGCCCAAGCTATGTAAGTATCTTCTTGTACTATATAACTATGCCCAATGCTATTCACCAATAATTCTTAACCTGACTAGATTCCAATATTCCACCTAGGAGCACCCTAGGGTTATAAGGCACAGGATACAATGACCCTAGAATTGCAATCTGCATGCGATCTCCGCGCCGGCTTCAGTACAACTCTGACCGCGGCAACGGACGTACGAACGACGTTCGTTCGAATTTCAACTTCTCAATTTGAAAATCGAAGCCATTTTGAAAATAAGGCTGTTACTGGCCGTTTATAATTTGAATAGTGTGGTTTACAGTGATTTGTGTTGTGTTACCCGCTTTTAAAAGGATTTTTTTTCGTTTTGCATGGAATAGGTGAGTTTTGTGTTTATGTTTTGTTTCTTTGAGAACAATGAACGTACTCTTTTTCCTTTCTTGGCAAACGTACGAGTGTTTTCAAGGTACTAACAAAACGTAAGTTAAGGGCTGTTATGGTATGTTGAAAAGAAACTGCAAGAACAATTGAATAGTACTTAATTAAATCATAGCAGTCATGCGATGGATGCGAGCAATATTAAGTATATAATATCTTATTTTAATTAAATATTATTATTTAAGGCTTAATAGAAAAATCGTTTTTAATCTGAATATTTTCAACAAGTTATCATTAATTATTCACAATAACAGTTTGAACTAAATAAGAATATAATTAGTCAAATTTACTAACTTTTCTTTGACTTGGGTATTAAGCATTTAAATTGATCATGTACACATTTATACACATAGACAGTTAAGCACAGATATACCTATACCTACACACACTCAAACACAAACATTCGTCCGAAAACCTTGAAATGTTAATGGTACAGATGCTAAACTTTATGGCACTTTATTGCAGAGGTCAGCCAGAAGTCGCTTTACCTGCTCTGCAAAATGCCAAAAGTTCCACAAATTTTATTTTCGTGTTTAAAAAAACAGGTACTTAGGGACCTTTTAATTAAACTTAAAAAAAAATATGTACCTACTTACGAAGGTATTTTAAAATGCGACCACTAAAGTCAAATTTATAACTAAACGGAGTAAACTGACAGCAGTTTTCATACTAAAGCTGTCAAACGACAATGTATGAAAACTGCTGTCAGTCCGTTTAATTATAAATTTGATTTTAGTTTTTTTTCTATCGGAGGTAAAAAATAAAGCAGTTTCGAAATTTTCCATAGTTATGTAAGTCCAACTCGCGCTTCGGGAGCTAGCTTATATTTATTTTTTCAGATCATTTAAAGTCCTTTAAAAAAGTTATTAAGTTACATCATCAGATTTCGTCCTTATCCGTAGTAAACAGCCCTCACTTTGCCAGAACCGGGTTACATATCAACCATTGTTTACCTAGCTTTACATATCATTCATTGTAGTACACAATAGAATTTTGAGTTGCGCCAGAAGTCTGCATGTTTTCGCTGCCAGTTGCGAAACTGCCAGATATGCCTATTTTACATTAGTAGGTTAAGAATTTTGCGTATTATTAAGATGCAGATTATGCATGTTGTATATAAAAACTGGTAAATAGTTTTTTTATCTGCATTGGCACAATATTATGCCGGCACCTGGGTATAAGATACGGGAAAAAAATACATTGTTCAAAAATCTTATTACTAGTATGCTTGTTATAACCACTGTACCAATTCACGTGCGACGTAAATATGAAAATCGACTTTTGGGAAAAGACAGACTACGGGTTATTTCTATACGTGTTCCTACCGCTCGGAGGGGTGCTTCCCGTGTCCTCCGGCGGAGGTTTCTAGTGACCGCTGGTTAGAGACATTACCAAGGTCCTGTATATTATTTTTTCATTTTACACAAACACACAAAACATAAGCATACTGATTCTTGCATTTATTTTAAAGAGAAAGAAGATAAATACTAATTATAATTAATTAATTCCGCCTAAGGAAATAAGGATTTGTTCGAGTGTTTCAAATGTTTCTATCGATAGAACGAAAGAAGGAATAAGTATAATTATACGCAGTAATACACTAAGTACACAGTAGATAACTGTCAGTGAGCAAATAAAATCTAACCTAATAATAAACATCAAATAGAATCCATTGACTTAACTGTTATCGAATAAATACTAAACCTTATATCCATCTAAGGCCCGCCATACAAGGAAAATGCTATTCGAATTCGTTCTAGTGTAATCTCTTTTGTGCCAAAATCGAAGACTCTGTTCCAATTTCATAAAATTCAAATTTCTTTAAAGTAATTAGTACTACATGTTGGCCCGTGGGCCTTACGAGGATATAATCTACACAACTAAACTAAGTACTCTCTGTAGTTCGTCTGCGCAGATTACGAACGATTTTGGCGAAGACCCTCCATAGGTACCTAAGCAACTATATATGAAAACCTACTATAATTACCTTTCACCGGTAGCGCAATAGTCGTGCAAAATATTATAATTATAAAACTGTACAAATCTATACAAACATTCAGTCATAGATAGTTTTAAAACGTGTTTGATACTTGATACAAGATACAGTTAGTGCATTAACGACTGGTTGGCTTCTACGTTTGCGACTTGCAATAGTCGACACCAATGCGGTGAACTAGCGGCACTCTCGTGATATGCTCATTTGTAACCGTGTTTTGTCAGAATTTACACTGCATTACACACGTTTTAGTATATTTCTACAGTACTAAATACTTCTAATGAAATGCGGATGTTTTGTATTTGTCTTCTTTAATCTTTTGAAATCATACGATCTAAACCACAGCGAAGTGAACTACACACTTTTACAAAGGAATGGAAAACTTAGAGGACTATTGAGATTCTGGTAATTAAAGTAGTATGAAAAATAATATTTACCATTTTTTATGGTGAAAGAAAACTTAGGTGGGAAACCGGTCTTAATCCCAATAAGGCCTAGCTTACCCTCGGGGTCAGATGACAGCCGCTGGGAGTGGTAAAAAATCTTAGGAGAAAATCTCAAGGTTATACGGAGTCAGGAACTTCTAAACCGGGACAAAAGCTAGGGATAACAATGATAGTCATTATGACTATATAGAAAGAAAAGGCAATAACCAAAAAAATCTAGAAAAAATACCAAGGCAATGCCTACTGTTTTATTGTGCTCAGAAATTTTGCGTCTTTGAAGCCTATAATGATTTTAAAGTATACTACTTTCGAGAAAGCAACGTCAACAATAGACGTTATCTTATAATGCTTATTTATAACTTAATTGAGATAGATCGCCTCAAAGTATTAAAAACCGTTGCTTTCCATAAAAATGTCTACTGTTTGTAGTTCAAGAGCATTTATATAGAGCCATAAAAGCATTAATTTACAACTCGCATCGAACATTAAAACCAGCTTAACAATAAAAATAAAAGTATCTATATCAAAATCGATCTATAAACTAGACATAATTGCCAGTAGCCGGTGAAAGGCAACCCAGTGGCCTGCTTCTGCAAACATCTTGCATGTGAACAAGGCTACTTGAATACGAAGAATGCAGTACCCAGCACAGTGCCCTTAGCGACACCTTCCTGGAATAATGAGGATGATGGTACTAGAGTTTTATGATATTACTTAAGACCCGTTAAGTTGTCTACTGCTGTACAGTCAACTTGAACATCGCATTAAAAGTGTCTCATATTTATTACAGTTAAGATATTTTTTCTACAATTCGCATTCCAAAGCTTTGTCGTATTCCAAATGTTTATGTCTCCTTTTGTTAATATTTTATTGGAATGGCAAATGCTTTTGATGCATTGTTTGATACGCTCTTGATACTGACTGTACAGTTAACCGACTGTACAGTTATTGATCGTTCATAACCTTTATTGCAAGTACATTAAGGTCTAACAATAGTCAACTCTTGCTGTTAGGTCATAGCGGGTTTCTTAATGGGTTAAACCTGCAGGCGAAACAGTACGATTTTAAGATCACGAACTAGCGGGCTCAAGATGGTCACGTTTTACGCGATACAGACGAGTTTCATGTCATTAAAGATATCGTTTATCTCTGTGGCTAGTTGACGAAATAAACGCTTTATCGTTATTATGTGATATAAACGCGATAACGACAAAATTCACAGTTCATAAAATCAAGCAAACTCCATCAAGTGGTGAGGGCTACAGGAGATAAGTACCGATGGAGACTAAATCATAGGAACTACAAACAAGATGGTCTCGTAATGAGAGAATGACACAGATGTTTAGACAAATATGCTTTTATAAGATTATAAACATATATGAACTCCTTTTATTATGAGAACGGATAACATTTTTGTCGCCTGGTTGCCATTTTGTCGCATGTCGCACTATCCGTCACTTTTGCACTCACTTGTTGGAGCATGTCAGATATTGTGACAAATGATAAAAACCCGACCATATTAGGCTAGTAGATTTAAACATGACAGCATTTACAAATTATTATATTTTCCAGTGCTTTTCCTGCTCACTGTAGTTTTTTTACATGGCATCGCGCTCCTAATGCATTCAGCCAAACGAGTGACCGTACATACTTTAATGAAAGTGAATTCCAAAAATGTATGTCAGAAACGTCATAAGCCGGAAGTATCCAATACCATAGATCTGCGATATGATGACATGATATTAGATTAACATGAGTAGCGATAATAGATACCTAATTAGCATGTATCAGTTTCCGTTAGAAATGGTATCGTATATAAATTTTCAGATCACCAAAGATTAAGTTGAGTTACAATAGCTAATTTACATAGTATAAACATAAGTAAAGTATAAGAGCTGGCGGCTTCCTCGCACAACGTATCAGCATTGCGATACAAGCAGGAAATGCCGCCAGCATGCTTGGTACAATGCTTCAAGGGCCTTTTTTAGATTTTATACTGTAACTAGTTAAGTATTTGTAGTTATCATAATACGATTGTAATTTCTGTAAATAAGAATTTAATACTTTAGTAAAGTATATTTTTAGTAAGCAGTATTTATTTATTTTTATTTTTGTACGTCTTACCCGTACACAGAACAATGGTGTTTGGGAAATTTAGGGGGCGTATGCGGAGCCGGATCGAGCCAACGCGTAGATGTCCATTCGAAAATTTAATGGAATATAAGGGGTACACTTAGCGGATGTTGTCATGGGACGCGCAGAGATAGCTGTAAGGTTGTCCAATGAAATTAACCTCTTGGATGAGCATAAACAGTAGTGTAACATCAGGTTTATAGTCAGCACAGGCGTGGTGTGGGCGAGGCCGTCGGATGTGAGCATCCTCGCTCTAACCTTACACTTCATCTGTTCCGACCAAACTGTATTGTTAGGTTTGTAGGTTAATGTGAACTAGGAAGTCGATTTGTTAAATGAATAGGTTACCTGAATGCACACGCCTACGCCAGTCGACTGCCTATATATTGAATTTATTCGATTTAACATCTAGTCGTGTTTTTCTACTACTACTATTAGCCATTCAGCTGAACGTAGGCCTCCCTACTAGACTGATCTTTAGCTAAGTTTGTCATCTATAAATCACTGAGCCATTACATAATATCAATCACCAGCTTAAAGCTTGGGCAAAATTGTAAAATAACTTTTTTTATGAATAATAAATTAATGAACTTACGTTCTTGTATAAATAAGAGACATATCCAATTCCGGATTTCGAAATAAATGTTTTTCACATTTTCATCCCTTATTATTTTATTAACTATATATCAATGACGATGCATTCAATGTAATTATACCTAGATATTTTTCTAGTTGGAACGACATTTGTTTAATGCGTGCCACTATAAAAATATCGACAATCCTGTTATCGATAAACAGTACATACTACTTCAACGACCAAAGGCCTATTTCTCGAAGACTTGTAACTTGTAATACAAGCGGAAGTCACTTAAGACATACACACAGTCTTATATTGGCTACCTACCTAGACGCGTGTCGTCTAGGTAGGGGTGGCGTGCCACCGATCTTGGACAAATTGAACGTAATCCGTACGCTTTTGACCCAATTTACTTTTATAATTTGCAATGACTAGTTCCAAATTGATTTATGAAGCATATAAAACAAAATTAAATATATAGTTTTGTTGTTGTTATTATTGAAATGGTACTATCGATAACAAGAAAGTCGTTGTTTTTATTTTGTCAATCACTTACAAGAAATCGTTCGAGCTAGAAAAATATCTAGGTATAAATGTAATATTTGAACACGCAATCTCACCCTCGCAAACATTCAACTACATTCGGTCATTCATCCTGATCGATAACTACCCTCATCTGTTTTACTAGTTATTTATTATGACAATCATTTTGTAGGCATAAGTTTGACCGGTTCTAGCGTAAGTTAAGTACCTATATTGCATCTTCCTCGCGTAGTCCCGGCATTTTGCTACGGCTCGGAAGCCTGGGATCCGCTTGGCAACTAATCTCAGGATTTAGCAGAGGGCCCTAGGTCTTATTGGGATTAGTCCGGCTTCCTCACAATGTTGAATAGCGACTGGCAAATATCAAATGATATTTCGTACATGATCCGAAAAACTCATTGGTACAAGCCGGGATTTAAACCTGCGACCTCTGGATTGCAAGTCGCACGCTCTTACCGCTAGACCACCAGCGCTTCTAGCATAAGCCATATGCCCCTAAATTTTAATGATACGAGTACTTTTATCAGTGGCGGGGTCAACTTTTTTCTTAGGTAAGGACGAAAGATAAACTGTTGAATTGCGGGAGTGTTAGTAAAGCCGGCTAAAATCGGCATGCATGGACGCGCCGCCTCTGTTATTAGTCAGTGTGCCGTCGACGTTACTTTAACTTTATTGTGTGATATTGTTTATCGCGTGACAATGTCAAGGCACCATCTCTTTCAGAAGAAAGAAGCAGGTGCTTTATCTTTGTCACGCAAGAAACCGATTGGAATACTTTCTCTCTTAAATACTCTTTACTACGATACCTACTTCCAAAGAGACATCCAAACTTGTCGCCATAAGATATATCGGAGCTGTGGAGGTGGTCACAAATATCTAAACAACGCCTCTATTCTATTATCAAGGCGATAAATTAATGCATGTTCAGATATTTGTGACCATCTACACAGCATGGCTCACCTGATGGCGACTGTGCAGTAAAACTTCCCAACTATACTCCAAAAGATTTTGATATCATTTAAATTTACGCAATTATAAGTTACAGTCAACGTCAAAAATATCTACACAGCCAAAGTGCCACCATGCACCATATTGTTTCAATATTGCTGCATTCCAAGACCCGTATTGCAACTTACACATAAACACAATAAAATGTAGTTGATGAAAATTTATAGACGGATACATCTAATAACAATAAAGAACGTCTAGGCGGGGTGCTGACTCGCTGAGATTGATGGTCCAATTGCTAGAACGACGCATTGTTGCGTTACCTTGTCTATGAGAAATACTTTGTTAGTTTGTAATGTACGTCATTGTGTTTTGTACGATCAACACAGGTTTCGACGGTTCAAAATCATCCTTAATTTGGTCGGTGGTTGATGTCGAATAAACACCCCGTCGAAAGCTATGTTGGCGTCCGTATAGCATAATGCGCTTAATATTACGATCTTGAGGACCTGCCACGAAAATGGGAGTTCGAATCGGGTATCTTTTTAATCCAATGAAGGTGTAATTAGAATGACAGAGACAATCGTTCGTTCGTTCGTTCGATTGAGATTTGCCATGTTCGTTGCCAACGTCATTTGTTTTTTTACTACTTTCTTTTCGGTTATAAACAATATCGTTTTGTTAACTGCATACGTAAGGCAAATAGATTCAAAAATTCGTTTGAATTGAACATCACATTCATGAATAATTCATAAGCCACAACGGGGACACACAGATTGATGGCTAAAATGTTTATGTAAATTCAGAATGAAATCAGAAGTTACAAATATGACAAATGAGTGTTTCGGGGTATCTCGACAAATCCCTGATATATTCCATTTATCATTGAGGACTTTCGTTTTCGATATTATATCGGAGTGTTAGATTTGGACCGACTGGGGAAATTTGACGCGAAGGACAGTAATAGGCTAATAGGTTAACGCTAACTGTCATTTGTAAACTTTTTAATTGGTATGTGTTTATTATTATTCCATAAGTTTTTATTTTAACACCACATTTTGTTTGAATGCATCATGATAATAGACAATAATGTTTAGATTTTACCGAATGTAAGTTACGCTCAAATATATACATAGGTATATGACAACTTTCTTGAAAAAAAAAAATGGTAATATGGTAATCAATCAGATATCTTAGGAATACAGCTTGCATGTATAAATACCTTGCATTTATGTTTATCCTCTAAATACCTACAGTCATAACTCATAATATAACTAGGTATTATGGTAATCGTTTATATCGTTTAACGTTTAATTGCCGCGATTAAATATCTCATAATTTTATGTCGGTTTGTATTTTTTTTATGGATGTAGCAATCAAAGGCCTCTTGTAAGGCATAAAAAAATGGGATTAATTTTTGTCTGTGGTAACGCCAGCGTACAGTGGGAGTTCGGAACTTTGCGACTTTAATTAAAACTAAATTCAGTTGTTAAATTAAATGGTTTATGGAGTAAATACCTATGTGCGTAAATTGTAGGTTTTCAATACTATACACAAGACTTATTTTTATCCATCTCGATTAATTATAAACTCTCAACCCACACCACAAAGTCCTGATACAAAACATTTATGATTTTTATGACTAAAGGTGGCAAACGAGCAGACGGATTGCCTGATGGTAAGCAATTACACCAGTCACAAGCGCGTTGCCGACCTTTAAGGGGTGTTGGAGCTCTGGGAACCTTACTCACCATCAGGAACACAACACTACATACCTGAAAGGTAGCAGTGCTATTATGGCTGTGGTCTTCTGTAAGGAGGAGGTACTTCCCCGGTTGGGCTGCTCATCTGTCATCGCTGTGCCCTACCTCTCATTGTTGGACGTAGTATAAGGACATACCCGGGTCCAGAAATTTTATTCATGAAATCTAAAATATTCACAATTTTATTGACGTGAGTCCAACTGTCATGGCTACCATAAAATAGCATTTGTGCAAGATTGATAGCCACGATTATCTGGCTGCATAATGAGTGTTACGTGTGAACGGTGATTTATATAATTCATACACTAAACGATCCAGGCAGATTGGCGATTCAGTGCCGTGGGAGACGTATGGTGGTGTAAAGTAGTCGCTCAAAGCGTGCGCGGTAGCGATTTAGGCTTTGGTCTCCTATTTTGTGCTAAACGCGACTTCTAGCGTCAGCGTCAACGTTTCTGAACAAAAAAGACGCCAACGTCGACGTGTGAGAGACCACAACAGTACATCTCTATAGGCAGCATTGTGACGCAGACGCTGTAAGCAGCCGACGGCGTTTATAGGAGACCATAGCCTTAGAATCTGGGGCGCTACCGCGAAATACGATATTCGTAAATTTCGGACGATTGTCTCTGTCACTCTTATGACGCCTTAATTGGAGTAAAAGGGAAAGATGCTTGAAATATACGAACTTCGATGTTCGCGGTACCGGGCCTGGTGGAGATGGCCCCATGAACTATTTATTTTCATCACCATAGCTACGGTCTCCTGAGCCACTCTTAGGTTGTCTTTCCGCCAGGCCCGGTACCGCGAACTTCGAAGTTCGTAAATTTCAGGCATCTTTCTCTTTTACTCCAATTACGGCGTCTCTCATGACGACAATCGTCCGAAACTCACGAATATATTTTACATGATAGCACTACAGGGCGCTACCGCGAAACACGATATTCGTAAATTTCGGACGATTGTCTCTGTCACTCTTCTTACGCCTTAATTGGAGTAAAAGGGAAAGATGCTCGAAATATACGAACTTCGATGTTCGCGGTACCGGGCCAGAGCTTTGCTGCGCTACATTTATATACAAATAACACATAGCTTCATAGCATAGGTTGGCCGATTTGTATATAAACGTAGTACAGCATAGCTCTGGGGTAAAGGCACCCTAAAACAAATTAAGCTCACGTATCGTTGTGGACGTCATCGTCACAAGGCTTTTCGAGAAAGGGCCACGCACAGAGTCGCACACCTCTGCGACAGAATCGGAATAAGAAACAGTTAATTCGCCGTGATATAGAAGATTTATAAAGATTGTTTTTTCAACCTTGGAATTATTTGTGCGACTTAATTAGGTAGGTATGTACGTGTAATTTACTATAACACCAAAACCAAGAAAAAATGCGATTACTATCACCAAAACCTTAGCAGCTACTCCGCTAGTACGAAAAGAACCGCTTCCGCTGCATCCAATGCCTCTCATACGCCAGCATCACACTCGTCATAAATTTCTAATCTTATCAATACGAGCAACTATCAGCCATCGGCTGTCATTTCTTCAACCACACTAGATCACCCAAACTGCATGAGAGTTCAAACCATTATACTTCTTATTCTCGTCGGTTTACATACTAGAATCGCATTAACTTTCTCTTGGACTTGAGGCTGTATGTTCCCGGATCCAGATTTGTGTGAAACAGCTCGCTCCCATGTCTTGCGTGCTCCATTTAAATACAAAGTTATATTTTCCGATAGTAAACAATACCGTCTCTAAACGATCTTGTGTGTTTGTTTAAGATTGGGTATCGGTGAGTAAGTTTGTTTTGTTTTTGTGTTTGTTTATTATTGTTCATTGATATATATTTGCTGTCTGAGAAGTTGACGTGCAGTGAACGTATGACATCACGACTTAGGTATAACAGCGCAGATAACTAATATTTTCAATTAGGTACCAAAATCGAAAGAAAAATAGATAAATTTGACTCGCGGCGAGACTCGAACCTACAACCACTGGATTTTAAATATCGAAGATATTCGCTAGCAGACGTTTCTGCATAATAAAAAATAATTTAGGTACCAAAATGTTTCAATCACGCTTTTAGTTGACAACACGTGTCAATTTGAAGTGCTCCTAATTAAATAACAAAAGTCAAACATTATGAGCCCTTTTATTAAGTTTCAGGTGCATCGGGCCTTCGTATTTGAAATGGAGTATATCTTCTAGCTAGTCTTTTCAGTCCATAAATTTGGGATAATAACATTGATAACAGTGACTAACATTCGGAGATAAACTATATATATGTTCTAAAAATAAAATAAAAGCGTGTTCGTATAAACCACTAAACTATTATTATTGCGCCAAATAAATTAATGGTCTCATATAAATGTTAGTATTAAAAAGTTATAAGTTACATACAACTAGTATTAAACTGGTACTGTTTTCCACAAGGACCACATTGATGTATTCAAGTTAATTGTTTACGATTATTATTATTACTAATATCCGGCTAAAATCTACATCTAATTTGCAACGATTTGACCACGACAATTAAATGGACTACTTCAGGTAGCAAGTAGACTTTGTACGTTTGTATTTAGTATAAAATTTACGAACACCAACAATAAACAATGCATGAAAGTACGGTAGTTCTAATAGACCCCATTAGACTAGATATTACAGTTAATACTGCTCGCAACAGAGATGGACCTCCCAATTAAAAAGATCAATGGAATAGATAGACATTCCTGCTGATCGATGTACGGTGTGCAACAGTATAGGTTTTAAAACAGTGTTCAAGATGAATTTCGCTTGAAAAATAAAATTAATCTCCTAACTTTTTATTTTTCAAATAATATACAGTACAATAACTGTATTAATACTAAACTAGCTTAAATCTCCAAGAGGTTCTTGAGGGAAAAAATAATTGTAATATGAAACGAAATTTTACTGAGATCATAGACGGAGAGAATTGTGTTATCTATATCACTCAAATAACAGCTGCTATGCTCCTATAATATCTTGATTTCAGGAAATACGAAAAAATATCACTGACGAATCAGTGCATTAAATGTACACAAAAAGACAGATTAGGATGAAGCCATACTATAAGTCTAATTAGCGACTAAACATTTTAAGAATTCTCATTAGCCCCGCTCCACGCTACTGAATCAACTTCCATCAATTACAACTAGTTTAACTTCTTTTCAGCACGCAATTCAAGTGCTACCAGAAACAACTAAATAATAATTGCGTGCATCACAGTAAAGTTGCGTGATTTACTGTTACGGATTGATCTACTATAACATTGGTAAATAAATAGACCGCGTACGGCTGTACACGCACATCCATCGTCAGTCCAAATTAAGAAAAAGTGAAGAGTCGTTTTTCTTAACTCGAGAAGCACTGTCATTATTCCGTGAGTGCAACGGGGTGTTAGTTAAAGTCACAAAAACGCCCCTCAAGAATTTGTAAGAAGAGTAAGACGATGGAAAATCCTATTAAATTTCGTGTATTCTGTATTCCTTCATCGAGGATACCATGATTGCATCTTCGAAATGATTGCATTTCAAATACGCTAACGGCATATTGATGACGCCAATTTATTTCGTGATTTGCATAGTCTGCTTGTGAGAACCGTTTTCCACATTGAGGAAAGGATGCAATCACAATAGTTGGGCAAATACCAATAATAAACCTCAAGCTGCTGTAAGGAATGATTGACAATGCCTATACAAAACTGCGTTCATCCGAAGTGCTGGCTAAACGTATACAATTTTTGGTATTCACAGCCTCCGAGGCTGGGAGTGTAAGTTTCTTTTGACGTAAAAAATGACACTTACACTCAGGGCACTATTGTGGCTGTGAATGACGTGTAGCATAGATGGCAATAGTACCTTAGCCAGCAACGCGGGAATATATTTTACGGGCATTGCCTATATCCAAGTCTTATCCTTGCTTTTAATGGTGTATTGGAAATTAGTAAATTAAATTTACATATTCAATTATTGAAACATTTTATTTTATTATAATACCAAACTGTATATTTGAATTTGAATATATCATATAATAGAAAAAAAAAAATTGAAACTATTAGTTTACTTTTGAACTGAGAATGTTTCCCTTGAACCCTCTTAAAAATACGTTTGAAGAGTGAGTTTCCCGTTCATTCTTAGACTAATAATCTTTCCAGCCATCAATGCGTTAATTATAAAACTTAGCATTAAAATTAGAACCACAACAGTCAGACGAAAAAAGAACTAGACGCATTCACATTTCAAACGCGCTTATGTTTTTCTGACTTGGAATGGTAGTGACCATGAATACAGCTACTGAACCGTGACGGTATGTTTGTATGTGTGTTTAGATGTATATGAACCAAAGCAGACGCTAACAAAGTGGGGGAAGTGGGTAATTAACTCACTTAAGATCAATGGCGCCGGTAAAAATAAACTTTAGTCCGAAATGCACTATGAATCTAATATTAGCAGTTGTTTAACTTCATACTACGTACAAAATTATGAAATGTTTATGAAAATTACGAATCTGATTATACAGCTGAATTAATATAGTGGGTAATGTGAATAGTTTTATTACCTAGATACATATTTCAATTTTCATACTTCATACTTATTGAAACATTTCTACGAAGGCGGAGCGTAAAAGCGAAAAACTGTGACTCTGTGAAAAAATACTATTCTGATATTGTTAGACTAAGTCGCAGGAGTGGTGTATATTATGACTAGCCGTTTCTTGCACCGTTGCGTTGATATTTACGTTCTTGTTAATAGTTGTAATACTTCTAACGTACGATTAGTTACACCATTGGACTTATTTCTAAAAAAGCAATACGTATGTCGCAAAATTGCCAGATAAAATCTTTAACCACCAGAAAAGGAAGGAGCAAAATAATTTTAAGTACAGGCATAAAGCGTATAAATACATATGTATAACTTTACCTACTCGTTAGTTTGTATGAAGAAATCTCAACTGTGATAAGTGATAACTCGTTTTAGACGTATAACATTGTGTTACAATACGGTCAACTCTATTTTAACTATGACTGAAATAATATTTAGGGTGCAGGGAGAAAATAGATGAACAATCAATCCTTATTGCGGGGGAGTTGAGGGTTCACAACTGGTAGGAATGCACTTTTGGGGATTTAAGTGGTACGGACTGGATGATTGCTTATTGATCCTTAATTTTGAGGGAGAGAATAAGTTTTATGTAATTCCTGTGTTCTGAGACTTCTGAGATATGCTCCCTCCTGTCTTCCCGTTGATCGTCTATCCAAATCATCAGAATAAGAAATAACTCATCCAATGTATCTCGTATATCTCTTATAAAATGATTTAATATTTTCTACAGTCTGTGGTTAATAGTTTTTGGGGCATTTCAAATGTTACACGGGCAGTGAATGCAATGATGTGGGAGAATAATTTAAAAAATGATAACTTACTTATGGTGCGCTTTTCATACGATATTATTAATGCTGATTTTTCTAAAGTTTTCAAAGATGTTTCAATAAGCAACCTTAAGCCATACAACACAAGTAGGTTTTTTAACGGGATTATTCCCTTCATTGGCATCTTAGTAAAAAATATAAGTATAATAAAAAACCCATAAGGGCTAAAGTTACACTTCACGCTTCCTTACTTTATGGAAATTCTCAGGAACGCAGCCAACCATGACTTGTCTCACGGCAGTGAAGTGCATATTTACAAACATAAAGTCATAACTGACAAAGTTTTCCTTTAAAAAAACGTCTTTTGGTTCTGAGGGCAATAGGGATGGGAATAACAGCTTGATATACAAAATGTCGTAACAGATTGTTTTTTCTTGTTAATATAAGACGTTTAGTTTGGAGAGGACTGTGAAACAGGAGCGAAGGAATTCTTGCTCATTGAGCATGACGGGTGACTCTTGACCTCGAACGTTAGTATTGAATGTAAACTGCATTGGAGTGCAACAATGATAACTTGAGTTTTTAAGAGTTTTAGTAATACCAAAGTTTTAATTTGCTGCCAGTCTAACGCTAGCTATACAATAAGTTTTCAAACGTGGAGTACATGGCATAGGTACGTGTACCTATTATATACGAACTGAGTCGCATATAAAAAGAATAGAATAGAATTTCTTTATTCATGACAAAAACAAAATCATAGACAACATATGACACAAACAAGGATAGGTACATTTTGTCACGATGGTTGTATGTATATTGCCGACGGAGTCAGCGCTGGTCTTCCATTGCACCCATTTGGTGAAATGCACGGCAAGGCAACAACCCGAATATAATAGTATACGAACGGCTTTAGTTCCTAATCTACCGCACGAAATAAGGTTTTCAAAATAATATAAATATCAGTCGTCGATTTTCGATGAAGGAAAACATAGTAAAATTGTGTGCAAAAGTAAATTTTAATTACGAGTAGGTATAAGATAAGCAGCGAAATGTGTCTTTGCGAGGCTGGTTATAAAGAACATGATTACAACTCCGTAACACCCATAACCATGCAACAATATTTTTGGTGGTAATAGTATTCTCAATATTATATTAGGCCAGTCGAAATCGACACAAAAAATAGCTAAATTCGCAAAGCCTGATGTATCTCTGAATTTTTAGTATGTTATTAGGACCCATTAGGGCTATGTACACACGAGTTTGCAATTCACAAAAAGTTGTGGAAAAAAAAATATTCACAAAAAACCACGAAATTTTCAGGATTTTTTTAGATTAATCTCTATGTCTCCGAATCCATGCATTTTTTGTTCAAAGTTCCTATATACGTTTTAAAGAACATTAAATTTGTGATAAATTAAAGCTAATTAGAGATCAATAGGGCTATTGGTCACGGAATGGCAACATTTTGAAAATAGGCCACTTTTTACAAAATATGTAAATTTTAGTTATAGCCTTTTTGTGGGCTAAAATTGCATCGACACTACTGATCCAACTAGTACAACTTATGGGATACGATTTATAGGCAATTTGATAAGCTTTAAAATAAATGTAGACCGGGCTCTGTAGGCTTCGTAGTTCTGTCATAATTTCAAAAAAACCCAAGCGAGGTAAAATCCGCATTTAACAAATATGTACCTATGGAACATTTCTTCATAAAGATTACTTGTTAAAGTTGTTATACTATGCATGTATATTAAAGAAAAATAGCCTTCGTTATTCCCTCGGGAGTTATGAATATTGAGTAACTGAGGAAGATATAATAACTATAGTACAAAGTAATACGTAATATCAGACTAAAGGGGTTTCCTAGTTAGCAAATGTTAAGTATGTTTAAAACTTAGATACCTATAGGCCCAATTTTAGGATACGTAAAACTTATTTAACAAAAGAATAAAATGTAAAATAAAATAAAAACGACACATTTCTTTAGGTATCTGGATAAAGACGTATGTGAAAACTAATGTAAAATAATATACCTACCTCAAAACTATCGTGAGATCTCACGTTTTATATTATAAGTTTACAAGCAACATTCTATTAGTTTTTATTAACTATATAAAACGTGAGTTACCTGCTTCTATACATTGAATATAATATACCTACCTACCTCAGATACCTAATAGTACTATACCTATATAATAATAAAGTACTAAAACATTACAGAACAAGAATAAGAAAGGTCTTTAGTACATTTTAGATTCCATTAAATCTCAATAGTGATTTTCACCGTGTGCGAGTGTTGTATCTTTCTGTACGACACGGACAGCATGCGCTTAGTGTACCCCGTATATTTTCGTGTCATTAGCATCGGCTTCGCAGACTTCTACCATATGTTCGGAACACCATTGTTGCAATAAGAGTCAGGTATATTATTTCCGGTCGTTCTCATCGTTCTTGCTAACAGCGAGTACTTTAAACAGATAAAGTCCCAGTCAGGATGACACTAGCAGGTTGTCCTTAAGATTAGACTGTTCATCTGGACGGCGAGGTGGCATACTTCATGTACCACCCTCGCCTGCGCCACCAGTTCCAGTCTCTGCTCTGTTGTTATCGCGGACAGGACTAATATTTGAGCCAATAAGCATACATATATCGGTAGTGATGATCGATCGCTACGCCGAGCAATGCTCATTGACATCACCATCCCGTGTGAGGAGACCCTCGTGTAGGCAGAAAAGTCCAGCAAGTAACTAAACTTGGCTGACGAGGGAACCGGCATATGGGAAGTTGATACTGCGATCATTGTTTTGATAGTTGTTTCAGCGAACGATCTCATACCGAAGTTTCTCGACCGACATCTTGAGACTCGGTTCGAGGTTGTGTAAAGGATCAAGGCTCAGATTCAGAAAGCGCTAACCCTTGGCACGGCGCGCTCGAAGTTTTAGATTTATGTTAATATATATTTTGATTAAAAAAAACTATAGAAACAAAAATACTAAAAAAATAAGGACTCCTCTCTTGCAAATGCACGAGCTTCTAGAGTAACTTACCGGAATGCTGCCATTTCCATCATTCGAGAGGACTTCATGATCATGACCAACTCCAACTTTGACGACCCGCCAATTGGAGACCTATCTATTGAATAGAGCAACGAAAATTATGACCCACGACCCACGAGGTTTATTTTTTAAACTCACGTACTCGTCCACGATGGTTGATTTCCAGCACTCATGTTTTTAAACTACCATATCTTCGTATCTGACAGAGTAGGTATTCGACTCTACATAATGTGTCTAATTTGATTGACTGATTGATTGAGAAAGTAAGTACATAGGTATGATCACTTATGTCTATATAACAATACATTTAATTGTCTATTTAAGGATTTCAAGCCTTGTTTCATTGTAGGTTAGGCAACGCGCATGTGAATCCTCTGGAGCTGGAGGCGTCCATAGGCTACGGTAACTGCATACCATCAAGCGGGTCGTATGGTTTTTGCCACCGTCGTTGTATAAAAAATACTAATGCAAAACACTAAAAATAGGAAAGTTCATGGAACATACCTAGACAAACGCGATTCCGTCTTGGGTTTTTCTAAAATATTGAGAGAACTACGAGGGTTACAGACCCCTTCTACATTTAATTTAAAGTTCAATAAATTGCCTATAAATTATAATAATATTTTTTCGTAGGT
Source organism: Grapholita molesta (assembly GCA_022674325.2). Classification (NCBI taxonomy): domain Eukaryota; kingdom Metazoa; phylum Arthropoda; class Insecta; order Lepidoptera; family Tortricidae; genus Grapholita; species Grapholita molesta. The sequence continues at coordinate 15,974,176 of CP053129.2, forward strand.
GTAAGAATTTCTACAAAATTTGGGTTCAAAATGGTATAACACTTAAATTATCGACTTGGGCAAAAGTTCCCCATTTTCAAAGGGTCATATTTCCGTAACCATTTGACGTATAGAGGTCCAATTAAGCTTACCTTATCACAAATTTAATGTTCTTCAAAACCCTTATAGGAGCCTTTGACAAGAAATGCATGGATTAGGAGACACACACCAGAATCTAAAAATCCCTAAATTTTTGCGGTTTTTGTGTATAAAAAAAAATCCACAACTTTTTGTGAATTGCAAACTTGTGTATATATAGTCCTAATCGGTCCAAACAACATACTAAAAAATCAGAGATACATCATGCTTTGTTAATTTATTGTCGATTTTTACTGGCCTATATGTCAAAAATACATAAAAATATGCAATCAATCAAAGAATGATAATCTTAAATAAGGAATTACAATCGTATTATGATAACTACAAGTACTAGTTACAGTATAAAATCTAAAAAAGGCCCTTGTGGCATTGTACCAAGGATGCTGGCGGCATTTCCTTGTATCGCAATGCTGATACGTTGTGCGAGGAAGACACCATCTTATATAAGTGACAATATGTCATAATTTGCACAATTTTATTATTTAAGGTTAAGGAATTCATTGAGGGTAATCTGTGCTCGAGATGCCACCCTTTTAATTTTTTCTGAAAACTAAAAAGTGAGGGAGCTGAGGTGATGGTGTCCGGCATTTTATTGTATATGGTCGGGCACATAAAGTGTGTTGTCTTTTTAAAACTCGCTAGTCGCCGCTGAATTCGAAGAAGTGCCTGTTAGGGTTAGGTTATAGGCTTAGGAAAATAACTCCAATGAGACTTAGTTCGGACGTCCACACATTAGATGGAAGGTTGATATCGTATGTGTCGCCGAGTTTCTTAGCGGTCATAAAAGTCAAAATGCTTCGCGGGTCAGAGGTGTAGGGTTAGAACCGGCGTAGTTTTTATATTTCTCTTTTACTTTTGTATACTCGACGTGTAAAAGCATCCTTGTGGCTAGTGGCCTACTTACTAAATAAACGTTTGAGTTTGCTGGCAGTCATTGGTTGCAGTGACTCGGAGAGAGACTAAGTACCTAGCACTTTTACCTAATTAAGACCTCATACATTTCTTAATACAGTTAAAACTTCATTAATATCTCCTATTAACGACTTACCACGCAATACAACCAACGAGTAATGAACGTTACCCAAAGACAATAGACTTTCTTTATACCCATTATGTCTCTTCACAGAAACCACTGTTTACAAAAGCTCGTCATTTGCATCCTTATTACAATGGAGTAAGGATCAAAATGATTGAATAATAATTGTGTAACAGTACAATTATTTCTCATGGGATTGTTATGTATTAATTTTGCGGTTATCATAACTGTTACTATTGTGCACTTTGATACAGAGAAGTCTCAAAACATTAATATTCACATCAATGTTCATTATAAATAGAAATATATATATCATATCATAATATAGATGGACAAACCTTTTCGGTGATACTTCCACAGATCACACTATAATGAAATGAATATAAAATCGAGCTGTCAGTTTTGATGGTGGCTATAGGGACAACGCAAAACTGTTCGTAGGTAGCTCGACTAGCACAGGCAGACCACCATGACGCTTTATGTCATGCAGTCAGTAACAAAAGTGACTGAGCGGGTGAAGTGTTCAAAATGACCTACACGCGTTCTTATTCTCTTGACAATAGAGATGTGTTGACCTCATTTTAAACACCTCAACCGCTTAGTCGCTTAGTTTCGTATCTCATACTTATAGAGAGTACTCTGATCCGAAAGGAAATATACTCAAAAGAAATGGCCCAAAGTAAAATTGGTTGACACAGTCGCCATCAGATATATCGGAGCTGTTGAGGTTGTAACCAATATCTGAACATGCACTTCATCGCCTTGACAATAGAGGCGTTGTTTAGATATTTGTGTCCACCACAGCTCCGATATATCTGATGACTACTAGTGTATACGCCTTTATAAACCACTGACTCGTAATTGAGTCTTAAAGTGAGAGAGTGGCGTAATTAAAAAAAGCAGATTATTACGATGGGAGCCGGAACTGGTAGAGAATGCGTATTCAACGCACCAGCTTTGGGAACTCATTTATTCACAAGTAACTTGTTATTTCGTGGGCGTGGGTATTAATTATTACTACAACTCCACAAAACATACATTACATTACTTTTCAGCCGTATGCAGTCCACTGCCTCCCACAAATATGACTTATCATCTTGGGGGGTAGTTTGCCATAGTCGCCACCCTTGGCAGGCGAGTTGGCGACCGCAGTAGCTGTACCTACTGGGTTGCGACGGACGCCGCTACTGTCCTATGACACCCGCGGGAGGAGATGAGGTGTTACTATTCTAGGCAGCCGGCATCACACGGCACATCCACAAAACGCCTACATCTAATAACAAACATTCAGTTACACAATCTGCCCCAGGCTCACTCTTAATTATTTCCTACTGTCACTGAGATTCTCTTATGCCTTTTTATTTAATTCTGTACATCTTTATTTTCTTGACGTGAATGAAATATGATTATTCCAAATTAAAGAAACTTTTTATCAAGAATGACACGGATGACGGAATGCCTTTGCTAAAATATTCTCAAGTACATTTTAACTATCTACTAACTACTAATGTAACTGCCATCCTCATACCGTCTGACCAACTACCAAAAAATCAAAATCCAGTGGGATTATTGGCTGGGTTTTCTTATGTTTTTTTTTATTCAAAAATTACCTACATTTATTCGACTGCGATATGCGAACACGATATCAAACTCAGAGCCCAAGTGTAAGTTTTTAACGTAATATTATTTACCGTCGCGTTAGAGTTACCCATATAAAAACATTATCTCTTAGGCTCTTTGGAGCGGTTTTTTTACGTCAAAAGAAAGTTACACTAGAGCCTTAGTTGCAGCCTAACGCGAGAACCACAATACCTTACCATGAGTTGTGACATTGACGTTTTCGATAACGAGTATCGAGTTTACTATCTGTGCATCTCGTTCGCACTAAAGTAGTACAAGCGAGATGAACAGATGATAAACTCGATACTCGTTATCGAAAACGTCAATGTCACAACTCATGGTGAGGGTACTGAATAAGCCTCGAGCATGCACGAAGTCACCAACCCCTTATCCCATGTTACAGTTAGCAACTGCCGGTTTCAAGTTCTTAGATGTTAAATATACAAGGTACCCCGTTTTACTCGTAAGCTTCGTAAAGCTTTCGCAGTGTGTAATAAAGGATTTTGGTATTTACTTCACGAATCTGACACTGCAAGGGTTGGGTGGTCAAACCCGATAAATCGATATAATATTTCACTGAAGTAACAATCTTACATAATTCACGTATAGTTCTAAATTCAAAATCCCATTTACTCGACTTATCGGGTTTGACCACCCAACCCTAGTCTGAGTCTTTTTATTAGCCATCGACTCACATTTAAAAATCCTTCGCTCCCTCTAGATCCCTTAACTTATACCTATTCCGTATACATTAGGTCTTACGAAACTTATGTTTTATGGTCCATTGAGACAAGTTCAGTGCCGGTTGGACAGGTCGACGGCCTATCCTCTACACTGCTCTAATGATATTGTTTCGCTCTTTTAATAACTTGTTTAGTGCAATCCCGGATGTGGAAAAGATGGCGGACTGGTTCGGTTTTGTTTAGTCTATGTTGTATTTCTTGCGTTCTATCCATAGATTTTATGAACTATACACGGTGAAATTGAATCCGTAATCACGTAACAATTTTTCTAATTCTGTAATCGATGGCGATCACATATATGTAGTACTTACACGGAACTAAGTTTTTTTTTTATCATTTCTAATTTCTAATTTTTATCTTTTTTTTTCATTGAAAATTATTCTCACCCTACTAGCGATGTAGTCTAAAGAGTTTAAAACCTCTTTCACAAGTGAGTCAGAGCTATAAATAACTAAAAAAAAAAGAAATAAGCTGTCAATTTGTCAACGCGATGTCACTTGAGGTACACTCATTCCCTATAATAAAATTAAGTAGGTTGTCTATGTATCCAGTGGTTATAAATGTTTACGATTTCATTAACTGTTAGTTAGTGACTTTAATTAGGTAGTGAAGTAAATTCCATGAGATCTGACGTATTGAATTTTAATTAGGTTAATAATTAATATTTTTCAACTCCTGATTACTGATTCAATTTCACCGTGTATAAATTCAGCTTTTATCTATTGTCAGTGTTTCTTTGAATCATTGTCACCAACGATGTATTTCCTAAATGTGAAACTTTTCAGAAGAACAAAAGTACTCAATACAAAATTCTACTTTTCTATCTTATATCCGGTTCGAAGGACCAAAGTACATATTTCCCAAGAACCTAACCAAAACATAAAGATTAATCACTGATAATGTCTCTTAACACAAAGGTAAACAACTATAATCTGGACACGAAATATAATTACTAAAACACCTGTTAGACTCGTAAAGTACTGACTTAAAATCACTGGATTAAAAAGACCTAAGTCTCTAAGAACCTATACTAACTTCAGCTCTTTTTGAAACGATTACGATAAGCGATTACTAAATCATTCATTATTTACGCGAGCATTATTGTCCCGTTAACGTTTAGTTACCGGCCAGTCACGATTTTATATTGACAGGATCGTGTTGAGCGAAAATGGATCTTATTCCCTTGTGATATGGAATCAGTTTGGAAATTTGTGTAATCTAACGGGTTGATATCTGGTGTGTACTTAGATTGTAAGTATGAAGTATGAATTTCATAAGGCACATGAGCTAAATAAGTACTGTGGTACAAAATTATATTAGACATACTTACCGGAAGGCGCAGCGTGGGCAGATCCCCGCAAGGTGGACCGACGACCTGGTAAAGATCAGTGGAATCCACTGGTTTCCGGTGCCGCAAAACTGGTCATTGTTGAAACGTGGGGACTCCGACATCTGTACTGACCACACGCTGACTCTTAGCTGACTGACATGCTTTGGAATGACCGACACTAAATTTAAATACTGTCAGAACAGACATTGACAAGAACTTTGAAACAGTTACGGTGGACGCCCGGTCTGGTCTAGTGAGTAGTGACCCTGCCTATGAAACCGATGCTCTTGGGTTCAAGCCCCAATCAGAGCCCTGAGTGTAAGTTTTATCGTAATAGTACTTAACCATCGCGTTACAGTTACCCATATCAATAACATTATCACTTACGCGTTCGAGACGTTTTTTACGTCAAAAGGAACTTACATACATTTTTTCCTAAGTCATGAGGGTTTTCTATGTATTTAAGTACTTATATGTATCTATCTATTATATATATCGTCGTCTAGTACCTACCTACAACACAAGCCTTACTGAGCTTACCGTAGGACTATTGCAATTTTTGCAAGATTGTCCCGAAATATTTATTTATTTTATTTAGTTATCGACAAGAACTCACAGAAGACGGTTATAAGAACCGGACAAAAATACGGTTCGGTAATGTGGTATACGTGATATGGACCCAAGATCAAGGTGACAGGAAACAGGACCCAGACGACACTGGACCTATCGTTGTGGAAATCATTAGACTTTGTCCAGCTGTCAACGTTTTTTCGAAAAATGAAAACAGTACTAATCACCAGTCGCCCCTTTCCCGATTTCCCATGCAGGGGCCACATCCATAGAGCCAATATCGTCAGAGGTCGCCCGTATCGTTAACGAGGGCCGTTGGGTTTAACCCAGTCTTAATTAAAAAAACCTAATCTAAAAGCCTCTCCATTTGATCCATCCAATGCACTCTCTCGCCACTCTTTACAAAATGTGTCAAGGTCGTCCCGCCATCTTCGTTTTGGTCTTCCTCTACCCCGAGACCCGTCCTGTGGGACCCAGTCAGTTGCTAGTTTCGTCCAGCGCTCTGGGTGCATTCGGTAGATGTGCCCTGCCCTCGTCCCTGAGCGGAAGAGGGGAGGCCTTTGCCCAGCAGTGGGATACTCTTATAGGCTAATAATAAAATGTTTCATAATTTTAAGTGCTTTTCTAACAATAACACTTTTGTTGCAGGTAAGTTGCAGACGCTAAGCTCAATGGCGAAAGCTTTATGGTAGATACTCGCGCCCTGATAAATAAAAGCTGCCGAGCTATGAATTAAAAGCTTAGAGCTTTCTAGTGGTAAGTGTTGTCAACCGGTTGTTAGTGGGACGAGGCGCTGCGAAACGGTTGGTATCCATAATTAAATAAACTCTCTAAGTACTCAAAAATATCTGAAAGCGTGGTGTTGACATAATTTGCTTTTGTAACTTTGCGATACAGCGAGGAAATGCCAGCAACCTTGCTTTTTGGTTCAATTGATCTTATATAGGTACAACGAAAGTTTAAGAGCCAGGAAACAGATAATGAAGTTTTTTTTTATTAGACGATTTTCCAAATATAAACTTCGAATTAAAGTCCTGTCATTTTTAGGAGTACAAAGTACAGAGGAAGGAATCATCATTATTTCAGCGCTAAATCGACCACTGCTGAACATGGACCTCTCCCAAATATGACTTGTATCATCTTGGGGAGCAGTTTTCAGAGTCACCACGCTTGGCAGGCGGGTTGACGACCGCAGTAATAGTAGATTGTGTTTCGACGGACACTGCTGCCCGTCCTTCTGATTTTCTCTTTTGTCTCCTCTTAAGACACCCGCAGGAGATGAGTAAGGGTACATCAAAATATACAATCATTATTGACATAATGTTTACTCGAGAATCAAGTTTAAATATGATTTGGGAGTATGCACGTATTTTTATTGGGTTTTTATCTATTTTATAAAAGTAATGCACAGGTTTACTAACGACTATAGAACGACTATAGACCCGTTCTATAGTCGTTCTAAATATGTGTAGTAAACGCGAAAGTTTAAAGTGTTGTAATGCACACGGTTTGTAGGTGCTTGTAACTCTTATAAACTGAAAAAGCATGTATAATTTTATAAAATATGCTAAAATATGCTCAATGAACAGTCTACAAATGCAGATTAGAATCAGCTGTGATGCTTGAAGTTAGATAACGCTTGCATCATGTAGGAAACAGTAAATCAATTGAACGGAATTAGTTTATAACAGAAGCATGTTTTCAGGTCATTAAGTAATGGTGTTGATAAGTGTGTCTACACTTTTGCTGTTTCTTCATTTCACTTTGTACTAAACCTTCATAGAAATGAAATATTTTTAAGCTTATCGAAAATGGCGAAAATTATTCTTCCAACATTAAAATCACTGAAACTTAAAATGTCTGGCTTAACTAACTATTCTTCAGTTATCCTTAAGCTCATGAAGACATAGCCAAATTACTGCTAAAATATACTTTAAAAGGGGTTAAACATATTTATGTTTCAATTTAGGAGCATTACTCACTGCACTTATGAACGTCAAAAACATAATAGAAACTACTAAAATATGTAAATAAGAATCTATATATATAAATCTCAAAGTCCTGACTGACTGACTGACTGACTGACTCACTTAAATCAATGCACAGCCCAAACCGCTGGGTCTAAAGTTTCCAAACTCGGCACACAGGTTCCTTATAAGGTCTAGGGTGCACTAAGAAAGGATTTTTAAAAATTCACCCTCTAAGGGGTGAAATGGGGATCCAAAGTTTGTATGGGGATTTATGATTAGTTACACCAATTAATTTGAAACTTCACAATAGTATTCCTAACGACAAATGAGTAAACACGTGTTTCAGCATTTTTGAGAATTCAACCCCTAATAGGAGAAAATGGGGTTTAAAAAGTCTGAAAAACGACATGTGTATGTTTCCTATGGTTAATCGGGTCGCTGTTGACAAAAACAACAACGGTTTTAAAATATGTGCACTAAAAAAGAGGGTAAGTATATAAAAAAAGAATTACATTTCACACTCTTCACAGTAGTACTTAATAAGGAACAAGATGAGTAATTTCAGCGTCATTTGATATGAAATGAGATGAGCGTTTTTTAATCGCTTATGGGGTTGGAATGTAGGTACAGTCATACGCAAATGAAGGTGTCAAAAGTCCGTATTGCCTTTAAATAAAGATGTGCTACACTGCACAAATGTGCAGTCGTTTGTAGACGTTTCATATACTTAATAGGCATAAAAAAATTGGCTAAGTGCGAGTCAGACTCGCGCGCGAAGAGTTCCGTATCATTGGTAAATAAAACAGTTTTTATGGTAACACTTTTCATAAGATATAGCCGTCAGACAGACAGACAGACCGACGTTTTAAGTCTAAGCAATAAGGTTCCGTTCTTACAATTTGGGTACGGAATCCTAAGAAAGCGAAGTTTTACGGGAAAGTGGTTTAAAAGTTTAAGTGTTAACACACATAGGTACATACATACAACAGGCGGTGTTCTAAGCTACTAAGCTAAGCTGTTAGCTAGAGACGTATGAACCTTAATATATAAATCTCAAAGTCCTGACTGACTGACTGACTGACTCACTTAAATCAACGCACAGCCCAAACCGCTGGGTCTAAAGTTTCCAAACTCGGCACACAGGTTCCTTATAAGGTCCCGAGCAGATTGGTCATACTAGCACCTCAAGGGACAACCAAAAATGTAGTGTATAAGGAGGTACTATAGGTACAGGAGGATCAAGCCCACATAGCGGATGAATGTATTGTTATGTTGTGTGTGTGTGTATGTTATTTTAACTTGATATGCCTTTTCAAAGTAATTTTGGGATTTTGAAAAATCCTTTCAGTAGTGTGTGTGTGTGTAGCCCATTTATAGATAAAGGCTATATATCATAAGCGAAGACCAAAAGTAACTATTCTACGCGGACGAAGTCGCGGGCAGAAGCTAGTTTATAAATAAAGACAAAACGAAAAACATGTTTTGATATGTTTTCGTACCTACCTGAACTGTTTCATTTAAATAAGATTATTTAAACTGCCAGATGGCAGTATACACATTTGATGAATTAAGTTCTAGGCGGTTTAATTATAGTTTTATTATAGTCGCGTTTCTCATATTGCCAATGGTATATAGTGATAAGGGCGGGCATTATTTGTAATGCCCGGGCATTATGAACAATGACTAGCTATACTGGGCCAAGTGGCAAGTTACATGCTAAACTTCAATATTTATCACATTGTCTGGTCATTATGAATACTGCTACATCGTCGTTGGGCAATTTGGTCGGGGAGAGAAACAAACTCGTGACACGTGTTAGTTAACCACGGTTACCGATGGATGCAACTGCAACTGGCACAAAGGCCAGCTATTTCTAAACTGATTTTTTTCTTAGCGAGTCGGCTGTGTTGTGAACGCAAAAACCTAACACTGCTCCTCGCTTCGCTCGTCGTCGTACCTACCGGTATCTGACTCTGGGACTGAATTTCTGTTTTGCCCTAATATGATTGTCCACGCTCAGTACTAATTGTATGAAAAAATGATGGATCTGGACCTGGATGGGGGTTTTCTAACTATATCTCATCTGTCATTTGGTCGATATTGTTAGCTTAGTATTCTGCCCAATAGGTGATAGACATTATTAATAATGCCCGGTCAACTTAATAATTTGAATATTTATAATCAAATTGCCCTCTGATATTGGGCATTTTTCATAATGCCCGGGCATTTTCAATAATACCCAAGTTATCACTTGGTCCATGACATATATAAAAGTCACTATTTAATGTTAGAAATTCATACTTGTTTAGTATACAAATACTAGAATGGATGAAAATTCGGAGAGTATACTCGTATCTAGAGTATAGATAGTGTAGATAACTCATATCAATGTTAAGCTGTGCAACTCCCATTGACCTGCTACCGATTTGCCCTACTACATAACATATTATTATATCATACTCACAATTATATAAACAACATATCATAATGACGTATTGATTAAACGAAGTCCGTTATATAAAGGCTGTCGATATGTCCACGAAATATTAACATAACAATAACAGAAGTATTAACCTATGCTTTTATAAGCATTTTGTTAAATGGGTATTGGGTCACAATTATATCGTTTAATCTCCTTTCAAATCAAAAAAAAGATATTTATTCGTAGTAAAAAAAATTGTGCGTGGTCACAGATAAACAATAAATATATACGAGTATGTATGTACGTATAGCGACATCAGAACCTAGTCCATTTTTCATGGGTTAAAAATAAATCTTAAATGTTGGTACAGGAAGTCATTTAACTAGCATAGTACGAGTGACATTGTAAACTCTGTCAGATACCAAAATGCTAATTTAGAAACATGAATGGATATTTTTTATCGCGGGTATCGAAATTATGTGAATGAAAATATAAAAAAAACTTTTGTGTGTTATTTTCGTCCTCAATTTTTTGAATTCGATTGCACGGCTCCCATAAATCGACCCCATGGTCATTTTTTGTGTGGAATTCAACTCATTGTAGACCAATCAAATGTAAATCTTTTCCCTTATTGTTGTTTCATCTCCTATGTGTTGACGATTCGGAAAATTCTGTAGTAGAGTAAAAGTTCTCGAGTCAGCTAAATCCTAGTCAAATGGAGATATTCTGTGATTGTTATACATATACATTGGCGCACTTACAGTGATGTATATTAATTTAATAGTCAATCTAAGCAGATATACAGTCGCCATCAGATATTTCGGAGCTGTGGAGATGGTCATAAATATCGGAACATGCACTTTACCGCCTTGACAATAGAGTCGTTGCTCCGATATTTGTGACCACCTCCACAGCTCCGATATATCTGATGGCGACTGTACAAATAATAATAAAAATATTTTAATACCGCTATGCTCAACTTACTGAGTAAATCAATTGTATGACATAACAATTTTGGTTCGCCGTTTTATGTGTCGTGTGAGAACACGGCTTTAAATGGAGAAAGTTGTGAAATATCAGCCTTGCATTATTGTGTTGTGTCATCAAGGCACGCGAAAATATAGTGTCAACAAGGATGTGTGGTTTCCCTTCGTTTCGCTTTTTGAGCACAACAATTTTAATTCCGATTCGCTGACATCGAATTGACTATTCTTTATGTGAGTAATGTCGGACATTTAGTCTGGTAAAGAGTTCTTATAAAATGTGTAATGAATAGTGGCATTGTGGACTATTTATTTTGAGTCTAGCCAATTGCCATATATCAGAACTGGCTACAGATGTAGTGCATAACTATTTTCCATCGGGAAAAGTCGGATATACGACGGCACCCGAACTGACAATATTGACATTATTAAATGAGTGACATTCTCATATCCATTAATATGGAACTTTATTGTTTAATGTCACATGTCAGTTTTGACTTTGACTTTTGACACCAAATAATAAAGTTCCATATTAATGGATATGAAAATGTCATTTATTTAATACAATCATTCATTAACAGGTCGGGTGTCATCGTATTCCGATAAAGATCCGAGTTTTCCCGAAGGAAAATAATTCCGCACTTTATCTGTAGGTACAATAGTAATGAAAATGTAAAAAAGACGTTCAAAACGTGTTTCATTAATTAGACTGCTGATTTGCATAAGAACTGAATATTCTAGTACCTACACCATTTAATTCGTTTTGTTTACAAATAATTGCCTAATTATAACCAAATGTCAAGTAGGCAACGCATAATCATGTATATATTAATAATATATGTGCATAATTATACAAATAACTGTTTATAAACATATGCTACATACAATACTCAAGCATGACACAAATCACATCCATTTAAAGGTATACTTACAAAAAAATATTAGTATTTGATGAACTAAATAAATGAACTCATAATGCCTATAGTTATTCATATTTATTTTTGGCATATAACACTGGGTATAAATAATCTAGTTAAAATGATATTTAGCACAGATTCAAACCACACTTCTTATTTTAAACCATAACTCATTGCCTCAAGTGTCATTTTCCTTTAAACTACACTTCAAAAAATGACCAATCTTTTAGACATTACCGGTTAACATTGCATATTCTGGTCATTATAAAATCCAAATTAAAATGAACTTTAAGTTCAACAGACTAAGTTTATTTTCCAACAAAACACAAATGTCAGATACGAGAGTGATCACTCTTCGAGCCAGTTAAGAGGCGGATCAGAAGTATCACAACAGCGATTTGAGGCGCCAATCATAAAATGATAGTGTAAGTAAACTTTCTCTGGACTACATTGAAAGCTGTCATTAAATAAAAGTACAATGTACTTCTGATAGGTATGTGAACGATCATGGCCACGAGACCATGATGTCATACTTCTGTGTTGAAGTTTTATGACTTTGTTGTATACATAAAATATCTGTTACGATAATTAGACACGTAGGCTAATTTCACAATGGCATTTTTACGGCGTTTTCTCAGATGAAACTATGGAATTCCATACTCCTACAACTTCGAACTAAGCGAGGCCATCTCGAAACCACCGAGCGAAAACGGCAATATTATATAATTAATACTACCACGTGCTGATTCTAAAAAGTACCACAAAATCGATGGGATACGCTTGATAAAAAAAGTTCAGAATACGAGTAGTGGAAAGTTCAAATCAAATGAACGCAAACACAAATATTCAAACAAGCGTATATAAATAATAATCTCATAAAGGGCAGCTAGACGTGGTCTATCTCCAGAAGTGAGACACAAGATAAGCTAAAGAAACAAGAGGAAGCACACCATACATATATAGAATAATATTCGAAAAACCTAAAACTAACTCGGGCCGTTTATAGGTACTTCGTCGGGTCACTACAGACCATGCTAGGACCCCAATTACCAATTGTGAACATGATTCATTAAAAACTAAGGTAAGGAAAGTAATCAGAACAGTTTTATGGCCACTTATTGGTTATCAAACACTACGCATCGATGACGGTGACGATTAGTAATAGCTGCGTACGAGTTGATTCATTTGAAGCTGTGCCAACGCTTGCAGACGTCTGGTTACTCACCGCTCAGTGGTCGTTAAACTGGCAAAGAACGGGGGTGACGTTGAACATTTAAAAAATCGACCTAGAGGGAACTCTATCTCTAGAGTATAGTTAAACTTAACTGAATAAATAAGTATTACGGAACATCTTGCTTAATGAACCTTTCGTTACTAGACTAGCGATCGATATTACATAGATGATGATTAAGTCTGCATAATGACTCCATAAAATGTTTCCTTAGAAGGCGGAGTCTAAAAAAGTATCCTTCAAGTCTAGTTCGACATACGAGTATGGAATTTATTATAGCCAATCAGGACTTTGATGGAATAATAGCAACTTGTTTGAAATAGCGGGAATTTGCTGGTTGGAAAAATTCTAAAACCGAGGAAGGAAGGGGGTGAGGAGATAACTGTCAGTAAAATATTAGAGTCACCTGGATAGCCATCTTGTACTGCAAACGAAGTCTAGAGTTATATTCAGTCGCTGGACTAGACAACCTTATAAATACAGAAGTACGTATATAAATGGTTATCGGTGTTAGGTGTCACAGCTGATAGTACAATAAACACATCATAAACAACAATGTAGTACCTACAAGCTAAGTCTTATGAGGTTACTGTTCGATTGTGTAAGATTGCTTCATCCAAAAAATGTATTTAACACTAACCTGGAAATGATCATATAAATAAATACCTGGATTTCGACTCAGGACTTCCAGCTGCATAGGCAGGGTTACTAATGGGTAGAGCTGGACTAGGCTGCCGTTTAGGAACTAGGTCCGTAGAAGGAGTTACAGGCGTCCATAGTCTGCGGTACATAGGCTTACCATCAGGCAGGCCGTATGCCTGTTTGCCTCCGACGTCGTATAAAAAAAGGCTTAGTGTTCACGAGTGCTCCATATCAGGTCAGGATAGCTTTCGAATAGCCCTCCTAAATATACGAGTATAGTTGTGGCCAAAATGTTGCATTGTAGATTACTCACGCTTGTAATAATAAAGTAATCAATTGTTTTTTTGTGCGACGTGTTGTATTTTACTTTTAAAACCAATCCTAAGAAAGAAAATACATATAAGCAAATAAGTTAACAAAAGGTCATAAAATAAACAACGTCAGAGCGGTACTTCGGTTTTTAAATGTGACAGACGCTCCAGATCGTAATAATCATAAAATAAAAGCAAAAAATATAAACAGTGTAAGTAGGTTATTGCTCATTCATGCACACGATACTCGGTTGTGCAATAAACAACAAAAACTTTTTTTTGAGAAATCTGATGCCCTAAATTTGAAGCCTTTGAAAGCGGATCTCCTGGAATTTACCAGTAAACTTTTACGTATAATATAATAAGCATGTACGACCTATCTCTATAAGTATGTTATGTTTAAAAAAATCTTGGCCTCAGAGTCGGGCAACTGGGATTTTGTTATCGCAAATTAGAATCTTGTTTACAATTTCTTTTTCTAAAGTAAAAATACAATTTCACTAAATAAATTAGTTTAAAAATGTTTATTTCACTTTGTTTCAATATATATGACTGTACAATCCTGAGAGCTATGAAGGGTATTCTGGTTCTTCGAAGGATATTTTCATAATCCTAATTTCTGATCACTTAAAGATGCTCCGAGCATAGGTCACTCCTTGTGTCACAACTATACCTAGATATTTTTCTAGCACGAACGATTTCTTGTAAGTGATTGACAAATTAAAAACATCGACAGTCCTGTTATCGATAAGTACCCCTTCAATTTACATACAGGTAATACAAAGACAAATATAGGGTAATAGGGTTAAAAATATCTAACAATAATAAAACTCAATTTATTTATATTTAAATACTTCAGAAAACAATTTGGAACTATTCATAGCAAATTATAAAGGTAAATTGGATCAAAAGTATACGGATTACGTTTAATTTGCGCAAGATCGGTGGCACGCGGCGTCTAGGTAGATAGCCGATATAAGACTGTGTGTACATCTTGACGTTGAATTAGTATGTACTTATCGATAACAGGATTGTCGATATTTTTATTGTGGCAAGCACTAAACAAATGCCGTTCCTGCTAGAAAAATATCTAGGTATAGTCACAACTCATATAATTCGGCGGCGGTAAAAGAGATGTTTCAGAAATTAATGGAATTTTAGTGATACTTTTTGTCCTATTAGCATTTGGGATGAAAAAAGTTCATGATTCTAATTAGAAATGACTACAGAAAAAACACAATGTCCAAATTTTTTTTTAATGTTCAAACAGAGCCAATAATTTAACAAATCGGATGGTTATTACGGGAAGTACTCGTTAATGTCCATCCGGAATTCCCGATACAACGCTCTAGCACTAAATCTAAATATACCGACCGGATGTTGAACTCGCGACCGACATCCTACCTCATAAACATTTCAGTAACTAAGAAAATGAGTGGGATGACCTTGTACTTTTTCATATGAATCGTGCGTGTGGGCCCATTTATCTAAGACTAATCACATTGGTCCACGAACTGTCATATCGTATGGGTATCCATGACAACACATTACTAAGCTTGTGCTGTTGGAAAAACGGCTAAGAATAAATATGTTGAACAACTTTTTTATCAGGAACTGCGTTTAGCAAACATAATAAAGAAATAAAACAACTATAAATGGATTATAATCATGTATACTGAATTTTTTCATCTCGACTTCCCGACGAGTCCGCCTAGACCACGAGCTACTAAAGGGTTGAAACGACGCGACGGGATGAAATTTAAATTTAGTATACGTTATATAACGAAGCCATAAAATTTAAATTCAATGTAGGTACCTATTCGATATAACGTTTTAATTGAATTATTTCATGAATAATTGCGGGAACTGAAGACGAAATTATTTATCTTCAGTTGATTTTACACTGACATTTTGTTTCATACATTAGCTAGTTTGCAACAGGCCTTTGTTTAAAAAATTCCCACCTCGTTGAGTAGGTACGAAGGAACCCATAAGTAATTGCAGGTATTGATGTGCATATTCTATAATCAAAATGCCCTTGCTCTGAATTATTTAAATAATATAATCATGGCATATTGGTAGTATTCACCATACCGTGAAATGGCCTTCTTCTTATTTCCTCGTCGTTAAGGAAACTCGCAATTACTTTATTGTATCAGGTTTTTGCTATAAAGTTACTTTTTTATGAATATGCTTCCGCTAATGTCATGAAGGTAAAAAGAATTGACCATTGAAACATTTTAAGAGACTTCTTTTAAATTTCGGATTTAGCCAAAAATCTTCTCCATCGTTCTCTCTTCTACAATAGAAACCAGTAAGAACCCAAGGGCGGTACGACAAAACTTCGACCTGTCTCTATCGCTCTTGCTCATTCGAGCGACAGAGAGGCAAACATGCAAACTTATTTGAGCAAAAGACGGAAATATGTCGTGGATAGTTGGAAACCAAAACAATCCTCGATGGCAACTCATTGTACTAATGAATAATATTATACATAGGTTTTTGATTGATTGATTTAAATTAGTAGGTATTTAAAGATCCCACTGGTATAAACCTATTACGGCAATATCGTGTTACTGCAATGATATGCAATATATGCAACGCTAAAACTCAATATTGCAAAGTAATGATCTCACTAACTTGCGATCATTATTCATCACTATTGCACTAATTCACGGTCACGGTACCAACGACCTGGCCCACAAACACACAGACATAGGTATGCTAAAAAATGACGAAAGAGAAACCATTAGCGAGATGCAACCGGATTAACGGTACGTGAATCAAGGCTCACATACTTTTCGTTAGATGGGTAACGTCAACCATGTCAGGGTGGTAAGTTAAATCCTTACGAGGTCATCCGTCCTTCTAGTTCCTGTGATTACCACTTTTCTGCCCCCGAGAAGCTCGATCTGTACCCCAATCGCGTTAGTTCCGCGTAGAATAATTCCCAGTCGCATTTCCCCACCCGAATTTCTACACATTCGGGTTTTTTATCAGATGTTGTCACTTGTTACTGATAAATAAATAAAGTAGTATATCGCTAAACAATGGGTAGGTTAGGTTTGTTAGGCAGTTTTAGATGCCCGAAGAATGCTAGATCTGTATCTAGCTACTCCAATGGCCATCAACTCCCGGGGCTGCGTGGCCTGCCTGTTGCCACTTCAACTGTGCAATTCTACGAGCTATGTCAGATTTGGTTAATCTAATAACCCTGCTAAGCAATCCACTCACACTCACTCCCTTCTTCATTCTGGGCGTCGATCATGTTGAGCGCTGAATATTAAATGCCATTACATCTGTCTATTTATCGGACACTTTCTACTGACAGAACTGAGAAGGCATTTTTCTCTGTCACACTCACCAGAAAGTGACTGGCAAAAAAAAATAGCTAATAGGATAATTATACGTTAAAAGATCCGTGTTCTTTACAGAAATTACTAACGACCGACAATCTTCTTAAATACAGATGGAGAATTTTATCCGTATCGAAAAGTGTCCTAAGGGCCTACCGCGAACATCGAAAAACGTAAATATGGAACGATTCTCTCTGTCACTCAATTACGCTTTAATTGTAGTAAAAGAAAAATGTTCGCTGTTTGGTAAACACTGCTAAGACGACGGTAATCTCCCAAAATTGCAATTTGTATGTTTATAACTCTCACGATTTTGTAAATACCTAAGGGAGTTGAAGCAATTTTTAGTTTTTTTTTTCGTATTTTCTAAGTATTTTTCCAACCTCCTTGAGATGCTAAAAAACGTCTGTTAGTTTGCCCTGGGTTATCAGAAGAATCGAATCAAGAAACGCATGATATAATAGCAAGCTTTCTAAGACTGGTAAGAGGGCATTCACTCTTCAATTGAATAATTCGTAGCTCCGAAGGGACCCGCACCGCGGCAAATTGAGGGTTAACCCTCGACTTTTTAATTGCTACTTTTGTCCGATTAATACGGACAGTATACGCTTGTTCGAGTCTTTGTCTTAAAACAGTATACATATCGTTGTAAGAAAAACACGTTTAAAAGAACAAGAATATTTACCCTTTTACCCTAATTGTTTCTAAATAAGTGTGTACGTATTTTTTATTATACAACAACTTATTACAACAGATAGCACAACTGCATTTAATTCATAAGAGAGCAAAGTGATTTAATACAAATTTAAAGCGTTATTTGACGTTAGGCGATTGAATGGACTTTTAAGTGACGATTTTCTTATAGATTAACGCATTTTTATGTATGTTTAAGATTTTTTTTGTAAAACTGTTTTGAAAAAATAAGTCTTGCCGGTCATAAAAGTCAAAATAGTTTTCGGGTCAGAGATGTAGGGTTAGAACCGGTGTAGTATTTTTTTTTACTGAATTAACCTTTGAGTTTGAGAATTTTGAATCTAAATTATTGATAAAAATAGTTTTGATTATATATTTTTTTTCGCGATAGATAGGTGAACAATTGTGTCCTTCACTCTTCAGCAAAATTTGTTTTCCTCTCTTGTCTTCCCTCTGAAACCTTCACCCTCAACTTTTCTCTTTTTGACCACTCGCCTTGCTCGGGCCTCAATATTAACGCGAAAGGGTCACTTTGCGCCCTTTTAAACAAACTATTTAAGTACATAAGTAAGTGAAATTATAAACAATACCCAGTCCTATATGCTTCGTCATTACGCAAAGAAAGATTTTGCTTGCAGTTTTTGGTATCGATTTTCCATTTAAAACACAAAGCTGGGCAAACATCACGTGTTATGACATGAGGAGATGAGTCAGCTCCCGAGTTAGCAATCTAGTTCTGAATCGTAGTTTGCCTACGAATAAATAACTTTTGTTTTTAAAAATCTGCACCAATATGGCCGCCATTCACACGAGGCCAAACAATCAAATTTACTTTAAACAATTCATATTGTTTTTCAGTGGAATTGGCTTACAAACTCTTTATGTAGACGATGTCAAACGATAGAAACTGGACAGCCTTCAAAAAGGTTGTGGTATAGTACATTTCGATACTAGTGAAAAAAATTTTTTCGAGGGTGAAAGTTGAAACGAGGGTGACAATCACCCGAGTCTTAAAGAAGTTTTTACACGAGTATCGAACCTAATTTTTCATAGCAAGTGCCTTAAAAAGTAAAATTTACGCACGCGAAGCGTGCGAAAAGTGCACTTTTTACGCACTAGTTAGGAAAATTAAGTTACAAAATGGGCACTAGACTGGGTAGATATGTATTTTTAGAAATGCAACGAGGAGAAGTTTCCAAAATTAACTTTCAATCACCGTAAAAGATGTCGGACACTTTTGACCACTTTCTCGAAATTTAAAGATAGTTTCAGTTTCATTATTTGTACATTGATATTAGGTAAGTACATAACACTGTTTCAGGAATTGTAAGTATAACATCACAAGTCCATTAGGGTTGTGGTCTTGCTTATCGTTCCCATCACGGTGCATCCGCCATTGATCATAGATCGGGTTATAGTGTATTCTATAGACAATTACCTTCGTGTATGCCCGGTTCCTTTCCACGCAGTTAATTTAATTAAGTTGCGGTACTAGCAGTTATTTATAAAATATTAACTACCGCCAAATAATTAATTGCACGTAAATAATTAAAATCATTGCTTACAATAATAGCGCCAATTAAATAACCTTGTAGTGTGAAAGTTTTATCAAAGTATTTCTAAACAGATGTCAATATGTATAAATAATCTTTGTTATACAATTTTGATCAATGGGTTTTATGTAAGCAACGCACGTTTAAAGTCATAACTGATTGATTATCTACAACCGCAGATAAAATTTTATAGCTAGAGGACAGAAGACAAAAAAAATTGTAGGTATAGAGGTTTAAATTTTCTTTGATCAAATAGATCAAAGACAATTTGAAAAAAATAAATATTTTATTAAGATTATTTAGCGTAACTTTGCTTAACATGCTCACATGCCTCCAAAATTCTATAGCCTCCTAATTTTTTAATATACAAATACTATACTATGTCCTCCGTGAGAGTCAAACTATCTTCATACCAAATTAATCCGTTTAGCGGTATAGGTAACAGACAGTTCACAAGTCACACTTTAGCATAATTATATAATACGAGTATTAAATATGTATTTAAAATATTTTCACCCTTAGAATCACCTCGCTTAAAGCTTTTTGGTTTACAAAAACCATAAACAAATTTGAACGTTTTTTATCGTTCCCCTCCATCTTTACTTCTTCTGTAACCATTTTATACCGTTGCTCGTTGCGTAAACGAGACATTTCCAAAGCAAACTGATAAATAACAGTACTTTTATTGACAGCACGAGATTCGTGTATAGTCACTTCCTCTTTGACGGTTTTTGTGGCTTTATCATCGTCCAAAATCTGTTCTTGCGACTCGTTGGAGTTTTGATCGACAGCTTCCCTGTTTGTTCAATTGTAACGAATTGCACTGTCATTTGATTTATAATTATAACATTTCTATTTCTTTAATGATAGGTAATTAGTGGGTTTTTTTTTACTTTGCTAATCATCTTTAATAGGTATGACTGGATATTTATTGTAATACATACTATGCAAAATCTATTTAAATATTATTTTCTTTAATCATTAAGTAGCTTTAATTATTAAACATTTAATTCGGCCACTCAATTTGAGAGAAAACTTTATTAGGTAAAATTAATTCAGGTAATAATAAATTGCTTTCTATTTTATGATGTATACTGAATGAATGAATTAATGTTTTATTGCACACCTCATAAGTTTATTACACTTAAGAGATATTATAATGATATACAGAAAAATAAGCAAACAACAGGCGATTTTATCACTAATACTAACTGCAACTCTTCAAAACTATTTTAGTTGCATGACGGACATTGATACAATTTTGGCATATTATTCATTGAATTTCTACCTAGAAACCTTACCTCATTGTTATCGTTCATTGTTTTCAATTCTAAGACTCTTTAAAGCTGTACCATCTGTTTAATTATAAAGATCTCCAGCGGAAACTAAGTTATCCTCAACTTAGCTCGCATTGTTCTAACAACTACAAGTTTAAGTAGATTATAAACCCTATTCCATTGCAATAAGGGTTACAAGTGATTATTTAACTTCTTCCATGGTTCCACGGCCACATGCGCAAACGCAACATCCTCGCACATGTCATAGATAACCATCAGTTGCTTCAACACCAAAACGTCACATGTTCCAAATTAATGTCTGTTACATAGGACTGTATCAAAATGTTATCATCGGTAGTATCACTCATTAACTTTTGAAATCGACGTATGTCTCAATTGTTAATTGCTATATCAGTTCGGAACGTGACTTGATGTTCCTTATGATGCTTTGTTTTTTCTTCTACATTATCAACGTTACCTTGATATTGCGTCTCAGCTTTAGTAACGTTATTTGATCTTTGACATCGACCTTTATTTTTAGCAACCGTTATTAAAATTTTGCAATAACGGAAATTTTAACGATAATTACCGTTTTGGAATGTTGACTTGTTTAAATCATATTTGATCTTTCCCAACGGTTTTGTCGACATGCTTTAACCATGGATCCAATAGCAAAAAACGTGCGACAAAAACGCAGGGAGCTATCGGGATTGGGCACAACTGCATAGCGCAGTCATTCATGGGAGCAAAGGCGACGATGCGGTGAAACCCAGGGCTACATTCAGCGATCATTGATACCATTTCAATCTAATACGAACATAACAATATACAATTACGATAATACGAGCGTTAACCGAACGAACTCGTAATAATGTGGTAAGCAGAATGATCAAGTGTCAATACGAATTAGCTATACATTTAATATGATTTGATTTTTTAATTTGGGTGTGAAATCTGGACCGGTATTGGAGAAAATAATTGGGGAAGGCATTAGGCCAGCAGTGAACGTCTCGGCTGATCATGAGGGTGATGTTTATTAATGTCTGCCGGTCTTAAAGGGAGTTGGCTACTTGTATATTACTATTTTATTTTATCTTATAAATTTGAAATGAAAGTAATGGATAAATGATAAGTTATATCATAGAAAAACCTTAAATAAAAGCATGTCAGCTGTGGCAAAACTTATTAAACTTAACAAAATATGAGAGAAAAAATATTAGATCTTCAATATTAATTATATAGCTACTAAACACATCGTGATCTTAATAACGTTAATTTTCTGTGTTTATTTTTTTATTTGTCTTATTTTTATTTATTTGTTTGTGTGTGTTTTATGACATACGTTGTGCTACTTGAAGTCCAATGTCATATATCTTTTAAGTGTGACTAATGTAAAAGCTACTCGTAAATTGAAACGAGGCTCACCAATCTAATATCAATATCAGTTAGCTTAAGAATAACGCCCCCTAGCGTGTTCGAGAGAGCGAGGGAGATTGCATTCCACCGCCGCTCACTGACGCATGCGCGCCGCCGCCGACCGGTCGCGCCGAATCCCGCGCATCCAAACATTTACCAATCGTGGCAAACGGATCGTAACTAATCTGTGATGGTGCAGTGCTGTGTTGTTGAGTGAAGTGCGAACTGTAAAGATACCCGTGAACACTTTCACTGGACTGAAAGTCGAAATTACGGGGTTCTTTCAAAAGGACCACCTGATTGCGGCGACTGAGAGGTAACTAAATTAAAATAGTCCTTAAAAAATATAGTAACGCCAATTTATTTCTACCTGTCCAAAATTCCGAAATTGGAGGAAAAATCGTTTCCCTAGTTTAATTAGTCAATCCAGCTAATAAAACGGACTTGCCTAATTATGAGTCTGCTAAAGCAGTTACTACACTAGACCTAATATCAGACCTGTAACAAACTCTGATTTTATTAATGATAAATATTCAAAACAAGATGCAAAAACCGTTGCCGTATTATCATTGGAATTAATAAATGATATCAAAGTTTATTCAAGTGAACAAAAACACTTATTAGCAAAAGAAAACGATCGTCACGTGAATGTTTTCGCTGTCACCGACAATACTGACATTATCATTATCTCGCAAGGCGATCTTTGTTTGAAGAAATTTAAGATAAAGAAGATCATAAATACCTTTCTGTTGTGAAGCTTAAGTTTACGGTTAGGAAGTAGGTAGGTAAGTAACTAAAAAGTATTTAAATTCTTTAAAAAATCCTGGTTGGATTTATCTAAATCTTTCTATAAAAATCCTCCAGGAAAACTTTTATTTACACATAAATAACAAAATCCCGACCTGTGGTACCGCGTACATCGTGGTTCGTAAATTTAGATCATTTTTATTTTATACAACGACGGTGACAAACAAGCATACGGCCCGCCTGATGGAGATGTGATGTGAGCCCTCTGGAGTTGCAGCTATGGACGCCTGCAACTGCAGAGGACTCACATTCGCGTTGCCTACCCTAAAAGTTGTTGGAGCTCTGGGAATCTTACTTACCATTAGGAATGCAACACTACATATCTGAAAGGTAGCAGAGCTGGCTGTGGTCTTCTGTAAGGAGGAGGTACTTCCCCAGTTGGGCTACTCCAGACTCAAGCGTGATGGTACTTCGCTGTGCCCTCTCATTGTGGACCTAGTTTAAGGACATGCCCGGGTCCACTATATATCATATTTCTCTTTTACTCCAAGTAAAGCATTATGAGAGTGACAGGCATAGGCAGCTAGTTTCCTAATTAGGCTAAGGTTTATATTTATAGCGTGTGTAACGCTTATTAAAGAAAAACCATTATCACTTTCTCAATCTATTACAGACTACATTACTCCACATACATGTTTTGCATTTCTTTGATCAATATGATTTATTAATGATAATCCTGAAGATCACAGATGCGTTATTAACGTTAGTAAAGAATCAGAGCGTAAACCCACTCTCTCTTATTTATTTACCCTCCTCGCTAATGACCTAAGTAATTTGAATGAACAATAATTTCTTGAATGAAAATGAAAGCAAAAGAATGAAAGCTACAAATAGGTATATTAAAATGATGCTTATTAAATATGATTGAGATAAATTAACTGGCATTTATCAGACCAACTAAATCTGATTAATATGATGGAAGATTTTTCATTTATGAATTATTAATTATGTGTGTTCAAAATATCTTGATTAATTACTCTTCCGTGAGCCACGATATTGTCACAATCTTGAAAAATAATTAAACATTTACCTCTAATGCTTTTAATTTCTTCGTCATCGTCATTTGGGCTAGCGGTTTCTAATGTCCTAAACCGCAGACAAGATTTTTTTTAAACAGTTAAGTTTTTTAAAGAGAATGTTAAGTACTTTTATATGAACATAGGTACTAAGTTTTGATCATAAATGCGACAAGACCTTTATTTATGGCAATAAAATACCTGTAGGTATAAAAAATAATAAACTATCGAAAAAGATTATTTAAGACCATATCTTTATATATATCCTTGAAAAACACCTTAACATATTATTCTGTGACGATCAGAACGAGAGATTCTGAGACGACACATCAGGCTTGGTACCGCGAACTTCGAAGTTCGTATATTTCGAGCATCTTTCTTTTTTAATCCAATTAAGGCGTCATGAGAGTGACAGAGAAAATCGTCCAAAATTTACGAATATCGTTTTTCGCGGTAGCGCCGCAGGGGCTAACCACGATAATCCAAGCTCGCAATTTCGAACGTTCGCCTTAGTCACTCTAGTTATACCTTACTGGGAGTAAAAAAGACAGACAACACCCGAAATTTTCGAATTTCGATTTTCGCAATAGTCCTGCAGGAGACAAAAGTAGCCGAAGGTATATCAGAAGAATAGTAAACGGCCAATTGTAAAAAAATCAAGCTTATAAATGTCAATAAAACAAATGCAATGCCATAAAACAATGCATATGGTGACCCAAATAACTTAACAAGTGATAAAAAGATGTTAATCTACCCCGTTTGTTATACTTCCTTCCTGTTGAAGATTATGGCGACAGAAATCCTAGATCTCGGAAGTATTGTGTGCAGCGAGGTGTGTATAATCTTATCTCACATGCGCCATAATTATGTGTAACACTATAATTACTTGTCAGTGTAACAAGTATTGTTTCAGACCTATTTGTTAACGTTATTACCTTCCTTGTTGTGTTTTAGTTTAAAACATTTTTATTTTACGGCGATCTACATACGGTCATATTTGCAGTACTGCAAGAACGAAAGACAGCTATGTGTGTTATACATAAGTCATAACACTCTTACCATTTTAGGGAGCTTTCAGAAAAAAATGTTGCATTTTTGAAAAAAATCCTGGAAATTCCATAATATTTTTAACGTAAGATGATAAATTTCTTTACAAATCTGACAAAAAAATTCTCATGATTCTGAGTAGAAAAACCCAAAAACCTGTAATATAAAAAAAAAGGTAAATGCTAACACTCTTTTCTAAAAATGCCCCATCAGTATTTAAGTTCACAGCTCTTATTATTTTTGTTGAGAATGAATCGACCAATTAAAATGTCCACTACATATAAACAAACCTACATATATTATAAGTAATAATAATACATAACCCCAAGCAAGAAAGCAAGTATATTAATTCCCAAGATCGATGTGTATCAATGAATCTTACAAACGACTGTCGAATTTAAATGTGTAATTAATTCAATCTTGCCGAACCGTTGATTTGCAAATCCTTGCATAATTACCGGTACATTGTATCTTACGACACCGGAAACGAGTGCATGCGCATGCCCCGTCGCAAACATGATCTATTAACACATTTAACACCGATCGATAGGTTATCAGTTTCGAAATAACTTGGAACGGGGATAACGGTTATCGAAACTTGTCTATGGGAAAAAGATAACGCGTTTATAGCCCGAGTGCGGAATTTAATAATGGCTTTTTGAAGTTGGTTTAACACTGACATTCATTTATTACAGATTTACAATATCATAATAACTACGAGTACTTAACTACTTACTGCATTACATCTAGAAAAGGACCTCGAGGCATCGTACTAACGCCGTCCCATCTCCAACGAACTAATGTAAAAGCGGATGCAGCGGCGGACAGTCGTAACAAATATAAGGCTGGGCAGAGAGTACTATATACCATTTAGTGTAGAAACGCTAGGTCCGTGGGGTCCCAGCGCGCACATACCTTTAAGCAGAAATCGCAAAGCGTCTGATTGACGTAACTGGTGACCGAAGAGCTGGCGGCTTCCTCGGACAACGCGGAAATGCCGCCAGCATTTATTACATATAAACTTTGTAAAGCGGTTGACTTACATGTGGGTAAGCCAATCTGTAAATTAACAAAATAAATCTGGTATACAGTTACACTTATTAATATTTTTCACGACAAAGGGCGGGAAGGAGGTATATTTGACTCGCTAGCAGGTTTATACCGTCGCCATTAGATATATCGGAGCTGTGGTGGTGGTCCTAAATATCGGAACAATGACTATAGAGGCATTGATAATAGATAGAATTGATAATAGTATCAATGCAATAAAGTGCATGTTCCGATATTTCTGACCACCTCCATGGCACCGATATATATGATGGCGACTGTACAATAGTTAAAATAATAGGAAAGTTATGAATTATTTTTATCTGTTGTTGTTCTTTAATAGCACCACATATAAGACTTTAAAATGCTTAACTTTTCCAATTTCCACTCAAAAATGTATATTGAAGTTTCCAAAAGAGTCATAAATATCAGTACCAGGTTCATTCTACTAGTATTTCTCTATTATCTTTCGGACAGAGGACTAGGCTAAATATAAATTAAATTCAAAATCAGAAGTACCAGCGAAATCAACATCAAGTGTCGGACTGTTTCACAATCCACCTCAACCAAAGAATTTTGGGTATGTTAAAATTAGTAAAAATGCTTTCAAATTTTTATAACGTCAGGTAAAATCCGGTCGAACGCCTTAAAACTCCCCTACGGGCGTTACACAAACCGATCCTAAAAAGTAAACTAAAAATACTTCTATGGGAACATCCGGGGCCGTCAATCTACAAGTTAAACTCGGAGTATCCTTCATCGGTTGGCTTCACAAATCCGTCAGCTCAAGTTGTATTTACACTCGTGAATCAACGTTATAGAAGTTTAAACGTTATTTAGTTTTCTTCGTTTAAAGTTTAGATCAACTGAGAGAAATGGAGTTTGTTTTTGATAGTCGTTTAAAGGATTTATTAGGTGGTAAAACATTTCAATCCGATTCACTTCGACGACGGTCGGGCTTAGCTTAGTTTCTTGCTGGAGTCTTCTTAGCGGGCGAGGGTCAGCTAATCAGCGACAAAACTCCCATTAGCTCGTTACCACTACCATTCAGATTGCACGTAGAACCGATTACCGTTGGGGTGGAAAGGTTCTCGAGTGTTTGAAATAGAATATAAATTTTTTATTCGTAAAACACATACTATTTACAAAAAACATGCAACAGACGATATGACATTACAGGAAGTGCCACGAAATGGCCCCATCTCAGCATATTGCTAGCATGTTGCCAGCGCTGGTCTTCCGATGAGGCCATCAGGTGAGAGACATCACGACAGACAACAACATACAGAATAACAAATAAATAAAAACACAATCGAAATAATAAGAAATAATAAAAAAGAAGACAAGAAGACAAGAAGAGAAACGAAAGATTAAACCGTCCGACCGTTCCTGTGTTGGCCCGTCATTACGCGAAAGATGCCAGCGCCAAGCCAACAGCGGCGGTTATGCGTACTATGCTGACAGGAACGGTCGAAGGGCACGCATCACTGCTGGGCTGCGCACTCATACTGGAAGGCGCGGCGTGGACAGACCGCCCACAAGGTGGACCGAAATGGTAAAGATCGCGGGAATCCATTGCATGCGCAAAACCGGTCACTGTGGGTCCACATTGGACGTCCTTCTGCCCATGATGATGATGACTCAGTTTACTGAGATACCCTCAACCGATTTCGAAAACTCTAGGAGTACTCCAATTTTAAAAATCAAGGGTCCTAGGTTTTCCCCTGGCTACCATCCCCCAAGCCCCCAAACATCCGGTACGCATCCTCGAAAAAAAAAACTATTGTCGCTGTATTATAAAATATTATTGTATTAGCTTTTCCTCGCGAGTTCGTCGTCCAGCCATGCCCGTCTTAAAAGTGTGGTTGCAGGTTAAAAATTATCCTATATCCTTTCTCGTAGCTCAAACTCTCTCCTTACGAAATTTCTTCCCACTTGGTACGGCGGTTTAATCGTGAAGAGGTAACAGACAGACAGAGAGAGTTACTTTCGCATTTATATTCGTAGTATCAGTATGGATACGCTATGTTATGTAAGCCACTTAGCTTTGAATTCAACAGTATTATTTCAAATGGTTATTATTATGATTATGAAGTATACATGTAATATAATAATAAGGTTGATATTTCTTTGTTTATCTCTATGAGCAGGCTTAGGAATTTAAAACATTTTATTAATTGATTATACGTGACTCATTCGCATTTCAGATACAATAGATTTAAAATATTATTGCCGATTCCCCAGAAAAGTAAGGTCAGAAATTCCTTCGTGCTTTCAACAATGAAGTCAATGTCATTCATTCATTAAACCTAATAGTTCCTATTGTTTGGCAAAAACTACGGCCCCAAATGATCATAAGCTGCGTCTTGCATTTTTGTTCTTATGTAATCACAATAAGGTTCCAAATTGTATACACTTTTAAAACTAAACCATACGTGCTTTCCAGTTCGTCAAATAGAACAAAAATATAATGTCATTTACTAGTCAAGTTCAAGACACAATGGCGAATGTAGGTATCCAAATTGTCGTAGTTGACATACATTAAACCTTTTCCAAAAAAAATCTTCTAAAGAATCTTACTTATATGATAAATGTGAAAGTTTGTATGAATGAAATACGATCTTCATTTGTCAGAATTACAATTCAAAATGACATGGAATAGAGGACCGTCATCTGGGCATATCTAATCTAGGCGGCGAGAAGTATCAATCAGTCTACCGTTTGGATAAACGGAGATCAAACATAAAAAATTGAATAAAACATACATCGTCAAGAAAAAACACTTTTATTTTCTAATCTTTCCATTAGATTTATCCCATCCGTTACGGTTTTGCATTCTTGAAGAAATTTCTTAAATGTTTTTTCCAATCTGCCCATCCGTTGGTTTTTCCCTTTTTCGCCACCACCACCACTTTGTCGACATCAGAACAGATGGAGTGGTATATTCGCGTACACATTGCGAAATAAATTGATACGGTATTGAAAAATAAAGAAGATATCTGAATCTTAGGTTAAATATTTAAAAAATCGGTTTTAGTTAGGAATAGCCAACGTTTAAACTGTTATGAAATAATATCTGACTACCTCATTAGAATAAAAAAAGTATTTGCACTATCACTATGGGTGGTTTTAACTGCTCTTAACAATTCGAATGTAGTTGCGCAATCACAGAAAAATACTTGAATGGATGTTTTATGCACAATTTATTTGAGTTAACGGTCAATTATTGTGCAACAAAAACGTAGTTTCTATTGAGTTTCTTACTTCGCTAATTTGAAAAAGGTGACGGCATTCAAAGTCGTCTGTGCATATCGAGTGGAGTAAAAACTTTGTTTTGTCGCTATTTTCTGTAACATTATCATTTACAGTAAGAAGAATCTATAAGAATAGTAAAGTTATTGTCATATTAAATATATCGATACATATGTTTATGATGTGTATCGATATATTTGATCATACTGACTGTAACTAGCTATGTATATGACGCTGACTGTACCTACCATACTCAATTCACCTGGTGACCCGATTTTCATCTATTTAATCAACACGTGTTACTCAGCTTGTTTGAGGGACATTATGGAACCTTGTCAAACCACACGCATGACGATTTCTCTTGCGTTCCTTACAATATATTATTTTAACAGGGTTCTAGAGTTCATAAAGGTTTCAAATATTCCTTAATTCTAGTCTTTACATATTTTCATTGTTAAGAACATTCAAAAACAAGATATTAACTTAATCATACTGTTTCAAGGTTATTTTGAATTTTAATAGTAAGTATCAATATGTATAATATGTATACAATTTATAGTGTGTAAAATAGCGCATCAAAACGATCTACCGTTTTTTAATTGCTTCACAAAAAGATACAGATTTCTGCATGTTTATCTATTGAAATGCGATAGAAACTTTCAAACGCGAACTGTAGAACTTATTTCATTAGTAAAAAAATACATAGGATGGCAAATTTTAGTGCTTTATTTCATACATTACTATTGATTCTGAATGTTCTAAATTGAACGGAAATGTAAATGTATTTGTCCTTAAACTACGTCCAACAATGAGAGGTAGGCGTAGGGCACAGCGAAATACCGTCACGCTCGAGTCCGGAGAAGCCCAACTGGGGTACCTCCTTAGTACCTCCTCCTTACAGAAGACCACAGCCATATTAGCACTGTTACCTATCAGGTATGTAGTGTTGTGTTCCTGATGGTGAGTAAGGTTCCCAGAGCTCCAACAACTTTTAGGGTAGGTAACGCGCATGTAAATCCTCTGGATTTGCAGGCGTCCATAGGCTGCGGTAACTGCTTACCATCAGGCGGCCCGTATGCTTGTTTGCCACCGTCGTTGTATATAAAGAAAAACGTACAAAATACTTAAGTAGCTCTTCCCCTTAAAAGTTTGCTGACCCTACGCATTACAGTATTTGCCTTATCTACTTTGTAGTTAATCTATCATCACAGTTCATTAAACTCTAGCTAATAATAGTTATCACAATGCGCTTGCGCGTAAATAGCGCTTTTAACTTTACGACTTCCATGCAATATGTTGAAGTTTGGAAGCCGCAGCGAGATGAAATGAAAGGAAAGAGTAAACGCCGATACATTAGCTGAAAGTTTGGAAACCTTAGCCCGAGATCAAACGAATGAAAATTATAAATAAACAAAATAGGGCTTTTACGTTTAATAATAATAAATTATGTTAAACCTAGATTTTTTTAACGAATTTTTATTCTTTTAATAATTATCTTAATAATTTAATATGATTGTAAAACTTTAACTAGACAAAAAAATATAAATCAATAATATTATTATTTGTATGAAATTAAAAATACTGTTAACTATTCGTATTTTAAATATTGTACGATCACACGTTTTGGGTACCTAGGGAATTTAGAATTGAGAAAAAGTACTACAGAAATACTAGTAAATATGCTTCCTTGTATCCAAGTTGTGGAGCCGAGAATGGCCTATCCTATTTGTATCTCTTTCGCTATTAAGTAAATGCAGTACGAGTGAAAGAGAAATCTGCAGTGTAAAAATCTGTATGTTGGACATAGTTTGTTTGGCGTTACTTCACTAGACTTAACTATCCCAAGTGTTTGTTGTACCCTTAGGGTTGGTACCCCTAGGGTTTTAAACCAATATTTTTTAGGAGTTTCAACCTTTAAGAATATTGGTTTAAGGCTTGGGCACATAGGCGCGTTTTGTGAGCGTGGCGCGACGCTGCCGTCCGAATGTGTGCCTTATTTCGTTACATTAGCCACACCGGTGTCACGCTGCGCTACCGCCATCGCCACGCTCACAAAACGCGCCAATGTGCCTAAGCCTTTAAGCAGTACCCTTACCATGAGTTGTGACATTGAAGTTTTCGATAACGAGTATCGAGTTTACTATCTGTGCATCTCGCTTGTACTATTTTAGTGCGAACGAGATGCACAGATACTAAACTCGATACTCATTATCGAAAACCTCTAAGTCACAACTCATGGTAACGGTACAGAAGCATTTATCTTCATAACATTGTTTCAAAAGGTGGACCTCGGCATGATGATATAGTCTCCAGGGTTAAGCATTTAAGCGACCATTCAATTCTATCACCAATAATCAATGTTTGTTATATATACAATTTTATCCAATTCGGCATCGAGACCCTCGGTCCGTGGGGCCATGGCGCTCTGAGTCTCTTTAAGGACTCAAAGAGACTCAGATACGCCACAGAGACCGAAGAGCTGGCAGCTACCTCGCTCGGCGTATCAGTCTAACGATTCAGCGAGGAAATGCTGCCAGCATCTTCGGTACTATACTGCAGGGGCCTTTTTAGATTTATATTAGTCTTAGTTAAATTTATTGTTAGTTTTAAGTAGTATTAATGATTTATTACGTATTTAATTGTTTTATATAAATATATATTTATCTTAAGAACGAATATAGTGTATCTTGATTTAAAAAAGTTTGCATCTTAAACCTTAATAAAAAGATGTAAGGTGCATTTTTACTAGCAGCACTGATTGCAGTCAGATAAAACAGGCTGAGCGGGCAACCTGTTGTCTAGAAGTAAATACTTAAAAGGGCTTAAGTTTCTAGGTTTGCAATAGCTTATATTATCTTTGGCTGAATAGATAGAGCTAGAGCTTCTTTAAGCAACGGTAGTATAGCCACAGAAACGGCGTGCTCACACGATTTGATCGGGTTCTTGTCAAGACCTGTTTTTTACAGGTAACTAATAAAATGACAGCTTAATCTGGCCCAATACACACTAAGTATGAAACGAAACAAAAGTTCTCTATTTCTTGTATACTGTGGTCACAAATATCTGAACATGCACTTCATCGCCTTGACAATAGTAGCGTTTTCCAGATATTAATGACCACCTCCACAGCTCCGATATATCTGCTGGAAACGTCCTGAAAAAAAAAACAATTTAGTTTTACCACGTTCTCGGCGTGTAATATATACATATGTCGGCGGTATATCATGAAATGCCTTGGCATATAGTAAAACGTAGAAAATATTTTTGAATTCCCAGAGTAAACTAAGCCCCGCTTGGCGGGGTTCCTATGTCTGATCAGATTGCGATTCGGGACCTAAAACCTAAATTTTGCTCTTAGTTTAATGTGACTGGCATCAAAATATTAAACAGGAAGTTATACATATTTAAATCGAAAGAAAAATAGAAAAATTTGACTCGCAGCGGGACTCGAACCCACAACCACTGGATAATACACTAATACCATGACTTTATTTTATTTTATTATTTATTTTCGGGACAATCTTACACGAATCGACCTAGTCCTACGGTAAGCTCAGTAAGGCATGTGTTGTAGGTACTAGACGACGAAATATATAATAGATAGATACATATAAATACATAGAAAACACCAGGAACAAATATCTGTGCTCATCACTCAAATAAATGCTCTGACTGGGAATCGAACCCAGGACCTTCGGGTTCATAGGCAGGGTCACTATCCACTAGGCCAGACCGGTCGTCAAAACTGAATAGTTCTAACGCTCACTGAGCTAAGCAGCTGACTGCCGAAAATACGGACACGGGATATAAAACTGATAAAAACTTGCCATAGACTATTAGGATTGATTAATATTATAGTTGAACCAGTTTTTGTCTGAAATAAAAACCATTAAATAAATTAGCATACGCCGACGACCGTCGCTCGAATTAACTACAGTTACTTTTTTTATACCAATATCAAGCTGGACTATAGATGTCGAGGTTTAGGTTATAGGTTTTATACTATTTTACTGTTTTGTCTATGTCTTTATTTGAATCTTGTTTTTGTACTTATTCTTTTTAGTTGGCATTATATTTTTGCTAACTACGATCGCCTTTTAGTTCTCAATTTTAAACACAAAACTATCGTGAGATGGAAACATATTAATTGTATAAAAGCGGGTAACTCACGTTTTATAAGTCGAATATTGCTCGACATGTTTCACCCTGTAACGAGGAGCATAATCATGAGCCATTCGCGTTGGCTAACCGACGCAGACTGCGGGCCGCAGCTCTCCGCAGCTTTAGTTCTCAGTTCATATTTAATATAGGTACTCTAAAGCTATCGAATTCCCCACAATAGACAATAGAATCGTCTCTCTCTTTCGGATTCGATTATTCTTCATATTAGACTTCAGAAAATAATATCTATGAATCGTCCTATTCTTAGTAAAACTGTTTTTAACGTGCATTCATTTGTTTTATTGTTAACTTTACTGACTGATGACTAACTTGACGAGATTATCAATAATCAACCTTGCTGTTTAAATCATAAAGCATAATTTCGGATGATTGTATCCATCCATGCATCAGTTGTCATTTGTTTGTTCAACTAAATAGCTGACTGCAACTGTCAACCTCGAGCAAAACTTAAATAAACAGAATGTCCACTCGACGTGGCCTCTGCTTTACTGAAAACCAGAAAGTCGTATCTCAGTGATTTTCTTAGATACATAAGACGTTTTTGCTTAGGAAGGCTTTACACCTGTCTACAAAAACTTTGACCTTGCTGTGTTGATTGCGCGCCTTAATTTGCAGTGACGTTTCGTTATACTTGGACTTCTTGTCATATAGTGCATTTCACGTCCGCTTTTTCAAAGTCTTGTTTTTTATGCAACAAAATACTAGACATTTTAATCTCTCACCCAGTTGTCACCATAACTGTCACGTTCTAAGAACTAAGTGCGAAAGTGACGCATGACCTGATTAGGCGATAACATGGCCACCATAAGTAATAATTTAATTAAAGAAAACCTGCTCTAAAAGCCGATCTGAGAATTAAAAATCAATTACTTAATATATAAAAAAAAAACTATAATAATCGCGGTAATAGAATACAATAGGAACCTATACTCAATGGATACGTTAAATATATTTATAATGTACTATATGTAGTTTCTCTATGCCAAATAAACATGTCTGTACTTGTTATACTTAATTATAAACACAATACGTGACTGAACAGACAGACAAGCAGTCAAACAGGTGCCTGAGGCCGCATTAGAGATGTTTTGATGCAACCCGCCATCAAAGTCAAGTCACGAAGCCGCGTAGAGGTTATAAAACTTATTTAAAACACTTCTTTATAACTTTTATAAGACTTACACGGTGACTGATCGCGCTAAAAATAATACCCACGCTTTCCTAAACAAGCTGCCACAGGAATATAAACCTAGAACCTAGAGCGCCAAGGTTGACAGCTAATCGTTTTGCGGTCGGTGACATTTTAGGCGTTCCGCATTTTAATTTAAACTATAAATAAAACTGGAAACAAGACATGTAATATTTTTTTAGTTGTTTAGCAAGTTTATCGTATTATGCCAAGTTGATAAATTGTATTATTTTATATACTAGAATCACTTCTGAGAGTTATAACGCAATGATGTCAAAACACATAAACACCAATGTGCATTTAAACTATATTATACATTGCACAAGCTAAGAGATCAAATAATTGACACTAATACCAAAGAATCACATTGCCCATTCCGCAGTCAGAAGGTTTCCATAGTTAACTAAAAGTACTAAAACCCAATTATAAACTTATTAAATTAGGCCTTTAATTTGTAGTCTCCACCTATGTTTACATCTCGCAAGAATACCCTGCCTTATTGGCACATATAATATTTTAATAAATGCTTATAATACTATTCACCACCTGCACACAAACTTAGTGACATTTACAGTATATTTATAGCCAGAAGCAGCTGGTAACACTGTTATACAGCTAAACGGTGCATTTCGCAAGAACTGGGACTTCTATTTATGCTCTTCCGCGATCTGATAACCCTTAATGTCTTGCAGCTACCTCATACCTAATTTACAACACGTTTATGCTTCTACTGTTTTACATAGACCCTTAAAATCATACCAAATACATGCATTGAGTGAGCAAATTTATACTGGATATAGAATAAGAATAGATATCAAAGGCAATAGCCTGAATAGCCACAATGTTAGCATCTGGATTCCGTGAAGTTAACGCTTTGTGCGTCCTGTTGGACTAACAGGATGTTTTGCCTGTAAAATAGTTCAATTAATAGAATGGGCAGATTTAAATACAGAGTTATAAATAAATTTTATGTAAATACTAATGAAATGTTTTTTTTTTACGTACTGAAATAGAGGACTATTGCATTAAATATTCTTTTGGGAATTACTTATTGAGAACAAAATGTAACACTGATTAATGTTGATTGCAACCACTGTAATATGTATATTTTGTATTTTTTTAACGTATGTAAATACGATACGATACGTTAAGTACTGGATTATTATGCGAGGTTATTTAATTTAAAGATACAATCTTTACTTTCAAACGCTAATACAACAAGAACAAGAGCTATTATAGGACGATATTAGAGCACAACTAAAAAAACATTCACCATCAATATTAGCTTTCTACGAAAAACTAATAGCACGAACAGCTATTATTAGGACCATATTAGGACACTAATACAACAAACTTTATTGTATAATAAATTTTTTGAATGAGCCTGCTTTTAACAGTGAACAATGGTTTCCTAGCGCGCAAAACACCAGAAGCTGTAGCCGTATCAACGCCGAACGAAGTTAGCGTACAACGAGCATTGTTATGAAATACCGGTCTTTAACAATGGACCTGTAGGTGACAGGCCGACTGTCAATAGGTATTATATTAATCATAATGAAAAATAATGATTTATAAGACTGCCTACATTGGATACACCGGGCCTATTTGATTCCCCGAGATATTATTAAGAGTAACTAGTTCCGTATAATTACGGGTACTTAATTTTGATCTTAATTACTAACGTATTTGACTATTAGTATCTACAGGTTGTGACACCCTTGGTTGCGGACATCTATAATCTATGGATGGGTTTGCTTATTTGCCACCCACCACTACCAGTAGTAGCCATAAAATCTGTAAATAGTATCCTGTCAGACATAGATATTAGCTGTCTCCATAGACCGCTACTGGAAACAATATTTGAGCATCCCTAAGCTTA
The DNA here is from genome assembly GCA_022674325.2 of Grapholita molesta. Lineage (NCBI taxonomy): Eukaryota > Metazoa > Arthropoda > Insecta > Lepidoptera > Tortricidae > Grapholita > Grapholita molesta. The sequence goes on from CP053129.2 coordinate 16,010,803, forward strand.
TCATGGCCTTGAACCAGGGGATTCAATACCATAATCTCCACGCTTGACAGGCGGGTTGGCGCTCGCAGTATGTCCCACTGTTGTAAGGAACGCTACGACCCGTCCTCCGGTCGTAGTTTAGAGACTTAACCCAGTTCCAAATCTATAAATAACCCTGTTTAATACGTCACTTTACATCCTAATACGCCTCATCTGTAAAGTGACAAAGGAATCTATAATTCGGCATGAAATTTCTTTTACAACATATTCATGTCACCTCAGCCGTAACCTATAACAGTGACACGGATTCTCGGAAATGAAAGTCGAAAACAATCGGTAAGTATAGATCTAGTATATCTTATGTGAATCACGTAGTGCATAGCCAGTTACCATTGTTAGTAACCTGGGAAACACTTATATGACATGTTCATCAAACTTAGTAGACCTCGGTTTAAAATGTTTCTAACAAGGTCCAAATTAAAAACAGATATTATTACCAACGGTCTTTTAACATTATTCGTATTAATATCCTAATTCAATGTTTACAAGGATCCCTATCGCATATAAGTTATGTTTTAGGATTAAAAGGAAAAAACCCTTTTCGGATTACTTTGTTGTCTGTCTGCCTGTCAAGACCCTTTTTCTCAGGAACACGTGGCGGTATCAAGCTGAAATTCATATCAAATACTCATGTCTACTGTCTCTTAGAGCTGTGAAATAATCAAACTTCTGAGCCGACACAATCGAAAAATACAGCCGTTTATGCCGTTTATTATCGACACTCGCAAGGGAATCAAAACCTACAGGGTACTTCCGGTGAACTCAGAATCTTGAAATTTTGTACGAAGCAACATCTTATAGAAAAATGGCGAACATCATAATTTTTGCTTATATACCTACAGGTTTGTACAGAACCCTCGATGCGCGAGTCCGACCCGTACTTGGTCAGTTATTATATTTTAAAGATCCACCAGATACTTTTATGCGGTGAAAATGAAAGCAAAATTTCAAAACACAATACAGTGTTTTAATAATTGAATATTCACGCGTAGCAACTAACTGAATTAATTAACAACTAATTAGTATAGTCGGTTTCTATGGAAACCGTTATCACACGACATCTCTGGATAATCTATGCCGTGTGTAAATAGCGTTAAGATATATGCGCAAACGCATTTGCTTAAGCAATTGGTGAGATGAGTACAAGTGGGCAGAGAAACGTGATTAGTGAAACCCACATTTAAGTAGATGCAAAGCACAATGCAGCATGCAAGATATAAGTAAAACAGTCATATTAAACGCTGAAGTATCGTGAGAATCAGTCATATAATAGTTTTAATATCTCAATTTCATGACATGTTTCGGGAACGAGGAGCTTTCCCAACAGCTGCTGGCGTTAGCTGACCGACGAACGTCTGTTGAAAAGACTTAACTGGCGAAACACACTAGTGGCAACGTTTTCCTGGCGATTCGTAGTTATCTGGCATAGTAATCGGAAAAATAGTGTGCCTTGGCTTTTATTTTATATGCAATAGCCGTGTTATCATAGTTACAGCAACGCTCTGTTTTGAAGCTATGGTTACTTTCAATTTCGAAATAAATACATATATACCAATAAATACATTATCGCTACATCACTTTCTGAGAGACTTGAATACTCTTAGACTTGCACCGAATTAAGTACCATAAAAAAAACATACTTCCATACAGCCAAGTAGTTCCAAAGTTAAAGGAGTGAAACGGGTTAAAATTGAAATCACCAATCATATTTATTAGCAATTAAAATTTATTGTAAAGAGCTCTTTACTTGAGCAAGCAATAAAAGACATAGTATAGTGATATAATTACTATAATTGTTCATACTTATACTTGTTACTTCATACTTTTAAAATCAAAACTCAAACGTTTATTCAGTAAGTAGGCCACAAGGGCACTTTTACACGTCAGTATACAAAAGTAAAAAGAAAAATGAAAGAAAAATTTCGTTTCAGAAAGTGTGTTTGGATCCAATTAACAAAAACAGGCATTCTAAATTTGATCTATCATAATCACAAACTAAATAAGTAAACGAGCGATTCCGTTTCAATACAAAAAAAAAAACTCGCATTCAATTTCCAGTCTAGAAATCAATTGAAAAATCACAACATAACCTTTACTCCTAAACATTACTCATGTTTGTGTACCGGTCACGATCATTATACGACTGACATGAGATCATCTGACGATAATTAAATCTCCAGAGACACCGGACACGTCGGCTATATGACCGTTATATGACCAAGTAGTAACTGTGCCAGCTACTATTGTAAAACGGGTTAGGTATTTCGCTACGGTTAGGCTTAAGGAGTCCCGACAGAAGGTAAAACGGGACTAAAAAATCTAATAACGACTAAAACAAATAAGTATAATTATTATCTTTCATTTATTTTAATTTATGTGGAATATATTAGGAATCCATATTAGGTTCGTTTTATGTAATTATTGTAACTTAACTTAAATAGTAGTAGTCGATTTACATAATTTATTTTACCTATACCAACTATGGTGTGAAATAAAATATGCTTCTGTACCTATTAACTTTATTGTTCTACATATAAGGGTGAAATACAGTTAAATCGAATTTCCATAATAATATTTGGTCATGTCTCACATGGTGCTTTGCTTTGAAATTCTGTTGTCAGTCAGCCATATTTGTTTACATTATTTTCGTTTTCTATTGACCCCGAATATATAGTAGCTTTGAGAGACATTCGCGAGCATCTTTATATCTTTTTTTTATATAAAAGACTGGCCAGCGTTTGACCTCAGTCGCACCTGATGGTAAGTGACGACGAGGTCGAGGGTGTAGCACGCTGGTTCACTAACAGCCTATTCACTCTTGCCTTGAAAAGAGCCAAATTATGTCTTACCGGGAATACAGACGAAGGGCGAATTCCATTCCTTAGCAGCCGTCAGTCAGTCGACGTTACTCGTTTCATAAATCCGAGATGCACATTACAATCAAACTAAACATAGTAATTTAGAGTCAAATAGGAAAACAAATTCCTAATGATTCACCGCAATTTTGCAATTGTCTGCCTGTTTTGCGTCGACTTACGTAATGGTGCTATTAGTCATTCTGACTTCGGTACTAATAATGATTCCAAGATAATTGTCGATTAATCTGTAGCACAATAATATAAAATGGTAAATGTTACCACCAACCATGTTATTTAACAAAAAATACAGAAGAACAAACAGCAACCAAAAACATAATTTAGACGTAATTAATAATAAAAGATCTGCCCATATTTTTACGTTTAAAATTGTCCAACTCGCTATTATTGTTGAATTTTATGTGATTTCAAACTTGGAATCACGTTTCTTATGATGTTTAAAATAGGATGAAATAGTATCCATGTATAGTGACTTGTATAATTTAAGTTAGTTTTTCATTACCACCATAAATCTATGCAATTAATAAAGTTAGGAAACTTTTTCTATTTGATATTAAGTAGTTCTGTGTAGAAATAAAAAACTGTAGATAACACATAATTTACAATTTTATTTAGAAAAATAAACTACATATAATCAGTCCAACATCTGAAAAAGGTGCATTTGGCCCCTGAAATGTAAGCTGTTACTCTTTTTAATCTTAGTCACTTGAATCAAACTGTAACATATCCATATTGCAATATATAAACATACTTAAGTTTTACATCAACTTTTAAGTCTGAATGTATATAATTATACACATATAATAAATATCTACCAACACGTACTCGTATATCCCGTCAAATATGTACTTAGCATGTACATAATAAACAGGCATTTTCTCCTAACTAAGCGTGAAAGTTACAAGTGAAAATTTAAGAGCAGTTTCTGCACTGGACCGCGTTCTTAGCCATAATCGTACGTAAATATTATGTTTTCTTGAAGAAATCTAGTTCTTGTGGGCTACGATCTAACCAGTCACAGTGCATTGTGAAACTTAGGCATGATCCGTAGTGAGGGTTAGCAGTCTGTACTCTGTACGCAGTCACTTGTTTTTAAATTGGTTCGTCTTATTTACGGTACGGCTTAGGGAAACAGCCTCAGACCGATATTGCTTGAAAAGTTGAACTGGAGGATAGTTCATTCGAAATCTCGTCAAGACTTCGCGATTTTGGTATTCAAAATTGCGTTAGTTTGAACTGTACGCTGTGCTCCACTGTACACTACTACTAAGGTCTGACAGCTTCCCAGTAGATGTCACTTTCGTATTTTAGGCATCATAGAAAATAGCACATTTCAAACCATTGTCTCTGTCGCTCTATTTACCCTATAATTGGAGTAAACGAGAAACAGGCCCGAAATTTTAGAACTTCCATGTTCGCGGTAGGCGCTCTGGTTGATCAGAACCCGTCAGTGGCCATCATTAGGAAAGCTAACAGTGGATATCTTTTGGCTGATATGATGAAGACGATGATTCTAAAAGGTGTAGATACTTATTCACATGACAATACAGCTATCTTTATGGTTATCACGTACTTACCTATGACAGCCAGTTCTTATAAATTTTACTTATTACTGTGAACAATGAAGTGTCTACAATGTAAAAACAAACTATTTAGTATCTGTGCCCTTTCGCACGTTCTTGACATCACCATAGACAACAAATGACATCACCCACAGAGTCGGCCAGATAGGAAGCTCGATGCAACCTGTCGTAAGGTGTGGCTTGAAGCTGAATGCTATTAGATTTTAGGCAAGACGAGTAGCATTTAAAATATCTAAATATATCGCCAGGCTAAAGGTAGAACCGACTATTTCGACTTAAAAGTCTTAGGCTATTGTTGGTTTTGCCTTTGACCTTTGAGAGCGCTGGTAGCCCAGCGGTAAGAACGTGCGACTTGCAATCGGGGCGCATTTTCAATCCCTAGCACGTACTAATGAGTTTTTCGGAACATATGTACGAAATTTCACTAGATATTTTACCCGACGCTTTTCGGTGAAACATCGTTAGGAAACCGGACTAATCCCGATAGGGCCTAGTTTACCCTGGGTGGAAGGTCAGATGGCAGTCGCTTTCGGATTAGTTGCCAAGCGGACGAATGATATTTAAATGCATTTAATTTAATGATTTGGATAGCATTTGCAATAGTTTCTCACTACATTCCAATATGGAATCTGCAATTTTATGGAGTTCTTTCTATAATTTTCAGCTGAACAAAGTGATAAAAATAAATATATTTATTTAATATAACATATATATATGTTTTCTATACATGTCGTATCGAGATGTGTTTCAAAGGTGTGGTCGATTCGAATAACTGCCGTCAAAAAGAAAGCGTTGATATATTGACTTGCTCGTCGTCTTCGTACGCGTTTTTTCTTTATTTGTCGTGTTTTGTAATGTTGTATGTGCCAGATTACGCAACAGTACATTTGTTTCTTATATAATAGGTAAATAAGGTTCGTCCTCTTGACTCTCTCCTTTAAAAAAATAAAATGATACAAAAATAAGTAGTTATTTCGGACCAAGAAATCCAGATAATGTTAGTATTACAATATAACTTAAATGTCTATGTTAGTGCCTAAACTTAAGTGCCGAGAGGCCCAGTGCCGGATTACTATTATAGTATACTACTTTTCCTTTTCACTGGCTTTGTGCCCGCCACTTCATCTGCGTATAGTCCCCATATAAATTTTACTCCATTTTTCAACCCTCCATTTAGTTAAGGTATTTTAGTTAAGGTAAACTTACCAATGCGAATGCCTAAAGAATGACATCGTTCTGTCACCTCTATTGACAATGACATAACATCAAAATTGTCATCCATTGGGACGCTGTCGGGCACCCGGATATATATCTTAACAAACAAATCAACAGACACGCTACCTTTATAATCGAATGTAAATAAATTTATTGGTAAAGTGGGCATATTTGCATACTTAATAAATGAAGACATAGTTAATTCATATTTATAACTAATGATTATTATAAATATGAATTATATTTATAATGATATTTATAACGCACTCAGAAGCAGAAAATCATAAGCATAGTATAGTATAGTCTTTATATTTTACTATAATTCATAGATATGGTTAAGATACGGTATTAAAGTAGATATGTAGGTACAAATACCGGGTGCGGCCTGTAATAGGAGCAAAAATTTTAGAGATCGCTTCTACACCACGAATGTAACAACATTTGTTCTACAACTTTACACAATTGGATAATTTATTACTTGTGATTTTTTCAAACAAAATAAATAGTATTTTCAATGAACAGCATTATATGCAATATTTCCAATAGTCCAGTTGACGTTTACTGTCAGCCTACAAACTTCATAGATTTCGCAATACATTGCTTGCTTGGAAAATCTTTTTTTGTTAATATGTATTAAGCTATAAGTTATTTTCAAAAGTCGTAGAACATATGTTGCTTGGTTTGTGGTGTAGAAACGATGCCTAAAGTTAATGCTCCTATTACAGGCCACACCCGGTATGTATATTACTTTTTCACACTTAAACCTTTGAACAGACAAGGATGAACTATGGAGATATTTTAGAAAATACATAAGTAATTTTATAACTTTTATCACAAAAATTGACCATTAATTCTACCCAAACAGATTCCAGTTAAATACGTACGTGTGAATTTATATTTAAGCACATAATTAATACTATTACCGTAACTTCTCACGAACTCGTAATAAAAGTGACTGGCCTGTAAGATAATTAAAGAAATTATCGTTTTTATTGTAACATTAAAAACTGACTCACTCTATTTACACACTCATCATCACATCACACGGCGACAATGTGGATGCTGGTCATGCTGCATCCACAGCCGAAGACCTCAAACGTAGCAAATATGCTACCCTCGGGACTGGTTACATATTCGAGGCGTTTGGGGTCGAAAAGCTGGGACCGTAGGGACCGAGTGCCCGTAGGATGTACAAGGCTTTGGCATCCATGTTGATTGAAACTACAGGCGACCAGAAGACTGGCCTATATTTTGCTCAACGAATAAGTATTGCCATCCAACGAGGCAATGCCGCCAGCCTTCTGGGCACTTTGCCCATTTAGCAGCGATTTGGGGATATTTTTTATTTGTAATTTTAGTTTATCCTTTCTTTATAATATTATTGTAATTGTGTTTCTTTTACTATTGCTCAATATCTCTTGCTGATAAAGATCAATTAAATGTAATGTTGAACTTTAATACGGTAACATAATTCTAAAGACTGTAAATAAAATTATTATTTGCCATGATTAAAACAAAACGGAACGTGTAACTAAAATTTGAGGAAGTCAGTATTAAAAAAAAAAACAAGTCATTGTTTTTGTCAAATGAATGATTTCACGTGACACTTAACGATGTTCAATTGTTTTATTGATTACTGACCGTGCCGATTGGCGCTGCTACCTCAATGTAGTTTGCCTTTTTATTTCCCGATTTCGTTATTTTGTTAAAAGAGAAAACTAGCATCTCTAACTTATAATTCCAGCTTGGTAATAATTAAGGTGTTAAATATGACCATAGGCAATATAATTACAATCGTATATGTTATTACCGCAATAAAATAACAAAGTATATCTAGCCTAATATGGTCTTTTCTCACAATATCTGCCACGAATAGCGCGATAGACGAGAAAGCGGCAATTATGCTATCCGTTCTGGAAAAAGTAAAATAGAGGAAGACAGGCAACAGGCGGTCTTATCGCTGGAAAGCTGGAAGAATATAACCTTGAAAACGTCATGTTATAGTGACAACAAGTCTGGCCTAGTGGGTGACCCTGCGTATGAAGCCGACGGACCTGTGTTCAAATCCCAGTAAGGGCATTTATTTGTGTGATGACTGATGAGCGCAGGTATTTGTTGTTTGCTGAGTCATGGACTCATGGATATTTTATATGTATTTAAGTATTTTTATATTATAGATATCCGTTGGCTGAGTATGAGTACCCACAAGTCCCACAACAGAAGCCGTCTTGGGCTTACCTTGAGGACTCAGTCAATTTGTGTAAAAATATTCTGTAATATTTACTTATAGTATTATTAGATTGCTTATATAAATACTTCTAAAATTCACGATCCGTAGGATTTAAAAGAGAAAGATTAATAAAAATTAGAAGATTTCAGTCCGCTGGTGTCAAAAATCCTGCAAATTTCTTAGAAAACTTTACACTTTTATTTTTATTAATGCGTGAGAACTTAAGTCAAGAATGTATTCAAAGTAACGAAACTGCCTCTTACCGTGTTTAACTAACTTAACTACCATCTTTACGAACCCGAACTCGTAAACCGTAAATACATCGGCAGTAATTACTCCTTACGGGTAAACCCGAGGCATTATGGCCGAGTATTCCAATATGTTGCACCAGCGCAGGCCATGGGGCGAAAGTGTAACGTGTTTTTAAAATCCGTTCACATGATCCATGAACACCATGGTTGCTTTTTTTATGACATAGGCGGCAAACGAGCAGACGTATTGCCTGGTGGTAAGCAATTACCGTCGCCCATGGGCACCCGCAACACCAAGGGAGTCATAAGCGCGTTGCCGGCCTTTAAGGGGGGTTGAAGCTCTGGGAACCTTACTCACCATCAGGAACACAACACTACATACCTGAAAGGTAGCAGTAAATAATAAATAATAAATAAATAAATATTTCGGGACAATCTGACACAAATCGATCTAGTCCTACGGTAAGCTCAGTAAGGCTTGTGTTGTAGGTACTAGACGACGACATATATAATATATAGATACATATAAATACTTAAATACATAGAAAACACCCATGACTCAGAACAAATATCTGTACTCATCAAACAAATAAATGCCCTGACTGGGAATCGAACCCAGGACCATCGGCTTCATAGGCAGAGTCACTACCCACTAGGCCAGACCAGTCAGCATTGCTTTTATGGCTGTGGTCTTCTCGAGGAGGTACTTCCCCAGTTGGGCTGCCCCAGATTCAAGCGTGATGGTCATCGCTGGGCCCTACCTCTCATAACTCCAGGTGTGACGCCAAAAGTGTCTGTATAATATGTCTTAATATAACTAAAACTGTTGTAATCATGCTACTACTACTAAACTCACGTGTACTTATATCGCACTAGGCGACATGTTTCGGGTAAGCTCATGGTGCCCATTTTCAAGCCGAGTCAGGACACACCGCTCGTGTTGAGGGTGTGTCGCTCGGAAGAAAATTACACGTGAGTTTATCCGTTTGTAACTACGTAGTAGTAACATAGCTCATAACAGTTTTAATTATATGCAGTTGCATTTATTACTTAACTTTAGTGTAACTTTGTCTTTTATAGGTTCAGATAGACACCTTTGATATACTTAGCAACAAATTGAGAAAATATAAAAGGCATACAATCATAGGCACTGGTCCCTCCGCGAGCTAGTAAGCTCTTAGCTATCAACTATTTCAAGGGATAAAAGATAATCGATGCCGTGTAAATAAAAGAGACATATATGTCATAGCCGGGCGATAGTAGTTCATTTACACTGGAGCGATTATCTTTTGTCCTTTGAAATAGCTGATAGCTCATAGCTTACTAGCTTGAGGAGGGACCAGTGCCTTAGCTCTGTTTCGTTGCTTATAAAAAATGACTTCGTTTTAAAAACCTCGAACCATCTTTGGTCCATCTAAACCTGAGCCATTGTTAGGCAATTACACCACCGGTCCTAATCTCTTCAAATTACAGGGCCCATCCGGCTTGGTTAGAAAGCTGCCCATTAACATACCTAGAGGCATCTTACTTGCCACGCGATGGTTTAGAACCTGACAAAAAGCGACAGTGAATTGTTTTGCAAATTGTTGCGTGACCGACTGGGTGAATTAAAAGTTTATCGATTGGCAAGTGTATACGATTATGACAGAAGCATAACAGAATGTAATAATTAATTCACTTTGTTGTGTTCCTGGTTGATGGCGCCAGAGTTCAGCGAAAATCGAAATTCGCAACAGGAAGAATTGTATCTCCGTCACACAGTGTTTGATTTTGTTAAAAAAATTCCGTATGTTGTTTTTTGCAAAAATCAATTAAGAAATTTTAAATGCAAGACTAGAACACCCGGAGGTCAATTTCAAGTACTTTTTTTATAAAAATATTTTGAGTTTCATGACCTTGATTTAGAAAATGACTAAATAAATTATATAACCGTGTCTGATGAAGATATAGTTTTTGAGCAACCTGTACTCGTAAAGGAGCTTCTGGCGCATATTTCCTTGTTTTCAGTGGTAAAATTTAACCTCTGGTTACCGGGATATTCATATTTGTCGATTTTATTATTTTATTTTTTTCTCCAAAACCTCAAAAGTGCTACTTGTGACCAGCACTGAAATATTGCTCTGAACTAGGTCTACCACTGGTAAAAATCACGTTCCACTATCACGTATTAATGGAGTAAAAGAGATAGATGCCCGAAATTTTCGAACGTATGTTTTCGCTGTTTACCCTCTGAGTGGCAGCGGTTGAAATACTTCAAAACTTAATACCAGAGCCCTGAGTGTAAGTTTTTAACGTAACTTTACGTCACGAACGCTTTTGCGTTTCCCATATAAATAACATTATCACTTACGCGTTCGTAAACGTTCTTTACGTCAAAAGCAACTTACACTAGAGCCTCATGTATCCATCCAGTGCTGAAAAGGTCTAATGCGGACATAAAAATCGAAATGTCCTTATCATCTTTTTATTTCACGCAAGAATACAAGGGCAATGGAGAAAGGGTCAATTTTCGAATTCAGCTGTTATTATATAATTTAGTGTTATACCTTAGGGTAGTGTTGCTTTTGTATTTAAAAGTTATTTTACTTTAACCTATTTCCGTACATGTTTTTTCACCCAATACCTTGTAGTATTTTTATATACAGTTCTTTATAACCTATTTTATGCATTATTTACATTCTTAACCAATTTTTTACCAGTTTAACTGCTGTAAACCACGCTGACGATAACTAGAGTACCTATCAAATAAAACCTTTTATCTAATCATTCGTGTAATTCCAGTGTAGAGAATTCGATAGCTAGAAGAGTATTAAATGGGCTGAATACTAAAGGCTGAAAAATATATTGACAACTAAAAGAATATGTACAAAAACAGGATTCAAAAATAAAGACATAGACAAAACAGTAAAACAATATAAAACCTATAGCCTAAACCTCGACACCCAGGTGGTCTATCCATTAATCTGACTTCATAGTCCCGGTAACTTGAACTACTAATCTAAAGTTAAAATCGGCTGTTAATATCGGCCTTAAATTAGTCGGTTATTACCGGAAGCGACTGGCACTGATAAATGTTGCCAGTTTTCTCTTATATTGAGTCTTGTGAATGTTCTTATTCATGAGAAACCGGTTATTGTTGTATCTGTATCTTATGATTGTTATGATTATGACTTCCTACGTTTTTGGAACGGGTATGATTTATTATTTAATATGTTATTAAGTATAACAAAGCTTTATCAAAATTATCCACTTCAGAGTAATAATTATAATCAGTTTATTTCAACTAAATTATACTCACAACATGGATTGAACTCCAAAAATGATTTTATTAAAAGTAAATTACAAGAATTACAATTTTATAATAACTACTTAACTTACTACATTACATACTGGCGGCATTTCCTCGTTGCATCGCAATGCTGGTACGTTGTGCTGGGAAGCCGCCAGCTCTTCGGTCACCAGTTACATCAACCAGACGCTTCGCGATTTCTGCAAAAGTTTGTGCGCGCTGGGACCCTGTGGACCTAGACTAGAGTAAAGATAATTAGTAGTCTTTACTTTAAATCTTTCCGTTACTCCCGTTGGTTGACTGGTAGAGAATGCCTGAGAATGCCTTATGGCATTAAGTCCGCCATTTGTACCTTCTTATATTGTGCAATAAAGATTAAATAAGTAAATAGTCTAATACTTGTATTGAATGTATACTATCTATTTTTTATTTAGATACAAACTTATGTTCTGCTGAGTACGGCACATGCCGACTACAACGAGGCAAACGCCTGTAAACCTTTCCCTTATCATCTTCATGATGATGTTCAATTACAATTGCAATCAATTGCATCTATTTAATTCCTCGTTTACCTTCATTGAAGATTAAAGATACTGAACTGGAAATGCTTCAACAACATTAGACTTAAAGCATTTTTTTTATAAATGAAAGAAAAACTAGTCTATAAATATCTTATCTATACTCTGTGGCTACTAGTGTTGTGAACAAATATTGACTTGTCGAAAACAAAAGCTGTGTATACACTGCCGAAATAGGGTCGACACACCAGCTGCTTAAACCGGTATGTGTCGAGGTGAGAGGCTCACACAACCCACTTTAGCCGCTTGACATGCGCGGGTGGTTCGTGAAAATTGAAATACGAGTATGTACTTTCTACAACCAATTTTATATTAGTACATCCTCGCGGGTCAATACCGGTATAGATCGTTTATAATTAATACGAATGAAATTCGAAATCGAAAAAATAAGTAAAGTAAAATACAAAGCGTGCTACATCCTCGACCTCGTCGACACTTACCATCAGCCACCATCAGGTATGACTGGGATCAAAGGCTGGTCAGTAGTGTAAAAAAAAACAATAAAATAAAACAACTGAAACGGATTATATCGCGTATACTAATTTAAACTTCATCCCATACAAAAATACTTGCATGTTTTTATGAATTTTATAATATCTGTAGACACAAACATTGGTTAGGTTAGGTTAGGTTAGGTTAGGTTAGGTTAGGTTAGACAGATCTGTCTGAGGCCCTACAGCCAAAAACGACATTCGTAAATTTCGGACGATTGTCTCTGTCACTCTCATGACGTCTTAATTGGGGTAAAAGAGAAAGATGCCCGAAATTTACGAATATCGTTTTAGCGGTAGCGCCTCTGTTCGCCAACGATAGATTAAACATTAATTACATTTGTAAAAGCCAAACTGTGTTTATGTTTATGACTTAATATTCGATTCGCTACTCGATTGATATTCATTGTCAGACTAAAAATCATTATAAATATACTTATAATTTTTGTTTTTTGTTACAGGTAAGTCACGAAAAGAAGCCTTGAATCTAACCATGTCTGTACTCGAGACCTAAATATAGGTATATGTATGTACGTAATAAGCAGTTAAATAAGTATTTTTACTTGACCTCAGTCTCAATTTACCCTTTCAAGTTTTTGCGTTCAGTAAAAACTTTAAGATATCCGATAACATTATCGACTGATCCCTTTCATAAACCTTGTAGATACAATCAAGTATATAATTAAAACAAAAATAAAGTACCTAACCAGTTTTATTAAATTAAAACGGTGTTAAATCGCATTCTTACCTTTGACGTTTCGAGAGCGACATTTGTGTTCGTTATTGACGCTCCCGCGACGGGGCAGTTCATTAGTAGGCTTGTTGCGAGTTTTGGATGCTCGCTATGCTAATCCATGGAGTCGCCATTATTTTAAAATATTTTTTCGAAGTCAAAGTGTGAAAATAAAACATGTTCAACATGACTGAAATTATTTTATCATAAATCTATTTGTTATTACACAAACATATCACAGTTTACAGGTGATCCGTGTTTATTACCGATATAACTGCGTAAATCATGATTTATTTTCACACTTTGACTTCGAAAAAAACGATTTCAACATAATGACGACTCCATGGTTCCTAGAATAGAGAGCTTCCACCAAGACTATTTATTGGCTAAAATGGCCAGGGTGTTGTGTAAATGTAATATTTTATTGTGTTTTTTATATACCTAACGACTTTACTTTTGATTATACGTATCGACGTCGAAAAACTTAGCCAAGGTAAACGGTATACGAGAACCCGTCATTGTCCACATGTTATCTTGAAACTTATTATTATATAATTCGTAATAAAGGTGACAGCAGAATGTCAATTATTGGGCACAATCGTGCCGAGCACTAGTACGTTTACCCTGTAAATTAATTGAAATAGTTCACGCTGATATTTTAAACAAATAATGACGGTCAATCGACCTTCTTTGATACGTTAGAAAAATGTATTACCGTCTGGCAAAAATAAAAATAAGTACAAGTGTCAATGGTCTTCAACCTGGTGACCCAATTGGCGTAGTGGATCGTGCCCGGCCAATTAGGTAAATCCGGACAGTTCAGAATTTGACAGTTACCGTGAACGACCTTATATTTAGCTCATTAATTTGTTATGGACGATATTTAATTGCAAATATATATTTTACCTTTATACTAGTGGGTTATTATTAAAAAAGAAACAAGTTCTAAGTAACTTGACGATCGGTCTGGCCTATTAGGTAGTGACTATGCCTATGAAGCCGATGGTCCTGGGTTCAAATTCCAGTCAGAGCATTTGTGTGCCGAGCACAGATATTTGTTCCCAAGTCATGGGTGTTTTCTATGTATTTAATCTGTCTATTATATATTTCATTGTCTAGTACCTACAACACAAGCCCTACTGAGCATACCGTAGGTCGATTTGTGTAAGATTGTTCAGATTTTTTATTTTTATTTAAGTAACCAAGGTATGTGTATACAAACACAATGAAACAGGGTTGTTTCTTAAAAGTTCGTAATTGCAAAACTATGCATATTATCGCCACTAGTTTGAAAAAACCTCTTGTTTTGTGGGTACTCAGTCAACGATATATAACAACCTGTGCTCATCACTCAATTAAATGCCCTTACTGGAATTTGAACTCAGGACCATCATCTTCATAGGCATGGTCAACCCCTCTAGGCCATACCTATCATTAATATAGAACTACTATTTTGTTTCACGACACAGTCATTATGACCTAGTTACGCTTGTACCATCTCTGACATTATTCTTCAAGGATGCGAACACAGGCTGTGTATATTTAACTTAGCTGCTGAAGTTGAGCTCAATATATTACGAAAGATTTAAGTATGTCTTACATACATAGCAAAACATGTATAGTTAAATATAGTAAACATGTTAGCAAAACTATTATGAACAGACAGATCAGTGGTGAATCCCGTCAAAACCGAATCCCCTACTGCGGTCGCGAACCTGCCTGCCAAGAGTGGCCATTATGGCAACTAAAGATACAAGTCATATTTGAGGATGAATTGGCTCAAAAATGGCTCAGGTACTAGTTTTAGTAGACATATAATATTATAATGACAAAAATATAAACAATTTACAGTGAAACTGTGCAAACAGTTGTACGAGTCTTCCTACTTACTTTTATGTCCTTGTAAATTGTATTAAATAAAAATATATAATCGACACCTCTCTACCCTTAACCGTTTGAACCGGTGTTGCCCTTGAGCTATCTTTGATGTCGCTTTTTGTGGGGGCCCATCTAGAGAAGGATGAGTCACCGTCTGCCGGAAATAAAATTGTATACCTTTATATTAGGCAGGCGTTCGGTTCGTTATCCAATATCTCAGTAGCTAGTTTCCTTTCCATCCGATAGCCACCATTAAAACTCAATAGCCTTTACACCATGGCGGGTACTGTCCCACGACAGGGACTGGGGCAACATCATCTTAGTGTACCCCTAACAAATCATTAAATGGTCAAAAGGGGTTGTATCCGGCTCCGCATACGCCTTACAAATGTCCGATACAGGAAACAGATACAGAAAATATTACAATAAATATGGTCTTAATCAAAGCTCCAAAAAAAGAAACGTTCAAAAACATCCGTTAATACGTGTCTGTAATTAATTCTTTAGGTACGTAATTAACTACACACTTTCTAAAGTTAAATTCTCCCACGTTTCAATTCGATATTTTACAAATCATTTCAACCAGAAAACTCGACACACTGTTACGCCTTAGTTACATAAAAGTAATATTTCGGTTACAATTATTTTCTGGTTCACAACAATAGCGTAACCGGTAACCGATTTGTTGTGCAAGACCCATTGACATGACCGCCAAAACTAAATGGCTGTCTGATGATTCGACATTTTATAACATTCTGCAGATCCCGATCAGTAGGTAAGGTGTATTTACGAGAGAACACTGTGTCCTGTAAAGGCTTGGTCACATAGGGCGCGTTTTGTGGCGTGGCGCAGCCGGGTGCGACGCTGCTGTCCGAATGTGGGCCTTATTTCTGTCACGCCCCGCTGCGCCACGCTCTCAAAACGCGCCTATCTGCCCAAGCCTTAAATGTCGTCTCGAGATGACATTTACAGGGACACTGTTCTTATGTCATTCGCGATATAGGTGACAGCAGGGTGTCATTTATTGGGCATAGGTGTGTTGAGTACTATTGACGTTGGTGGCATCTTAATTGGCATTGATGGAAGCCTTTACATTCAAAGATTTATTTATTGTCTTGAGCACTAATACGTATATACGAAATAATCAAAGATAGCATTTAATTGAAATGCGTAGCTATACTATACCGAGTGATTTCAAAGAACTTTGATATTTTCGTAATCACGTGGATTGCTGTTTTGATCTAATACATATGGCACGACGGGACAATTTTGCGAAAATAATAAACAACCTGCAGGAAAAGTTAAAAGCAAAATATTTAGTATTCTATGAAATTTATCTGTTCGTGTAAAAAAAAGCTATGCTAAAAGGTTTGCGTGAAACTTAATACTTATTCGCTTTATTAAATTCAAACGGACTCGCAAACGTACAAAGAATATTCACGCGTATAGTAAGAGGAGGTTATGATGGTACTCTTAATAAAAACCAATATCTCCCTAAAGTACCTAATTTAGTTCACAATGACATTAAAAATAATATCTCCCTCGCACTTCTTGTCATCCTTGTCTCACACTTGCGTTGCGTCCGTGCGTAGGTACATAACATAATCTAAACTACGTATCCATGACAAAACCTGAATGCACCTGCACATTTTCTAAAAAGTTAAACAATGATCCACTAACCGCGAAAGTATCTGATTACGAGCCTGATTACCGCACTTGTATCGTGACCGAATGTTAACAACACATTTACAATTCGTGTATCGTTACCCGTTTTATCATTCCTCGGGTACTGTTTCTACACTCTCTACTGTATTTAGTATTCAAATAACAACAAATGTACGTGTGTCATCGAAAATCGCGAGTTACAAACTTTTCCTATTTGTGGTCAGAGACAAATAAACAGATAAAGACTGGCTATTTGCGTGAACTCTTTAATATTCCATTATATTATACTTATAGATGTCGCCAAGTTATAGTAATTTTTTTTATATTACAGCACTGCTTAATCACCAAGATAGCTCAGCTCATTTACAATTCTTCATCTCTTATGAAAGCTTCGCTTCTTTATTTGAAACTTTGTGATTATGATACAATTGTTGAGGTTCAAGTTTTCGCTGGATTACAAATGCTTGATTGTTTAAATAAAAATAATAAAATATTACAGGACATCCTTACCTGAAATTGTAATTACTTAGCCAACGATATATAACATACTTAAATACAAAAAACTGTGCCCCTCACTC
The DNA here is from genome assembly GCA_022674325.2 of Grapholita molesta. Lineage (NCBI taxonomy): Eukaryota > Metazoa > Arthropoda > Insecta > Lepidoptera > Tortricidae > Grapholita > Grapholita molesta. Next base: position 16,028,209 of record CP053129.2, read on the forward strand.
AAATAATGACAATACTGGGATTGGAAATTGGAACCCAGGACCAGCGGCTTCATAGACAGGGTCTGGCTACTAGATCAGACCGGTCGTAAATTATATTAGCTAGTATTTCACTATTTATCCTTTTTTGTATTGTACGAATTCGTTAAACAAGTGTAATATTTTTAGGCGACACAGTAACATTACCAATGTAATTTAGTTAGACAGTCTCTACAATTTACTCGTCTCGGCTCTGATAGATTCTCGATTGTAATCAGAATATTGTTGTCGGTTCAATCTGGACATTTTACACGACGTTACATAATCTACCTTACGTAATGACTTTTAATTGAAATAAATCTAGCTCGATAGAATTATAGATAAAAACTAGGACAATTTTCTTATCTGATTAGAAATTATGAATTTTTAGACACTATGTACATTTAGACTTTTATACAGAAGCCGGGAAGTAAGGGGTTGCCGGTCGAGTACATGTAGTTGTTACGAAACCGACAACCCCTTTTTACGCCGAGGTAAGTATACATGAAATACAATAAATACATAAAAGTAAACTTGCAAAAATGCAAAATTGACCAAAAATTTATTGTTTTTAATAGGACAAGTGGCAGAATACAGCAGCTACTTCTGCTGCTGACCTATCACCAAAAAACTTGGTATTTTCACCAATACATATGTTTTCAGGTCATCTCATACCTACTATCTCGCCAACAATAAACGAAACATTGCAAAATAAAATATTCTACCTAGCAATCCTAACATAAAGCTTACAGTACAATTAAAGCTAAGAAATCTTCGTAACTCTTAGGATATTTTACTATAAATATAAAAGTTGTTGAATTTATTTCGATTTAACATGCCTAACAAACATGGGACCAGTGAAATTGTTTATCACATAGCAAACCATTTGCCAGGCGCTAAGCAATTGCATATCTGATTAGCGTGATACCGGCGAGAAAGCTGAATAAACAAACACAGGGATGACATGTAACATGCGTTCTGTAGCAGCAGATACATCGGAGCTGTGTGCGGATCACAAATATCTGAACAACGCCTGTAGGCTCTATTGACAAGGTGATAAATTGCATGCTCAGATATTTGACCATCTCCACAGCTCCGGTATATCTGATTGTACAATAGCCACCGTTGACATAAGTTATGATTTTTACGTTGGTATATTTGTTAGGCTCTTTATAATTTATCATTACAAATACTTTGCGATGACGCTTGCGAGTACCTTTTGGGCAACAGTACCCTTACAATGAGTTGTGACATTGAGGTTTTCGATAGCGAGTATCGAGTATACCATCTGTGCATCTCGCTTATACTATTTTAGTACGGTGGTAGGTAATACTGGTGGTAAACTGAGTTATTCATATAGGCAAAGGGAGTTGTGATGCTGATAAGTGCGAAGAAGACAACTGAGTTACAAATATATTTTTTTCTTGTCATTATTAATTTCCGTTGCATTCCCAGCTACAGTAGTAGTAGACTGACGAATGGCGAATCAAAGTACCTACCCCGATTCCTCGGGCAACATAGATGCCATTTTTTTTACTGTTTGTACCACATTAGGGGAAGGTAAGGTAAGACGGAAGCGGGGCAAGATGTAGATCTTACCGGGGTAGCTTATCTAGCCAATTACCTAAGTGGGAAAATATGGGGAGATTGCGTATTTTTTATGTTGATAATTCTATCACAACAATTTTATATTTTTGTTTTGACTATGATTGTAATAGAAGAAAGGAACACCGATGATTAAAAAACTAAGTATTTTATTTATATATTGTTATTGATCCATATAATTATATAATGAATGTATATAAATAATGTAAATAAATACACGATCTGTAAATAAAGATGAAATTACTCGAATACCGCTGCTATCATAATATGACTAACGCTGCTATTTTATTTAATAAATTAATCTTGTAATATAAACATTACCTAACTACCGTTTAATTCAAATTAATTAGAACAATATAGTTTATGCTGCAATTAGAACAAAATCAAGATTATTTCATAACAGCTACAAATATCTACGTAAACTATATTACATAAGGCAGTAGTTAATAGCGAATACATAAATTCGTCTTTGCGTTTTATTTAAAAATATATATATATATATTCAAGTAGGCCTAGCAACAAGCACTTTCGTCAAATATAAATATCATCTGAACCTAATAATTAATTCAGAGCAATTCATTGGTGAAATTATTACCAATTAATATAAGTATTAGGTATATGTTATAAATGTTATAATATAAATGTCACAATAAAATCGTCAAAAAAGATATAAAATCTTGTATATAAATACTACCTACTCTAAGAAATGTCTAGAATAAAATCATTTAGATTCTACTCAAAAAAAGTAAACTAATAAGAACAATGATTATGTTTAAATTTAAAATAACATTTCATAATTAATCCCACGGCGTTCTCTAAACACGGTCGATTTACGAGTTACTGATAGGAATTAGCACTTGAAAAGGCATTAACTTGAAAACCGTAAAATCGCTCGCATGCAACTAATTGGTCAAGTTAAATCACTCATTAGCGATGAATATTCTCTTTTTACGACGATTAGCTCCGATTACCATGGCTAATGGCTACGAATCTGAAAAACATGTTAACGGATATTTTTCTGTGACTAAGTACATTTTTGTGTTCCGAATGAGATTATGAGATCAAATAAAAATCTAACATAAAGTATGCTTTATGTTTGCTGTGCTGTCAAGTCAGAGATCCTACCGTGGAACCCGCTAATCGCAAATGTTAAACGATTGTCTTTGTCACACTAATTACGCCTCCGTTGCAATAAACGAGATCGATGTACGAATTATTTTAAACTTCGATGTCTGCGGGAGGGCCTACCTTATTACGGAATAACAATTTTTTCTAACTTTGAAACATATATCCATTTATGTAGGTACCCATTTTTCTACTTCTCCTCACTAACTTATTTAGTCGATGCACGTGGATATTTTGTATAAGTAATAAGTACAATAACGTTTTCTTCTCCTTATTTCCAGAATGCCAGTTACGTAATAAACAGACGATATTCGCGCGGCAACATGTCGCCGGTGTGCCACAATTTCGTGCAGAACGCCTGGAAGAAGGACTTCTGCTCCAACTGCTTCAAGTCTCGCGAAGACCATCTCAAGCAGGAGCGCACCACCGAGGGCAGCAAGTACCTCAACACACCCTTCCAGAACAGAAGCACCTTCTTCAAGAAAACACCACCGAGCATACTCAAAACTCATCCCAAGAAGAAAAACAAACGAAATGTCAGATTTCCAGAAGAAGTCAGTAGTGTCATAGGCTATGGTGGCGATGACTGGTCTGATGGAGAAGAATTCGAGATGTCAGAGGAGACTGAAGACGATGACACTTTCCCTGACACAGAAGAAGAGAGAGAACTACACAAAGTCACCAAATTGAACACAGATTTTAACACAGTTAAAGCTAATTTATTGGGTGACACTGGAAGCAAATCTTACACTTCTTTGATGTTAGGAAAAATGCAGACAGATTCTGATGGAAAGAAAAAAACTCTACTTGTTTCGGTGACTCCGTTTGGGCAAGAAAATAAAAGCCCAAATGTAAAGTCACATGGTCGAAAACCCGCCGTTATACACGTCACAGATGCATCCATCGAAGAAACCAATAATTATAAAACCAATATAATTCTGTCGACGTACGTAAAAGAATCCGAAACTATAATACAAGCAGACAGCACAACAGAAAGCATATGTACTGAAAAATCTTTGCTTGAAGAAATATCTGAAACTCTAGAACAGAATAGAATCACGAATGTAACTGATCTTGGTTTTACACAAAAAGATTGCAACAAGCCCACCGTAGTAGAAGGAAAGATGAAGGAGAGCATGCAAGATGACTTCGACAAGAAAGAAATGTGTGAGACAAAAAAGAATGGAATCATGAGGAAGTCACCATTACCTAAAACACAGGAAAGACCTAAAGTAAATCTAAGTCGGTCTGAGTTTAAATTTTGTAAGATCAATGTTGAAAACAGTAGTGTCGATTCAGCCGTGGGCACTCTCAATTCCACTGCCAACAACTCTCTAACATCAGACGACGAAAGTTTTAGCGGTCGCACTGACTCCGATAACGACGATAGCGGCCATTTCTCTGAAACAAAATGTGAAGAGACAGTCAAGATAAAAGTGTTCAATGAGACTGATAAGAACATCAAGATGTCCCCGATAGGGCAACTGAGAAAAATAGACGGGCAAGCTAGCAACGGGTACTCGACGTTCCAAAGTCCGATTTTAGATTTGCCATCAATCGTACCAAAGCCTCATGACAGTGTATTTTCTGCCGAGGCAAGTAGGGAGCTAGCCGGTGAACCAGACGGTAGGGCAGACCCTGATGAAACCACGGAAGCCCCGGCATTACCCAAGAGCCCAATGCCAACTATGGATCCCCGTCCATCTTTCCTACACGGAATGATTTCTGATATAATGTCTCCCAAACCTGCCGTACCTGAAAAACCGAAGTTGCCAGTCAAACCGGTTATAAAACAAACCACCAAGAAAATCGTAACGCAGCAAACGGTTATGCATTCACAAACTAAAGTGGAAGACGATCGGTCGGTTCGAGCCATTAGCGAGGAGAAAAATAACGAAATTACAGAGGTGCACGAAGACAAACCAGAGCCGTTTTATTACGCTAAACCCGTTCTAACAAAGCAGGACAGTGATACGTCACTCAACAGTCTTATTAAATCTAAAGCGCCGTCACCTCCATCATCTCCATCCATAGATGAGTATCCGAATTTGTATCAAAGAAATACAAACGGATTTACCAAGTCTGACTCTCCAGTAGTAAGAGAATTGGAGAAGCGAGAGCGAGCGACTATGTCTACCGCGACACCTAAAGTGAAAACTGTCGACACGGTTGAGATTAAAAAGGTTGACGTCATTCCAGAACCTGCTCCTAGAAGAAACATATCGCTTTCACATGATAATCTGCTTTTAGACGAAAAGCGCAAAGGCAAGCTAAAATTCTCGATCAAAAAACTCTTACGCATAGGCTCATCAAAAGACTTAGACAAAAAAGAGCTTAGCGTACCAACGGTGGCAAAAATAGCTCAAAAACCCGAAGAAATCTTCGACTTAACACCGAAACCAAAGCCACGGCTGGTGATCATACATCCATTGGACATAAACGGGTCAAATGTTGAGGTCGTGAAGCCTAATGAGATATCGGAGATTCGTCGGATGAGTCACGATGACGTGTCGATATACAGTGGGAGTAGTTCGGCAACTGAGGCTGAGACGCCGAAGGTCGTTAACAAGCCCCCTCCCCCTCCGAGGCATTCGAGTGAAGAGACAAAGGTGGCCACAGTTCACAAGCCGGCCAGACCGCCACCGCCGAAGTCGGCTGCTCTCCAAAAAAAGCAAAAACAACAAGCGTGGGTACCGCCGAACAAGAGTGACAACATTTATGCGAATCTAGGTAAGTTCATTAGCATAGGAATGCCATATTAATGTAGGAAGATTCAATGTTTTAAGCAAAAATGTATATTAAATATCACAAGTAGGTAGCTGGATATTTTATATTGTTCCGATGAATATTCTTATATACCAGTGTCATAAATTAAAACCTTTTCGTTAAATTACCTACCTATTATGTTGAAAATACTATCTCAGTCAAGCTCACAAGCTATAGCATAACTTGAAAATTTTACAATTCTGATGATTAACCGTTATTTCTCGACTCTTCTCACAATAGTAGCCTTACAAGAATTATACATTAAACTGAACTTAATTTCATTAAAACTTTACAATTGTATGTGAAAAGTCGTGCTAGTTTAAAAAAGTATGCTTAACCTTATATTATGGCATCCACGCCATCTAATTCCCTTTATCGAATACCGGTGAGCTTACCTTTGACAATACGAATACTAGTACCCTTACCATGAGTTGTGACATTGAAGTATTCGATAACGAGTATGGAGTTTACTATCTGTGCATCTCGCTTGTACAATTTTAGTGCGAACGAGATGCACAGATAGTAAACTCGATACTCTTTATTGAAAACGTCAATGTCACAACTTATGGTGAGGGTACTGGCCTTATTTATACGTACTATATTTTTACCTTTTTGTTTTCAGGGGAGATTAGATCAGCCCTAGCCCCAAGGAAACCGGAACGCACAGCGAGCATGCGCGAGCGAGAAGCGCACCTAGAGCTTCCGAAACGCAGAACACCAATAGACGACGAAAAAGACGATCTAGACGGCCCCCAAGAACTAGTCCAGGCCACCAACGAAGCAGTCATTCATAACTACGACGACGTTTACAACTCCAACAAGTATGAAGAGACTTCAGATTCTGCTAAAAACAGCGACAGCGACTACGAATATGTAAACCACGCGCGATCCAGCTCCCCTGAATGCGATTCAGCCATCAAGCCAAGAGAAGTAGAATCGCGGAAAGACGGAACTGAATACCCAAAATACAACGGTTTCAGATCCTCCCTCCCATACTGCGGAAGCGAAACAGAGTCAGAGATATATTCCCCATACAGCTTCTACAGTTCTAACGACAACATGGATACTGGGAACGAGGATTACCACAACGATATGACACCAAAAACGACTACCAACAAGTTGCGGGTGCGAAAGGGACGTAGCGTTGTGCACAGGAATCTGGAGGATAATTATGGAGCTGTAGTTATTGCTAACCACGAGGCGCTGGCGCAGGTTTTAGAACAGGTAATATGTTTGTAATTTTAAAATTCCTTGACGGTTATAACGTATTGCATATAACTGGCTGTCTTGTCTATCGTTTAGATCAGCATAGTACTATCATTATTTGTGCCATAACTGTCACGTCGACTAGGAGTGGTCTATTGTAGCAGCTCTTTTATATTTCATTACTTAATCCCGCTCTTAATCAGAAGTTCCAGATCCTTTGGGCCGTAATGTCAACCTTGTAAAAGTTTACACCTATTAGCTCTTTTTTTCTCAATTATGTTTTTCAATATACGATGCAGACTGTATTAAAATAAATTAAGGTAGCTATTGTCAAATATATTATTTATCTCCACGACTTGTATGAATCACAAAAATCAAGGTCTTTGGAGACAGATATTGTTGAAGTCTGATACTTCCTTCTTCGAACTATCAAGGTCATTCTTTGGCACTACATTGATATATTTTCTTATAATTAAGAAACCACATTCAAATTTTTCTGTTTTCATGACGTCACGGGTTTTGAGAATATTTTGCCATTGTGTTCACTAGTCTTAGGATAGAGTACTGTAAATATAATTTTAGTGAAATTACTAAGTTACGAGTATGAAAGGAAAACTACTCTCATTCTTGAAACCCATAGTGAATAAAAACTTATACAAAAGAAAAATACTGGAAGCATTTTAGATCTTAATGTCACTGTCAGTTATACGGGTTTTCTCGTATCTAGGTATTCGGCTAGTACCTACTGGAGCTCGTCGCAGACTGAAGTTTTTCGCTCTGACCTCGTTGTTGGCAATGGATTATTCGAGAGAATTTTACGACCGGCGTCGACAGCTGTGGGGAGACATCATACCAGGTGTTAACCGCCATTGATATTTCCAGGTACAGCAAAGTGCGGCTATGCAGCCCTCACTTCGCGGGCTGAAGGCGTGCACCAACCTCCGCTGGAGCGACTTCGCAGTGCAATCCGCGAAGACGTTGCGCGCTGGCAAGCGGCTGTTCTATCCTGCGATATGGAATTCCAGCCAAGGTACATATTTACATACAATATCATAGTGTATAACTGTTCTTAACTGTATACCAATATATAGTATGTAACAAGAAATTACTTTTCGGAGACAGGTACAATCAGCGTCGTTGGTAGCATCCAAAGTACACATAAAGTTTGGTACACCATAGAATTTATATGGTGTACCGAACTATTAGACTTCTTTGAATGCTGCCAACTATATGACGCTGGCTGTACCAGATCTTATCGGTAAATAAATGTTTGTACAGAGGCCGTGTGTTTTGCTGTACATTTCATGAATTTTGTGCCATTTTTTGTATTACAACTAGATCACGAAAACTATTTTTATCCCGCTTATTATTTATATATTTCGGGACACTTTTTTTATTAATTAAGATCGAATAAGCTCGTGATACTGAGAAAAATGAGCCCTGGCACGTCCAAATCTGGAAGAATGAAGTCTGTGACAACGTTTTATGAGAATGCCTCCTTACTAGGATTTCGTGATGGGATGGCCGTGGTATCCGACATCCTTGTAAGTAGACCACCGTTACTCCCGCCGTCTGATCCTAACAATCGTGCTGTTTATAACAGGCCCAGTGAACGTGACTCTGATGGTGCACAAGGAGCAGATGGCATCCCAACTAGTCTGCCAGCAGTCTGTGCAGCCGCAGACGCTCAGTCTCAACGCCATCACGGAGTTCTGTGACCTGGTGCCGCTGCAGCAGTTCGGAGAGGAAGGAGATGACTTGGTGCAAGGTATGTTCTAGTATTTGGCAATATACGACAGAACGTGGTGTTGATCTAGGTAAGAAATTGATGGTGTGCGGAACATCTTTGCATATTACTGCAATGGCGGGTAATTTATTTTCTTGGGAAAGACGGAGCAATATACCTTCGTGATGCCAGCGGGAATCGGCTTGTATTCAATACACGCCCCGCCGCTGTCACATACTTAGTAGAGTGATGGCACCAATGTTGGACACTTTAAGCTGACAGGCACCAATGATGGAGATTTAAAAACCATGGTGTTATAAATTGAATGTTTACCAACAAATGCACATCACTTTGACTGCTCTGAAATGCCCATACATGCTACAACATGCAAGACCTAAACACTGTTTTTTAATATCGATGTATAAAAACCTAAATTCTTTCTTTTTATCTTTCCAGCAACCATTGTCGTGCTAGCCCAAGCGCAAGTCGACACCCTGCAAACGTACGGGGAATCTCTGCGTTCCGTGGAAATCTCCACGAAAGAGTACCAACTAGTCCAAACCGAGCAGATCCATGAGGCCATCTTTATGATGCTGCAACTCATCAACGGCCTCAAATGCCTGCAAGCACGAGGGGTTGAAGAGATCTCGGAGAGTTTAACCTCTTTCATTGCGTTGAGGGAGCAGCCATGTGGAAGTGGAATTAGTTCGCCGACGCCTGATGAGAGACTGAATTCGTTGTCGGCTCCGAAGACAAACTGCTATGGGAGATTATGCATTTTACAAGGGTAATGATTAAGTTTTATATCTAGTTATATTTACAAGTTAATCGTTAGTAAATTATAACACGAGTACTTATTAGGAATTAGGAAGAATGATGATCATCGAATCCGTGAACTGCTACTTCGTTTCCTCGAATTTAAATAGATATCTAAACTACATACCTGTAAAAAAATCATGACAGGAAGACTGTTAGAAATACCTTAATAAAACATTAATAGATAAATATGTGAATATTAGAGGTAAGCTCAAGAAGGCTTGTGTTATGGGACTGGGTACCTACTCAGCCAACGATATATACAAATACTATAGTTAAGTACATAGAAAACACCCATGACTCAGAAACAAATACCTGTGCTTGTCACACATATAAATGTCTATACTGGGATTTTAACCAAGGACCATCGCTAGGGACAATACCCACTAGATCAGACCGGTCGTCATCTATCACTTTTTCTCAGCCCTACATTTTCCATTCTACCTTCTAAAATAATTACTAAAATACCGAAAAGATCATAGGAAATTCTCAATACACGAAAAGAAACAACATAAGTTCCTCAACTATCTATACCAATATTATAAAAGCGAATTTTGTGATTGTGTGTATGTATGTTTGTTACTTCTTCACCTCTAAACGGCTGGAGCTTTTTTAAAAAAAATGGTAAGGAGTTAGCTGACACCCTGGATTGACATAGACTACGTTTTTTCCCTAATAAACCGCGGGTAAGACAACACCGCGAGGCACAGCTAGTAAATAAGAAATTCACGATTCTCACCCATGGTGTTCTTTTCCAGGCTTAGCGACGACATGAACAAGTCAACGCCTGACGCCCACCTCGACTCCCTCTGCAAGTGCGCCATCAAAGCCCTCGAAATCATCCTTCCAAGCGAAAAACTCACCCCTCTCCTCAAAGAAGTCCTCCAAGACGAACGGGCCGTCTCCTTAAACCAAGCGAAATCAGTCCTGGAATTTATGCTATGGGGTCCATTAGACGTCGTTCAAGGCGTCCCAGTAGACGACCGAGAATTGTCGCTTCAAAGATGGCTGGATTTGGAAAGAGCGACAGTTCTACACGGTTTAGTCAGAACCAGGGTCCAACTGAATGTGTTCGAGCAGCTGCATTTGATGTTCTTAGTGCGTTCGACGGCGAAAGCGATGTGCGACGCGTCAGTGCTTTTGGAAAAGGCCAATGTGTATTGATGTATATTTTGTAGCTTTAAGAGTACGCATCTGGAATTCTGAATGACACAGTCAGCTAGATGGGGAATTAACTGTTGTGTTAAAATTCGGTCTCATAAGCCAGGGGACAATTGAATGTGGCACCGCGTTACTAGGTGACCATGTTATGGAAGGGCACATTTAGCTACCATAAACATGCAAGTTTTGTGTAATTGGGTCATTTTATTTAAAGTTGTATACTCAAAAAATTTTATGTGGTTTTTCTACTCAGAACCATGAGCTTTTTCGAGCCTGATAGGAGAAAAAATGTGTCCCAAGCTTTTCATACATTTTGTATCACTTCCGTTCCGTTACCGCCATATGAAATATATAAAAAATAATAACGGAATGGAATACGAAATATTTTTAGGAGTGAACTAGGGGAACGTAACACTAGCAACGAGTGACATAAAACATTTGATTGTCCCAAATAGCAACGTAGATGTCGCAATATATCGCTAGGTGCAGATCATTACTTGTACAGTTAAAGATATGGATGCAACCAAAGTCCCAAAATATGTATACATGACCCTTACTGTCTCAATGTTACTGGTGCATGTATATATATGGCATGTATGTCCATATCTTTGAGCTTGACTGTATATGTTTGGCCACGGATGATATGATGCTGACTCTAGGTTGATTTTTAAAGGGCATTGATAAAAATTAGGCGCGACTATAACTTCAAAATGCCCCTAACATTTTTACAAAAAGCGACTGCCATCTTTTTTGTAAATAACACCTTAACAGTTATGTGACTTATGTATTTTTGTTTCGTCTTGAATATATCGTGATTTAAACAACCGTTATCACATAAAAACTGTAAATAAATAAATGAATAATTAGTCGTTAATTGATTCCACGTAATTCCAACGTAATTGTTAGACTAATTTATATTAAGGGACTATCAACCTGAGATTCTAAGAAATACTTAAGTTATTCATTCTAGACCACAGATGCGTACTAACTTTATTCTTAAGTTTAGTCCTTACCTTAGTAGGCACCTAAAAGACTTAGTTATTAATTTTTGAAAATATTTAAATTTTGAAATTACGTCTGACCCCCAATAAGTACATTTTAGAAAACAATTAACATGTCTTTAAATTACTTTTACTGTGAACTGAATATACAGTCTAGATTAGTGAATTTTACTTTGAATAAATCTACAAAATTTTGATTTAATAACGTTTTGGAAAATTTGACTATTAAAAATGTAACGTTTACCAGTATAAGGGACCGTTGTCTATAAGAACAATATAAGCAAATAGCATTGAAAACAAACTTCGCGAAACATTTTCGTAAAAAGTAAATTATGGGGGTTAACAAAAATTTAATTTTAAAAGATTTTTGACTTTAATATAGGTGCCAAGACAGTACTGAAATTCTATATACTCGTTTTATGTAAACTGGTGCCTTATCTACTGTATCATATAAGCGTTGTGTACATTACTGCATGTATTTATATATTTACGAGCTTGGTGGGAAGTTCAAAGTTTATATTTCGTGTTAAGATTTCGAATATAAATCTAAATAATTTATTTGTTGTTTTATTTTCTCGCACGTCGTAAAATTAAAGACTTAAAATGTCGATAACCCTCATTACAAACCTTATAAAAATCCATTGGACAGAGTCATTTTAAGTCTCCGTGATAGTATAAACTTATATTAAATAAAACACATAAATCTCTATACGTATTTTATTGTCTTAGCCTTGCTTGCAGTCCTAGCAAATAAACAAATAAACAACCTTCCAACAGCCAGAAACAGCTTAAGTAAAATAATCCTTCAAGTCAAAGTTAACAATTAGGTGTTTACAAATTTTAATGGCACAATTATAGGAAAATTGCGTTATACAAGACTAGAAATTTACTAAAACTGAGTGTTTTCTACAGATATGACTTGATGATTTAGATATTATCGATGTATTCCCATATGACATCCCTCCGGTGGCATAATAGTTCTTGTCGTCCGGATAGACTAATAATTTATACATGTACGTCAAATTCCCCAATAGGGTACACATGGGAATACACTTTAGTTCGGCTAGCCACTTCTTCGGTTACTAAAACTTAACGAAATTAAAAATGTCTATAGTTTTTTTATTGGCCTGACCAGCGTTTGACCTGAGTCGCATCTGATGGTAAGCGTCGACGAGGTTGTGGGTGTAGCACGCTGGGTCAGTAACAATCTTTTGATATTTACTCTTTTTTTATGGCGCCTTTTTAGTGACAGAAGTGGTTTGCCATACAATAAGTCCATTCTTATCCATTTTTAAATATCTTAAGAATGGATAGGATAACTGAATAAAATTGATTGCTGTCATCAATTAATTACAAGACTACAAATTTTGAATTTTAGATGCGTTACACAATAATGAATAGATTTTATTAGATGTGTATCTACTGTTTAAGAAAAAGCAATGCCTCTTGTTTGACATTCAGATAAGATGGCGCTGGTTAGACACATTGTCTCTACAGAAAGTAGCCACCCCTAGCCTCGGAGGATATAACCAATATGGAGTAGCCGGGGCCAACAGGGGTTCCCAGGGGTAAAAAATGCATTAGAGTTAACATTATTTATGTGTGTTACCTCACACACCGAAATTAGTGCGTGTGTCGGCTCCGTATTGGTTATATCCTCCTAGCCCCTAGCACACAGTTGGCTCGACAGATCTCGCGGTGAGATAGACTACCAGTCTTTTTCTACTTTAATTAAAGAGGGGTAGTCTAGCTCGCCGCTTGTCGCGCCAACTATGTCGCAGCCCAATTGTCAATAAGTCAGCGTTTGACATTTACTTGTCACTAAACATGGCGTCCTATATGCGCCATCTTGTAAAGCTGTCAAACACGAGCACGATTAGGCTTTTAAAAAGTTTACGAATCTATTAAACAAGTATCTTTGGTTTTTTCACTAACCGTGTGAAAATAAGTAGTACCACAAAATATAACTGAATCCTTAATGCATTTATACAATATGGAACAGCAAATGCAAATAAAAGCTTACCAACTTATGTAATACGTAATACCAATCGGAATGTATTGTTTTCAATATAGAGAAAAAATTAAGCAAATATAATAAACATTCCAAAAATAATATTCAAAAACGATCTTACAACGTAAATATAAATGTGTTCAAAACAAGTAAAAAATTTAAAATTATAGTGATTTTTGAAAATAACAATATTTTACCTATTCATCAAAAACAATACTGGTTACCTATAACGGTTATACAGATAAACTTATTTACTAAAAAACGATACAAAAAAATATTTTTGAGAAAAATTATAAGTACAATAAATTCTGATCTTAATATCATTTTTAACAACAAATTCAGTTTTGTTTTAAGATTATATATTTCCCCCGCAAATCAATTAAAATCTTGCACTCTAAATTTCTCAATAAAGAATTCTTATTTGTAACTAATTTTCAATGAGCGCAAGAGAAATACCTAAGTACCTACGTTAATTAGTTTTCTTGCAATTAACATTTTTATACTTAATTTTAATATTGACATCCGAGTGATATGGCAACACTGGTCACCAATAATAACACTGGTACATAATTTAACAAACTGTTTATGGACACATTCAATGTTTTAAGCGTTCTTTTAAACAAACGAACTTCAAAATTTAAGTTTTTGCCTGGCAACAGTAAAACCACTAATTATCATGGAAATGAGATTAAAATAAATATTTTTCGAGAAGTGCGATTTGGTGCGTTCAATGCTTCCAATAAGCTTCAAAAACGAATATCAGATTTAATTTTGTTGTTTGCTATCGGGTTGCGCTATATGCATCCTATTCTGTAATATATTAACGGAATGAGACGACACCAATAATAAACCAGAAAAACGCCTAGCAATTTAACACTTTTACACATTACAATAACCTCTTTTGACGGAATGATCATTCGTGCAACAATTTATTTTAAATAATTCGAGAGATTTTGTTCACCTCCACAAAATATTCTATGTCCATAAACAAAGCCAATTTGTCTTTTACAAAGTACTACTTACTAACAAGAATTATATAAGGGATCGACAAAACCTATACAACACCGGATTCCTTCGAACAGCTGCCTAAACGAATATTTTTGGTACAAAGTGCACAAAACGCCATCTATCGAGTATCGTGTGTACTTTGCGGGCTTGCTAGCGAACAAAACTATGCACAGGAGCTCTGTTGCGCTTGTGAAACACTAGATGGCATTAGTACCTTAGCCAATGCGGGAATGACATTTTGTATGGGCATTATCTATCCAAATCTTATATAATTCTTGCTTACTAACTTACAGTCCCTTGTTGAAGTATACGTACTGCGGCGGTTTGTTGTTCGTGTTTTTTATTATTTCCTCGTAATTTTCCGGCTCAAAGCGTTTTATGGTGTCCGTTGAGATTTTACTGAAACAAAATAATGTCTATAAATGAATGATATACGAGTATATTGCAAAAAATAATTTATAACAGAGGGACCTTATTTAACGCGTAATAAAAGCAATAACTTTAAGGATTGCTTCTATACCACGTAAGTAACAACATTTATTCTACAACTTTAAAAAAATGTGTAATTTATTACTTGGAGTTTTTTCTAACAAACTAAATAGTATTTTCAGTGAACAGCATCCAATAATGTAGTTGACATTTACTGTCAGCCTACAAACTTGAGTTATCACAATACACTGCTTGCTTGTACAATATTTTTTTCACTATTATTAAGTAAACTACGTATGTGTACGTATTAGAATTTCGGACGTGACAAATTACATATCATTTCTGGTCATTATCACGAAATAAAAAAATAAAAAAAAGCGGGAAACGCGGCCCATTAAAAATTCCGTTTTCTTCCGTTAACTTTTTAAACATAATATGTACCATAAGAAACACATAAACAGCCAATTATTATAGTCGCGTCTACACGACGCGATCAACTATAATTTCAAGCTATAGGAAAGAGTGAGATAGTAAGATAAACGATCGTACATGTCTCATTCTTGCAAGACCGTCATGTATGTTCGTGCGTATACTGCTTACAAAACCATAGACTATATAACTTTTGTATTATTTCCTTTACATTACATATAATATTGTAATTTTATGTATTGTCAATAAAGTATAATTTCCTCGCATGTTTGGAGAAAATCGATAGGATAATCATATATTTATTCAACATTTTGCTTGACAATTATAGTCAAGCGAAAATGTTGAATAAATATACGATTATCCTATCGATTTTCTCGATTATCCTTTCGAATTTCGGGTGAATTCATTTATTCATTCATTCATAATTAACTTACCATCTTTGCGGGAACAGAGCGCAGGCGGTTGGCACCATGAAAGTTAAGCTGTAAGAAAAAGTTCAAAAGTTTAGTAATTATTAATATCATCATTATCATCATCATGTCTGCCGAAAGACGTCCACTGCTGGACATAGACCTCCCCCAGAATATAAAGCAGCCTAATAACGCATAGTCATTTAGTTGCCATAGTGAAGTAGTGTATGAGACTCAGTTTTTTTCATAAGAATTCAGTTTAATAGGTATACACTCTGAAATAAATAAATAAACAAAGGTTGAGGCCTAATTGCCATTCCACAAAAATGAGTTGGCTAAGATACAGGCTCAGCCTAGTTTGATCATTGACGGATAGTCAACATTTTTATTAGGTTTTGTATATTTAATAAACATAGACATACCATTTAACTAGACGGAGCGTGTTAATAATAATACCACGATCGAAAGGTATGGTCTTATGTAACTTTCCATAGGTATTGCAGAGACGGCACTATTTTCGTCCGTCCTTGTCATAGTCTCACATATTTTTGTTCCCCTCCAAACTGGACCCTCAGAACTGTCAATGTTGGAGGGGAACAAACAAATACAATTGCAGTTTTCTTGTGTTTCCAACCAAAATTGCGGTAATTAATATAGAATAAACTAATAATTTTGTTACAAAGAATGCCCTGTAAAGCAAAACTATAGTGAATTGTTATATTTTTGGGCTGCAAAAGCCAATCTTTGTCCCTTACTGGCGCTCGCGGATGCGTTCTCACGTCATTCTTCATAGATAATAAACGATTTTTGATTTGTTTTTTTTTTTTGAGTATACGTACAACAAGCCGACGACGGCGGTCTGTATGCCGACGTGGGCCCAGCGCATGCGCTGCATCCAGGGTTTGTGCTCGATCCTCTCCATCAGCACCGGCAGCAGCAGCATGCCCGGGGCGCACATCACGATCCTGGACAACACCGATTTATGTACAGCCGAGGTCAGAGATATCGATGCGAACAAATTGCCGAAATATGTATATGCACCTTATAATATAATATCTCATCATCACACAAATTAATGCCCTGACTGGGATTTGAACCCGGGACCATCGGCTTCATAAATTACACAGTAGTTAAGGAAGTGAGCCGAGTGCTGATGTCCGCCAACAAACTGTTACGCAGTTTGGCGAAACTTTGTGGTATTAATATTATTTTGTAATTATTGTTTAGTAATAAAAATAAATATATAACCCCTACCTGGAAGTAACCACTTGTGAGATGCCCTTAGCCGGGGCCAGTTGCGACTTGCCGATAATCTTTCCGTTCTCGTCTGACACTTCTAGACCTGTGAACATTTAACTATAAACATCATCATCATTTTAACCAATTTCTATATGAGCTGAAAAACAAAAGTAGATTCTGATCGATAATAATTGGTCATAATAGTACACTATTATTACTCCGAAAGAGAGATGTGGAAAAGCCTGTAAAGGGGTTTTCATGACAACAAAAAAAAAGTGGCAGAATGTATTGTCCGTCTATGTATGGGATTCGTAATACAGAGTTATTGCGTTTCACGTTAGAGTAATGCGATTTTTTTACGTACCTAAGGCATAAAGTAATAGTAATTAAACACAATATTTTTTAACTTTACTTCTAAATGGTGATTATAAATGATACATGATTAATACCAACAATTTGGATTTAATTTGTTATGTTTCATGTTTTAGAGTTACCAATTTCCACGCTGTACGGTGCAAAATTTTGTTACTTCACTCGGAAACAAAGTTTTCTCTCCATCTCGTGCCTTGAAACCCACCCACGTTCAAGATGCAACTTTTTGCAACCTCACGCTATTTTCTCTAACTCAGGTCTCAATGTTAGCATTAGAGGGTAAAACTAACTTTGCTCTTTTGTGAAATAAATAATCGTTATCATCGCACCTTTTATAATCTCGTTCTGTCGCATCAGAGGAATGTTCACCCAGTTAGCGGCCGCCACTGCTACGAAGGGCACGAATCTCTACAAAAAAAAACACCTTTTTTTAAATATCCATATCTAATATTATAATTGCGACAGTAACTCTCTCCGTCTGTCGGTCTGTTACCTCTTCACGCTTAAAACGATAAACCAATTGGGATGAAATTTGATATGGAGACAGTTTGAGCTACGAGAAAGGACATAGGATATATTTTATCCCGCAACCATGCTTTAAAGATAGGCATGGCTGGCCGACGAAGTTGCGAGAAAAAAACTAGTTACAAATATTTTAGTTACACAGAAAATTGCCGCAATGACCACGAAAACGGAAAATAATTATGTTTAGGTATTAGGTACTTAAACTTTGTCATCACAATAAGATCTACGAATTAGTTAACTACGGTAGGAACACCGGTCAACCAGTAACGACTATGATGACAATGACATGATAAAGAGTAGTTTAGCGCTAAAAATAATGACTTGCGGCTAAAATAGGATTCTTAGCACGCTTCTGCACAACGAACCCAAAAGGTA
Organism: Grapholita molesta; assembly: GCA_022674325.2. Lineage (NCBI taxonomy): Eukaryota > Metazoa > Arthropoda > Insecta > Lepidoptera > Tortricidae > Grapholita > Grapholita molesta. The sequence goes on from CP053129.2 coordinate 16,046,428, forward strand.
ATGTGGTCGCCATAGCGGCAGACGAGGCCGAAATATATATGACACCCATTTGCGTGACTTTGAGCGAAGAGCCAACCAGTAATGACTATGATGACAATGACATGATAAAGAGTAGTTTAGCGCTAAAAATAATGACTTGCGGCTAAAATAGGATTCTTAGTACGCTTCTGCACAACGAACTCAAAAGGTATGTGGTCGCTATAGCGGCAGACGAGGTCGAAATATACATGACACCCATTTGCGTGACTTTGAGCCAAGAGTCAGCCAATAATGGCGATGTTGACAATGACATGATAAAGAGTAGGTAATTGAGCGCTAAAAATAATGCCTTTCGCACTGACATAAAGAAATAATATGAAGAATAATGACACTTCTATCACGTTCCGGTTTATGCTAATAATGCTAATTTATAATCTTCTTTTAGATAATATAATCAAACAAAAAAGAGCTCAGTGTTCTCATTATGAAGTATCAAACTTGACTATTGATACGGTATTAACTTTTTAGTGTTGCAAGTGTGCACTGACAGCGGCTCAAAGAAGACTAACTAAATGTACCGCCCAAGTTGTTCGAGCGGATGGACTTGCGGCTAAAAAAGAGTTTCTTAGCACGCTTTTGCATAACGGACTTAAACGTCAATGCCTTCGCAATTGCGGCTGACGAGGCCGAAAGTACGTTACGCCCATTTGCGTGGCCGTCAGCCGCGTGTTAACCGATAAATATAATAACTACGTTAAAAATAACGCCTTACCGCTAAAATAGGATTCTTAGCACGCTTCTGCACAACGAACTTAAACGTCAATGCCTTCGCAATTGCGGCTGACGAGGCCGAAACGTACGCGACGCCCGTTTTCGTGATCGTCAGAGCCGAGTTCACCAATAAATTTAATAACTATGTTAAAAATAATGCCTTACCGCTAAAATAGGATTCTTAGCACGCTTCTGCACAACGAACTTAAACGTCAATGCCTTCGCAATTGCGGCTGACGAGGCCGAAACGTACGCGACGCCCGTTTTCGTGATCGTCAGAGCCGAGTTCACCAATAAATTTAATAACTATGTTAAAAATAACGCCTTACCGCTAAAATAGGATTCTTAGCACGCTTCTGCACAACGAACTTAAACGTCAGTGCGGACGCCATAGCGGCCGACGTGGCCGACACGTACGCGACGCATTTGCGTGGTTGTCAGCCGGGTGTTAAACGATAAATATGATAATTATGATATCTATATTATAATAAATAGAAGCTAAGTTAAAACTGATGCCTTACCACTAAAATAGGATTCTTAGCGCGCTTCTGCACAACGAAATTAAACGTCAATGCCTTCGCAATTGCGGCTGACGAGGCCGAAAGTACGCTACGCCCATTTACGTGGCCGTCAGCCGCGTGTTAACCTATAACTATAATTATGATGATACCTATATTATAATAAATAGAAGCTAAGTTAAAAATAACGCCTCACCGCTAAAATAGGATTCTTAGCGCGCTTCTGCACAACGAACTTAAACGTCAGGGCGGTCGCCATCGCGGCCGACGTGGCCGACACATACGCGACGCTATTTGCGTGGTTGTCAGCCGGGTGTTAAACGATAAATATAATAATTATGATATCTATAATATAATAATAGGAACTACGGTGTAAATATCATCTTGCCGCTAAAATAGGATTCTTAGCACACTTCTGCACAACGAACTTAAACGTCAGTGCGGGCGCCATCGCGGGTTACATGACCGAAATGTACCTACGCTACGCCCATTTGCGTGGCCGTAAGCCGCGTGTTAACCTATAACTATAATTATGATATCTATATTACAATAAATAAAAGCTTAGTTACAAATAACGCCTTACCGCTAAAATAGGATTCTTAGCGCGCTTCTGCACAACGAACTTAAACGTCAGTGCGGTCGCCATCGCGACACGTACGCGACGCCCATTTGCGTGGTCGTAAGCAGCAAGTTAACCGATAAATATAATAATGATGATACCTATATTATAATAAATAGAAGCTAAGTTAAAAATAACGCCTTACCGCTAAAATAGGATTCTTAGCGCGCTTCTGCACAACGAACTTAAACGTCAGGGCGGTCGCCATCGCGACACGTACGCGACGCCCATTTGCGTGGTTGTCAGCGGCGTGTTAACCGATAAATATGATAATTATGATATCTATATTATAATAAATAAAAGCTAAGTTAAAAATAACGCCTTACCGCTAAAATAGGATTCTTAGCGCGCTTCTGCACAACGAACTTAAACGTCAGTGCGGTCGCCATCGCGGCCGACGTGGCCGACACGTACGCGACGCTATTTGCGTGGTTGTCAGCCGGGTGTTCAACGATAAATATAATAATTATGATATCTATAATATAATAATAGGAACTACGGTGTAAATATCATCTCGCCGCTAAAATAGGATTCTTAGCGCGCTTCTGCACAACGAACTTAAACGTCAGTGCGGGCGCCATCGCGGGTGACGTGACCGAAATGTACCTACGCTACGCCCATTTGCGTGGCCGTAAGCCGCGTGTTAACCTATAACTATAATTATGATGATACCTATATTATAATAAATAGAAGCTAAGTTAAAAATAACGCCTTACCGCTAAAATAGGATTCTTAGCGCGCTTCTGCACAACGAACTTAAACGTCAGGGCGGTCGCCATCGCGGCCGACGTGGCCGACACGTACGCGACGCCCATTTGCGTCGTCGTCAGCGGGGAGTTGGCGTTCCTGTTCGTGTAGTTGACCAGCGCGTTGAACGACTGGTTCACCCACTGCCAGAACACTATCGCTGTTCCAGTCCTGTAAATAAACGAACATATGAGGAAACTATATTAAAAAAAAAAAAGAAAATGTTTAAAGTGACGACGAACTATTAAAATCAGTTTCATTACCTAATCAATCGAATAATATATCTGATAATATACCGAATAATATATCTGATGACGACTGTACGTAGGCACGCACATGCAGCTGAACATGCACTTTATCGCCTTGACAATAGAGGCGTTGTTTAGATATTTGTGAGCACCTCCACAGCTCCAATATATCTGATTCTGTACAATGAAGGTCAAAAATGTCGACACAACCAAAGTGCCAAAATATGTACGTATACATGAACCGTAAGAGTAAGAAAATTAGGTGCATTTATGGGTGATTATTCGGCCGTTTGAACTGTTCCTATTACTCTGTTAAGATTCTGTATAAATGATCACACTGTTAGGTGTTATTTTTGTTTTACTGGTAGACAGCTGGGGTAAGGGACAACCAAAATCTACTTAATATAATGCAGGCACTTCTACATAAATCTGGACAGAGTAATAAGAACGGTTCAAACGCCCGAATAATCTCCCTTATACAAATTATGGCTCGTTGACCGCATCTATATCTTTGACGTTGACTGTACAATATTGTATAGCCGTAATGATAAAAGATAAAAAAAATAAAAAATTACATTATTTTTCAGTTTGATTGCGTTTCGACAATCACAACTGGCATCTTTAGCCTTAGTTTTCTCTTTGCTTCGCTCGCTCGCTTTCGTATAATCTGATGGCCAAATGCCGGGACAGAACAGTGATAGAATTAGCAGAATGTAAGGAAACGCAACCTGGCAACCGTCCGTAGTACAGATGCCAAACGTTTTAAACAGGTGACATGCATTATTTATATAAAGCCCGCTCTACACTCGCGGCGCGAATTCGCTCCGTGACTTTACGGCGTGAATTTACGCAGCGGTTCGCTCACACCTGTGTGCCTCCACACTCGCAAAGCTACCCTTGCGTACCCTTTGTCGCGGGCCAAAAACCGACACTGGTTGGGGAATGACGCGAAACGCGAACGCGAAGGCGTGAACAACATCTACACTCGCGGTTCGCGACTTTCGCGGGCGTTCGCGGGCCTTCGCGCCGCGAGTGTAGAGCGGGCTTAAGACTTGTTGTACTATTTAGTCAACTAGGTTAAACTAACAATTACACTCTACACTGATTTAAACAATTTCTACACATTAGTACAAAGTAAACGGAACTTAACCGCGTATATTAACTTTAAGAATTACATCCGACGTTTAGAGAACGACGTTGTCCTCGTGTCTAACGTCGACGACAAGTCTTTATCGTACGCGGTTTATTTGTAATAATTAAATAAATAAATAACAAATAAATATTACAGGACATTCTCACACAAGTGGTCTGAGTCCCACGGTAAGCTTAAGAAGGCTTGTGTTATGGGTACACAGCCAACAATATATATAATATACAAATACTTAAATACATAGAAAACACCCATGACTCAGGAACAAATATCTGTGCTCATCACACAAATAATTGCCCTGCACCAGGACCATCGGCTTCATACCCACTCACTCACTACCCACTAGACCAAACCTGTTGCCAAAATAAATAAATATAATTACACTCTATTTTGTAGTTTTACTCGTAAAATGCTATATTTATGGGATTTTTCAAAAATAAGAGTACCCAATTAGCATGTCTTGTAGTAAAGACCCTATTTATTTATCAATAAGGTACCGCTCCTATATCACAACACGAATGCAGCTAGCAATACTCCAATTAGGTACAAACTTTAATTGCGATAGAATAGAAAAAAAATTAGCATTGGGAGAGACGTCTTTAGCAAAAACAACATATTTTATAAGTTTTATGACCTAAATAATACATATCTATAATTGAATGCATAAAACTGCTCTATGACCTTTACACTTAACTGCGTCTTTATATCGGGCTTACAACAGTTATTATTTATCAACTTATGAATATCCATTGACTTTCAATTGTTGACGATCACTTACCTTATTCTATATGTTAAGGGCGATTCTAAATCGTATCGTATATCCTTGAATTAAAGTATATAATTGAACAATCCGCTCTAATCAACTATAGGTACAACCGGCTTTATATTGATTACCGATATTTGATCTATATTGGTAGTATTAAGATATATAAACAAGCTATATTGCTCAATAAACACAACTGATAAGATAAGTTTTGATCATCTTATGTTGTAATTTCGTATGCTTCTACAATTTACTTTAATAATAAGGTACAGTCAATCAAATTGATTTATGGGCCACTTCGTACCTTGTCACAGTGAAAATCTATATGAAAGATGCAAAAAATCTCTTATTAACGTCACTGTGACAAGGTTCAAAGTGGCCTAATAGAAATCAAATTGGTTGACTATACTTTGTTTTCTATTACGAACCGACGAGCTGTTAGCTTAATAATGGTCGAGTTTTTATAATTTGTCACAATATCTGTCACAGTCTAACAAGTTTGGGAGTGCGAAAGTGACAGATAACGCGATATACGATAAAATAGCAACCATGCTGTGTCTGGTATCAACTTAAAGGTAAGGCTTGAAGACCTATCGCGAATATCAAAATAGTTTGTAATTTTGCAGAAAGGTCTGCTAATGATACCATAATTCTTACAAATAAAGGAAAAATTAAGAGAATGTCAAAATATTTAATAACTTTTTCCATAGGACAAATATTGAAATCGCGAAAAAAATTAGCTGCTCCATACATTAACTTGCAATTAAGTCCCAGTGAATTATTTATTAACACAATTCTTTATAAACTTTATATTCAATATACAATTAGGTGCCTATTCCAATTGAATATTCATTTATGTAAGTATAAACTTAATTCAGTTTCAGTTTCATGAGTTAATAAATAAATAAATAATAATAATATAAATAAATATTTCGGACATTCTTACACAAATCGACCTAGTCCCGCGGTAAGCTCAAAAAGCGCTTGTGTTGCAGGTACTAGACAACGATATATAATAAATAGATACGTATAAATACTTAAATACATAGAAAACACCCATGACTCAGGAACAAATATCTGAGCTCATCACACAAATAAATGCCCTGACTGGGAATCGAACCCAGGACCTTCAGCTTCATAGGCAGGGTCACTACCCACTAGGCCAGACCCGGTCGTCAAAGTTAAGAGAATTTTAATCCTGTTAATAACTCATACCTGTACCACTGCAACATAGCCCCAGTCACAAGACAACCTCCAGGCATCTGGAAGGACATGCGACCAAACACATTCTGGAGTTCTCCGCTGTCGGGGTGGAATGCTGACTCGTAAAGCTGTTTTGCTCGGACAACTTTCTCCATAGGAGTATTGGTGGGCTCTTTGCCTTCTCTGCAAAAGAGTTAATTCTATATAAAAACATATTTTAAGCATGGAAAAGGTTTCATATTAAGACAAGTTATTCTTCTTTTTATTATTATTATTATTGCCAACATATTCTTGAATGATTTAGCCAGTTCCTTTGATTATTAAAAATGTTATAATCTGATTAACTGCAATATGTTTATGGAAATTATAAAACTATACTTACTTGTACTTAAAATATAATTCCTTAGCTTCATGTAGTTCTGACTCCGGCACCAAAGACAGTAGAGGATTGGAGATAAAGGCAAAATGCTTAAACCTGCCCACAAAGGTGCTCTGGTCCCACAAGGGCTTTGTGATGTCTATCCTCTTTTCGGCCACCATTTTCTAAAAAAATATAAAGTTTAAATTATCACATAAAAACAGCAACTGCAGTTTAGAATTGAGCATGAATTATGTACTATAAAGTAATGCATTAAGGGGTTGAGTAATGGGGCGTTCACTCTGTTGACCACTAATGGCAGAAGTGCCTAAAAGTTTAATTGTTTTTCTTTTTTCCAATTGGTTGCTAGCTGCCAGTAAAAGGTATGGCTCAAAATTATTTATAAAAATCGGAATCGGAAATAATCTTCATTTTTAATTTTTTAATCATACAAAATCGGAAAATGTCAATGTTATTCTGATGAAGAAGCCAGTGCAGAACACTTAACAATATACAGTCATATAGCAATAAATATACTAACAAACAGGACTATGATCTGTAATATCGGTTTAAAATATATGGTTATGTGTCTTACGATTTCTTGAAAAACTAGTGATGTAATTTACTCTTAAAGTCCTTGAATACTGTTAAGCGTATGCAAAAAACAGAAGACCTGTTTGAAGTAGAAGGCTCAAAACAAATTACGATTATGTAAGCATAGCTAAACTACAAACAATGAAACATGTATGTAATTGAACAATGTTTGCAACAGAATACTTACAAGTTCTAGTTATTTCGAACTTGATAAATTTGTATTTGGACAACAAATTTCAATAAATATTAAGCGCCTACTTTGCAAGCAGCTCAAATCAACCGGAGCAACACCAAACGTTCAACTGGGAACTGTCAAAAGTGTCAAGCAAGTGTCAAAGTCGAGACAAACAAAAAGTGCGGTGAAAAACATTATCGATTTAAATAACACTGCATAATTTCCTTGGTAGTAATTTTACAGTTTATTAAACTCATTCAATTCAATTGACTAAATTCTGTAATTCCTTTAAAAATATGATGTTTTAAGAGACTTGCAGCAAGAAATAGAAAAACTAACAACCAACATGGTGTGGTCTTAGTATCGCTACAGTCGCGACATCACTAACCGCATAGACATAGACAATGAATGTTGTTGGTTGTTAAAAAAAACTCTATTTGTCTATAAAATTATATTAACAAAATATGGCGGCTGTCGCTGCAACAGCCGATATGACGATTCAGAAGAATTCACAAATATTAGTGCATGTCGAGGAAGCTTTGGCAGATTTAATAGTGGTTTCTTACAGTGCAGAAAATAAGAAATTTCAAGGTGTACTCTTGGACTCCAATAAAGGGTTGGTACAGACATTTTAAAGACTGAATTGTATATCGATTAATATCGTTGTAAACTTAATATTTAGCTAATTTTCTTATTATATTCCAGTAATTTGCCTTTTGGAGTGTATAGTCTCAATCCAGCGTTTACTAAATCTACTACCTCCGCCGGTAACACCGATGATAAGCTACATTCCGCTAGTCAAAGATTCACATACCAGGAACCTCAGTATGCGTCTGAAAACTCGCACAAAGCTAAAAAGAATGGGCCCAAGTCAAAGTCTCAGCAGAAGCAAAAGATGACAGTGCGATTGAGGCCTCGGAAGGTCTTATGCTCCAATTGCAAAGGAATCTGCAATGAAAACAGTGAAAACGTGGACGTGTCGAAGAAACGGAAGCTCGATTCCGATGACGACACTGCCCACGAAAACATCGAATCATCAAATTCCAGGAAGAAGTATCTCGAAAGCAACTCTCTCATACCAAGAATATCGCGTCTGCAACCTAGTGAGATATCTAATGCTATAAAAGGATCTTCTAAAAACTCTAATAGGAATAATGAAAAGTCAAGTGTCAAGGGCGAAGATTCGCATTACAGCCCTACGAAAGAAATGGCATTTGTTAGCGTATCCAGTGACACTGAAAAAGATCCCAAGGATGATGCATTTACATCTATGTTCCAGAGTGCAAGAACATTAAAAATATGTTTTGGTGAAGGTGAAGGCACTGTGGTCAAAATACCACCCATTACAGGAGACTACAATGAAGATTCCGGAGTGTCATGTGACATGGCTAAACCTTCAAAACCAGAATTAAAAGCTGCCAAAAAAGCTTTAAAGAAAGCTAAAAAACAAGCCAAGAAAAACACAATTACAATCAAAACAGGAATACGAGGATCACCAAAACATATTGGCGCTCTGTCTCCTCGTAACAATGTAGCCAACAGCCCTCATCCTGCCATAGACCCTCTAGAAAAGAAACAAAAACACAAGGCAAAACATAAAAAGAAACACAAGTTCCAAAAGACCAGGGATGAAAATGTAACTGAAAGTGAGTCTATTAATTACTTTAGTGATATCAAAGAGCACTGTCTAAAACAGAAGCTGTCTATAAGTCTGAGGAGGTTAAGTAGTAATTCTTACGAGAGGCGGAATGAACAGGATGTCGCCGAGAGTGGTTCAGATGACTGGGAAAGTGATCTGGTACCAAATTTTCCAGCTACAGAGATGGAAGGCGCTGGGGCAAGATTGGTGGGTGTAGCGCCCGGTGACATTGTCTGGGGTAAAGTTGTAGGGTTTCCCTGGTGGCCCGGGAGAGTGCTAAGTGTAACACCAACGGCTAGAGCCCATGTTGCATGGTTTGCTTCAACAACATCATCACTAATGCCATGTGACAGTTTGAGTCCATTTTTAGAGGATTTCAAGGTACATTTGTCATTTAGTTGTCATTACTTAGAAATTATAATTTTTTCCTCGTATGACTCATTGTTTCATTAGTGTTAAATTGCGTCGTTTACTTTCGCAGAATTCATAAAACAAACATAAGATTTCATAAACATGTTTTGAGGCACATTTCATGATCAATATATGTATTTACCAACTGATCCATACTAACATAATAAACTGAAACAATCTTCAACTACCTGTATGCTAACATATCACAGTTGTAGAACTAAACTCATTCTTATTTCACATGTAGTAAGCTTCATTTGGAAATTTCTTTTTTTTACTTTTCACTCTGGGGCGGTATAGGGAATTGGCAAATTTGAGCTAGACAAACCAGACCTGTTATATGTAACATTCAACTGTTAAAGAGTACCTTTTTTTTATGCAGTAGTAAGAAGTACAAATGTCATAGTTATATGCATCTAGTTACATTATTTACAGTAGTCACAGAAATAACTGAAAATATTACGTCTAAAAAATGTCTATAATTATAGTAGAATGATGTAGCCATATTTATGGTGTAACATGACTTTCCAGATGCGATTCAACAAAAAAAAGAGGGGAGCATACAAAGAGGCTGTAAAAATGGCCACAATAGAAGCGAAGATGAATGAATCTCTCACTCAGGACCCACTAGCGAGCCCCACGCAGTCTAACCTAGTTAACCAGTCACCGAGGCCTATAGATGTTTTCTCATAAAATTGTGATGGTATGGTAGGTATACTGCCAAAATTAAATGTATGTGATATTTTTATTGTACTGCACAAAATTTTTGTAAAAAGTTGTAAGTTTAACTATGGTATGCAAGTGTTGTTTAGGTCTTTCAGAATGGCATTATAAGGACTGTTTTGAAATAATACTTATTTCTTCTCTTCAGTCTATTTCTAGTTCCAATATCAACAAAGTAACTATAATGTTACAAAGATTAAGTTTCAATTTTCCTAAACAAGATATTTCCTAATATATGTTTTTCAGTCTCACTTAAGAAATTTAAGCCTTAGGATTATTTTCTAATTGATCCTTATTGTGCAATAATGCGCTTTTTAATGGAATTTCTATATTAAATCACATTTCCTACTATAAGACCTCCATACTCATATTGTTCGTAGTAGTTGCTACAGTTTGTAGTAGTAGTTATGTACAACAAATGTGAATTCTGTTTAACTATTGTTCATTTAGCAAACTTAGGTTTAAGTATGATTGTTTTTTAAATGTACTAATGTATATTTAATGTACATCGCGACACCCTTGGGCGTCATGTCATCATACCAGAGGCATTGCTAAAACATCCAAAGTTATTATTGTATTTGATAGCGCAAATGTTTGAGAGTAAAAGGGTTTTGCAAAGAAATAGTACAGTCAGCATTAAATAATAGCAACCAAAGTCTCCTAATGTACCAATCCAGCTCTTTGTTTGTAAGCATGTGTTAAAATATATTTAGCTACTTGACTCCTGCTCTATATGATGCTGTCTATAGTTCTTAGCTTTATTATTGGACCCTATGGCTAACTCTGTCTATTGTTATGTAAAGCTGCATGACCAAACAGTGAGCAGCAACAACTCACTGCATTAAAAAAGGTTTGGCCACTTTAACCACTTACTAAATTAAGCCCTGTGGGAATTGAAATAAGATTCAAAAGAAACTGACATTCGACTCAGGATCCGTGGGGACCACACAGCAGTTTAAACCTTTTTTTATGTGGCAATTATATCTTTTTATGTTTAGAATAAACAAAGAGTTTGGCATAAGGGCCAGTCTCAAATCTAACAACTATACATCTAAGGGCGCTCACTAAAAACTATGGCAGCCCTGAGCCAGGCGTTTCAGTTAGGTAAATTCAATGATTTAAGCAGCCATCTTGTGGGCTAAGTTAAAAAGTTTGTGAAAGGGTTAAGTTATCCTACTGTCTAAGCATTTAGATATCTCTTGGTTATATCTTCATTATTTTTACATTATCTTTGTTTCAAATATCTGAAGATATTTATATTGTTTATCATTGATTTATGTTACAAATAGGTACTTGAAAAGCCAAGAGATCTCACAAGTTGAAAGCAATCTTAATTGTTATTTAATTATTAGTCAACAAATGTTTATACTTCATAGTTATATGTATTTTTATATTATGAATTATAATGCTTACTGGAACTTTATTACTTGTTTATTCCATAGTTTCTTTAATTTTTGTAGGTTATTCTTCATTTAGCTAGATTTTAAGTAGTGATGTACCTATTAAGTTAAGACTATTCAGATAACTAATTTTGTGTCATTCAGTCCATATAATTAGTTGTTAAGTAAACGGTATTTATCTGACAAATGTTTCAGTGTTTGTTAAACACTAGTTTTTTTGACGTAATTTTAACCTTTTGACCAATTATATATTTTCCATAATTTTAAGTGAAAATGCTATTAGCTTGTACGTAGCTGTTTTATTTGTTATAAATTCTAAGACCTGCGTTTCATAATCATCGTACAAACTGATAAAATATCTGTTTTATGTCTATCAGATATATTGGAGCTGTGGTCACAAATATCTGTACAACGCCTCTATTATCAAGGTGACAGTGCATGTTTAGATAATTGTGACTACCATCTCTAATATATAATATGATGGCGACTGTACAGTGAGACGGGTGATTTCTTGAAGATGATAAGTGAGACTGGTGTAGGTTAAAAGGTTAAATTTATGTTATACATGATTCCAATTACAAGGGTGTGTGCATTTACGTACGAGATAAAGGTACTGTGATTCGTCTATTAAGTAAACAATGTGTAATTATTTTACTAAACAGCAACATAGTAATTTTATTTAAATATTAACGTAAACAAATTCTTACTTGTACGGAGAGGAAATTCTGCCAAAGAATGATGGAAATCTTTTATGCAAAATGCTTTGTTCAAATATAACTTTAAACAGTAGGTACCTACTTATAACAATAGCTCGGCAGTGTCTGCTAGAGGTGTCATTTTTTTATTTTAACCTTCATACAAACAAAATAAAATCAATGTTATATTTATATATAAACACACTCGCTAATCGTATTTAACCTCTAATATTTACTTCATGGTAATTCCAACAAGCCAGAAAGGAAAAGCTAAGTAATGAAAATACTTGACTAGAATTTTTAGTAGCTACGTATATAAATAAATAGACTAGAATTTTCCATAAAAGAAAAATAAACAAAATCATGTGATTTGGTAATTTAGCCAATGGCGTAAAATTATAAATGGCCAAACAACGGAGTTTTTTTTTTTTATTCAATACATATACGCAACTAACGAAATCCAAAATCTGCAGTATAACAACTGCTAGTTAAAGTCAGATCGAGTAATCTAATTCATGGGGTAAATTTCGACTGGTAGAGGGTAACACGAACCTACCACAATAAGCGTGGCGTGATGCAGACCAGTTTGCAGGATTGTATCTGACATTATAAGTATGTAATAGTAAAATGGGTGTGTATTATGTATCTGAAAAATCCACTGAATAGTGTACACGCCGTTTTATTGAATTAAGATGTATAAACATTACAGGAATTTTTAAAGTTAAAACTGGGTTTTCTGTTGAATTTGACAATGTGTTCATATAGAAGACACTTTTAAATGTAGGTAGGGTAGGTAGTTTTCTATGGTTGATACATTTGCTGTTTGTCATGTAGGAGTAATATAACATATAACTAGTATGTATTGTCAGCAGCATAATATTATGATTATGACATGGCAATAGTTAAAAAATGTCTGAACGCTATAATGCCCGGAATACACGAGGCTAGTTTTTCAAGCCAGTATAGTAAGTTAGTTAATAAGCTATTAAGCTAGTAAAACTGTCCTGGCTTGAACACAGGCTATAAATACTGCGACAGTAATACGTAGAAGACTATATAGCTTGTGTCGCTTTAAGGCTTGGGCACATAAACGCGTTTTGTGAGCGTGGCGGTAGCACAGCGTGACACCGGTGTGGCTAATGTAACGAAATAAGGCACACATCCGGACGTCAGCGTCGCGCCCCGCTCTCAAAACGCGCTTATGTGCCTAAACCTGTAGTCCTTAAAGACTCTTTAATAACAAGTCATATTTTAATAAACACAGGGCTTCAGTCGCGCGATGATAGACCGTGACGGGCCATCGACGCGAACGTAGCTTTACTTGGTGCCAGGCCAACGCGGCACCAGGTCAGATGTGAGTGAAACCGTGTGTTTAATAAATATAAACCGGTTATATTCAGAAGGCCCTTTCAGTGCCGACCGATATCTACAAATAGCTAATTGCAAAACAACTTTATTAGCGGAAGTTTCTTTCCAGATTATTTTATTAGAAAGAAAGTTCCGCTAATATTGTTATATGTTATATTAACGAACCCTTGATTCGTTAGCGCACTTTGTCAAGGTCCTACTGTTGCTTCGATCACCGGTTTGCAGACGAAGAAGTTATATATATCTGCTGCTGATTGTACCTATATGTGTAATTATTGTATCTACAAAGCAGACTCAAAAATGTGAATTTTCTAATATTAACGTGTATAGGAATGGTAGTTATGGTATGTTGATTGGCATCTTATTTGTAAGTAAGTATAGTTATGTACCAACAGGATGCAGAATTATAAGAACGCCTCAAGGAATTCAATAAAATAAGCCTCATACGCTTAAACCTTTTAAATCTATATTTGAAACCAATATTCAAAATATATTTTATGAATAACTAGCAGTGTCATTGTTCACTAATTTTAGATATTCCAAACTATTGAAAAATAAATAATTCTCGTATTACCTTGCATTTTATTATACCTACTCGCAGACTACTAAGATAGATACTATATTCGGGGTCAATAGAAAACAAAAAAAATGGAAACAAGAAATATACTTAAGTAATTGGATAATTACCTACATAGCGTCGCAATTACGCACTTTTAAAAAACAACCATGGTTTCTTTGGTTTAGTTCAAATATGCTATAATTATAATTACCTATATTCAGGGAAAACTAATTTATATAATAAGATAATAACATTTCGTCATGTATCGAATGCTTTTATTACTTAGAAATTCGTTGTCAGTCCGCGTGAGAGGTAGGGCACAGCGATGACCATCACGCTTGAGTCTGGGGCAGCCCAACTGGGGAAGTACCTCCTCCTTACAGAAGACCACAGCCATAATAGCACTGCTACCTTTCAGGTATGCAGTGTTGTGTTCCTGATGGTGAGTAAGGTTCCCAGAGCTCCAAACCCCCCTTAAAGGCCGGCAACGCGCTTGTGACTCCTCTGGTGTTACGGGTGCCCATGGGCGACGGTAATTGCTTACCACCAGGCAATCCGTCTGCTCGTTTGCCGCCTATGTCATAAAAAAAAAAATATTTGTTTACTTTGTTTTACTTTTCTATTGAACCTGCTAGCGCCTTCGACGCACAGACGCGTTCAATAATATTTAGTGACTTTCAGTCTTTCACCCTGTGCCTTCGACGCACATATGAGTTCTGAATTTTGAAATATGCTACTTAGGTCTAATATACTTCTTTATTCAAAACACGGTGTTCATCGTGTTAGTATAATTATTTATTTCCAAAGCGAACAAACTAATGTCAAATTATTATGCACTCATACCTATATGTACGTCGGAAGCACTGGGTTTGGGGCACACAGCAAAGATGGTGGCAGTGAATGCGTTAATAAAAATGAGTAATGCTCACTAAGTTAGAATTTCAGATTTAACGCGCCATCCACTTCGCATTGGAACGGTTAATCAGTAAAAATCGTAATATTGGGTTTGTATCGTCTGTAACCCGCTTAAACCAATCATGAGTGTTACTATGTATAACCGTCAACGTATCTTTAATCTCATTGGTCATTGATTTTTAACGTCAATTTATTTTTGAATTTATGACAGATTTGACGTAAGGCTTTTGTTATTATTTCCATAAACGATTTATTTTAGCTTTAACATAGCTTTAATGTTGTTAAAAGTGAGTTATGTGATTAAATAGATACGTAATTTCGACATGAGACGCACTTATAGATCGAAGAAAGATACTGGGGGTGGTTTAGATCAGAAAGATGTGCTGCTTACGCTCGACGAAAGAAGTTCTGCTTTCGATGCATTTTACATAAATAAATTGAAGCAAACTAAGCGGGAACTATCATGTATGGGTTCCTCCAGCCAGTATAGTTCAGTTCCTCAAAGAACTCGAAAGAAAAAGTATGTAAAACGAATTGTGAAAGAAGTGGAAAACACACCTAATGAATCTATGTGCCGGTCCACTTATTTGACTCCCGAGAAATCTATAAGGGTAAATAAGGGACAGGACTTATTTGATCAGTTGTTAAATACATCTTCGCCACGGCATATCGAGCATAAAGTGAAGGAAAAGCATGATATATTTGACCAAATTCGGGCTAAGAGGTAAGGCTAAGTTTATGAGCAGTTGTACATAGTTTTAAAACTAATTTTATGTTTACAACTACTGATTACGAATTCTGATTATATTTTACAATTTTTAAACTTTTTAGACTGGTAATTAGTTGAAACAGGAAGTTTAAAATTTGTAATACATGCCAAAATATATCATTGTCTTGTAATTTTGTGCCCTAAATTTGTAATCAATACACTAGCAAATTAAACATTATTTTTATTAAACATAAACAATTGGAAAATAAGTAGCACAATAGGGTTCTGCCGGTTGTTGCCAACTATTTTGTATTATATAGTATTGCACTGTATTTTGACCTATTTACATAACTATAATTTTTCTAGTTGTAAAATTTGTTTAATGATGTATATCATTGCCCAAGAGCTGGTCTTGCCAAATCCAATCCATTGAACTAAAGTTGACCAGAACAAGACTTGTTAAAGTATCCAAAATTAAATGCTTTTAAATATTTTTACATCCTTCAATTTACTTAAGTACTTACTACTTTACTTAATGTTACTTGTGTTTTAGACAAACTAAAACATACACTAAAAGGAAACCCAGAAAAGTAGAAAAATATAACTACTCCAGCAGTGAAAGTGGTAAGACATTTTTATCCATTTTTTTAATTTATTAATTGTATTTAAATTGAGAAATAATACTGTTATACCCTTTACAGCACAAGAGCACTAAAGAATTATTTATATTATTTTATTTGCTATATATATATTATTTTACAGAGACTAACAAAGAAAATGAATCCAGCAACATATCTTCAAATATAACTGATATACGGGCACACAAATTAATAGTAGAGAAAGATGGTTGTGTCAGCCCTAAGTTCGAGGATGAGTCTATTAACAAAATTGTACAAAACTTATCAATATTTAATAATTATAAGAATATGGACAGCTCTGGTAGTCCAGTTATATCATACAGCAAAAATGTTACAAGAAAAAGAGCCAAGCCATGTAATCAACAGCTGCAGTCAACAGTTCTAGAAAAATCTGTTCTAAGTAGCACACCATTCAAAAATATTAGAACTGCTACATCAATTTACAAGTTATCCCCAATATCTAGATTAAGTTGTGATACAAATCCAAATTATGGGACTGTAGTTGAAGAAAATGTTATTAGTGATCAGTTTGTGTCCCCTTGTTGCAAAAAACCTAATAAATTTAATGTAGATAAAACTGATTTATCAAATATTAGTGTAATAGAAAATAACAAGACTGAACCAGAAATAAATGTACACAAAACAGAGGAGGAAAAACCAAGGGAAGATGTGGATGTGCACTGTGAATCGATCCTTGGTGACAGTTTTAATGAATCTGTGATGCATGTTTCTTTAGGAGGCTCTAAACCCAGTGAAGTATTTTTAGGTTTCAGTTGTATTAATAATGAAGATGACAAACAGAACATACTTTATAATGAAATAATTGATATTAGTAAAATAGATGAAAATGAGTCAATGAATGTGAATACAAGTATTGCAGTAAATTATTCACAAATGGATTTATCATTTGGGGGATCTAAGCCCAGTGAACCATTTTTTGGCTTCAGTGTATGTAATGATAACAAAATAGTTAATTCCAGTCAAACATCAGATAAAACTGCTGAGACAGATGAAAGTCAAAGTAAAAGTATTATAGACTCTCAAGAAAATGGATCTTTATATGATACATGTAGTAGTGATAATGATTCCGATGATGTTGAAGTTGTGCAATTATCAAATGAACTGTTAAAAAAACCTATTATAGATCTCACAAGAATGAATGATTCAGTTTTCCAAAAATATTATTGCAATATGGTTGCAAATAGTGACGATGAAGAAATTAACACACATAGTGACTCTGTTGCCAGTGATAAACATCATTTGTCATGCAAAGATCTTGTGGCTAAAAATAATGAAGATTTAGATTCAGATGATATTTCCAATCCTGATCAACCTTTAAAGGTAAACTGTGAGTCAAATACAGAGATAGATGAAGAAAGTGTCTCACCACAAGAAAGTGACAAAGAATCAGATATGTTTGATGATATAGAATCTAACAGCAATGATGATAATGAAGTAAGATGCTATGTTAGCACTAGAAGAAGAATAACCATGAAAAGTAATTCTAACAAATCAAGCTCAAATGATTCAAGTAGTGGTAATAGTGAGTGTAATATGACTGTTCTTAGTACAAACAAAATAGCTGCTAATAGTCCTAATAATAAAAATGAAAATGAGTCATTACCTGAAAAATATATTGAAACAGAGTATGCAAATGAAATTATTTTAGACTCTGATGAGAAAGAAGAAGCTAAAGATGTAGAAACTAGACTATCTTTTGTCACCACAAGAAAGTCTTCCAGAAAATATAGCATGAAGCCAGATTGTCCTATTGATAAACCTGCCATAGTGCTGCAACCTGGCAAAAAATGGGAGAGATCTCTTAGCATTTACAGAAGATTAACCATGATGAATGATCATTTTGATAAATCTGTCTTAGACAATGAATCCCTAAATGGTAAAGGACGAAAATACAGGGAGAGTATTATTAGTACTATGGAAATGCAAGAAGGTAAATAAACCCTAAACTTTTTCTTTTGAACTGCGAAACAATTTAAAAAAAGTTATTCATTCAAGTCAACTTGACACATCCAATCAAAGTTTCAGTGTAATGTCAGGTTAGTATTTTAATGATATTATTTTTGATTGAATTTTTAATTTTTATTACTGATTTTCGTTTTAGGTTCCCTACACAATGAATCAATCAGCAGTCGCCGAACTTCCCTTGTGGCTAAACCTTGCAGATCGACCATAGTAATAATAAAAGTAAGTAATATATTGAGGTGTAGTATTCCTTATTTTTTCTAAATATATTTACTGCAATAAAATTGTGCAAAGAACATAATTGATGTCAAATTTTGATTTTATAGGATATGATAAATATTTTGTCTCATTACCTACTTCATAATTCTATTTTGTTTTTTTAGGAGCCAAATAATTCTCGAACAAGTTTTTGCAACAACACAGTTTATGATGATCTGAAAGGTAATTTAAGATTAATTTTCTCTAAAACTCATACCAGGCGTGAAAATATTTTATTATAGCATTCCTTACAAACGCACAAGTTATATTATTTTAGTATAGCAACATGAGCGTGAGCGGCCATTGGTCCGATTCAAGTCAAATCTCGCTTCCGCTCTCTTTCTGAACCGCCACCCCTCGCGCTCGCTTACCCCGCTGCCCGCTACCTTTACCTCGCCTCAAAACGGCATCGTCGCGGACGGAAGACGCTAGTCTTTGTCCACACGTTTTAATTTTTTTTTGTTTTAACTTGCGCAATTTCTACGTTTTGTAGTGCCATAATCTCTATTACAGTTTAATAGTGGTTAATAAACTTTGACAAGTGCAAATCGTTTGTTGTTGTATATAAATCAATTGACTTTGCCATTCATTATCCCTAACGGGATAAAAGCTTGGTTCTGCGCCTTTGTTCGTTAAAAAGTGTCTAAAGCCAAGTGCATGCATCTTTACCTGCGAGACTCAGGTTAGTAATTAAGCTATATAATTACAGAAACAAAGTTGGTGTGGTGTGGCGTGTTCTGGTTTCTACGTAATGCGATTACGCATAGGGAAAGTCCGTCACAGCTTCCTTGTGTGTCACGCGTGCGACCTTAACGAATGCTCATGTTTTTAGGTTTCCTCAGCGACGATTGTGATGATACTGTTGTCGAGCTCTCGAAATTGTCGATTGTCGACTCTGACCACGAAGTTACAGTGGTAGAGAAGCTACATGAAGATCGCTCGACGACCGCCAGGGATTACGTTCTGAGGCGCTGCAACCAAACGGAGGCGATTCTGTTTGATGAATGCTATCCAGATACGTAAGTAAACTTTAAATTTAGATTATTATTTATGTTTTTAACTTTGGGTTTCATAGATGAAATGCGTTTTACTTTCTTAATCTCACATGATGATGGAATAATGGTGCATTATTTTGCAATACTTTGTGTAGGCGGTCCAAACCATGCCTAATAATAAGAGGTTATGGACTTGTGGAGCAACCTTAATTAACCTTATATACAATATTCACTAGTAGTGATCAACATGACTATCACATTGTGCCTGTCTACCTACAAATCTACTTGTTTGTTTACTACCTACATGAAATATAATTTCTGAACATCTTAACAATTGAACATCAATAAAGATCATTTATCTTGTCGGTATTGTGGTGTTTGTTCGATGCTGTTAATATTCTTGTTTATTGGGTAGCCTGACACTTGAGTTGTTAGCATTGGTATGTGTATTGTTAGTAAATACACATGCTGGTACTTTCTCTAAATAGCAATGTCATGTTCATGCTTCAATTATGTATTGTATTTTATTTAGCTCACATCTGTGAATAGTAGTTCATTGTTGGTAGATTAGTTATGCCACCAATTTGAATCTAGAGCATGTACAAACTTTCACTGTCTCTTCCTATTATCCATTGGTTATGAAAATAATGATGTAGGTTCAACTTCAATCTAGTGACCTGATTTGAAGTTGAACCTACATGTAAATTACAGCTCATAATTGTTTCTGAGAAACATTTAGCATCAAAACTCTCATTGTGACGGAATAGAAACAATGAGTTACCTAGCCACTGACATAACTTGTTGCTAATTTATGTATTTGGCTCAAACTAGTTAATTACTTGATTTCATTAGCTAATTAGGTCATCTAGGCTTGTTATTACAAAACTAGCAAGATAATTTCCTAAGGGAACATTGTGCAGGCAAATAATGAGGCTTTCTTTGATAGGTACTAGATGAGTTTCTCATCAGTTTTTTTCTTAATGTGTTTATTAAACATTTTACAATTCTGGCATTAATTTTTGTTTTGTTGTCATGCTTGTATGCATTTGTTGATAAGTTATATGTATTCAAAATAAATTGGTGTGACTTGGTTCCATTGTCAATTTTTACAATACATAACCTAGTTTGTTCAGCCTTGTAATGAGAATATAAACCGTTTACATCTAAGTAGGTCATAGTTGGTGCTATAACAGTTGCAATATTTTGTTGTCACATTTATTATAATTGCCGCCTAAGGTCTCAAAATAATGGTAAAAATTCTGGAGTGTGGCTCAGTCCATCCATAATTGTAATTCTCTGTTGTAAAATTGTAGTATAACAATGATTTTTGCGCTGGTTACATCTATGAAATAAGTCATACCTACTTGTAATTAGTGGTTCGACATTTGTCAGTGAGATGAAATACAATATTTATTTAATGGATAAATATCACTTATTCATATAATAATTTATGAATATCTCTGAAGTAATTAGAAGTAGTCATGTGTTTCTAGTATTTATAATGAGATTGGGTTATTCATCTGTAAGCTACTTTTGTACATTTTAATTATAATAATGTAATACAGGATGATTATTAGTACCTGGGCAAAGGCCTCCCCAATTCTTCTCCATTTGTCTTATTCAATACAATAATATAAAAATTGAAGTACAAGCGTAAACTGTTACATGTAGTATCATCTTCTAGCTATTCCTTCAGAATATTAAATTTAAATGAAGAACCCAAGAAAACAGTCCAATGCCTAAAACATTTTTTTTTAAAGCTTGTTGTTTTTGTTATTGCGAGGCTAAAATATTTTAGACACACTTTTAAGGTCGGCATAAGTTCATTGTAGTTTATCTGTGGCATCCTCCGGCGAAGGTGAGAAAACTGTGTAAACATATGAGTCAAACCTTCACTATCATGCACAGGGTCTTTGTTTTGTAGTATTGACATAACAATAATCATTGTGATCACTCGTAAATCGAATATTGCGTAGTATGAGTAGGTATTGACATCATTTTTATATTATACTAGTTTCTGTCCGCGACTTTTGTCTATAGTTGCCTAGTGTTTTCGGTTGTTATTTCCTCGACAGAACTGAATGTTACTATTGATTATTTTTTTAAATATGTTTTCTCAGACTAGTGCTGTAAAAGGGTTCGAATTGTTTGACACATAAACACTTATATAATCAGTTTTTAGTTATTACTACAGGCTATCGTTACTTTAAGACAGAAAATAAAAGACGAAACACACATTTTGAAAACATTGTGCCTCTCTGTTCGGATATATAGTAAACACATAATAATTTGTTCCCTAACACAAACTCGTTATAGACCTTTGTTATTCTAACATCAAACAAAAGTATATTTAAATGAGTTCTTTTACGTTTATTGTACTTATCATCAATCTCATAGATACGTTTAAAACCTTCAACCAAGCATAGACAATGTGCGTTCATCACTTTCATTTACGATATGTTGAAAAAGGATGGAAGGTACCTATTCGTTTTATCGTTAACACCTGTTCCCGTTAACATTTTCAAAGGGAAGCCAACCATAGAGCATTTATTTCCATTTGCGTATGCGTATCTCTCCACGCTTTTTGCCCCTAAACCGGAAAAGGGCGTACTGTATGAATATGAAAGGGTAATTGTATGCTCATAATGAAAAAAAAAAAGTATTTACCTACCTAAATCTATGGTAATTAAAGGTACTCGTCCACTACTAGCGATCATCTTTATAAGGTTAAACACAACATACAAGTACTAATTTTATAACTATTAAATAACCTAAACATATATTTTTTTAATTATCTTAATATCATATTCATTCCCTGTTGTTGCATTATTCCACTCTAATTTAGCAACGAACGCATCCGATTGTTCGTTCAGCGTATACCTAATTAACTATAGAATAGAAATTTATTATAGGACATGTAAGAAAAAATGTCAATTTAATTTATGTAGAAAAAAAAAGTTTAAAATTCGAACCAAACTCTTTCAAGTGTAAACTGGTTCTGCTGGTCTATCAGTACCCTTACCATGAGTTGTGACATTGACGTTTTCGATAACGAGTATCGAGTTTACTATTGTGCATTTCGCTTGTACTATTTTAGTGTGAGTTGCACAGAGAGTAAACTGGATACTCGGTACTGGAGGCTCCTGGGAGGATAGAATTTAGTGCGAGCAGATCATTAAACACCCGTCCATTTGCAGAGCCCTGAAGAATTGCCACAAGATCGGCGAGGGTGTCTATGGGGAGGTGTTTCTGTGGCGAGCTCGCGATGGCCGTGCGCGGGTTATGAAGATAGTACCAGTCGCGGGCGCTATCAAGGTCAATGGAGAACACCAGAAAGACTTCCAGGAGATCATATCCGAGATTGTGATTGCTATGTAAGTCTTTTTTTTATTACCGTCGCACCACCAGCCAGTCACAGGCGCGTTGCCGGCCTTTAAGGGCTACACAACAATACATACCTGAAAGGTAGCAGTGCTATTATGGCTGTGAACTTCTGTAAGGAGGAGTTACTTCCCCAGTTGGGCTTCCCCAGATTCAAGCGTGATGGTCAACACTGTGCTCTACCTCTCATTGTTGGACGTAGTTTAAGGACAAACCCGGGATTAATTGACTAACCTTAGAAGGTCTTCTTTAAGGATGAGGTACTTTTGCGTGATGGTACTTCGCTGTGCCCTACCTCTCATAGTTTTACTGTCTATGTGACCCCTGGCACCGGAGTCGACAACACAATGGCGCCCTACTTAGTAAGAAAGTATGAAAGTATCAGACATTCATGTGAACGTAGCTAACACATGACAATTTCAATTATTATCGATAGTAGCATTACCTATAGTTCTACAGTTTCTAGAAAAAAAATATATGCATTTTTTTTTTCTAGAATTTTTTTGTAGTGTTTCTCTTAACAAAAGTTTCGTTTCTCCCAAAGGAAATTGTGAATTGGAATTTCTAGTGCTGAATTGTAGGCTGGCGGAACGTTTTCTACTAAAAGAGCAATCGTCACTAAGTTATTACGATTTATAATAAACGTATAATTATTACGAATTGGAATACCTTCTAGTGTTTTCTGAAGCTTTTTTTCATTTCAATAGTTTAACGTATCTTTTGTATATAAAATAATTTAAACGTGAATGCATACTTGTTGGTGATTTCATGCGCTAGATACTATTAAAGCTGATTGTACACCATAAGGGCTTGTAGCAATTATATGTGCTGTGCACTACAGGCCTCAGTTTTATGTATTTCCGCCTTAAAAGCATGAACAATTTCTCAAGACAATAACCTAAGATGGATGCAAATAATGCAATGTATGGGTACCATGAGATACTGTAGACATACCAACCGGGCTAGCACATAACTGGCGACTACCCGTCCCTCTTTAGTTAACATTGTTAGAAAAAGACGAATGCCGGGCCTACTGAGCCACTCGTATTTGGTTAGAGCAGATTTGGTATCGGGAGTAGTTTCTCTAAAGTAAACTTTAGCGAGTAGGTGTGCAATATGGTTGTCCTTCTACACGCCTTACAAAACATTGCGTTTACTTTAAACGAAGGTCTAATTCTATGGCGCCCGTGTAGAACGTTATAACTTTATTCAAATTCTATTGGATTTGTACCCTTTTTCAATGGAGCAGGTTTTACAGAGTTGTACTACTTATGCAATCATTCATGTATTATGCTAAAGTGCGGAAAGCTTAGGAATAAGAACGGAAACCGATATACAATCGATGACAATGTAATGAAACTTCAGTTAAAGCTACCAAATGCCAAGCTCCTTACGATATACTCCGACGTGCGCTACCGCGAAGAACGATATTCCTAAATTACGGACGATTGTCTCTGTCACTCTCATGACACCTTAATTGGAGTAAAAGAAAAAGATGTACGACATGTACGATCTTCGGTGTTCGTGGTACCGGGCCTGGGTGAAATCAAAATGGTGAATAACCTAACAAAGTTATATTTTCTGAATCTATTCATGATTACGATCAACTTTTACTATGGAGCCAAAAAAAATTACCTGCCTATACAACAACTACAGCTAGTATGGGAATGTCTCTTTAACTGATTTTTCGCTTGTGACTCCATAGTAAAAGTTGATCACGAATAGATCCAAAAAGTATATTTTGTATTTTGATTTCACCTGGTATGTCCAAGTTATCACTTTGAAAATAATAATACCGTCATTCATTTCAAAATAAATAAATTATACATGTTTATCGACTTAATATCTCATCCGTTAGTATCCAAAACTTTGTCGTTATAATTGTATATTACTTATCTGAATGTAATTAAAAGTAAAAAGCTATGCAATGCTTGTGACCTAAGTGGATATGCACGTAGGTAACCTTATAGGTACATACACACAACCTTCATAAACTCGCATTCCCACATGGCCCAACGTCATAACCATATTTCGTAAACTTCCTAGAATTAAAATATATCCTTACATTGCTGGCAGAGGCAGCGTTCAACAAGCGAGTCGAGTTCTTAACGACCAGTGTACTATGACCATAGGATTCATAACAGAGATAAATTTTGTGTGTTACTGGGGACTCTCCTTCTCTGTCACTCAATACCACGCCGTAAAAGATATAAACATGTCTATAACGTCGAGTCGCGTGATTTGTGAGTGGCGAGCGATAGTAATGACGGGCCGAACGTGTTTGCCCGTTGGTTATTCACTCTACACGCGAGTATGAGTCATTTTTCAACGACAATGCTAGACCGAAGAGAAAGATAAGTCACGGATATGATGTAATGCGAATAATACGTACAAATAAATAAGCTACGGATGTTATACTGCATTTACACTAAAGCATTAATAGTTATTTGTTATACAAGGGTGCAAAATTGTATTTTAACTGCGAGTGTGGGATTGAAACTCGAGCAAGCGAATGGATTCTATAGTTTAACCACGAGCAAAGCGAGTGGTTTTAAAATAGAATCCTGAGCGTAGCGAGTGTTTCAATACACGAGAATTAAATTACAATTGCACCCGTGTGTAACACAAATCTTTTCCCCTCACTACAGCGAGGAAAATGTAACATGCAAAAAAACGTTTTGAAATCCCATTGACTTCTTCTTTGCGTTTAGATACATTCAACATTTTTACAAAAGGTGCATTTAGCTTGGTTAGCTTGTGGTGGCCAGTACGATTTTCGAATGTTCTAATTCGATTTTCTACTCGGTGCGTGTGCGAGTTACCGCCGCCGCCGCGGGGGCAAGTGAATTGTACTTCGCGAATTTAGACTTTAAAACCATAGCAATAAGAGCTATGAGAAGTCAACTTACTTTAATCACTAGTGGATAAAATGCGTTTTTACCCTCTCGTATTAAAGGATAAACAAGCGCTTTACGAGCTAGTGAGGGGAAAAATACTTGAACGTATTACTATTATTTGTAACTCGTATTCGTATTACCGTAGGCTATGTAGGTTACAAGCGTTAATGCAATCCTTTCACTTGGTAATTGTAACGCGATATGGGTGTTATGTCAGTCAATGACTCATGGCAATACGGCAATTCTTTTATTTCCTTCATAATGATTCTGAATACATCTTGTTAATGTACCTACGCTTTAAGAAATATCAACAGTTACATACATTTTAGGCTGTTAACTCAAATTTACTATCAGTTTATTTAGGATTTTGACTTTTTATTTACCATTTATTGATATAGTCAGGCGAACAGAAATTGCCAATTGCCAGTATACAAAAAAAAAGTATTCGTCCCTTTTTTTGTATTGACAGCAATAGTTATAAAAAGATGATTGATTTGATTCACTGTATCATTTGAGTTAGTCATTCCCTGGTCAAAATTATAACCGTACTTATTCTTCTTATTCTGTGTCAAATAAAATACATAATATGTTCCTTAAAGGATAGTAACCTTCAGTTTAACCGAAGCTAAAATATCTCATTTTACACAATTCAAACCCTAAGAACCCCACGTAACGTAACAATGTAGCCTAGATTTTTTACCAAAAACAGTCGATACGTTTTAGTCGCGATTGCGTAACCGTCTGCGGTAAAACGCTCCGTAAGCCCGTAACCATAATACACGTGCTTCGTCAGCTATAACGAATCCGTGAAAGGGAGGAAGTACTCAGAACTCTGATTAGCGTCACTCATTGTTTCCACTTCGAAACGCTGTCCACCGCTGTGGTCGTAAAAAAGCAGCTTTTTAGGACTACGGCGTGGACATACGACTTTTAGCTTTTGACCGGCGTTATGCTATGTAATTTGTGGTTCGATATCTATTATGTGTATAGTTTAGTTCCCAGGGTGTCCAGTTTGATGTTGTTTTGTATTTGTAACAAATAGCAAATGTTAGATTGTTTGAAAAAATTAAATTATTATTCACCTTAACAAAAGAACAACAAACTTTCGCGTTTATGCTCGTTAGATATTTTCCAAATTACACTTTAATTTCATGGAAGTATAATGAAAGTTGTCGTCCGGGTTTATTTTTCTCAAACATGGAATGGAATATTGATATTCTGTTCTTTATATATAGGCTGGGAAGTATCACGTCTCACAGCTAGACGAGAATCTGTAGGTAATGGCTAAATGAAATATCATACAAAATTGCAGGCCTGGGCTGGGAGGTAGTTGTTAATTTCCTTTCCACATATATTTCTGACATCGCATCACGGCATCCAGCCATAAAAAGTAAATTTTTATTTATTAATTTCATTGCATGTTTGAGAAAATCACTATACATATACCGGCGTGAAAAGAGGTTGTTGGCCTCGTAACTAACATTCTATTCGCCCGGCAACCCCTTATTTCCCGGCCTTATGTATTATTGGTTATTACGTGTATTGTTCGTTGGTCCAGTTCTTTGTTCAAATATTAACAGGACTATATATTATGATATTGATGTTTGAATTGATTTACAAGTGTATTGTTATGACTTATGACAATTTTATTGACTTATAATAAGCATCATATGAATAAATATATTAAGCTAGTTTAGTTTCTGTTTGGTTTGCTCAACACTTTGACGCTGACAGCAATGAGCATAATTTCATGAGCAACATATTTATTATTTACTTCTGTGAAATTCCACTGTGAATACGGAAAAATCATATAAAATTACAGTTAATTTGAAGACCTTATTTAGAATTATGAGAATAGTTTCTTAAAACCTAACACGCCGCTAATAATCGTCCGGTTCTTTTTGAAATGTGTGTTTGTACGAAAGGGACATGAATCATTATCTAGGAAAAGGGACCTTATTGTCGATGGCACTTACGTCGAATCGCGTTGTGTTTATATTGTATAGTCTTGAACAACGACATAAGCGCCATAGACAAAAAGGTCCCTTGTCATAGATAATGTCACAAATAATATGTGTCGTTTACTAAGTGTTACGAATAAGACGATAATTGTTTGCTTCTGTTTCAGGGAATTGAGTGCTCTGCGCACTCCTATAGCAGAATTGGAACGACAATTTGATGAAGGAAAGAAGGACATTGACACACTCGACTTGCACGAGATACAGAATGCTACTGACATATTTAATGAGGTAAGAGTTCATATAGTCCGACAGTTTTGTAGAATCATAGATGGAATAATCGACTATAGATAAGAGTAACGTGGAAGGAGAATAATGAAGAATATCGACGAATATTCGATTTAATTAATAAGTTACCCTTTTTATTACAATATGTTTGAGTCTCTCGCTGAGTTATAAATAGCAAAATTTTGATCCGCTAACCCTTTTCCAGGCATAATACGATATACCAACGACATTCGTGTAAATTTAATTTCAATCTATTACGTATTTCTATTTACCAAAATAATTAACCAAAACGTAACGTATATGTA
Source organism: Grapholita molesta (assembly GCA_022674325.2). NCBI lineage: Eukaryota > Metazoa > Arthropoda > Insecta > Lepidoptera > Tortricidae > Grapholita > Grapholita molesta. The sequence continues at coordinate 16,074,672 of CP053129.2, forward strand.
GGTAAATATATTTCAGATTTACAGGAAAATCATTATGATTGTTGTGGCCTGCGGCGCTACCGCGAAAAATCGATATTTGTAAATTTTGTCACTCTCATGACGCGTTAAACAAACAAAAGATTCTCGAAAACGAACGTCGATGTTCGCGGTACCAGACGTGGTAAAGGGTTAATAAAAAAGCAAATATTTCGTATATTTACTTAAAAATCTGTCTAGTGAGTATTATTCATAAAATATAACAAAATTTGCAGAAATAAAAAATGCGACGATGTTTAGTTGTGGAGTGGAATCAGGAAGACATATATTTTAAAGATTTGTATATAGTCTTTTTATTTGGCATGCCTCGTAGCCTTGTATTTCAAGGTTTAGTAAACTTATAAGAGTGACACAGTTTGGTCTACACTTTTCATGTCAAGGAAAATACCCATTTGAATTAATTAAATGAAAACTGTCATGACTATAGTCTATACTTTTAGGTAATTCAAAATAGGTAAATAATCTTGACCTATCTTTTTATTGAAGATCCCCTTTGAAGAATAAATCATGGCAAGTATGTAGCAATTATGAATCACATATGATTATTTACATTATTTTGCTTTCGTAAGTAAAAAATTTCGTATGTAAATGATTTTTAAATAAAAAGACATATCAAGATTGTTTACCTTTTTTTAACTACCTAAAAGTATAGACTATAATTAGTATTATGTTTCACTATATGTTAAAAAAATACTAAAAACATGACTGCAGAAAGCTCAAGTATTTCAGTACTGGACTTGAGCCAAATAAGACAGGTGCTTACATTGGCTTCCTTGAGTGCTTTTACCAATTCTGTTAGAAGGCGAGTTTTACCTGCTGTCCCTTTTTTTAACCTAATCTACCTGCGTTTTTTGTGGAAAGTTAATACTCAGGTACCCATACCCTTTCTAATTTTCAAGGGAGTTATAATTTTAGAAATGCATTCAAACTACTATAGGCCTTAACTGCGTTGACGTATGGTATATTATCGATTAATATAGTGTTTTAAGTATAATGTGCCCAGTCACGCATGCTAGAAATAAATTAAGCAATAAACAGAGACTTGCCTTTACATTGTTTTGCATGTTAATTGTCTGGATACTACATGATCCTAATGGCACAGATTATACTTTTATGTTATTAAAGTAAATTAACTAATGACTAGTCAATATAATAAATTTCTAGTTTAACGGATACATGTAACTGTAAATCAGATTTCTAAACATGTATTTAAGATGATATAATACGGTGGCCTCGCGGTAAGAGCGTGCGACGCAATCCGGTGGTCGCAGGTTTAAACCTCGACTCGTACCAATGAGTTTTTTCGAAACTTAATTATTTGATATTTACCAGTCGCTTTATGGTGAAGAAAAACACCTGAATTAAACCGGACTAATCCTCCAATCCAATGAAGCCTAGTTTACCCTCTGGGTTGGAGGATCAGATGGCAGTCGCTTTCGTAAAACCTGCCCTAATTCCTGGGATTATCATTTAACATGGTTACGGGGCTTTAGATGGAACACTGTTTTTTCCTGCATAATATTTTGGTAAATTCTGTACAGTCAGCGTCAAATAGTAACAACTAAAGTAATCAAATATATCGGTACAGATCTTTATTTGTTTACCACTAAGAACGTGTCACGATATATTTTACCACTTGACTGCTACTATGTGACTGACTGTACATTAGACGCCCGCGTTCTAAAATGTACACCGTACAAATTAGCTTTGAAATTACATTCGTAAATCTATCAATAAATTAGTAACAAGCTTTGAGGCAACACTTTATCGGAGTCGAGAACATTTTTTACGTCACTTTTTTGTGTTATCCGTCACATTCTATTACATAAAGTAAGAGCAAGATGGGCATTGCGCAATAAACGTGAATGCCCGCAGGGGTCTTCGTCATGACGTCACGCTTGGCCAGCGTCAATCGCACGGTTAGCATTGGAAACTCTTGTTGCCCAACGTATACCCTCGAGTCCTTAAAACATTCGTTCTGTTTTTGAATTTAGAACCTTGGTTAATTGAATTAAAGTTCAAATTATTAATTTATTTTGTACTTTATATAGACGTTTGGGAACCATGAGGATAATGTACGTACAATTATACGTTTTCTTGTCATTTGGCGTGTAACAATCTTATTCTTGTGTATACCTCAGAAACAGATTCAGGCTTGAAGTTGTTTCTGAGGTGAACATAGAAGTTCGTATATTTCGACCATCTTCCTCTTTTACTTCCATTAAGGCGTTATGAGAGTGACAAAGAATCGTTTGAAATTTACGAATATCGTTTTTCTCGGTAGCGCCACGGTTTAAACCTGCTATATTTTATAGTTAGACATTTTATGATATTGACATCTCTGCGAATAGTATTTAAAATTGCGACACTTCTTTTGTAGGTATTTCGCACGTTGATTTCTTTAGTTATTGTTTAATACATTATGTATATTACTTGTCCTGGTTGCTTCGTATCTTTGTTAGGCATAAGTGTTAACTCAGTTATATAGGAAACTAGGCCTTATCTATGTTTGTGTAGATTCTTTGTACATGGCCGTTTGTTTATCAAAATAAATACAATAAAAAAAAAACATCATCGCCCTCTGACCGGCCAGTCAAGAAAATATTTAAAGTATCCGTTATATGAATCACCTCATTCACGTAGATAGCATTATGTGGATTGCCAATTGATAAGCAAGTGGGCCACAGTTATCAATGCGAGACAGTTATCTCTGTTCAAACCCACGATTTATGTCCTTTGGAAACGTCTTGTTGCCCTATTAATGTTATTTCAATTAAATAATTTAATCGAAAAACTATTTCTAAGACTATTTTCTTAATAGTATCATCGGCTATTCGGTGGTACGATCGCCATCATCTATATGATCGAATAACGCCTCTATTTCCAATTGCGATAAAGTGCATGTTTGCAACTATTACTTAAAGCGGGATAGTTACCATGTATGTTATTTTGAAAGAAAGAGAGACGTAAAGAGAGAGTTATTCCGTGAGGATGGCGCTTGCACAGTGCCGAAATATCGGAAACTCATTCAAAATAATATACATGGTAACTATCCCGCTTTAAGTAATAGTTGTAATGTGAATGACCATGTTTAGCTTAAAATCGTATAAAGTGCATGTTTAGATATTTGTGACCACCTCCACAGCTCCGATATATCTGTTGGCATGCGGTGATACTTTATTATTCTTACACAAATGTTGCTATAAGGAATTGGAAGCTATAAAATCGATGTCGGTTTTTGATGGTGCTGCAATCTATCGCGATCGATTGTAATTCACAATTGAGTGAGAACTCGACGTAAGATCATGCAGTGCCACCGAATTACCAAGTGGGGTAAATCGACAGTAACTGGACACTTTGAAAATGAATTCTGTTTACAGTAAACAGAATTAATTTTTAAGGTGTCCAGTTATTTCTTGTTTCTGTTTCGAAAATGTGTTCGCGCGTTCTAACTAATGGCTTAAATGAAAAGTGCTTAGCATTAAAATGCACGTTTCTGAATTTTAATGCAATAATACCAGGTATTAAACAGCCCCGTGGACTTTACTATGGCAACGACTGATGTGAAAATGTTGAATCACCAAATTAATCAAGATACTTTTATCTTTTAACAATGATGCCCACAGTATACCGGTGATTAACATCGTAAACAGCTGTCGGTTCGCGGAAGCCCTGTTTCCGCATTAAAAGATACAAACAGATTCCTTAATACACGTCTGCGAAACCTTATTACAATGTTATAAGGTCGAAAATAACGCAAATGAAGCCTTAGATAGCCATGTACAGCTCGCATGTGCATCGACTTTGCACATATGGACATGAGCCATAGGTAGTGAGCATTAGCCTGTTATAAAACCTGTATTGCAACCTTTGGACTGCCCTTAGTTAAAAGCCGTATTATGGGTCTCTTCATCTTAGTTTTTTGTTCGTGTGTCCCCTATGTGGCTTTTTTAGGACTATCCCTGCCCACGGGGGGGTCACATTGCACAGGACTTGTGATTTTGTCAGGTCCTTTGCATGAGGGCAGGGAGATTGTTCCACTAGTTATGTTAAAGCACTGATAGGGTAAACCGCCAGTTACTGGACAGACTTAGTGAAAATTAATTTTGTTTACCAATAAATAGAACGCATTTCCTAATAGGGTTTCAATTATTGGGCATTTCAATGGCCAGTGCCACTTAGTACTAAAATAGGTTTGCCCAACCTAAATTTCGATTTAATGTATATTAAATATTTCACATAAAAAAAATATATTCTTAACTTTCAGCAAGTAGCTATGACATCTATTCGCAGACTATACAGTTACAAAACCTTAATGAGATAATAGATATACATTTGAAATTGTTTGCCCTAGACTTCGTCGAGTTTTCCTTACATTCACGGAATACCTATAAACTTCCATCCACATATTTAACACACATATAGCTGATAAACAGGTCCTTGCTAGCTCATCAAGTTTAGCTTTCTACGCAAGTATTTAACATTGCCACGAAGGTCTGATGTAGGATTGCAGTAATTTTCAACCCAGGATACATTTTTGTATTGAAACCTTTGTGAGTCATATTTTCACGTTTATTTAGTCACTCGCGTGACATGTTTCGGAGGGCGTAGGTCTCCATTTTCAAGGACTAAGGGTGCCGAGTGTCCGTTCGCCTCGCCGCTGGCGTCACCGGCCCGTCACGCTCGGTTCATCTGTTCAAAATCCGGGAATTGGGTATTTTTTTTTAAATTCATTTGCTCTTCAACTGACGTGACGGAAAACATAGTCAGGATTTTCAATTAGTTAAAAAAAAGAGATAGCTGATAATAAGGACTAATGTTAACGCTTTTCGGGATTTCTTTTTAAATAATTCGTTTGTACTCTGCTTTTCTAGATTTTTTTTGAAATATTATGATTACTTTTACAAGTATGTTTTTTATTTTAAGGCTGTCTTTCAAACGGTAAACGGTATTGTTCATACTGATATGTACTGACCCCAAGCCGAGTTTCTTTAGTCTTGGCATACACCCAGGGGCAAAAGAAGAAGGTTCGAGATAAGATATGGTTATCGACGGCCGTGATACTTAGCGTTTCTAGATTGCCATTTGCTTTTATCATCACACTCTGATTAAACACGCTGAGATAATATAATAACATTACTCACAGACAAAGGTATACATTGTAATTCGACATTTTGTCTGCATTGGCTAGGTTTGTATTCTATTCCATTCTGTTATCTTTATCTATTAAATAGTTATTTGTTATACGAGGGAGTAAAATTACTGAGCAGCGAAAGATTCCAAAATTGAACCACGAGCATAGCTATCTTGAGCGTTGAGAGGGTTTCAAGGCACGAGAGGGGAACAAACTTTGCTGCCGAATGAAACACATTTCACTAAAACTAAAAATAATAGTTTCAAAGGAATCGAAATAACTAATGTGCCTTCATTTATTCAGCGGTGATCAGCGGCGCTACGCGGTAAACGATATTCGTAAATTTCGGACGATTGTCTGTGTCAGTCTCATGACGCCGTATTTGTAGTAAAAGAGAAAGATCCACGAATTATACGAACTGTTCGCCGTACCGGGCCGAAACGGCTAGGCTAGTGGCATGGTTGCAACTTTATCGTCGATCGCGCTAACCATCTCTTTCGCGTTCACATATTAGGCTAGCAGTTTGTTAATTGTGCGCGTTTGGACACGACCTTCATCTCACAACAGATAAATCAGTAGGTATAAAACTATTTATTGTTTGACTAATTGAAATATGGTAGGGGCCAATTTACAGTCCTACGTAGCCGTAGCTCCAATAAATACCTTTACATCGACATTATTTTAATAAATTCGTCATTGAGTACAAAAATGAAACTTACTAGTACCTACATTATAATGTCATTAATTCAAATATCGTAAACTTTCCCGGAAAATTACATACTATTAGAAGCGCTAGCTCGACTCGCGAACTCCGATTTCACTGCACCACAACACCTGCTCTCGCTATGTATATTATATACAATTGTACACCATAGTACGTAACTATAATAGAAATTCTACAGTATGCAATTTACCACTCGGGCAAGCTGCTAGGAACATCTTTCCTTGTCTATTTGTTGCCATTAATTTGCAGCTGGTGGCAGAATTATACAGATAATTTACTTCCATTAATGGATAGACAAGTTGACAAAAAGTGTGCAAATAAGAGAGTTTAATTAGGCTTAGAGGCGTCAGCCGCGACTGGAGACTCAAAAGCTGCCTCGGACTTCGGAGGACTCTGTCACTCTCTTAAATATATGTCATCTATTTCAATTACACTCCACAGAGATAATTATTGTTACACGAGAGTTACGAGTAGGTACACACAGCAACACTCAGCTGTACATCGCTGGACCTTATGCCTTATACAATAAAGTCCACCAATACAGCCAAGAATTTCAATTTATAAGAAAGTCTACAAATTCTTAGTGCTTTGCATAGAACGAAATGCCTCTGCAAGCCTTTTGACTATTGTTTTAATTGGTTTTATGAAATATGATTATTGATCACTTAAAATAAAAGTCTGGTGACATACGACAAGCAAAAATTTGTAGAATATTAACGACATGCGCATTGCGCACTTAACCAAATTTAATTTTCAATTCGTCAAAGTAAAAATATGAGAACCGCTTGAGATTTCATATTATTATCATTATTACACTGTGACAAAGATACAAAGTGGGTCAGAAATCAAAATCGTTTATAGTTCAGCCGTCACCAGAATATCGTCCCAACTTAGTCGCTCAATTTATCTGAGCCTTATGTTATTTTGGAGTTCGCTTGAATCAATAATTTCGTCTGACACTGGCGTTGTTTTCTTGAAGGTGATACATTCCACCCTTTAAGTTAAACCTGAAATAAATATTTGTCTACAAATAATTCAATAAATACAACTAATTTACAAACCGTCGTGTTTTTGAGGTGTAGGAATAATCAAAGACCACTTCTTGAGCTATTGCAAATTGTTTTTATCGATATTATCATAAACGGCAATAAGTTTAGCTTTTTCAAGAAAAGTAACATCAATATTTAAAAATAAAAGTCCTTAAAATCTTATTCACTCGGACCAGGAAACGCGATCGTTTTTAATTAAAGAAACACTGTTTCCTTAGGATCGACCTGTGACTGGCCGGGAAATCGAAGTTCGTATATTTCGGGCATCTTTTCTTTACTCCAATTAAGGCGCCACGAGAGTGTGAGAGACGATCGTCCGAAATTTACGAATAACGTTATTCGCGGTAGCGCCCTGTTTTTATATAGAGATACCAACATACTTTATCTACCGACGAGTGACGTGGGTCTCCTTTTTTAAAGCGCCAGAAACCAGCTGAAGCCAAAGGTCTAAGGCTATGAACTCTAACATTCATTATGTATCCTAGAACTTTATTTATTGCTTCAACATGCGGCGATTGAACTGTCCAAGACCTGTTTTTCTACATCTGTCGTCCCTAATTGCGATTTCTTAGAAATGGACCTTCTGGGGTGGCATATTTGCGCACGCGACATTAGGCATTGGGTTGACTAGTATAAGAGCTATTTTGGCTACCGCGTAGTAATTGAGATCATGATACAATGGTGCTTAACTCGTCTCGCGCTGCTAATCGGAATACAGAAGCTGTTCATAACGCAATATGCGTAATACAGACGTGACAATATTTGTCGGTAAACAAGCGTAAAGGCCCTCTTAATAGGTGTTTCATATGACGGGTTGTCGACTGAAAGAAAGAGGAAAGAAGTATGTATCATAAAGATCATAATATTCATAATCCATATACTTTGTAGAAAAACTGAACAGTTTTGTGTTATCTTATCTCTCTACTTAGCTCAAAATCTATAAGTATTGATCTCTAAATTGAAATAAATAATTAAAACAAGACTCTTTTTACATACATTTTAAATGGACCGTCACAAAACAGTCAGATATTGTGTATGGAAAAGTGAGGAAACTTTTTATTCTGGACTGCGAGGTGGGTCATGTCTACTGAGAATCAAAGGTTCATAAGATTTAAAAAAAAGTATATATCTTAAGAAAAATTGAGCTTTTGTGATACAGGGATCACGGCATTTTAAATGAGGCGAACTAGCTTGCTTACTGCGTTTAATGAGACAAAAACGTAATTAGTCAGCGGCACACAAAAACATGTTCTAGTTGCACTAATTGTTACTATTTAATTGCTACTACTGTGGCAGAAAGGAAATGTAGCCTCGATCCAAGATGGCTGATTCGATATCGTTAGTGAACTGAAGTCGAAATTTGTTCATTGAGGTCTCATCAGTTCATTATTCTCAGGTATTCTCGACATTTGGATTCGGTAAATTAGGTAAAAATACGTTGGCTCTATTACTTGCACTTTTATCTTAAAAATACGTATAAACTTATTTTTAAACAACATATAATTTTATGTTTAAAGTTGTGATAATATTTTGAAAGTACAGTATTTACAGTAAGTACAGTCGTACAGTTTTTATTTACTAATAAGTACACAACTATCAAGGGGGAGGCCTATGTTCAGCAGTGGACGTCTTATGGCTGTGATGATGATGAGGACATTTTCCAGAGCCAGTGTAACCTTTTGATTCCATAGAATAAGTAACAAAATAACTGACTATATAGCTCCTGACTTGTTAATATGAATTATTAGTTGCTATTTTTGTTGTGTTATTTTGGTAGAAACATTTTTATACCTCTTGATTTCACTGGCTTCCATTTTGGGAAAATGCTAAAAGTTTATACGTAGGTGGATCTAAAAAGCAAAATTGTTTTAAAGGTCATGGAAGCCATGAAATGTTTAAAGTTTTCGTTTGTTTCCTGTAGACAAAAATGGAAGAGTTAAATATAAAAATTGAAAAGGAAACCCTATAAAGTTAGTTTATATAAGAAAATTCACGAGATCTGGCGACGAATGTCTATGAAGATGTTTAATCACGCGCCAGCTATTGTGAATCGACATACATTTATTTGAATGTTCTGTGTCGCTTACAAATATAGTTAAATCTTGTGTCAGTTAATACCTATCAATTTATCAATCCTTTTTAGCCATCAGAATGCTTGACAAGTACATAAATTACTTTTACTTTCTTTGTTAGTCCAGTTAAGAAAAAGATAGGAGCAACATTTGAGTTCACAATAGACCAACTTTTGTTTATTTCTAACATCATCCAGGCATCTTGAACAGGTTGTCTGCTCATTAAGCCAACCTTTTTGAAAGACCAAACAACTAGACATTAACATCACTCATTTTTCTGACGGAGCGAAAGTTGGAGTGCTTTAAAATCCTGACAGATTATAAAGACTCTCACTATGAAGATGAATCTCAAGCCAATCCGTCATCTAATATTTGTCAACTTGTTTTGTGAACATAAACAAACACATTAGGTAGTGCTTAGTGGACTTACAGTAGACATTTTTTACTCCACTAAGGATCTTTAGAGCTTACTACCCACAATGTGATTAAACAATTTTGTTACGTTGCGACTAAAATCCTATTAGTCTTAGTCATTGTCTGACTCGGGGAAAGTTAGTCGCACATATTTCGAAATCATACGTATTATTATAGTTACGGTAGAGTAGGTATTAGACGCTGCCAGCGAACCTGAAGGTCCTGGGTTAAATCAGAGTAATGTCATTTATTTGTCTATCGTTGGCTGAGTACACTACACTACAACACAACCCTTATTGGGCTTACCGTGGAGCTCAGTCGATTTGTGTAACTACTGAATTGCAGCCAACAACGAGACATCATCTTAAGCTAAATAATTAATTCAGAAATTAAATATAGTTTATCGTAGAGACAAACTAAGAAACTTCCACAGAAAAAACTCAACTGATATATATCTCTTGATGCGAGATGTAGGTACTTTATTCCGTGAACTAAGATAATCTCACTAACGATTCAAAAATAAAAATTGAAAGCCTTTAAATACTTGGTTCAACAACATAATGGTACAATACTTTAATCATACCTACCTCTTCTTCTAATTAAATTCTTCTAAAAAATTAGTTCTAGGCTTGACTATAATACGAGACATTTTTTTCTTCAATTAAGGCATTTTCAAGTTTCCTTATATCGAAATCCGAAAAGACCATAAAACTATGAAATATCCCTTGAGATCTTTTTTCCGTGTAGTGTCTTAGAGCTTACAATAGACGCCGTACATTTATTTAAACAGGTTATTCGAAGCATTTTATAACGCCTAGCAACCGACATTTGTAATATCAAGCAGTCCATTCATTTGACGTGACAGGGGGTGGGACGCATACCAATTTGTGGACCAGTTCTATTCTGAGAACAGGCTTCATTCTCCGCGTTTTCAACGTATCATTACGATGTGTTGGTATCGTGCTTCAAATTATATTGCTTTTATAAATCTACATGACTTATAAGTTATAACTTTCATTTCAAAGAAAGTGAAGCATGTTTCGTATCGAGAAGACCAAAGTTACAAATACATGCACTTTGTGTCGATATTAATATACATGTGTAGGTACATATTTTAGCTGTGAACTTAAAAAAAAATGCAAAAGACAATAGAAACTATTCTTTAAAAAAATCTTAATAATTAGGTTAATTTCGTAATAAAGATGGGGGATTCTAAACAGGGATTCTTATTATACAGATGATGTTTGAATAATTTTCGGAATTATTCTACCCTTATACATTCGGAATTACCCAAATATAATTAACTTTTTGGAATGTTTTGCGACTAACTCATCTGCAGAACGAGAGCTATTGATCATATTGGACGGATGTTTTTAAATGTTCGTGCTTGAATAGGGCTGTGGGATGAATGCAAGTAATTATCTCGTCGGCCGGCTCTTATTGAAATAAACGTGACGCGGCGCATTCTGAGAAATCTTGAGTACGAGTCAAATTCAACCATGACTCGATCCGAAAACGAACTCGAGAGATGAGTAAACTGTAAAGAATGGGTCTGGCTGAGGGGAAACAGGTTTTTTCGTTGTTATTATAGGCACCTGTAATAATAATTATTTCAAAATTTGTGAAGACAGCTTTGGGTGTTTCTTTGCACCTTCCTTATGTGAGACTTTTACTCGTGACTGTCAAAAAATCTGGAGTAACCATAGTTTGTTTTTTATTTACATAAGTACGTCTATATTTTGATATTTAAATCGAAAGAAAAATAGAATAATTTGACTCGAGCGGGATTCGAACCCACAACCAGTGTATCACTAGCACTGTGCACTACCAATACGAGTACCGCTTGGACTTGTCAATATTTTATCCTTCCTGGTATACGTCATTACGGGTGACGTGTAGACACATCTACCTAAAGAGTATTGAACCCTCGAGTCAAATTTTTCTATTTTTATTTCAATTTAAATATAGATGATATTCGCTAGCAGACGGTTCTGCTTAATAACACAGTCTATACATATTTTGGGTTCTAAAATGTCTTTTAAATTGTCATTGCACTCAAATGTCGTTTAATTTAGCCTTTTATAGCTGCGCTTTTCCCTCCTAACACCACATTAATTATGTAGCCCGCCATTCTCTATCATCAACTCATCTCTCGTGAAAGCCAAGACTGTAATCGCCGGAGCAATTTAACACTCGACTGCCTCACTCGGACCCTTCGGCTCCAAAAGTTCGTTGATTCCTCCACCACGAAACCACAACTAATTTCATCGCGTTTAGATACGCATTGAGAAGCGTACCGCGTGCCCATCGACCGTTGAATTCTTTTGTGTAAATGACCCACCAATCACTATCAAAACATCTTAAAACTACTTTCAAAAACTAACCATTGTAAACCTTAAGTTGTCACCGCTAAGACATGTTTCGGATTGCGTAAACATCCGTAGCTTATAAGTCTTAAACGCCATTTTGACGCAAGCAATTTTGTACCCCAGGTATTAGCAGTAAGGTGCGTTTACGGCAGCTACACGTCCAGGCTGCTTGATCTGTGGGAACTGTACGACGAATGCAAGGGCTCTGAGAACGACAACCCGGCCATTCTGCCCGCGGACCAGCAGTACATTGTGTTGGAGCTCGCGAACGCCGGGCAGGATTTGGAGAGCTACCAGTTCAACAGCGCTGAGCAAGCACACGCGTTATTCCTTCAGGTAATTTACGTTTTTTTGTCTTCTAGCCGCCCATAAAAAAAAGAAAAAAAATTGAGCAATTTTTTTTAATGAACTTGCGACGCCGCCGGTTTTCAGTCCTAACATACCTTCCATTGCATGTTATTTTTTAGTTTTGTTTATGATTAATTGAAATTGCATTTGAGTTGGCAGCTTTTGATTTGTGGGCGGTTAGAAGATTTTTTTTTTTGTGTATTTGATGTGTCCATTTTTATTGCCATTTAATTGTTTTTATGAGTTCTCGATATTTCAATACCATCTTCGCGGAGTTACGAAAATATAGAGAACTGATTGAGATTTATGTTTTATTTTCAGTTTATTGTATAATAGACGTTTTGTTAAACTTTTTTGGTACAGTGGCGTGCCTTAATATCTAACACATTTCCTTTGAACTCCAATACAGTTTGACAGGACTGTCAACCTTCAGTGGTTCAAAAATAAATGCACGCGACCGTATTATAAAATTTACTGTCGTAAATAATTATACTACGTACCTAAAAAAACTAGCTAATAAGAGATTTTGATAACTTTTATAGTCAAGTCACAAAAAAAAAAACTAGCTAAAAGACGAAGAAATGTATTATGTGTTTTAATTTTTTATTATTTTGTGTTTGTCCAAATTGACTGAGACCCACGGTAAGCTCAAGAAGGCATGTCTGCATTACTTTGCCAACGATATGTGCTCATCACACAAATAAACGCTCTCACTGGGATTCGAACCCAGGACCGTCGACTTCATAGGCAATGTCACTACCCAGACCTGTGTAGTGATTCGTAATGAATTATAGTATCAATAGTATGCAAACTTTGTGGTACCTACTCTTAAAGTATGAAAATTTATGAAGTACTATTACTAGTAATAGTATTTAAAATTTATGAAATACTATTACTAGTAATAGTATTTCATAAATTTTCATACTTTAAAATACTATTATTATTACTAGCTTTTCCTCGCGAGTTCATCGACCAGCCATGCCCGTCTTTAAAGTACGGTTAAAATTATCCTATGTCCTTTCTCGTAACTCAAACTCTTCCCATACCAACGATATGTGCTCATCACACAAATAAACGCTCTCACTGGGATTCGAACCCAGGACCGTCGACTTCATAGGCAATGTCACTACCCAGACCTGTGTAGTGATTCGTAATGAATTATAGTATCAATAGTATGCAAACTTTGTGGTACCTACTCTTAAAGTATGAAAATTTATGAAATACTATTACTAGTAATAGTATTTCATAAATTTTCATACTTTAAAATACTATTATTATTACTAGCTTTTCCTCGCGAGTTCATCGACCAGCCATGCCCGTCTTTAAAGTACGGTTAAAAATTATCCTATGTCCTTTCTCGTAACTCAAACTCTTCCCATACCAAATTTCATCTCAGTTGGTTCAGCGTTTGAAGAGGTAACAGACAGAGTTACTTTCGCATTTATAATATTAGTATGTATTGTATAGTTGAAAATATGAACTTGCATCCCGTCCGCTTTACTTAGCATTATCGTTTGCAGTTTAAAATATTTTGTTTTAAATATCATGTTTCCAAACAATAATTGACAAACGGAATTAAATCAATCGGCTTCAATAAAAATCTCCAAATCATATCATTCATAAATATCTACACAATACTACGCCTTATTATAATGGGTAAAAGATAAAATGCGTATAGATATTTCTGCCCTTGATTGTGCTGCGGCGCACACGTCACCTTGGCGTGACGTCACGTCAACGCGACGCTAACGTGAATCGTTTCAGCCTTGTGTTTGTAAATAGTGGGTTGTGTTCTGTTTGTGTAGATTTCCATATTAGCAATATACAGGGTGCCCTTGACCTTGGAGCCCCAAATGTAATGATAGTTCTCGGTACTAGTTTTTTTTTGCAATTATAATCATATTTATAAAGATGTGTTTTACACACGTAATTAATCTTGCTTAAGGTGTTGTTCAAAATATTTTGATTTTCGTTTATTCATGTCAGGATATTGTAGTAGGTAGAGGATGATGATTATTTTCGAAATTCAAGAACGCGTATCTATGACAGCCCTTGTCTAATTAAATGTTTTATTTTAATGTTTGTATGTATATTTGATACAGTCGCTTATCTGTTGTCATTGGGGGTAATATATATTTAAATATTCTTAATAATCCCGGGAAAGATATCTAGGGTTAGAGTTCAAGTCTGTCGAGATAACATGTCACGAGAATAGGGTAATATTTTTTGTCGATTCCTTGACTTGGGGTTTCCGTTCAAATGTCTTTTGTATAAAAAATAATATTGGGTAGACTGACATAGTATTGTCACGCTTGTTTGCTTAAGAACATTACGTTTCGGTTGTACTTTTTAAATACTCAGGTCAAAACTACGGTAAATTGCTAGTAACTGGCTATTTTTCAATAACTGGCCAGTGTAAGTATGAATTCTGTAACAAATAGAACATATTTTCTAATGGAGTTTCAATTATTGGCCATCCTTCATTAAATGGCCACCTCAAGATGAATTCTAATCGCATATAAACAGAGTTTATTTTTAATAAAGTGGCCAGTTATTGGAGGGTGGCCAGTTACTAGCGAATTACCGTATATAATTATCTAATTAATATATAATCGATGTGTGCAACGTTGGCATAAAGTCAACATTGATTTACCTGCAGTTAAAATTGCCAAAAATCGGTTTCAATTATATTTAATTGTAAAATACTGACAATAGCTGGCGCATTGGACATTATGGACACGTTCGTTGCAACCGATAACCAATGACAGTTCATTTATCAACAGCAAATTTGAAATGTCTAAAAAGCTCATATTAAATAAATGGACAGTTACCAATTTTCCCTGTACGAGCTTACCTTGACCTAGATGCGAGTTTTTCGAAGTATCGATGATTCAGTAGCACTAGAAAAAATATAGTACCTACCCTTTTCGGTTAATGAACTAGTTTGTGTGTCTGTTCTAAGTAGGCATATGAAACATTGACTATATTGAGACCTGCTCTTTGTCTGTGCTCTAAATGAGTAATCTCCCAGATGAAACGATCATTGAGGTTGTGGTTTGAGTTTTCACTAGAAAGCTTCTCGTTTGACGACCGATCTGGCCTAGTGGGTAGTGACCCTGCCTATGAAGCCGATGATCCTGGGTTCGAATCCCAGTCAGGGCATTTATTTGTGTGATAAACACAGATATTTGTTCCTGAAGTCATGGGTGTTTTCTATGTATTTAAGTATTTATATGTATCTATTATATATATCGTCACACAAGCCCTACTGAGCTTACCGTAGGACTAGGTCGATTTTAGTAAAATTGTTACGAAATATTAATTTATTATTATATTATTAACAAAGAATGTCAAGAGTTCTAATCTAATACTTAAAAAAACTGTGATAGTTAATCTGTATCGTTATCATCATCATATCGCTATAATCGTTAGCAACTCGCCACTTTTCAATAACTGGTCATCATAAAATAAAAATGTATCATGTTTACCTATAAATAGAACACATTTTCTAATGCGGTTTCCAATAACTGGCCACCTGACACAAATGAATTCCAATCGCTTATAAACAGAGTTCATGTTTAGTACAATATGGCCAATTATTGGACGGTGGCCAGCTACTAGAACATTACCTTGATTGTACCTGCAGTCACGCACTACCCATTTTATGTTCCTTTACATTGGCGATGCGTCCAAAGAATAATTTTCTTTCGTTTGCTTAATTTTCATATAATTTGAACTCTTTCTATAGCAATATAAGAGTTAAAACTTATAGCGACGCGTCGCCACTGACCACATGTTTTTTTTTTGCTTGTAAACTGTTTCTAATACGGATTAAAGTATTTTTTTTCAGCGTTTAAGCATGGCGAGGCTACTGCGTAAGATGAGTGAATTTCTAGGTCGAGTTTCCACTATCTTGACTAGATTTTCACTTATCCTTCGCGGCGGCCATTTCTGCTTTCTATGTTTACAAGAGTGCGTTTTATTTTACTAATGTTGTTTTTGCATTTTGTTTTTGTGTTTGTGATTTTATGAGTGGGTTCGATCTGGTCGGCTAATAAGTATTTACCTAAGCTCGAGCTTATACATTTTGCTGACACGTGAGGTTTAATTAAACCTTATAAAATTAAATTAGAACTTATCATAGTACTTAAAATGTTGTTTCGGTTTTATAAACGTTTCGACTTGGGCCTAGTCGGCTAATAAGGTGTTTTACCTGAAGCTAGAGTTTATACATGTTGCTCACACGTGAAGTCAATTAAAGCTTATTAAAATATTGATAAAAATAAGTTATCGTCGTAGTAGTCGTACTTAAAATGTTGTTGATTTTTTAAAGGTTTCATACTTAAAAAGTTTCGTTCTTTGTTCTAGTAAATTCTACCCTTATAGAAACACAGTACTTAATATTATCACCATCATCATCATAATTTTAGCCGTAAATCGTCCACTGTTGGACATTGGCATCACTCTAATATGACTTGTATCATCTTAGGGGTAGTTGCCATAGTCGCCACTCTTGGCAGGCGGGTTGGCAACCGCAGTAACAGTAGATTAGGTTTCAACAGGCGCTGCCGCCCATCCGTCGGTGTTTTCCTTTTGTCACGGCACCAGCGGGAGGTCTAGTCAACCGGCACCACACGGCACTAAATATAATTCTCACCAACTTTTCGCTCGCGTCTTTACATTGCTAATTACTTCATCTATCAAAACTCCGAATGCAATTTTTCACGCGCGTTAATCATTGCCACCCGATGACTCACCTTGGTCTAACCCACTCGACTGTTAATTTTTTTGTGTAATAATTTTGTGATTGTCTTTTATATAATTAAAATGAGATAAACAGGTTGTTTCTCTTTGGTTTTCAGATTGCTTTCGGTCTCGCCGTGGGCGAGGAGGCCTTCCAGTTTGAGCATCGCGATTTACATTGGGGGAACGTGTTGATAGCCCCTACAGAACAAAAGGTAAACGTGAACACACAATAATTGTATTGATTATAAGTGAAAAACTTACCTAAAGCACCTGGCCTATGTAGTAGTAACGTGTGTGTACACGCATTTAGGCGATCCGTATTTTAACGTAAGTTTCGTATTTATTATCTGCACAACTACATAGACATGGTCCTTCAGTTAAGGTTTTCACCTATACGTTTTAATTTACCTCTCTGTCTTTCGCGTCTCTATCTATGACGGTATTAGCGTAATCGTTTCAAATGAAGTAATAAGCTAATGAGTCTTCTTTCAAGATCGTCCCGCCGTTTGCGGCGATGCGCCTCCTCTTGTTTAGTGCCCAGTATCAACTAGTAATAGATGGTTTTCTTGCATATTAATTACTATTTAATTGCTTAGTTGTGTTATCAATTCCGACAAAAATGTTTGTCACTTCTGTTATATGTCTTGTCGCCTAGTACTCACAACACTAGCCTTAGGCCCGGTTCACATTACATGTTTGTTTCGTGACGCATCACTAGTTTAAAGTTTTGGACACATACGTGAACGCAGCTATATTAAATGTGTCGTCGGGAATAGTGCAATACCGCGTAATCAACTAATACAATAAGATACCGTTTGTTTGGATTTCGAACTCTATCGATATATATTATGAAGTTACGCGGTATTGCGCTATCCCTGCAGTATGAAACGAATTACTTTTTTGATGCGTCACGACACAGACAAATGTGAACCTAGCCTAATATGCAAGATTGTTCCTAATTTTTTTTCTAATAGTTCACATGTAAACGGCCGATTCCATTTTCCAGTTCGCGACGTTCGTGCTCCGCGGCCGGTCGCACCGCGTGGCGCGCCGCGGCGTGGCGGCCACCATCATCGACTACTCGCTGTCGCGCCTCACGCTGCCGCTGGCCGCCGACAGCGCCGCGCTGTACAACGACCTCGCGGCCGACGACGGCCTGTTCGATGCCGTCGGCGACTACCAGTTCGAGGTCTACCGCCTCATGAGGGACAAGCTCAAGTGAGTGTTTATGTCATCCTGGTACATGTTGAAACAAAAAATTATAAATAAATAAATATTTCGGGACAATCTTACACAAATCGACCTAGTCCTACGGTAAGCTCAGTAAGGCTTGTGTTGTAAGTACTAGACGACGATATATATAATAGATAGATACATATAAATACTTAAATACATAGAAAACACCCATGACTCAGGAACGATTATATCTGTGCTCATCACACAAATAAATGCCCTGACTACTCGGCAAATGATCGGCTTCATAGGCAGGATCACTACCCACTAGGCCAGACCGGTGGTCGAAATAAAAATATCTTACAAACTTATTTAGGTATAACTATGTGTTATTGTATGTTACAAACACAATCATCAGTGTCAGGTAAGGACAAAAACATTAAACTGTAGTAGGTTTGATAGACCTTTAAGAATAAGCGGGTTAGTCGGTATCTCTGCATACGACCTGTTCGATGCTGCTGGCAACTACTAGTTTGAAATCTACCGCCTCATGTGTGTTTATGTTACCCTGGTACATGTTTAATAAAAAAATCTCTCAGACGTACTTTAGATTAACTATGTTTTGTTTGTATGTTACAAACACAATCAAAGTGTCAGATACCTAAGTACAAAAGCAAAAAACATAATTTCATTAAAGTAGGTTTGGAGATACCTTTAATAATAAGTTTGTTACTC
The DNA here is from genome assembly GCA_022674325.2 of Grapholita molesta. Lineage (NCBI taxonomy): Eukaryota > Metazoa > Arthropoda > Insecta > Lepidoptera > Tortricidae > Grapholita > Grapholita molesta. The sequence continues at coordinate 16,093,472 of CP053129.2, forward strand.
TGCATACAACCTGTTAAATGCCGTTGGAGACTACCACTAGCACTAAAACTAGCTAACCGTAATTCCATGATATCATACTACTGTATTCCAAACAAAGGATTTTTGCAATTATCTATGTCCTCCTTATTCATAGATAACTAGAACAATAGTAAACATGATTCCTCAATTCAAGCCAATTACTAAGTCCACAATTTCGCGCGCGAGACATTTTTATCATATCCGCTATAAAAATAACAGTAGATAAAACATTTGTTGATACAACAGTCGCATCACACGATGTTAATGTTAAATCCTTAGATAAAATAAAAATTTGATATTGCACGCGTTATCATTTTATGTTACTACAAACATCTATTAAATAAAGTCTTCATAGACGTTTTTGTTCATGACTCAATAAATACTTAACATCCATTTATATTGTGCAATGTGCCTGTTAAAGGAAATTAAAGATGTCACCAAAAGCTTTAAATGTAAATTTACCGATATTACTAAACATCGCTATAAGTGAAAAAAATTGCTAAAGCACCTGGCCTATGTAGTACGAGTAGTAACGTGTATATACGCATGTCGGCATTCTATAATAAAATGTTGACGTAAGTTCCATATACATTTTCCGCACAACTAATTATTAGACATGGTCCTTCAGTTAAATTATTCACCTAAAACAACGTTCGAATTTCGTGCCACTGGGTAAGGGTAGCAAAAAAAGTAATACAACATTTTATTAATAATAATGTTCAATTTATTTTTATGCTTAGTTTACTTCTGTATACATTTCGAATGAGTCATGTAACCTCATGACTCATTCGAAAAATAATACCAACATGCTAAATAGGCGACGGATGTCAATTTAATAGTCACGTAAAATAATGTGTTAAATTTGCAACGACAAAGTATAATTGATTATCTAAAAACTCACAACTGGAATTTAACATCCATAACATCACCAAATATCTAAAAACAATTTTAAATTCCAGAAAGTGTATATAAAAAGTGTGAGTAAAATTTTCAATGCTTGCTTTGAAAATACCTTCCTATAGTTCCTATTACCTCGGTCAGTGTGGAAAGATCTTTTAGTAATTTGAAAGGAATATATTCTTATAGATGTCAATCAGCAATATCTCAAATTTATGTAATTTATTATAACCAGTAAAATGGTTTTTGCGTTTTTCTTTATTTAAAAAATAAAGGTTAAAAATACTAAGTTAACTTGCTTGTAATTGTTTTTCTGCCAACCGTACATTTCCACAAAATTATAACCTTGTTACCGATTTATAGTTATTACTTTCCTAGGTGAAAGCATAGTAACTGTGGAGTACATGCACTTTGGTTTGTACTGTTGTCAACTTTCTATCGCTACGATACTGCTTGTATTTTTAAAATCTGATTTGTTTAGATAGAAGATTTTCTCTCTAAGACCATGACCGGCTCCGTTAGGCCTCTACATACACAGTACGGTTCACATCTGCGTGTTAAGTTTATATTTGTGCGTTTATCGGACCGATACACATCTATATATCTGATGGCGACTGTACACAACACAAGCCTTATTGTACATACTGACTTAGGTTGATTTGTGTAATATTGTTCCAAAATATAATGACTATGAGAACTAAAATGGTATTTTGTCCACAGCAACGACTGGAAGAACTTCGAACCGTACACAAACATTCTGTGGCTGCACTACACCGTGGATAAAATGATAACGGCGCTCCGCTACAAGAGGACGAACACCAAAATCCACAAGCACTACATCTCCAAACTCAAGGCCATCAAAAACCGTATCCTCTCCTACGGCAGCGCCGTACAATTCGTACTAACCGACATCGAATACTAAATCGAACAAATGTAATTTAAATTTATCAAAAATTTTATATTCTCACTAGTAATATTTCAATATGGATATATTTAGCCCCACGTGTGAATCGGACCTGCATTGCATAAATTATAATGTACATATTTGCTTTGGTAATGTAATAGACGCTAAAAGAATTATTTACGAGATCGTAGTAACGTTAGAACAGCGAAAAGGTGCCTTCTTAGCTAAGGTAGTGGCTTTGTTCAAATTAAACTCATACATTGTGTTCAAAACTGCATTTTATTTGTCCTTTACATTATTTACCTGACATCCTCAAATAGTCATGGCATGGGTCAATTCTGTCGCTTAACTTCAAACTCGGATAAATCCATTCGACCCTCTGCAAATATCTACTCTATTACCTTTTCATAATACCAAAATCGCATGATCTGACAGCTGGATTTACCTGAGTTTGAATTTAAGCGACTCAATTGCAAAGTACAGTATTAAAGCATTTGAGTACAGCATTTTGAGTTGTAGTGCGATTTATTAAGATTCTTATGTAATCAGATTGCTTACAAAACTAATAGAATAATAAAGCTTAATATATTAATTTAGGTACAGAAATTCTGCAATTAATCCTTGACTTGCCATTGATTGATATGACATGTAAAGAAAATGGTGTATCTTATTCTTAGTGCAGTTACATTCACGGGTAAAAGCTTGTACTGAATATAGTTGTTTTAATTGAAGAATATTACTTACATATAGATGGCCCAAGCCCAAACGTCACCATCTATATGTAAGTAATATTGTTCAATTAATACAACTTTATTCATTACTAGCTTCTACCCGTGAAAGTAACTCTCTTTGTCTGTCTTTTACCTCTTCACGCTTAAATAGCTAAACCAATTGGGAAATTTGGTGTAAAGAAGAATTTGAGCTACGAGAAAGGATATAGAATATTTTTCATCCCCCAACCATACTTTAAAGACTGGCATGGCTGGTCGACGCAGTCGCAAGAAAAATATAAGTAGTTTATAATATAAGCAGGTCAATGGCACTTATCACTGTGTATAGTATAAACTGTGTAATCAGTATTAACTGCACATTGACAAGGACGAAGAGAGCCTTGACAAGCGCTACGCAAAAAGTAGGCTAATTACCGTAACCATGTACGCAACACAACAAGAATAGTGCGTTGAATCGATTGTATACGCATTGTTGCGTGTTTGTTGCGTAAACTATGATGCTATTCAGTAAAGCTGGTGCGATATAAAAAGAAAGGTAAATCACAAAAAATGAAACGTGAATAAATGAAAAGATAAAACTAAGGTTCCACCGAGATTTGAACTCGGATCGCTGGATTCAAAGTCCAGAGTGCTAACCATTACACCATGGAACCTTGTGCAATACGACCTGTATTTTGTGTACATTGGCTGTACTCCGTGATAAAACAAAATTTTCACTTGAATAAATATGAAATATAGGTAATTATGGTGATTATAGGTATACATAAATATAAATGTAGGTATTTGAATTAGTGTCTTATTATTCGATGACCAATTACACGGTTCCATGGTGTAATGGTTAGCACTCTGGACTCTGAATCCAGCGATCCGAGTTCAAATCTCGGTGGAACCTGATTTTTGTTAATTGAGGATAAAAAGAGTAATTTTTATCTTACTGATTAGGAAACGTTTTTTTATTTTCTAAGTATTTTTTTTGTACTAAGAAAACCCTAAAAATCAATCATATTCCACTATTTTGTTCATTTGTAATAAAAAATAGTAGCTATCGTGCAAACATGTCTTAACATAATAAAATACGCCCAATATGCGAAGACCAGTTTCTGAACGAAAACGCAGCTGTCAGAGTTATGTCAATCGTTACGTTATCAGTCAGTCTTTATTCCAATTTTTAATTATTTCAGTAAGATTACAGAGATCTAATATATTTTTTTAGCAAACAATCGTAGTATTTATCGTGAATAATATATACTATATGCTTTATCTTTAGGTAATCATTTAACTAGTGTTGAGTGTTAGATGTGACTCAAGTGTGTTGTTCAAATATTCATAATGGTAAAAAATCATTGATGGGTATTGTTGTTTACGAATTTCGTGGAATTGAAGATATCACTGACTGCCTTTCGAATATAATAGGTGTTAGTATGGAAGGAAGTAACGATTCGTTGTCAAGTAAGTGTAAATTATTTACCATTTTAATATTATGTTATAGGTCGCAACTACATTGTTTTTGATGATTTTAGTTCTGACTGCACCCATGAGCGGGTCATCTGCAGTGCTTCTCACTCCAGGCCGAACGAGGAACATCGCGCAGGACATGGAAGCCCTGAGAATTTCGCGACAGGACAACCCATTTTTACAAGTAGGCAAATTATATGAATTTTATTATTTCAATAATTGACAATTGTTACGGAATTGAAGTAAATTGAAACGTCATGCTCTAAGGGCAAACTTATATGTTATTATACTTATTTGTTATTCTACTTGACACTGGCGAAATCATCGATTGACTTATTGATGGAAGCCATATTTTTTTTTAAAAGAAGAAGAAGAAGTAAATTGAGTGCCACAATATATTGTTATAAAATTAAATATTTACATTTTGAAAAATTTGTACCTAAAATAAAATGTAAATATGACATGTCATTTTAACGAAATAATGTATCAATAATGTCTTTATTTCCTTTAAATCAACCTAAGACTTAGCATAAAAGATATCTTTCAAGGTTTTAATGTTATTAGTACCCTAATTGATATTAATTGGTACTATACTATTGAAATTGGTATACTGTATTAGTATAATGTTTAATATTGTTAAATATAATGTTTAATTGGTATAATGTTTTGATAAATTGGATTGTAATTGCATAGTTTATTGATAATTTGCACAGACTATACCTATCAAAACTTATAATATCATTAATTAGCCAGATCATATCTGCCAGTGTCTGAAGATATTACAAATTTAAATAGATGTCATGTACTTCAGAATGTGACCAAACCCATCATTCAACCCCAGATTTAACGCATTTACTGCCACCAACGCACATGTACGTTAATTTCCATAAATTTTTGGAGGGGGTGGCAGCGAATGTGCTGCAGCTTACAGCTGACACCCTGTCCCTTAAACCTCTGTTACAATACATTTTGAAACATTAATGTCATCTTTTTGCTTACACATATTTTGAACCAGTTTTGTCTCTGTCTTTAGTCTCTAATCTGATTAAGTATAAAAGCCTGCTAAAATCTGTAGTTTTTGCCGGTAATCCCCAAACAAGGTTATCTAAATCCAATTATATTGGTGTACCACTATACACAGGTGAATCAACTTTTACACCAACACTAATCCGGCCACAACCTTGAAACGTAAATTGAAAATTTCATTTATCAATAATAATTCCATATTTTATTATGTTAAAACATGTGTCTTAGTTTTAATAGACCTTAACACATTTGCTGCGGTAGGGGGCCTATTGACCCTTCACAAAGTATGTTTAACTGCGATGTTAACTAATTGTCGCAGCAAAGGTGTTTAATTGAGACAAATATTAAATGAGAAACATGATTTTTTGTTAACTCCAGAGACCATTTTGGTAATGCCAGTCACCTGAAAAATGTTGGTTTAAAAGTTGATTTGCCCATACATAACATGCATATATTATATTTCAGCAAGTTATCAAGGCAAGCCGGGAAAGTCTTATAGAAAGCAGTATTGATGAGTGTGAATCTGATGACACCATTTTAATGTCCCAGGTATGTTTTTACACAGTTCTGTTATATAAGTTACAACTTTACTACTCTAGCTTACCTCATACTATTTTGTCTCAGAAGTTATAGATGACATATCATTTAGTAATGGGTAGACTAGATAAGGGTCTTTGCTTACAAAATGTGAGATTTTTAAGTTTAAGTGCTTCTAGGTTACGCGATAAGCAAGGATGGGCTCAATAGGTACCTCCGTCCAAAAAGTAAAAGCAATAATCAATGCTCCAAGTTCTACAAATGTAACTGTAGTTAAACAATGTGTCGATTATTTTAGAAATTTTAATCCAAACTCATTTAGTTTGCTAAGTTATCATACCAGGCATGGATCCCCTAAGAAAAGAATGCACATGTAAGCTACAATGGGGATGCTAGACTGGGTAGTGAGGTAAGAATCGTAAGTATGCTATGTCAAGCCTATTAGGGTTGTCGGCATGCCCATTGTGCCAATGATGGTGGGTCTACCCTCAGTAATAACAAGTTTAGATGTAGATAGAGGTAAATGTAGAGACAGGAAATCTCTCATCTCACTAAAATCTGTCTAATATCCTGCAGAACAGAAGAATACCTTAACATTAAAAGAGAAAAAAAGATCTTTATTATTCAATTTAGGCATATACCATATACTTATGACCCTCAAAGAAAAATCTACAAGAGAAGAATATTACTAGCAAGAAACTCGGCGGGACTTATTTTTTTCAAAACAATGATACATAAATAGATAATTATGCCTAGTCTCACATGAAAACATATCAAACAGTTTAATAATACAAGATTTACCTAAAATATTAAAATATAAAAATAATAATGAATAACTTTAAGAACTATGTTTCACTTACAATTAAGTAAAGTAGGGATATTATTCCTTTTCCTCCTAGCTTCTACCCGCGTTTTCGTCTTCATAAGATCCCATGGATCCTTTGTCTGAATTCAGATCTTCTATATCAGCTATCTTTCTAATCTTCCTAGTATATGATACAATATTCGTAAATTTCGGACGATTGTCGTCACTCTGATGACACTTAATTGGAGTAAAACAGAAAGATGCCCGAAATATACGAACTTCGATGTTCGCGGTACCGCTCCTGTATCTCGCGGCAGCATAGACTACCCGTCTTTTTCTAACCATGTTTATTAAAGGGAGACGGATAGTCTATCTCGCCGTAGTTCTAAATCCGTTCAGCCGTTATAGCGAGATTGAGTAACAAACATCCAAACATCAACTTATTAGTAGGGACTAGCTTTCACCTTATCCCTGTGTCTTTTCTTTCTTACATATTCTAAATCTTTACTTTCCAGGACTTCGGTAGTACAGCGCTAGACTTTGTTGAAGAAGACCCGTTGACCTTGAAAGAGGTCCACGAACACATGATTAGGTCTCCACCACCAACGAGCTGCTGGTCTAATGGTATGTTAAATACATTCTGGATTCTCCCTTTCTGTTAAAATAACATAAGTGTTCCATGATCACAGGGCTTGACTACCTTCATGTGTTAGATCATATGCAACATTAATTCATTTGATAAAATGTCGTAAGTGTCTAACACTGCAGTCACCAGCAGAAATTGCTAAGCGGTCGAGCTGTTCAATAAGATCTCAACATGACTTTATAGTTAAGAGTATAAGAGCTAGTCAAGATCATTCTAGCGTTAACAACTTTTGCTGCTGACTGTGCTATAAAGTCGAAATGCATAAACTCTGTATGTTTCATAATCTTGTTATGTTAAACATAACAATTAAACCTGCTTCTCGAGCTATGATACTAACGATGATATTATATAATAGATACATACATATAAATACTTAAATACATAGAAAACACCCATGACTCAGGAACAAATATCTGTGCCCATCACACAAATATATGCCGTGACTGAAATTCTAACCTAGGACCATCGGCTTCATAGGCAGGGTCACTATCACTACCCACAAGGCCAGACCGGTCGTCAAAAGTTAATTTTAGCTCTTTGTTTGAAGGTATATTTATAGCTTTAAAATGATGTCTCTATGGAATTTTCTTATAATTATCGTCTTTGAAATATAATACTAATAAATTAAAATATAACCGGATTTAATTGAACCATACTCGTACTAGTAAACAATGTAAGATTTTGTTTATCCAAGTCTACTGTAAAAATATCATACTCAGAATATTGTTGGGCGACCCTGTTAGGTATAAATCTCAATATTCATGGATGCAAACATCGCATGCAACATCGCGGTTATCTAATATGAATAATCACGATATTCCTTATAGAACCGATTATGCGCTATGGAGACTTTCTAATGATATTCAACTATGCATTAAGGTGGTTTTTCTATAACAGTGATTGGTTAGTTTTTATTTAACTTGAAACGCCAGCGTCGCTTTTTTACGACAAAGTGACAATGTAAATAAAACCTTCGTAAATCATGACAGAATTCAACATGGCGGTTGTAACTTTTGACGTAAGTATGCCGGTTAAAAGGTTAAAAAATAAAAATGACAGTTTTGCAAAGTATAGAGATTTTATGTTTTACAATCGAATTGTTTTTTTCTATGATTTTGTTTGAATGTTCGTTAAAAGATAAAAAGATCTTTATTTTTCAATTTAGGCACATTACATTCACTTATGAACGTCAAAGAAAAAAACTACACCGGTTCGGCCCCTACACCTCTGACCCGAGAAGATACCGGCAAGAAACTATGGCGGGACTTATTTTTTTCAATACAGTGATACATCAAATCTTAAAGTACTTACATAATTATTCGTAGTCCGATAAGACCCGTTTAAATAATGAAGATCCTAAGTGTCTTAACCTAAATTAATAAATAAATTTCAATGGTGGTTAAAAATATGCATTATGTAATTTATGTAGCATTAACTTCAAACGACTCAGGGAGCGTCTGTTACTAGAGTTAAGGGTTTTTTGAATAGAGAAAGCTTAAAAGACATTGTTAAAATTAAATATTTTAAAAATATATTTCAAGCCTTCCATACAGCCCAGTAAACTATACAACACAAACTTAAAAACTACGTTTTAAACTCGGTATAAAAAAGTCAATTGAATGGTAACTTTAATTTTACGTGGAATTGCTATAACGAGAATAAATTACAATTAGTCGCTGATTAAAAAAAAAAAACCAGTTACCTTTTTAAAAATGACCGATAATTTATACGACCACTTTATATGACCGATAATGTCCCCTGTGTCAATAATTATGGAAAGTCAGCTGTAATTAGGTAGGTACGTTAATTTTAATTGAACTTATCATAAACTTCCTTGCATGTCCTAAGAATGTACACACTAATATTAACACATGTGAAAATCCACAGTACATTAAACCTACTTAGGCACATTCTACATCACACGTGCAGCTGTGTGGCTATGGATTTTCATTGGTCACTCCAATTTGTCCTGGTACCGATATTAAAAAATATGGTTGATTGCCAAGAAGCAGCCATTTTAATTTATGTTATAACTAGATTTTCCTCGCGATTTCTTCGGCCAGCCATGCCCGTTTTTTACCTTTTGAGCGCCAAGCACCACTAAAGTGGTCGCGTGATGTCGTGCCTGCCACGCCACCGACCACTAAAGTGGCTATGGCGGACGCTGTCAAAGCATTGTCTAGCTGACAGATAAGGTTTATATTTGTTCTTCACAAGTCGATACCATGGCGTACACGTCACATTTTGACGCGAGAGGAAAAGCGTTCAAAAAGTTAAAGTATTGTTGCGTGATAAAAAAATATTTTATATACTTTCTCGTAGCTCAAACTCTCTCTGTACCAAATTTCATCTCAATTGGTTTAGCGGTTTAAGTGTGAAGGGGTAACAGACAGACAGACAGAGTTAATTTCGCATTTATAATATTAGTACGGATATTTACTATTATATTAATGAGAGTTATTATCAACGCCAGTCAAGTCAACATTACAAATGATACATGAAAGCTGGGAGCGAAAACCTCATTATTTACCTAACCAGTTTGAAAAGGTTACCCTATCCCATAAAAATTAGGATAACCCAATTGTAATCAAAGGCCTACTCTTAAACAATTTTTTTTAAAGGTTTTAATTACTCGTCGCTTTCCGTTCCTAGTCCTAACCCAATATCGTGTCTTAGAAGATTTTTGTAACAACAGCTTTTACATTTTAACTGCCACGACTTTATTGTAACGCGGTAAGGTTCATTTTAATTTGTTACGCTTTATAAGGTACAGGACAAATGTGTGACCACAGCTTGTACTAACCCTTAACAATATATTCTAGAGTCGCTCTCGTACCGAGCCGCGTCTGCCTTCGAGTTTGGAGCGGACAGCCCCGTGTCTTTTAGCGCGTACTCCGTCGCTCATGAGAAGGTCACTAACAAGATATTATTGTGTCGTCCCTCTGCCAGATATGCACATTAGAACGATTGCTTTTATGTCAAATACACTCAAGAGCAATAATAACGGGACATGTTGGATAGACATTGCCATATAATGTGACCCGTTTCTCTCTTGAGTGTATAAGCTAAATCCTTGTTGAACATTGTAGTTGGATATTTAAATACAAAACTATCGTAAGATTCACACTTTAATTGTATAGAAGCGGGTAACTCACGTTTACGAGGTTCTGCGTCGGTCAGCAAATTATGAGCCGTTCCATAATTATGCTCCTCGTTACGGAGTGAAATATGACGAGCAATATAAAACGTGAGTTACCAGTTTTTATACAATTAATATTGTAGTTAGACTTTGGGCAACATATAGTAACTATAATTTTGTAAATTAAATTATTTTTTTAAAGTCGTTACTAATTGATGTTTAAACAGGATTTCACAAAGTTATCACCCCATATTGGATAATATATAATGAATAAATAGTAAACGTTGACCTAAAAGCAACTGCGCTTGTAATCATGTGCCAAAATTTATGTTGTTTAAAAAGTTTTGCCGGTTGTCGTTGCTATTACTTCATAGATTTTATGGTCACTATGAATTGGCTACTAACTTTATTTGTGTTTTAATTCAATTTTGAATCACTTAAGTAACTTTTTGAATGTTGTCCAGGATTGTTCACGTTCGCCGCGCCGCTCGCGAGCGTCTCGCTCGGCCTCCCCGCGCTCGCACGACCTGGCGCTCTGTGGGAGACCGCTCTCCTTGCCGGGTAAGTCGAAACTTCTTGAATATTGCAACTAGGAGCCAATTTGGTTACAGTGTTAAATATTTAAATAAATCATACACTAATTAATTGTATAATTAATAACATACTATAATACAGAACGCTCGTCGTCGGAGCCTAAAGGGTAGCGCACTAAGCGGTTTAAGAGGAATTTCCTCCCGCGAACGCCCCGGCTGTGGAATGAACTCCCTACCGAGGTTTTCCCTAGGAACTACAGTATGAGGTTCTTCAAAAAAGGAGTGTATAGGTTCTTAAAGGGTAGGCAACGCGCATGTGAATCCTCTGGAGTTGCAGGCGTCCATAGGCTTCGGTAACTGCTTACCATCAGACGGGCCGTATACTTGTTTGCCACCGTCGTTGTATGATAAAAAAAAACACCACCAACCAAACTATAACCCATGTGTGTCCGAGGCACAGGATTATATCGGCGTCTTTAACATTCACCACTCGACGACCTTGATTTTTATCACCGGCTTACATCTTATCACAGCCTAATACAACACATTGTCACTTCTAGATTATAACCGCAAACATTATTTGTTGTCTAGGAGAGCTTGTTGTTCGCAAACAATGATTCTTAATTAAACGGAGTAAACTGACAGCAGTTTTGATACTAAAGTTGTCAAACGACCTGTCAAATGTATGAAAACTGCTGTCAGTTTACTCCATTTAATTAAAAATTTGATTACAGTTTATACTCAAAACAAGTATTGTTATTTTATGTCCTAACGTAGACGAAAAACTTAACTAGAGTACCAACTACTTAGCTAAACACAGGGAACTTGCAGCCAAAACCCAACGAAATCCTTATTTTTATCCGGTTACCCTTTTATTTCAGGTGAAAGTCACCTTCGCAACGCTCTAAGCAAAAAAGTGCAGCCGGAGCGTTTCTCCTTACTCCAGCACCCTCGCCCACTGCGGCGACCCACCCGGCGGGACGACGAGAGCGTGCAACTTGTTCCTGATGATAAGTAAAGTAAGATAGTTCTTGTCTGTTGGGTAAAAAAATGGTAACCTTATTGTTAGGTTACCCTACAGGTTATGTTGGATGTTGGTAACCGTGTTGCGGCGTTCTAATCTTATTACTGTTGTAACGGTCCAATGAAAAGTTGGGAACCGCATTCTGATGCAACTGGCAATGTGTTGGTAACCCTATTGCGAGAAGATAACCCTATTTACAAAAAATGTGAAGAGCTTTATTTACAGAAAAAGGGTATTTGACGACAACGTTGTAGACAGCCTAATAACCATTATGGCTAACATTTGTACAGAAATGTTGTTACTATTACTATAATATTGGTTAATATAAAACTGGATTATCCAAAACAGTAAAATGAAACATTGTAATAGGATTTTACTAATGTTTTTTCGCAAAAAAACCTAAGGTTAACCTAAAAGTGGCGGAGCATCCAATGAGAATTCGGGAATGGTCAATATTATATTTAATTTACAGTTGTAAAATTAATTATGCCTTTAATGGCAAATTGAGTTAATAGGGTTACCCTAAAACCACAAACTAAGTAAACTTTTAATTCGAATTTTGATGTTAAAAAATACACAGAGTGTAACAAAAAAGGTACAAGTAGTCCATCCTATTTCTCCACTAAGAAGATCCTTTTTGTGTTAGAATAAGGACTATTATGGAATATTAGCATGGAATGGATGTCTATATTGGGTGTTGATAAGAAAGTGTCAATGGTAATCTTGTCGGGGGTCTTCCTTCAGTTTTTAGTCATAAGTGTTTGACGTAGTCTATTTCTAATGTCATAAAATAGCAAACCCGTATAAGCTAATCGCCAAATATCAACACTATTAAGTTAAGCACGTACTGATATCCTGAAGCCTTAGTATGCTGATAAATATACAAATATGATGAAGATATTTTGTTACTGACAGTGCAATAAGAACTTAAACTATTCATGTGTCATAAGCTTGGTAGTCAGCGAATGACCCGCGATCGTATCTCTTCTAAGAGTATGAATAAGAAAGAGATAATTGCGGCTAACTTCTTCGGTATACAAAAAATCTACTACTATTATAAGAACAGTACATGTATATAGAAATTTACTTTATTCCATACTCCTATAATAAAACTTTATAACTGCTTTGACAATCTATGGTATTAAAGTTATTGCTATCTGTCAAATCCATAGTCTAAATTTAATTTTCTTATAAAGTATCTTATAAACTATTTGTTTATGTAATCTTTCAAATGATTACTTGTCTATTATTATTTAGGTTAAGTGTTAGGATATATTGTTAGTAAGGTATTGTTTGAATGAATTTCTAACTCCGAATATCTAGTCCGTTGTTGCGAATTAATGTTACCATATTTTTATTATATTTTATGTTTGATATTTAAAAAAATAGAATAATTCTCTTTATAATTGGGAACAAATTATTTTTATTAAATATTTTGATTTGCTTTGTGTTTAAGTAGTAACACTGCTGTATAAATTATAAATTGAATTGAAATATATGACATATACATAAAGAAATAAAATTGACCAGGTCCGAAGCAGGATTTTTAATACGTTGATGGACAGTAAATGACGTCATCTGTCATAGACCATAGGAAACAAAAACATACGCGACGCCTATAGGCGTACTGTCCGCCAAAGTGTTAAGTATACGTCGTATATTCTCAATGTGGTATATGTTTATTATGAAATATTTTGTTGTAATTTTTATTGTTAATGTGAACGAAATGCAAAAAGTTAACCATTGAATATTATTTTAGGTTAAATTAATATATTTATGTAATTACTAGTAAAACAATGTACATAAAAGTGCTCACCGATTCCAATCGAATATGAAGTATTATAGTCCACTGACGACTTAGGTATAGTTTAGTGTAATTGTTAAATTCAATACCCGTCATAGAATAATAAATATTATATATCGAATAGTATGTACTGAAGGATGTTTTAGAAACTTTTAGACGTGATTGCACATTCATTAAAGTTAACATAACCTAACAATGTACATGATGAATGGGACATTTTATTTAAAATTGTTTAATTTGCTTCTGAGTACTTATAAAGCACATATATATTAAAATTAAAAAAAGTGTACCTATACTGTAAAACTTAAAATGGCCTAAATACTGCGCTATTATCATCATTATTCTTGTAAGCAAAACCCAATTTCATCTATTATTAATACACTCAGCAATTTTATTTAAAATTTATCTACGAAATCTTAATTTATATAATTAATTATAAGTAGATACATATATACATTTTAAATGTCAAAATACATTTTACCGGCTAACTTAAGACTAACTTAAGCCTAGTCAAATAGTCCCTCTCGAGTCGTCTCTGGTGCAAAGGCACCCATTACACTAGCCGCGTTACCACGCTTAATTTTGTTTAAATAAATATGTATTCATCTATATAATATCGTTATATAATAAACCAAATATCTTGTTTAAAATATATAATGTGCAGTTACGTCTAAAATATCCTTTAGTATACCGCCTTAATAGTAATGTTAAATAAAATAGGCAAATGCGTTTTTTAACCTGATAAGACCCAGAGTACATATTACAATATACCTGCCCTTTACTCTAGATAATATAAATATGTTAAAAAATGGAACATTAGTTTCGTGTTATTGATTTATGCGAATAAAATAAACAACCTAAAAGATTATACAGATTGGATTTTTTCTTAACCTTTTAACCGCCATACTTCAAAAAATTGATCCGCCATTTTGAATTCTGACATTTACAAAAATGACATTTTGGCGTCACCTTGTCGTATTATTTCTTTGGCGTTAAACATTTTTTAGCGTCGGTCTTAACAGGTTAATCAAAATCAATTTAATTTTCATTTCTATAATATTAAGAGGCTATAACTGATATTACATTAGATGTGACTTACTTTAATAAAGTTCTATTAGTAGCTACTGTTTAAATATTTAGATGTTTTCGTGTAAAAATAGTCGAAGTAAGTCTTTGTGAAAAGAAACCCCATACTGTTAATTAATCTTATCTCTTGAACTTTACGATTTCTTAAGTAAAATAATAATAGTTAATAATACTAGATTATAGAAACAGTATGAAAGGAGCAATTAGGTATTCTTACACATCTTCGTGCACATTATATAGTACAGTGGGCGAAGACTGGATATGTTTTTATAACGAGGGGCGTGATTAAAAATTGCCGGTAATGGTTTGGCAATATGGTATTTTAACACGTTGAGCCCCGACGACACAACGTCTGTGATCAAAAATGATTAAACTCCTATGCCAATGACACATATTTGTGTCTAAAAAGACCGTTCTCCTATGCCGGTGTCACGTAATTGTGTGTTCAAATGTATTTATCGCCAAATGCCGGCGACACAACAGGTGTGTTAAAAACTGGCATAGGAGTAAGAGCTTGACTTATGCCAGCGGCATAGGATTAGGAATAAAGATTTCGTAAAGTACCAGTGTCATGCTCTGAGTAAGATAATTTCTATCGGTATATTGTAAGCATTTAGTAAAACAGTACCGGGGGCGAACGTGTAAAAAAGTGTACCTAACTATTTGTACAGTCAGTAGCAAAATTGGCTGAGCGGATGAAGTATTCAAAATGACCTACACGCGCTCTTATTCTATTGACAATAGAGATATGTGTTGACCTCATTTTGAACACCTCAACCGCTTCGCCACTTCTGCTGTTAACTGTAGCTTAGCTAACCGCTCAGCCGATCTTGTAACAAACAAATATCTTATCCCTCGGAGATAGTTACTCAGTCTTGCCCCACTTTATCTTAGCTTTTTAGTAAAAGTATGAAATGTAACAATCATATTTTTATAACCATAAAAGTGTGTTACGTATTTTTGCGAAGTCACTGTGCTAGACAATGTCTTGTTTTAACACTTTTAAACTTAAACAGAAAATGATTCTGTTCAGTGTATTCATACGCTAGTATTATTAATTATTTTTATTAAATTAAATCTGGTCACTATTAAATGTGTCGTTACCCGAAAAAGGAACCTTAGAGTGGTTTTTGCATGCGTCATTAATCTTCTGCGGCGCTACCGCGAACAACGATATTGGTAAACTTCGGACGATTGTCTCTGTCACTGTCATGACACCTTAATTGGAGTAAAAGCGAAAGATGAAGTAAGGTTCCCAGAGCTCCAACCCCTTAAAGGCCGGCAACGCGCTTGTGACTTTGGTGTTGCGGGTGCCCATGGGCGACGGTAATTGCTTAACACCAGGCAATCCGTCTGCTCGTTTGCCGCCTATGTAATAAAAAAAGATGCCCGCAATATACTAACTTCGATGTTCGTGGTACCGCTCCTGGTTTCCTTATCGGTCTTAGATGCATTTTGTCTATCATCTCCACATACTTATATTAAAAAAAAAAAACATTAAGACAATGTGCCCAATGGGAATGGGCACAGCTCATTTTTGATCGAGCTTCACATATTAGTATAATAATATCGATATTATATTTCAAGTTAAGTTTTGCGGCACACAATAATGATTTTAAATCATTCGTTTTTTAGATGTGATTTATTGTTAAATTTAGCATCAATTTATCGACTCTGTTGCCATTTATTAATAAATGAAAAAAAGTTAAAATATCGTGTGGTAACTTTTAAACACTACTTTTTATCTTAGTTTGGCGACCTGCAAGATAAATAAATATAATAAGAGGGATTAACCCTTCTTTCTACACTATACTATTGTTCTGTAAATTACCTACCAAAGATTTTTTGTATTACACACACAATTTATCTGAAGTACCTTTACTCTAGGATTTTGCGGGTGATAACTGCCGCCAATATTCGTAAATTTCGGACGTATGTGTCTGTGACTCTCATGAAGTCTGAATAAGGGGTAAAAGAGAAAGATGCCCGAAATTTACGGATGTCGTTTTTGGCGGGAGCGCCTCTGTCTAAAGTGAAAATTAACTGAGACATTTCAAAAAAGCCTCCATGTCCTCGTAATTAAGAGCGAAAACCGACAGCCTACGTCGAGTTACGTTGACCGAGCCTGCTAAGCTGGCTCTTACTGCGTCGACATAAAGTTTATTTTGAACGGCTACAGCCCCATGCGAAGGATGCATAATACTGTGCGAAAATGTTAACGTTCAGGACGCTGTAGCAAATTAATTACTTTTAGCAAATATGCACCATAAACCAATGCCATAAAGGATATTCTAGCTTATGGGGCCTGTTGCATAATAACTTGTAATATTAACGGAAATCCCTTTCCAAATCCTTTTACTAGGAAGAGAGTTCCGCTAATATGATTAGTTGTGATGTTATCTGTTAGTTGCCATGCTCTCCAGAGTAACAGTACTGGGTACTGCGGCGCTACCGCGAACAACGATATTCGTAAATTTTGGACGATTGTCTCTGTCACTCTCATGACACTCTTAATTGGAGTAAAAGAGAAAGATGCCCGTGATATACGAACTTCGATGTTCGCGGTACCGGGCCTGATCGTTTATGCGAACATAATTTATAAATAAGACGAAGCGTTTAGCAGTGTTTATATGATAAATATTTAGTATACACTAGGTTAAAACAACTTGATTATAAAATAGCTTTGTCGTAGTTTGCTACGAGCTACGGTCGTTGACGATCTTGCCATGAAAGTTCGTAAATTTCGAGCATTTTTCTCTTTTACACCAAATAAGGCGCCATGTTATTGACAGAGACAATCGTTTCTAATTTACGAATATCGGTTTTCACGGTTGCGCCGCTCTGTTTATACGTTCAGTCAAAATCAATAATTAATAGCGTATGAAATAAAACAGCAAATAAGTATATGTACAATTCTCAGACTGTAATTATAAAATAATTTTCACTTGAATATCACGTCATTTACATATTCTGCCTGGAAAATGTCTAACTACTAGTAAAGTCGCCATCCGATATGTCGGAGCTGTGGATGTGGTCACAAATAACTAACTGAACATGCACTTTATCGCCTTGACAATAGAGGCGTTGTTCAGATATTTGTCAGCTCCGATATATCTGATAGCGACTGTAATAACTATGACTTTAACAGCTTCTGTTATTTATAATGTGTAAGTAGAAATAATATTATACTTTATAGTAGGTAGTAGGCTAATGTTCATGTTTCTTGTTTGAAATGTTTTTGTCTTTTTCTGGTCATTCGCTGGTCGATAAATCCAGATTGTGTGTCGAATAAAGTATTTCATTCTGATTTGGTTATTTTATTCTATCCATATCTATTAGCTACTCCACGATCAGACATACTTGTTCGTCATTCGCCTCGCTATTTGTTGAAACCTTCGACGAAACTGCCCATAAAAGATGCCGCGTGGACATTCCTTAACTCGCCCATGAATAGGAATAACACTATTATTGGCACTCGTACTAGAATAGAAAGTTTTGGGTTTATAAATAAAAAACCAGAAAACAAGTTCCATATTTTGTTAAAAAAAAACAATGTCAAAAAAAAAACTATCCCTCTTCGCTTCCTTGTCTAATTTGTTTCATTGAGCTCGCTGTTACTTATAACTATCACTGCCAATACCGGTACCACGGCGAATATGTGAACACCTCATTTGTGTCAAGCTGCGTTTTCACTTAGTGTTCTGAGCGAACATTTTGTATACAAATAGTTCGTTCGTTGTATGAAAATGTTCGTTCAGAACACTAAGTGAAAACGCAGCTTCACTGCTAGTTTCCTGACTCGCGCCCGAAAGACTGCCTCCGACGCGAGCGCGTGCTAATGGCGACGCGGACAACGAGACGTCCCGTCCGTGTACACATGCGTGCTCGCGTCTCGCCATGCTATTCGTCCATAGCATTAGAGTTACCTAGATAATATTGGATGTGGTATGTACTAGTCGCTACTTACCCTTTAGAAAAATTTGATAATTTTCCAAAAAAATCTAGTCAAATAAAACAAGAAAAATATTTATTTATAATTTTATTAAATTAGTTCTATAACTTTTTTACATATAGTAAATTATATGTGCCACGTTCGTCAAATACATTGAATAATGCTGCCAAGTCACATCAGCAGTTGTCGCGGTACCTAATGTTTGCCTACTCAGACAGAACCGTCGGCCGTACCCACTCGGTTTCTGAACGAAACATTTAAAAAAACATAACTTGACACCATAGATAGTGGACTCTACCGCGAAAATCGAAAATTGAAAATTTCGGGAATCTTTCTCTTTTACTCCCATGAAGGCGTAACAGAGTGACAGAGACAATCGTTCGAAATTTGCAATTCTTGATGTTGGCGGTAGGCCCTCAGTGCGCACTTTGACATCTCATCACATGCAGTTTATGAGTGAAATAGTAGTACAAAATGCACTGTGCTAAGTGACGTTTTCAAAAATTAAAAAGGTTATGTTATCTAAAAGAGCTAAGGCTTTAGGTAGAAGCCTTGCAATGTATGGACCAAAGTTAATTACAAGCAAGTGACAAGTCATTACATTCCACGATTTCAATACCATTTTACCTAAAGTTAGCAGTCTAATTTTGTTACATACGTATCGTAGAATACAATAATGTGGCAGTACAGCTTGTATGAATCTCTAGCCAAATTCGTGATACTACTCAAACGTAAACAATTTTCGGAATGGCTGTTGCAGTGGTTTTGGATCTGATTGGCGGGTTCACGAGTGACACGTTAAAGTAGTATCGATCGGTGTTCAATTTTCGTTCAGAAACCATAACACGAGTTTGTGACGGCGCATTTTCCGTCCAACTTCGCAACCCCATCCCGAACTCGCCGGACAATATATTTATGAAATAATTTGTATAAAAATTTTGGCTCCAATATTTACAATCGTACTGATATTTTTTTACAACGCCGGACTAAAATTTTTAATTTACAGAGGCAAGTTCGAGTATGGTTGCCAGAGTTGGACGGCAGGACAATTTATTGCAATTTCAATTCTAATAACACATTTCTTATCTAGTAAAGAGTGCGCGCGTACAGTGCACGCACGTACAATTACCCTATCGATACAGTGACGCTGTCGGACCAACAGAGCCTCGGCTCTGAACTACGTGTGACAGAATATAGAATACAAGTAGGAAATAGCAACTCAAACTCACTGTAGCGATAGGATAGACAATTTATTTAAGAAAGAGACAACACCGAAGGCAGATGACTGGATCCATTGCCACTACTGTCGCCCGCGCGCTAAAATACACTAATTTTCGTACATCGTACACCGATACCGTCTCCCTGTTTCGTGTTTTTAAAAATTAACATTTAGAATTAACACTCAAGTAGGGGCTTATACAGAATTTGTACTCTTAAAGCGTCCCGTCGCCGCTTGCACCCACACACTCGGCAATCGCAAATGAAACACGAGTCCTACACGATAACCTAGCGCCTACTCAAACTGAGCAGACCACAGATAAGTCGCAGTTTTGAAAAATAAAGTGCAATAGGTTAGTTCAAGTATAGGATGGATTTTCCAGCTACTTTTTATCTAGCTAAATATATTTTTAATAGTGGACAAAGCTTTTTTTTAATATTTTCGAGTGTACTAATAAAATGATATAGGTACAGCAAATATAAATCATCCAGGCATCGCGCTAGTTCTTGAAATAAGTATCGCAACACATTGGTATAATAACAAGATCGACAAAGCACTGTTCTAAAATAAATTAAATATAAATATATAGTTTTGTGATAATAATATAATTTGAAACTGATAGTTTGTTGATATCTTTGAGGCAGGATTGACAGAGGCACACAGCTCTTAGGCGTCACAATTATTTGGAGGTGTCGGGTTCAATAGGGGGGTATGCCAACCGCGAAGCAACTTGCATTTAAAAATATATCGCTGGGACTTATAACGATACTTAGAACTGTTTTTTTTCTTTTTTTTTTGTGTAAGCTGTATCTATTACTGTAGCAAAAAGGAAAATCAGCCAATGTGAAAAGGATACCTAATTAATTAGATAATGAAAATGAAGTTTTGTAAATTCTTAAGGTGTGTTTCGATATGTTAGGAGAAGGAGGATAGAAGTAAGTCAAGTAAGTAAGCAGGTAAGTACTTAAGTAACAAGGACAAATACGAACACAAGTTGTCCCGCGGTAGGTCCCGTACCCGACTGGCACGCCCCATCACACGCATAATTACCTTAAGAGATCAGACTGTCATTTCTAAAATAAATGTTATACTTACAAATGATAATACGTTACAACTATTCTTACATAACATTCATCCCTAAAACAATTTACAATAAGATTTAATGCAATTATTAAAATGGCGCCCGGCCGGAGACTGAGAATGGCTCCGGCCGACTGCGCGGTCACCGAATGTTGAACATACATATAATACAAGGTCATTCGCTCCTCACAAAATGAATTAACAATTTATACAAGGTAAAATAGTTTTAACAAAATATGTGTACTCTTATAGTTGTTTTCCCCTTGCTAGATTTTGTATCGACACATTTCCATATTGTCCTTTACAGTGTATATAAGTATTTATTTTTGGTACGTGAATGTCCACATAAATTAAATACCACTAAAGTAATTTTGTCATTCGACTTGTCAATATATTAAAAATAAAAAATAAATTTATATCAATTCGCAATAATATATTAATTATTATAGTCATTTCACTCTATCTAAAATAAATAATAATATTGTTGATCTCAGATTTATACACAACAATGACCACTCCCATATTAATGCGACTGTGTCGAATAAAATAAATAATTTAATAAACAAGTCTACTATAATGACAAATTACTCAGATGGGTGTGTGACAATGAAGTGAGATCATAGAATATTCAATATCAATACTTAAGAATACGATGTTAGTCCGTGGGGTCTGCCCGCGCGTGGCGCGGTGACAATAAATAAGATATGATGACAAGAAGCTGTGAGCTCGCATGACTTGATCTAGCAACGGTCGGCTCAGGCAGTCCAACGCGCCTTTATCATTTATCTACATATCTTTTAATATAAACGTATGGCCAAAACACTTCTTATAAAAACATTTAGGCTCTGTTCATACTGGCGTTTAGGCGCGACGGTTTCTCGTCTGTTCCGTTTCATGCGACGTTCGATTTTAAAACCGCCGCGTGAAACGAACTTTGAAAACGCCTGTGTAAAGAGAGCCTAGTGTACTACGTGTAAGGTTCTCTATTGGTCTGACATATTTTTTTAATTTTGTACAATGATCAATGATAGACAATAAAACTGCTTCTATGTTGCGATGTGTAAAGTTCGTACAGCATGTTGATATCAGTTGGCACAGAGACAAGTTAAGAGTGAGAGTTTTTTTTTCATTAACAGTCCAGTTGGCCTGCCTGTGCGGAGCGTTTTAAACGAATCCTCATAGCCGAAATGAGCATGTTAGTACGCGTGAACTAAATGGAATCCATTTTCTATAATTATTTGTAGTGGGCTCCAAACCCAATATAATTTTGCAGACGTCCACTTAAAATTCACAGATCTAATTCTATTTGATTGTTTTTTTTACAAGAAAAATAATTATATACAAATATAAAATTGATATTTATCTATACAACATTTTGCTAAACCAGCAACGATTGTGAAAATAACGATAAGTACCCTAGAGAGTTGAACGATCCGATAGACCGTTTTCAATACGACCGATAGAAAATTCAATAACGTATAGTAAAATAACATGATTGTTACCAAAATATTAATGATGATGAAAACACAAGGCCTTCGAAGCCCAATATGTATTCTTTTGTACGAAGAGTTATGAAGTTATGAAAACTAGTTTTAGAATCTGGTTATGAATTCACCCCAACGCTAAAATAAATCTAGTTACAAAGATCGGATGTAATACGTAAAACAATGTGCGCTCGAATTGATTCATACATGAATCCTTATAATAAGGAATGTGCGAGTAAGCGATACAATAGGTACAGCACATACACTCAAAAAGTGAGTGGACAGATGAATTAAGTAAAAATAATTCACTTAACCTCTAAAAATCGACTCGAGCGCTCATTGTAACAGAACAAAATGGAATTCACACCGATTATGCGGAACATTTTGCAGTAAAGTTGAAATAAACGGGTTCTTTTTGGCAATTTTGTACTCGGTGATAATTTGCAGAGGTGTTCATTAGACCGGCGCGTGGCGGCCAGAGCTCGGTGCGACTAGATGGCGCCAGTGTCGCCGGCGTGTCGCCAGGACGTCGCCGACGTGTCGCCAGTGTCGCCGGCGTGTCGCCAGGACGTCGCCGACGTGTCGCCAGGACGTCGCCGACGTGTCGCCAGGACGTCGCCGACGCGCCGCCGTGTCGTCGGCGTGTCCGTCGCGGCGCGGGCACTCGTCACGTTCAGTCACAGAAACAACAGTCGCCTTAGTACATGTATCAACAAAATGTTCTACGATTGTTTACGTTACAAAGTTAATGACGTCACGCTCCCTCTTCCCACTTGAAACCTGGAAATAAAAACGGACAAATTAATTTTAGACTCTTTTCAGTATCGAGTTCTTGTCAGTTTAACTAAAAATAGATTCGAGGCGTAGGAATACTGAGCCGCAGCTAACGTGCAGAGGCCCTTTCAACAATTTAGTGGAATGGAAGCGGTACACTAAGTCGATGTGTCATGGGTCACAGAGACATCACCCGCCATAGTGCTTACAAACTATGGGTGTCTCAATAATCCTTAGATTATTAAATTTTTGGCTGAAAGCTATGGCTGGGAGTGTAAGAATTGTTAAATTAAATCCTCTTCCTCAACAGATTTCATTTGTAGAACAACTGGAATATTCCTACCGAGTTTACGCTTGCAGCGAGATTGGTTGAAGGAGTCTCAACAGCAGCTGAGAGGTCAAATAGTATAGTACTTACTTAGACCCTCGTGTTGCGAGGAGCGCGTCGCGCGTTGCGCGGGGAGCGGCGCCCGCGCCGCGCCCGCTCGCACACGCCGCTGTCGCCGCTGCCGCTGCGGCCCGACAACAGCGACTCGCTATCGCTCTGGTTAGACGTGTAGCCGATCACGTCCACTTCATCTGGAATAAAAATATGTGTGTTCTCAACAGACATGTCAGGGTAAAAAACGATATCGGACATCGGTGACTGTAAAGTAACCTAACCCAACATAAATAATTAAAATAGTTTGGCATAGGTACATAATATTTTACAATTTTTTTTTTATAAAAAGCGATGTAATAGTGATACAGAGTCACCTAATACTATCCTAAACTATCTGTCCCGGCGAACTTTGTACCGCCTGAAAGTTAATAAATCTTTTTTCAGATTTTTTTTTTCTTTTTTAAAGCATACTATTAAAATTTTGGCCAAGACGATCACAACGAACCCAAAATTGACCAAATCGGATCAGCCGTTCTCGAGTTATTAAAGCCGGAACTAACACAACTTTCTTTTATTAATATAGAAAATAGAATAAGAAGATAAACGACGATACTGCTGTTTATATCGCACGACTGTATAAAGGTGAACGCAGCTATTTTTTTAAACATTGTTAAAACGACTCACGAAAATCATCAAAGTTTAAATTCAGATAAGTACATTTAGTCATAGAATTCGCTATACACAAAGCTGACAACTCAGATAATTGGATAAAAACCAGCCCGCCTACCGTCGGTATAAAACGTACCCGCCATGTTGAAATCTAAAATGGAACGAAGCAGGTATCAATCGCGTCCCGGTTGCGTATCGTTTGTGTCGCGTCACGTCAGAGTCACGTGACGACTGCCAATCGAATGGAGCACGTTTTCAATCCACAAGGGGATCTGTCTTGTTCTTTATATTGCTGTACAGTATACATATACGTCTTATTTATTGATACAAATTTATTCAATTATAGGTTAACTTGAGGTAATTCGTGTATTTGAGGTAATACGGACGGACTGATACTCTAAATGTACATGTGTACAGGCATTTCTGATTTAATTTCAAAGCTTTTTGTGATAGACTATTACTTCGTCTTTTGCCCCCAAACTTCACATTTGCAATAAACTTTTATTAATGTAATAAGGTAACGTGGGACACAATTGAATGACTTTTTGTGAGGGGTAAGATAAAAGGTACGCATGAAATATCTTATGTATAGCGAATTGCTGGCGACTTTTATTCTGCTTACCCTCGGAAATAAACTTTCAATATTTTGCATTATTATATTTATTATGTCAGAATAAAGTTTTGGTATAGCAATATGTAAAATTATAAAATAGGCTTCATTATTTCGTTTCAGGGC
Source organism: Grapholita molesta (assembly GCA_022674325.2). Lineage (NCBI taxonomy): Eukaryota > Metazoa > Arthropoda > Insecta > Lepidoptera > Tortricidae > Grapholita > Grapholita molesta. Next base: position 16,118,373 of record CP053129.2, read on the forward strand.
TCCAAGATACTGGCTAACCTTAGTAGATAGGTTAGGAGCCCGCAAGATATTCCTTTTTCTGTTTTTACAAGCTCTCATTTAACTTGCAATGTATGCAAATATGTAAGTATGTTCTAGTGAAACCTAGCAACTTAATTTTGAAGCAGATATCTTTAACCGATTGAGCTGAAATTTGCACACTTCGGACATTGCAATATTATGGTACCACTGATCTCTAGCTATAGCCACTCCTAATATCTTACTACCTTAATTATTTAAAACAATAAACGATAAGTCAAACAGAAACAATAAAAATACATTCAACCTAAATCGGAATTAGCTCGAGTTTTGCAAGGCTAATGCTGGATTTAGAGCCACAAGGGTTCCGTAACAGTGCCGGGGTTCCATGCGGTCGGACCAGGGTTCCGAGACGCTAAGTGACGGTCGCTTGACCTATTTTTTCTGGGGGATGCTTTAGGGACAATTAAAAATAAATAATTGGTTACCTGGCTGTTTTTGGATTATTTATTGATTAGCTCTTGATTACTTGAGTATACCTACTGTTTAAGACAATGTGACAATGTTGATTCATGTTTTAAAAGCTTACAATTACACGTGATGGCCATATTTCAAGTTTTTTCACAAATCATATACAGAATACAGTCAGCCTTCTTCAGTATTTTATCTCTAATTTTGTTTAAGTAAATTAAGTTGTTAGGGTTTTTATTTTCTTTATTACTTTTATACTTAATTATAATATCAAATCATACTTTTAGAAAGTATTTAAATATCAGATTTCCTATCTACACTAATATTATAAAGGTGAAAGATTGTGAGTGTGTATGTTTGTTACTACTTCGCGATTTTAATATAATTTGGATTAACACATAGGCTATGTATTTCCCTAATAAACCGAAGGTAACACCGCGGGGCACAGTTAGTTTTAATCATATATGAATGAGCAAATATGGAGCGTAGCGGAATACGGGGGGTTCCGCCCCCCATACAAAACATACCAGTATTCAAGGCATTAGTTAGAATCGCTAATTAAAGGCGTAACGACGGGTGTCAGAGCTGTGTCTAGATTACATTTCTCAGTAATCACGCACATTCAAGTCAATGAGTTACTTGCGTGTTCTGTCTACGTAATTATTTGTACATATCTCTTGAATTATACGAGTACGTATCATAAAAAAATAGTCACAACATTAAGGTCCATTCGTAAAATACAACTGCAAAATCGTTCGCAAATAAATTTACAGAATATAAAATTTAGACTATTTGGCATTGGGCGGACTTCAGACATGCGAGTTGGTGAAATAAATAAGATATAAAATTGTGACGATTTGGCATGAAAGTACGAAGTACAAAGTGGCCAGGGCGGTGCGGAGTCTGCGCGCGCCAATTTTCTGCAATCCATGTTGAGCGGAGATCGGCCGTAGGGTTGTCGACACGAGGTTTTTGTTGCAACTGAAGTTTTAGCAACGTTCTGATATGACATCAGCTAGCCTTCCCCGTGAATTCGCCCCGCTTGACAGTCGTCATAATAAACCCGGCACCACGCCATTTGATATTAAATTTTATAAAATTCTTGTCTCACTAAGAAAATTCATGACATTTGAAGAAGTTAAGAAAAGTTAAATAGATGATAGTTGTATAGTGGGGCTGTAATAAATAAGCATAATAAAATAACAATATATATAAAAAAAAAATTGCTATTGTGTGGAAAGAGTTTTACATATAATAACTTCTGCTTCTGCAAAAAAGCACTGACAGAGGATTCAGTAGACATTTCTATCAAAAGTATTATCGTATGAGAATTGGTACTCTAAAACTTCAAATAATTATATTTTTATAATTAAAACTTTTGTGAGTCACGCTACTACTACTTAGTTACAAACATGTCGCCTAGTGCGATATAAGTACACGTGGGTTCATCCGCTTGTAACTAAATAGTACTATTATTTTTACCAGTGTTATATAGTTCAATATAACACGACTATACCTAGCTGTATGTCACCAGTTTTCAACAAAGTATAACAGTATTTAAAGTCAGCATTTCGCTACATCTCCAAGTACCTTTCGTACAGAGATTTACTGCGACACTCTGAAGTGCTATTCTAAATAAAATGTCTCCCGGAAGCGGCAGCCCTCGACCCTCGCTTCCGGCCGACGTTAGAAGTTGGCGGAAAGTGAAATGATGCAAAAATGAATGTCTGTGCGTGAAGGCCCTGGTGGTTGGCGATCGAGAATAAAATGTGGAAATTTGACACGTACAGCTATCCAACGGATACTACTTTTTTCATCACCTCGACTGAGTATTTTCAAATGTTTCTTGGACCGACCTATTTGTAGTCTTACCCCAAAATATTGCGTGAACCTTAGTTATGCCCGTGTAGTATGTGGTTTTACCCGTCTAACGGTAACGATAACTGTCTTTTGTTTTTTGAATTTGTGTATCGTCAGTATTGTTCTCTTTTAGGTTTCTCAGAGATGAGGGGGGGGCTTTCATGTGATAAAGAGAACGTAATTGCGGGAAAAGGCTTTATAGTGGTCGTGTTAATGTTATGTAACTTTTTAGATATTTTTTGCGATGAGATTATAATCGTTGTATTACTCGCGTGCTTATTGGTATATTAAGCGCCCTGTCATATAAATTTTTAATAAGCTAGATTTTAAAAGATCAAATACCTACGGAGCGTTCATCGACTTTTATTAGGGTAAAATAGGTTTGCAAAAAACCTTCATAATCATAACTTACATCCCAACTTCACTTCCTTTTCCTCATTTCCTTTTTAAATAAGGGTATTTGCAATTTCATTCACAAAGTATACTGAAAATAGCTAGATTCTAAACAATTTCTTCCAGGAACGAGTTTTGCAAGTTATGTAAAAGGTTACATAAAAATGCAGGCAAATGTAGTACCCTCGCCAGTCGCGCTCGAATGGCACGCTTCCGAATCGAATGCTATGGCACAATCAGACCAGTCAATAATACAGACAATGAAGGCCATTAATGTATACACACTTTCAGCCTTAATAATTAATAATATTCGGGTAAATCCGATACCACTACAGAGTGTCACCATTGCGATAAGAGTAAATAATCGAATTTATCCGGCACTAAAACACAGTCGTAATTACCCTAATAGGTACCCCTTATGCCATTGATATAAGGTCAAAAATGAATATATATTTATGGCGTTGACGTATCACGGGCTGCCGCACTTTTTATGCACATTTCCAATTTTATACAATTTCTACATACAAAAATACTTCATGGAGAAGCTAGCTAGTTCGTTTTTGTCACCTCGTGATATAAGGAAACTTGAGATATACTCAGATAGATAGGAATATTGTAGTTTTACTGAAAATGTCTTATTTTAAGGTTCTTCAAGAAATTCATTCGTTGAAACCATGATATATCACTGCGGACATTCGCTAAATTAAAAAGCAATGAGTGGGTATTCTTAGCGCCATTTGAGATTAAGCGGCGCCGTATAGCGTTGTGTACAAAAATGGCAAGGAATAAGACTTAGTAAAGACATTTAAGCCCACTTTCTAGGGTTAGCCAACTAATCCGAAGTTAACCAGTTAAGTCCGTACATCGTTAACCCTTAACTCTCGGTTAGCCGATCAACCTTGATGGCGCAAGTGGGCCTTACAGTCTGTATTGTTAACCAGTCTCTAGGCACAATTCAAAGAAAGTGTGCTAACGCATTAAATTCTCAAAGTGGGGCGACCGTAGAGAAAACAGTCCAATAAATACGGCAATAGAAGAAAATGGCGAACAACGATTTCGATACAGGGTCGGTGTAGCATCGGCGCGTTGTAATGTAACAAGTCACTTTGCTTTTTATATTAAACTAGCTTTTCCTCGCGACTTCGTCGGCCATCCATGCCATTTAAAGTATGGTTGCGGGATAAAATTTCTCCCATGTCCTTTCTCGTAGCTCTCCATACCTTCATCGCAATTGCTCCAGCGGTTTAAGCGTAAAGAGGTAACAGACAGAGAGAGTTAATTTCGCATTTATAATAATAGTATGAAATGCTTTTATTTTTTCACGGACTAAATCTTTAAAATGATAATAAATAAAACAATTTAACGATAGGTATGGCCTAGTGGGTGGTCTCCCTGACTATCAACCTGATTTTATTTGTGTGATGAGCACAGGTATTTGTTCCTGAGTCTTGTGTGTATTACGTTGTGTATTTGTATATTATATATATCGCTGGCAGAGTACCCACAACACGAGCCTTATTGAGCTTACTGTGGGGCTTAAATAATTTGTGTAAGGATATCCTGTAATATTTATTTAAGTACTTTATTTTATTCATGTGTAAGGTTTTTACATCTAAATTTATAATGAAAGGCTTCGTACGTTGTTTGAGTTACCTCTGACTGTTAGTTTTATGATAATATATGTATCTTGGGTGAATAGCTACCGTTAACCGACACAGACTTAAGTGATAATGACCATATTCGAGAGTATTCCTATATTTTAAATGCTAAAGCCTACGCTCCATTACTAGAGAAAGTTTAGCACTTAAACCATAATAATATTTCAATAGCCCTTTGTATAAAATCGTTTAAAAATCCAATAAAAGCCGCCACAAATCTCCTATTAATGTCAATGTAAAATCAAATTGATTGTGTGTTATAATGGTCTCGAGATTGAAAAATAGCTCGTCAAAAAATACAAATTACATTAGATCGGCGAGTCAACGACCTCGGCATGGGCCCTTCGCTAAATATCCAATTCGTCGCGGGAATCGAATCACGACGCGTCAAATGTCTTATGAGATCCTAATTTTAGGCAAAATAGGTTTCTGTCGCCCCTCGCCGGTGGAATAGGATGCCGGCTGAGGGGTCCATGAAAATTTAAGTCGGTGAGACGGGTACAATTACAGTTTTTGCTCTTATATAAAAAAAAAAAAAACATTTATTTCACACTCTAGGAATCCATAACTTAACCTAGTACATTTACTAACGAATATTACACAGGACACAGGGTGGACATAACATGTACTACTTTGTACACACAGCAACAATCTTAGCTGTAAATTGATGGACCTTATGCCTTATATAATAAGGTCTACCAATGTACAGCTAAGAGTGTTGCTGTGTGTACAACGTACTCCGTCACAACACCAATCCAGTGCATCAGAATAGGGCAATCCAGGCGTTCAGCCCACATCCTTAGGATGCTGATTTTGCTCTCCCTCGCTCGTTGGCTCCGAGGCGACCCTCTTGCGTCTGATGGCATGGAAACCATGTATACTTAACCACTAATACTTATGTATACATGGTTTCCATATATGTGACGTTCCACGGCAAAAGGTACCTTATGGCGCTTGGCGCTTACGTTGCGAAGCATTACATTAGTATTGAAGCGTTGTTAACAATAGCGTAAGCGCCAACCGCCATAAGGTACCCTTTGCCGCGGACCGTTACATATAGTCCATTTACAACAGTATTGACCCCGCGAAATTCATAGCGCCTAACAAAATCATTATAAATATAATTTTTCGATATTATGTTGGCAACATTCATATTATTCTACGAGTCTATGACGAATTAAACAAATCTGAGATCTCATCTAAAATTTATACTTTATTTTAGTTATATGGATATCTTACGTTAACATATTATGCTATGCTATATAAGAACACGTAGGTTCAGTTGAGTTTTAATTATATTAACAACACATAGAACCGACCATTTTGACGACCGGTCTGGCCTAGTGGATAGTGACACTGCCTATGAAGCCGATGGTCCTGGGTTCGAATCCCAGTCAGGGCATTTATTTGTGTGATGGGCACAGGTATCTGTTCCTGAGTATCTGTTTTCTATTTAAGTATTTATATGCATCTATCTATTATATACATATATCGTCGTCTAGTACTTACAACACAAGCCTTACTGAGCTTAGTAGAACTAGGTCGATTTGTATAAGATTGTCCCAAAATATTTATTTATTATAGAAATAGAAGAGAAATAGAAATTATTTATTCGTAAACACATACTATTTACACAAAAAATGAAACAGACGATATGAGACATTACAGGAAGTGCCACTAAATGGCCCCATCTCAGCATATTGCTAGCATGTTGCCAGCGCTGGTCTTCCGATGAGGCCATATATATACGTATCATATTATGACTAATAACAAGCATATTATGGTAGGTATTCTAAAAATATCATTTTAGCGACGGAAACTCTATTTATACTATAAATGTCTAAAGGGAAGCGTTATAACCCAACTATTTTTAACCCACTGAATTGAATACAAATGCGAAACTATTTTAAGCAAGACTTGTCCCTAAACCTACGGTGCGCAGGTGTGCATACAACGGGCAAATAGACCTACTACTCAATTACCCGAGGCGTCCTTAAAAAGAAATATTTAAGATTCCGTCGTACATAACTAAAGTGATTTAAGAGATTCTTAACATGTCCCTCGGTCATCCCAGAAGGGAGTACGAATATCGAAGAGTCTTAGCTTTTCGTAACAAGAATAGAAAGGGGACGGGTATCACAAGTCCGATCAAATAGAATCACAGTGCTTAGGCTAAGAATGGTATCGCCGAGTCATTGTTTAGACTTCGCTATAAGCGTATTGCTCGAGGCATCGACTCGATAACAGACTAGTGTAATATAACAACCAATCACTGTTATGACTAAACAATGTCCGTTGACTAACAGCTAACTAAATTATATATATTATACTCTATTATTATATCAGCACCGCACGTCACACCAAAAAATTTTGGAAGGGCAGCAGCGTCCGCGGAAACCGAATCAACAGCTACTGCGCCAACCCGCATGTTAAGTGTGGCGACTGTGGTAACTCCCCCCAAGATGATAAAAATCTTATTTTGGGGAGGTTAATGTCGAACACTGGACGTCTTACGACTAAAATGATGTTGATGATGCTACTATATTAATACAATATTATATTGATGTTAATTTATATAAAATGATGACTAACCTTTACACAGTGTATTTAAGTGATATAATTAGATATTTTTGCCTAAGCCTTACAACTTCTTTGTACTGAATAACCAATCCAATTATTTGTACGATAACCGAAACATGACGCATCAGCTCAATCCATTTCTAATATTTATAATAGTCACGCCAAAAAAAGATTGCGCTATTTGTTAGAATAACATTTCGAGGGTAAGCTAATCCCAATGAACAATTTCATGAGATACTTTTTTGGACTCATAATTAAATAAAATATTAAAACGTAATTAAATATTAAACAGCGGCGCTACCACGAAAAACGACGTAAATTTCGGAGTATTATCTTTGTCACTCTCATGACGCCTTAATTACACTAAAAGAGAAAGATGCTCGAAATATACGAACTTCGATGTTCGCCGTACCGGGCCAGTCTTCATTAGAGTACTATCGAACTTAAAATTCCCGATTGCCTTTACTTAAAACAATTGTGAGTATCTCTCTCGTATAATAAGCGGATGATTACCATACATTTTCCTTTTTATTTTACAATAAAACTCTTAGGTCTCCCGTTCCCAATATGCTAATTCAGTAAAATAGAGATTACCAGGCGAATACCAAGTTGGGATTTAAAAAGCGGAGATCCTATTTGAAACTTCGTTTACTTTTTGTTCGTTCGTATTACAATTGGTCTCATTACGGAAGATTGGTACAAACTAGCTTCTGCATAAGATCCCATGGCATCGCAATATCACACAAAGGATCCTATATCTCAGTTCAGATATTTGTCCTCGATCTTAATTATGATATTTGTCCGTCAAACATGGAACCGGACGCCAAGTTTTACGTAGGTAAATCTATTCTACCGTAATTTGTCACAAGTTTATTCTGAACAGCTTTCTACTTAATGATAAATCAGTGCTAACGCTACAAATCTTATTGATACGTATCCACGTTGTATGTACAGGCATGAATATTCCATCCATTCCCATCTGATTCTTCCATTCTTCCATTCATACTGATCTGATAATTTTTCATCTGATAGAAATGACATACCTAAGTGGAAAAGTGTTTACATGCCCTTAACTTTACAACCCATATACCTTAACAGACATACCCTTAACCATAAGTAGACATTATAAAGTTGAAATTAGGGCATGCATGCGGGAAATCCCGTTCACGCGAGTTTCGGGTCTTCATTAAATAATTAGCTTACGTTTGTTAATATCTAAAACACTTTATACCTTCATGAACGTCGGACATAAATATAGCACCTTAAACTATCGCCCCAGTCCCACAGTAAGCTAAATAAGGCTTGTATTATGGGACTATACGACGATATACTTTATAACGTTGGAATAGAGATAAATAAATAAAAAATTCGGGACAATCTTACACAAATCGACTTAGTCATATGCTAAGCTCGGTAAAGCTTGTGTTGTAGGTACTAGACGACGATATATATAATACATAGATACATATAAATACTTAAATACATAGAAAACACCCATGACTCAGGAACAAATATCTGTGCTCATCACACAAATAAATGCCCCGACTGGGAATCAACCCCAGGACCATCAGCTTCACTACCAACTAGGCCAGGCCGGTCGTCAAATAATAAATAGTCAGTTGAGTGTGGGCGATGGTATATAAGTATATAAATATTATAGATATAATAGCACATAACTTTACGGATGTGCGCAACATAACTCACACCTCGGGTGATTAATATTCTCCTCCATTAAGCACCGCGTTTGTTTATATGGATTTCCCGTGTGGCAAATAAAGGGACGTTCACAAAAACAGATATTAACTACCCGTATTGATTCCTTACTTCAAACAAAATACGAGTAGGCCGGTGAAAATAGAGTTGAATATAAGTAAATAAATATTACACAAATCGACTGAGCCACACGGTAAGTTCAAGAAGGCTTGTGTTGTAGGTACTCAGCCAACGATATAAATAATATAATATACATATACTTAAATACATACAATGACTCATCACACTGTGCTCATCACACAAATAAACGCCTAACACAATATCTCATCTGTTCTACTTACTGTTATACTTCTGTCATCAACAGCTGTAATAAAAAACTTAGCTAATACACCTGGCCTATGTAGTAGTAACCTGTATGTACAGTCGCCATCAGATATATCGGAGCTGTGGAGGTGGTCACAAATATCTGAACATGCACTTTATCGTCTTGAGTATAGAGGCGTTGTTCAGATATTTGTGACCACCTCCACAGCTCCGATATATCTGATGGCGACTGTACACGCATGTCAGGGTTCAGTATAGGTGAAAAACTTAGCTAAAGCACCTGGTTTATGTAGTAGTAACGTGTCTGTACACGCATTTCGGCGTTCTATATTCAAATTTTGACGTAAGTTCCATATTAGTTCTCCGCACAACTACATCGACATGGTGACTTTCTTAAGTTTTTCACCTATATTCTAATTTTGACTTAAGTTCCATATTAATTAACTACACAACTACATAGACATGGTCCTTCAGTTAAGTTTTTCACCTGACATTTATGTACTTGTGTTCGATACTGCGATAACAACGACACATGTTATACAGAAAATTGTTTTCCCATGTATCTGTGTTACCAAGGTGTACAAAACCAATTGGAACTACTCGCACGAGACTCGCACCCTCGTACGATTACTCATAAAGGCATCGCGTCACCTGGTCCCGGGCGGGACCGATAAATCCCGATAATTTACCGTTTCTTTGTCTCTCGCTCCCATAAATCTGGGCATCCCTGTCGGTGACGTCACCATGCCCGGTTATTTATATAGCTGCTTTCTAAGTGGGGATTAAGTTTTTTATTGTAGTTTCATTGCGGCCATGGGCTGAATTATTGTTTTATAGTTACGGTAACGGGATTTTCTTCTTCCGAGTAACAATCGCTGATCAAGAAATATCGTAAACAGAATAGAAGTTGGGTAAAATGTTTTCTCTTCGTTATATCTGTACTTATACCTACTTGTGTAATATCTCTTTAATACTCATGAACACCTGGTCATGTTATCTATTTGGTTTTTAATAACACATTTGGCATAGTTTTGGCACTGGTAGATTGTGCTTCGTCAGCAAGGTTTTAGATATAATAAATGGATATTTAAGACTAAATTAAAGACACGAATCAATATCAGAAAACATCAAGTAAGTCTAGAAATAAAGAACAGGTAACTTTAGGTCATTAAAAGAAAGTTCATAAAAAAATAAACGAGGTAATATAACCTAAAATATTAAAAAGAAAACAATATAATCAGAGAAATCAAATATAAAATCAAGGAATGATGATTAGAGGAACAGTTATTATTAATAAACCAACATCAGAGCAAGGCACCAAAATACCAAATCGAGAAATGACGTTAAGTTAATGACGCAACAAAAAGTCGTAAATAACGATAACAAGAAAGCAAGGTAACTTCAACTTGAACAATAAAAACAAATGAAAGTGATAAAACATACACGAAGTCAGACGAATAGGTAACATTAGCCCACAAGCAAGTAACTTCTCAGCCCCGCGGACGGCTACCGGCGTGTGTTCTTCCAATGTTTGCTCGCCAATGCTTTTATCTCGTACCCATTATGTCTCAACCTTGACAGAACAATACATTATTTACTCCGCAAACAGAAAGAACATCAAGCCGTAATTGTGACTGATATAAAATATTTTCCAAGTTATATTGAAACACACTAAAGCATTTTATAAACCAATGGTGTTAAGTAAAAGTATGTCTACGTTGCGTTGTCTGCACGTTTAGATCTGTCGGTTCAGTTATCTTTATCATTAGATTGTCTTTGTTTGTTTATATGTAAGGTGCCAGCGACAAATATGAATCTTTGTATAATAGGTTCTTCGGTAGACATGTATGAAACTGGGTTATCTGAGGAACAGGGCGCAGGTAGCTAACATGCCAATCCGAGCCGAAGTGAGTTGCTAGGAGTAAGTTGCTTTTATGAAATCAAAAAGAAGCAGCTTAAGGCTAATAAGTTCAGATGAACTCGTGGCGACGCGCGGTTAGCTCGGCGAGCGGTTTAAGGCTGTAACAAATCAGTGTCGTTGTCTACATAACCGCATATCTTGTATCATATTGGGGGTAGTTGTCATAGTCGCTACGCTTGGCAGGCGGGTTGGCGACTGCAGTAACTGCTGCCCAATAGTCGGTTTGATCCGGTCGCCGGTCAAGAGATGCGGTGGTGCTGTACAGTTGTTTATATTTAAAAATAGTACTCGTATTATCAACAATTCAATCGGTTAATAAAATAACCGAAATAAATGTGGGCTAATCCGTTGTCAGTCTGTTTAAGTAAGCCACGTCCAGGCTTTAAGCCTTTTAGGCGGCGCGTTTTTAATCTGCCCGCCGGCCCCAATGGCCAGAATTTAGTCAAATTCCAGGGTTTATTCCAGTGGTGGGAGCAGTACGGCCCGCGGGCCAACTCCGGCCCGTGAGAGGATTTTAACCGGCCCGCCGTTGGGCCTTCGATATAATTAGTATGCTACAATTAAAACTGTTGCGAGTCACGGTCCTATTTTTGAGGTACAACGGATGAACTCAAGTGTACTTATATTGCGTTAGGCGACGTGTTTCGGGTAAGCTCTGCCCCTACTCTCTGATGCTTGAAACTGAACTCACGTGTTCTTATGAGCACTTGAGTTTATTCGTTGTAACTGTAATTAGTTATTTGTATTGATCTCAGACTATAGAATAGCATCACCTCATCCGCATGATGATCGTAAGAGGTGGACCTATAGGCTGCAATTTTGGAGTAAATTCTGGCTCTCCACTTTGGTAATAATAATCGCTATCAATCAAACTGGTTTTCCCAGAAATCCCATATATATTCAAAATAATTACCTTTCGGTTATTTATTTTAAAAAGTGTACATTTTTGGGATAATCTAATCTAATGTGTACCTTAAAGTCGAATGCTTAGGTTGGAATTAAATTGACATGCATGTGGTCGATAAATCGTACTATGCTGGGAAAAGGGTTAAAGTGTATCGACAAAAAATGGATTTTGTGAAATCATTTCAAGTCGATGATAGAAACGTTAAAAAGCAGACTAGTTAGATTCGTTTTTTTAATTATATATATAATATTTTCGCAAGTATTTTAAAGCAGTAGTCTTAGAGAGAAGAATGAAGACGAATAAAATGATGTCGTTTATTAAACTCAAGTAAGTAGCTTAAAGGTTACCAAGGAGGAAAACAAGGAATTATGTCTTGGTACGATTCAAAGTTGAATAAATAACAGGTAAACCTTTGGCGATTAAAGAAAAACGATATTTCCTTTGTTTAAAAATAATCTTTGTTGAATTATGCGAGTGTTTGGAATATTATAATATTTCTATTGAAACCTACCGAGGACTAGGAAATCATAGAAATGATAAAATAACTAGTGCATAATTATTTTACAGTTCCTGCAGTATGACAAACTGTACCGAGGGTTGCGTGGTCAAACCCGATAAGTCGAGTAAATGGGATTTTGAATTTAGAACTATACGTGAATTACGTAAGATTGTTACTTCAATGAAATATCACATCGATTTATCGGGTTTGACCACCCAACCCTCGCTATGCAAATATACGAAAATGTAGGTTTATATTTATTTCTTTTGTTTCCAAATAGACCCCAAACAATGTACAATTTTCCTATAATTTTCCGAAACCACCGATCCACTTCACAATTTAAAACAAAACCTCTACAAATCCGAACACATGAACCGCACTAATCTTTATGTGAACAGTAAACCCTGATAAGGCGGCGTGTTCCGCTTATCAGCGGAGGCGGGGGTGCCGAGGGGGGCGGGGGTGATAATTACCCCAACTATCCAAGTTAAATTAGGTCGGGACCCTCGGTATCACGATCGGTTGACAGTTGATGGGATCTGCATCGCGATATGTAAATTGATGGTTATGTGTTGAAATAGTTGTTTACGCGAGTTACTAATTAAGTCGAAAAATGTACGATAATTACAATATTATGAAGACTAAGAGTACTTAACTAGTTATTGCAGTAAGGCTCTTGAGGCATTGGGCCCAAGGTGCTGGCGGCATTTCCTCGTTGTATCGCAATGCTGATACGTTATGCGATTATGCGAGGAACCAGACGCTTCGCGATTTCTGCAAAAAATGCGCGCTGGGGCCGCATGGCAATCTAAAAATACTTTAACTTTTTGGTATTTTTAATTAGCAACAATCTGTGGTTTAATACAGCTGTATAATACTTCAGTCCTGGACGTGTACAGCTGGGCATAGGCCTCCCTAGACTAGACACCCTAGACAGACCACCATTAGCATCGCCGGAGCAACGGATCATGTCTATGTGCAGAGAATTTATATGAAACTTACGTCAAATTTTGAACATAGAACGTTGACATGCGTGTACACACACGTCACTACTACTGACTGTGCTGTAGCTAAGTTTTTCACCTATAATGTGCGTGACACGCGTGCGAGGCGACAAGCACAATTTCCTTCGCAAACCTCGTCAGCGGGCAATTTCCTCATTGCCGTTCAATTTGCCCGCGATGGCATCCCCGTGAGCCGAATGCGTGTACTGTTCAATTAAGGTTTATGTCAATTAATACTGAAACCCGTGCCTTTTGCCTTGTCGTGCCGGCTGACTAGAATAGCACCACAGCTCCTCCCGCGGGTGTGGTTAGAGGCGACAAAGGGAAAAATCCTACGGACGGGCGGCAGCGTCTGTTGAAACCCAACTGCAGTCGCCAACCCGCCTGCTAAGCGTGGCGACTATAGCAACTACCCCCAAGATGATACAAGTCATATTTGTGGGAGGCCTATGTCCAGCAGTTGACTGCATACGGCTGAAATGTAATACTGAAACAACAACTATTATCTCTAACCTCGTAACGCCCACCATAACAAAATATTTAATAGTTAAAACCAATCTTACTGTGCAGTGAATTAGGTTGAATTTAGTTTTGAACGAAAAATGTTGAAACAAAAGAAGTTCTACTCTATTTCCTTTTATAGAAGGTTTAAATTTCAATGAAAGGGGGTGTACATTGTAATGCACACTGGGTCTTCCGATGCTGAGCCTAATAGTCGGTAACTGCCTACACAGCAGAAGGTTCCGGGTTCCTACCGGCAAGGGCCGTTATTTGGGTCATGGGTTTCTAGAAACAAAAATCGCCTGTCTGTGATCAATACTTAACGACTTCTGTGGTTACAGATTAGATTAGATTAGATCGTTTATTGGTAAAAATGATATTTTACATGTCAAAAGTACAAGTTATGGTTTTGTGTTATAGTGTTACGTAAGAGACCGGTTTATCTTGATATTTCATAGAATCAAATATTTGACTTCAAAACCTTTAACTTTGACAATGCACACAGGAGTAATAAGAACCTAATTTATCTGTGTAAACCTAGTGTGTTTCTCACGAATACAGTGTGGAAGTCTTATACGGGCGAATCTCTTAACGGAGGGTAGAATAGGACATAAGAAATATATTTAGATAACTTTTACTTGGAAGTGCAATTAAAATTTTATCCATATAAAAAATCGGCGCGCAATGTAATGCAACACACTCGAGTTAAACACTCAGACAGTTCGTTTCAAAAGCTTATATCGCGTAATGTTCGCAGTACATTACTGCTCAGAAATTTTACAAAAATTAATTACATGTGTATAATAGGTATAATTAAAGAAAAACCTTTTGGTTAATGATTATACTGGTAAATCCTATGTCTGGTTTAATTCTTCGCCCGTAACGACATTCGACGACTTCCACACAGTATTTGTTACTGGGTTATGGATATTATCTACGTATTTATACGTATATATCTATCCAATTCCAACGATCTTGTATAATTTATCAGAGCTCTTTGTATTAATGCTGCTTTATGTCTACATTAAAGGATTTCTATATAAAACGATAATTACGTAATGTACTACCTAGTACTGCGAACATCGAGGTTCGTAAACGAGCATCTTTCTTTTTTACTTCAATTAAGGCGTCATGAGAGTGACAGAGACGAGCGTTCGAAATCGGGGGTATATATTTTTGCGGTAGCGCCGCAGTAACGAAACGCCGGGAAGTCATTACATTTCGCTGTCTTGAGTGCTGACGAATAATCATAAAATTGCTGCCTTCAAAGTTAAGTCCAGGGTTTATTTTGGAGCTGATTACTGAAGCAAAGGATTAAACGTTACATTCTTATCCATAACATACACACTCACACACTGACAAACTTTCGCCTTTATAATATTAGTGTAGATAAACTGCCGATACGGTTTCATCTTTAAAAAGACACGTAAAACATTATTTAAAAATATTTTACAAGTAGCCAATATACTCGTAGAAAAAAAGTAAAAACAAATAAGCTACTTTACCACTAACCCTCAATACCCCTCCAATAACTGGTAACATATACAGAAAATTAACTCAGTTTATAGGCGATTAGAATAAATTTTCAGTATAAAGTGGCCAGTATTTGAAAGTGGCCAGTTACTGGCAATTTTGCCTATTTGTTTTTGTTTTTTCCTATATTGGCTACTTGTAAAATAATTTTAAATAATGTCTTTCGTGTTTTTTGAAAGATGAAATTTCAGTATCGGTAGTTTATCTACACTAATATTCTAAAGGCGAAAGTTTGTGAGTGTGTACTTATGCTTGTTACTTCTTCACGTCTAAACGGCTGGAGTGATTTTAATAAAATTTGGTATGGAGTCAGCTGACAACTGTAACACACAGGCTACGTTTTTTCCCTAATAAACCGCGAGTAACACCGAGGGGCACAGC
The DNA here is from genome assembly GCA_022674325.2 of Grapholita molesta. Taxonomy (NCBI): domain Eukaryota; kingdom Metazoa; phylum Arthropoda; class Insecta; order Lepidoptera; family Tortricidae; genus Grapholita; species Grapholita molesta. The sequence continues at coordinate 16,134,115 of CP053129.2, forward strand.
TAGGTATATATAAACCTGTCGTTAAATAAGTTTAACGCTATTCATGAAAGTATTTTTCGCTTAAAAGTATGGAAACACTAGAGTTAATGGTTATTACGAGACACCTCCCATCACGGTGTTCATTAAAAAAACATCAGTTAAAAGGAAAGACAAAAACGTCCATCGTTAATCATTCAAACTAAAAAATGAATGTACGACAAAAATTTTAGCACGTCCAATCATCCCTAGCCAGAGGGAATTCAACCTTAACTCTATTGCAATACGTTCGAGTTTGGGCTGAGGGTGGTTGCATTAATTAGGCTTGGCGCACACCCCAGGCAATCGTATTACGGTATTACGTTAATCGCATGTGTGCAGCTAGCTGACGGGTGACATGCGCTGCACATGTATATAATTTATGTACACATATTTGTGTATACAATTGACGACCGGTCTGGCCTAGTGGGTAGTGACCCTGTCTATGAAGCCGATGGTCCTGGGTTCAACCTATTTATTTGTGTGATGAGCACAGATATTTGTTCCTGATTCATGGGTGTTTTGTATATGTATTTAAGTATTTATATGCATCTATCTATTATATATATCGTTGTCTAGTACCTATAACACAAGCCTTACTGAGCTCACCGTAGGACTAGGTCGATTTGTGTAAGATTGTACGTTTATGTCTATCGACAAGGATAGTGATAAGATAACTAATATTATGTGACGAGACGAGAAATATTGTCGACTTTGGAACAAAAAATATTTATCACATGCATATATTATTAACTATTACGTATAAAACATTTTTATAGCTCAAGAACGGTTGATTCTAAAGACGGACTGATAAAATTTTTAATAAATAAATTATAATACAAAATACCTATTAAAGTTCTAGAAAATTAAGACTCTAAAATTGTATGCATTTCGCGGGGTTAACTAATATTTCCTATATTCCTAAACTGTATGAACTTAAATACATGGTCAATTTAATAACATTGCTTGCCAGTCACTACTTCTATACCTATAATAATATTTCTGACATATCATATTAACAGCACAAGCCAAATACGAATCAACTTGATAAAATAATGAAATCTTTAGATCTGGGCGACACAGCAGTCATTGTGGAAATCATTAGGGAAGGCCGGTCTTTCAGCTGATGATGATGATGATATTAATAACATATCCACACCACAAAGTTTAAGGTAAAGCCCATTTAATTAAATAACCAGTGTCAGTTTAAATCGACTACCGCTCGTAGCCAAGCGTGCAAACGCGGTCGTAGCACGAATGCGCGCTGCTACGAATTACAGTATGAAATTAAATACTATTTCTATACATATAATTATATTTCTGACATATTATATTAAAAGCACAAACCAAACACGAATCAACTTAACAAAATAAAGAAATCGTAAGATCTGGGCGACACAGAACCAGTCATTGTGGACATCATTATGGAAGGCCAGTCTTTCAGCTGATGATGATGATGATATTAATAGCATATCCACACCAAATCACAGTTTAAAGTAAGAAAAGCCCATTTAATTAAATAACCAGTATCAGTTTAAATCGACTACCGCTCGTAGCCAAGCGTGCAAACGCGGTCGTAGCACGAATGCGCGCTGCTACGAATTCCACTCGCTCGTAGCACTAAACAGCTACGGCTACGAAACTCGTAGCTCGAGTATGCAGTCGTAAAAATTTATCGTCAAATTAATTTGCGAAACATATTTGTGTGTATAATTTAATTTATGAACGTGTAAAAAAAAAACTTTTACTTAAATTTGGATTAAATAAAAGTGTTTATTTAATCGAGTTTCCGATATTTAACTCGATATAAAATACATGATAACTTTTACGTAATATTTGTAATTTAACACTTTCGCAACCAAAAACCCGCCTGTCGGGCACACCGCTCGTAGGCACGTAACCGATTACATGAGGAAACTCTTATATAGCGAATGTCGTAGCGCCGCGTAGAGCCCGGTTTCGAAAGTATTAAACAACCATGTCAGCTTAAAGAAAATTAGAAAAAAAAATACTCGCAGCGGCACTCGAACTCACAACCACTGGATAACTAGCCCAGTATTTTTTTCTAATTCTCTTTCGATTTAAATATCGATGTTTAGGCTAGTCCGTAATTTTTCCATTTTTTTAAGTACAAAAAAGTTTAAAACAAATTAAAAATTTGGAATGTGGAATCAGCCTCCAGTACTAGCCTCGTGCAGTTCGAGCCGTCATTAGGGGGTGATTTACGAGGCTTATCGCACCCTTCTCGGCTCCTTTATTAATTACACCCCCTTCGACCATTGCGAGTACGAGAAAAATCGACACCTACGTCTACACCTTGTTTATACAGCGGGAGGGTACGGCGAGCCGGCGGTCATTTAACTTTCCATTTGTCAATACCGGTATTAATTACGTACCATATAACCGGTATTCAATTGTTATTACATACGAGTATGTTTGCATTTAATCCAGCTAGTCAGATAATCATAAACCTAAATAACATTATAAGAAATAAGGCACTTTCAAGTTTTTTTAGTACACCGAGTTAACGATTTTTGCCGGACGGATGGACTGGGATAGTATTACCATATACATGTAGCATCTAAGTTTAGTTATAGGGTTATATTTTGGGACAAAGATTATAATCAAAATGGTAATACAAAAACATATTTTCTGGATCTATTCGTGATTACGATCAACTTTTACTATGGGGTCAGAGCCGAAAATTCAGTTAAAAAAAAGAGACTTTCCCATAATAGCTGCTAGTCATCTGTAGTTGTTAGTATGGGTAGGTAATTTGTTTTAACTGTTTTTTTTTCAGTTATGGCTCTATAGTAAAATGGATTGATCTAAAGTATAAATGGATTCAGAAAATATAACTTTGTATCACCATTTTGATTTCACCCAGTATAAGATAGGTATTGTACCAAGGATTCTAGAGATATCCTTGTTGTATCGCAATAATGTGCGATTTCTGCAAAAAGTTACACGCTAGGACCTCATGGATTAATTCGTTGTAATAATATCTATAGATAACCTAACATATATAGGTTACACTGACTAGATAGTTTTAGACTAGTTCGGTTTGAGGTTGACCTTTAATCGGTCTAATCTCAAAGTCAAGTTTAGTTTAAGGGATTAAGATTTAGTGTTTGATAGTACGAGTACTTACTGAAGATCCCTTGTTAGATTTAATAATTAAATAACCGTTTGTGACACGTTAGACTACACGATGTATCCCTTCACTTTAATTAATTATTAGTAATCAGAAGCAGAGGGTTTAATCAACATTGACGACCGGTCTGGCCTAGTGGGTAGTGACTGCCTATGAAGCCGATGATCCTAGGTTCAATTCCCAGTCAGGGCATTTATTTGTGTGATGAGCACAGGTATTTATTCCCAAGTCATGGCTGTTTTTATATTTGTATAAAATTTATATCGTTGGCCGAGTACCCACAACACAAGCCTTTTTGAGCTTAATGTGTGTAAGGATGTCCTCCAATATTTATTTATTTATTCTACGAGAACAGAGAAGCAGACGAATAAAGTAATCGTATTGTTTTATCTCTGAACTCGCACAACTCAAACAGATAATCCAACGAATCATGTTTTTTTAACAAACATTAATGCCATTTTACATACAGAAATATAATACCGGTATTATTCTCATACAAATTAACTGGTATTGAATTTTGGTATTTCAGCTGTAATTTACATATTTTTGCAATTTATGTAGCTAATCAGATAATCTGTTATCCTTAGATAAACACTGTGTAAGAATAAAAATAAGGAAGTATCGGGAATATTACGATTTTGAGTAACACTACTAACGATCCCTGTGTACAGTCAAGTTCAAAAATATCGACCCGACCAAAGTTCCAATATATGTATACGTGCACCTTATCGTCTCACATTAAAATACGCGTATAAATATTTTGGCACTTTGGCGATATATATATATTTTTTATGACATAGGCGGCAAACGAGCAGACGGATTGCCTGGTGGTAAGCAATTACCGTCGCCCGCACATAGGCACCCGCAACACCAGATGAGTCACAAGCGCGTTGCCGGCCTTTAAGGGGTTGGAGCTCTGGGAACCTTACTCACCATCAGGAACACAGCACTACATAAATATATCCGGGTCTATATCGATATTTTTACCCTATACATATGACTTTTAATAATGAAAGATATTGTCTTCGGTTGCCGCGATAATTACTCATGAAATAAAACAAACGAACCACGAAAGCTGCTAAAGGGTTCGAAACGTCAGGATGAATCTTAAATTAGTATACGCGATATAATCCGTTTTAGTTGTTTTATTTCATGAAGGATACTTTGGTTAGCTGTGTGGCGGACACAGGCTTTCAACACATCCAGTTTGGTGCGCGGTCAAGCGTGATCGCAACCTGACCTAAATCGGCTCGCATGCCATCGCCGAGCGATGCCCAGCGAGGCGGAGCGACGAGCGGAGCGGAAAAGATTTACAGCTGAATATTCTCGCTTGATTTATGGATGGGTGCGTTGATCGCCGTTATAATAAATGAGATAATAGCGTTAGTGTAACGAGGAAATATAATCATATATTATAACTGCTGCTAAGTCTGTTGGCTCGGCTCAAGATGATATTTAATATACGAAATAGTAATATGAAGATATGAGATAGATTGCAGCGTACTTCAGTTACATAAATCCACATTAACTTTTTTTAGTTTGTTTTATTTATACTTTTTTTTTAAATGATTTGTAAGACATTGTACAACATCTCCATATAAATGTTTTATGCAGATGTCCAAGAGTATGTTTTTGTCTGTACAATCAGCAGCAAAAATTGCTAAGCGGTCGAGGTGTCCAATATGACCTTAACACGACTTCATAATTAAGAGAATAAGCGTGTCAAGATTATTATGAACACTTGGCCTGTTAAGCAACTTCTGCTGACTGCACTCAAAATAAAAGTTTAATATTAAGCCTGCGACTAGTTGCCACTTTTAAGATGTCAATGTAGTTGTCCCTTAAAACTCAATAGTAAAGGTATCCCGATCCTTCGGGAACTCGGAGAAGGGTAGGAGGTCACGACCTCATTGGGTCCCTGGGCAGTGTAAGCCGGAGAGATTTGGTTCGATGCAAATGTTTTCGTTTACGAGCCCCATCTGCATGCATACGACTAAAATGGGGCATATATATAATAGGAATATTTCACTGTTTTTCAGTGGCGGTGGTTTTGTTTCTTAGGCAAGACGAACGGTCTGGCCTAGTGGGTAGTGACCCTGCCTATGAAGCCGATGGTCCTGGGTTCGAATCCCAATCAGGGCATTTATTTGTGTGATGAGCACAGATATTTGTTCCAGAGTCATGGGTGTTTTCTATGTATTAAGTATTTATATGTATGTATCTATTATATATATCGTAGTCTAGTACCTACAACACAAGCCTTACTGTGCTTACCGTAGGACTAGGTCGATTTGTGCAAGATTGACCCGAAATATTTTATTTATTTATTTAAGACGGAACTAATTTAGCTGTACCTTTTATAAATGAAAAGGAAAACTGTGGAAAGTTAGTAAACCGGAGGGAATTGGCTAGTACAGATGCTCCGCCATTACTGTTTTATCAAATCTGGATATTTCAATAAACGATGATTTTAAAAAGTAATGTGGGTCTAGCACCTGAACGGCGCGACATCCGCGCCGACATATACCCGCCTCTTTCTAACTAAATTAATTATAGAGGTAAGATAAAGTGGGACAAAACTAAACGACTTTGTATGCGAGATGAAACATTTTCCGTATACCGAAACATTACATAAACTTTTCACTTCTCATGCTCTAAAAGTGTGTCATATTATGCTTGCCAAGGCGGACTAAAGTAGTACATTTAGCCTCTTGGGAAAATATGTATACATATTTATGATATACAAAACGTTTTAAATTGACCAACCAGAACGCTTCACCTTATTAAATCCACCAATCACGACACATATCAAAGTTAATTGCAACTCTAGATTTTTTTTTGGTGCGAATACTGTTTAAAAATGTGAAATCATTAAACAAAACTTTGTATAAAATATCAACCAATCAGATATACCGCAATATTAAAATCGACCAATGAGGAAACGCCATGAACTTCTCAAAGCATTAGGTGCTTTTTATTTCCTACTTCACAAGCATTAAAAAAAAGTTTAAATCGTTGGCAAACTCTTTGAAGCCCAAATTATAGTCTATGGCATTTATTCACGGCGTAGATATATCCTATCTGTATCAAAGTACTGAAAAAAATACAAAGATTGCCAAATTAAACATTTTGACTCAGAATTCATTGCGGGCGATAAAATTGTATTTGTTTATTGTTAAAATGTTACTTTATTTTATTTTCTCGCAATCGAAGTGAAAACTAGTATGTATAACTTGGGTCTAAACGCCATATTGCCCTCGAACAATTTTCCCTCACTTCGTTCGGGAAAATAACCATCTCGTGGTACTATGGCCTACTTTAGCCCCTTGTCAAACAATCTACTATTTTCTTTCAATCTTCAACCACATTATTTGAGTTTTTGGTTCATAGATTACATAAACGTCATCTAAAAACTATTTTATAAAAATATCCGAGATCAACCGTAGTCATTAATAAGAACCTGAATATGATATTAAGTAAAAAACTTATCTTTGTATGTAGTAGTGACGCATGTCGGCGTTCTATATTCAAATTTTGAAGTAAGTTCCATATTAATTCTATTCACAACTACATAGACATGGCTTCGGTTTGTCACCTATGGCGAACAGGCTATGACAGACGACATTTCTGGAACACTTTCTAAGAACGTGAAATGCCGCCTTTGGCGTTCAAGAGTTTGCTATCATCTAGAAACAGCATAAATAATAATACCAAGTATATTTACAGCACGGAAACATTTATTTTCTCATTTTAAATTGTGGCTGTAAAATATGGTTTCTTGGGAATAGGTGCGAGAAAAGTATGAATTTTATTAAACTTTACTGCACTCGACACAAAGAGTAAATACTTCGGGTTTCTGAAACAGGCGAACTAAGGCGAATAAAATGTAACTATTCATTTGTTTGACGATGCAATGAAAATTGGATCATTTTCATTGCACGGCGCGACATCCGCGCCGACATATACCCGCCTCTTTCTAACTAAATTAATTATAGAGGTAAGATAAAGTGGGACAAAACTAAACGACTTTGTATGCGAGATGAAACATTTTCCGTATACCGAAACATTACATAAACTTTTTCACTTCTCATGCTCTAAAAGTGTGTCATATTATGCTTGCCAAGGCGGACTAAAGTAGTACATTTAGCCTCTTGGGAAAATATGTATACATATTTATGATATACAAAACGTTTTAAATTGACCAACCAGAACGCTTCACCTTATTAAATCCACCAATCACGACACATATCGAAGTAAATAGCAACTCTAGATTATTTTTGGTGCGAATACTGTTTAAAAATGTGAAATCATTAAACAAAACTTTGTATAAAGTATCAACCAATCAGATATACCGCAATATTAAAATCGACCAATGAGGAAACGCCATCAAATTCTCAAAGCATTAGGTGCTTTTTAGTTCCTACTTCACAAGCATTAAAAAAAGTTTAAATCGTTGGCAAACTCTTTAAAGCCCAAATTATACATTGTCTATGGCATTTATTCACGGCGTAGATATATCCTATCTGTATCAAAGTACTGAAAAAAAAATACAAAGATTGCCATATTAAACATTTTTGACTCAGAATTCGTTGCGCGCGATAAAATTGTATTTGTTTATTGTTAAAATGTTACTTTATTTTATTTTCTCGCAATCGAAGTGAAAACTAGTATGTATAACTTGGGTCTAAACGCCATATTACCCCTCGAACAATTTTCCCTCACTTCGTTCGGGAAAATAACCATCTCGTGGTACTATGGCCTACTTTAGCCCCTTGTCAAACAATCTACTATTTTCTTTCAATCTTCAACCACATTATTTGACTTTTTTTTTGGTTCATAGATTACATAAACGTCATCTAAAAACTATTTTATAAAAAAAATATCCGAGATCAGCCGTTGTCATTAATAAGAACCTGAATATGATATTAAGTAAAAAACTTATCTTTGTATGTAGTAGTGACGCATGTCGGCGTTCTATATTCAAATTTTGAAGTAAGTTCCATATTAATTCTATTCACAACTACATAGACATGGCTTCGGTTTGTCACCTATGGCGAACAGGCTATGACAGACGACATTTCTGGAACACTTTCTAAGAACGTGAAATGCCGCCTTTGGCGTTCAAGAGTTTGCTATCATCTAGAAACAGCATAAATAATAATACCAAGTATATTTACAGCACGGAAACATTTATTTTCTCATTTTAAATTGTGGCTGTAAAATATGGTTTCTTGGGAATAGGTGCGAGAAAAGTATGAATTTTATTAAACTTTACTGCACTCGACACAAAGAGTAAATACTTCGGGTTTCTGAAACAGGCGAACTAAGGCGAATAAAATGTAACTATTCATTTGTTTGACGAAATGAAAATGATCCAGGGGCCTATAATACCTACACTGTGTACTTGTATTCATTTATAGTATTTATTTGACGACCGGTCTGGCCTAGTGGGTAGTGACCCTGCCTATGAAGCCGAAGGTCCTGGGTTCGATTCCCAGTCAGGGCATTTATTTGTGTGATGAGCACAGATATTTGTTCCTGAGTCATGGGTGTTTTCTATGTATTTAAGTATTTATATGTATTTATTTATTATATATATCGTCGCCTAGTACCTGCAACACAAGCCTTATTGAGCTTACCGTGGGACTAGGTCGATTTGTGTAAGAATGTCCCGAAATATTTATTTATTTATTATTTATTTATTTATTTAAATTAGGGATCACTACTGGTAAGTATAACTTAAATTCCAAATACTACTGTTAGTTCCCATAATGTTCTTAAATGGTATTCAGGTAAGAAGAATAGCTGAATAATATGCAATAACCACTGAGACACCGGAATTCAATACCGGTTAATTTGTATGAAAATAATTTCATCATCATTCGATCCCTGAAAATACAAAGATTATATACATTAAAAATGCGAAAAACAGGAGATTCGCACGTGTGTCGTACAACGTCTTACAGTACATATGGCCATTTTAATTTTGGACATAGTTATGTAATGTGCTCATTTTTGCACTAGTGCGGTAATGTAACACCATATGGACAGTACAATTGAATTCATCTATAATTAGTACATGCATCTTGAATCTCACTGAACAGTCTGCAGCAGAAATTACTAAACGGGCCAGGTATTCAGATTGATCTTCGCACGCTCGTACTCTCTTAGTAGAACTATAGTAAACTCATTTTACATATATAGCTCTATCTATTGTTTTCAAAGAGCCAAGAGCCTTGAGCGTCATTATGATAGCGGCCACGTTTTTAATCTCCCACCGTTTTATGACATCATAAAAAATAAGCAATAGCAATTTATCCGCTAATATATTCTAATTTAAACAAGAGGCAACCGGCCCGTAATGACCGGAGCGGGGCATAAAGAGCCCAATGACTCGTCTAATCTCCCACTATTTACACTATAAACGCCCTATTTAACATAACAATATACACTAATATAACCCCAATAACGCAGTGATAAAGGCGTTTTTTCCAACAATGCTTTAAGGATTTATGAGTGAGTCTTGGACAGTTAAATTGGTAAAGTTAATGCATAAATAAAAGGTAACAATATAGGCCGGGCCGTGGTTCGTCGTACAAAGCAGCTCTTTGATACGAGTTGGGAGTAGCCTGGAGTGACCAGTTTGGAACCTTATTACTACGGGATAAGACTTATTAGTGTTAGCGTGAAGTAGACTATTCATTTTCATCAAGAAAACCTTTGCTAAGTCACTTTCGATTGTTTTTTCATTATGTAGTAATGGGGAAATAAACGTAATAGCCGGCATTCGTCGCAATTGGGGTTTTCTTAAGTGCTTAGGTCTCTCGGGCTAATTCAGACAATTTTAAGCCTTAAGTCTGTGAGTTATGAATAGATATAGACTAGGCATTATAATAATAAATACTTTGGGACAATATTACAAGAATCGACTTAGTCCTACGGTAAGCTCAGTAAAGCTTGTGTTGTAGGTACTAGACGACGATATATAGATACATATAAATACTTAAATACATAGAAAACACCCATGACTCAGGAACAAATATCTGTGCTCATCACACAAATAAATGCCCTGACTGGGATTTGAACCCAGAACCAACGGTTTCATAGGCAGTGTCACTACCCACTAGGCCAGACCGGTATTATTATGCCGGTCCTTAGTGAAGCTTTTCATATATGTGAAGTTGAATACTATTCTAGATTTACTTGTTTATCATACACGATGATTTTAAGCGGTAACGAGGAATAACAAAATGCAATAAAGATGGTCATACTTCATATTGAATAACTTTTCCCATGGGATCAATATGAAAATCAGGAAAAATTCAATGGTTCTCCATTCATTAAGACTGGTGATGTCGTTAGGTTTCTTATGACAGCTGTATTTTTAACCCTATTGTTCTCATGGTAAAGTTATTCAGTATTACCATCTGTATCGTTTTGTGTTCGTTTAAAAATCATCATGTACTTATTTATTTGCAACTTAAGTGGGCACATTGCACACGGAACCGATTGCCATTGGGGGTAAAGAATCAAAAAAATTCCCCACAAGGTGGACCGACGTAGGTACTGGTAAAGATCGCACGAAACCACTGGCTGCGGGTAGCGCAAAACCAGTCATTGTGGGTCGCTTTAGGGGAGGCCTATGTCCAGCAGTGGACGTCCTTCAGCTGATATGGTGATGACGATGGTGATTTATTAGCAGCCTATTTCCTGTATAATTAACAACTATTTTTTATTTATTTATACAAGACTGACCAGCGTTTAACCTCAGTCGCACCTGATGGTAAGTGACGACGAGATCGAGGGTGTAGCACGCTGGTTCAGTAACAGCCTATTCACTCTTGCCTTGAAAAGACCCAAATTTTATCTTTCCGGGAATACAGACGAAGGGAGCGAATTCCATTCCTTAGCAGTCCGCATTAGGAAGGTAGAAGCGAATCGCTTCGTGCGAATGAATGGAATATTCACAACGTAAGGATGAAACGTCCCATTGCCTGGACGGTGGTGGAACGGAGATGTCGGGATTATATCGTGCAATTTTGCGCGTACTCTTCAAATATATATCCTGTAAAACACAGACAAACTAGCAACCCTACGACGGTGCTCAAGGCTCTATCTTTCTATAAATCGACCTGCATCTTCAGCATCCGACTGGCGGGCAATAATGGCTAATGTTGTTAGATTTACATAAACGCTGAACGTCGTGATTCCCCCCCACCATTCCCCCCATGCACCAGTCAGATAATCGCTTTCTGAAGAGTTTAACGATTCGCCAACCCGGCATAGTTTTGTGAATATTGCTGATAGATAGTTTAGATTTAGGTCGTAAAGTAATATAAATCACAGTAAAGGATTTTCTCATACACGATCTTCATCATCATCATTTGACGATCGATCTAGCCTAGTGGGTAGTGACCTTGCGTATGAAGCCGATGGTCCTGGGTTCAAATCCCAGTCAGGTAATTTATTAGTGTGATGAGCGCAGATATGGGTGTTTTACCCTTAAAGGATTTTCTCATAAGCGATCGTCATCGACAACCGGTTTGGTCTAGTGGGTGTGACTCTGCCTATGAGGCCGATGGTCCTGGGTTCAAATCCCAGTAATTATTATTTATTTATTATTATATCTGCCGAAGAACGTCTGGACATAGCCCTCTTCACAACGAAAGGTTTGGCGGCACCCGCATCCAGTGCATACCCACGATCTTTAGCAGGATCAGGATGTGTGTTCAACTTGTGGGGAGTTGCCCACGCTGCCTATTAGCGATGTGTTTATATTATCCTTGTATTGTCATTAAAGTATACTTTCCCTTTAGTATGGGCAATCAGCTTTCATAAACACTAGTGTTTAACTGAGGACGTGAGTTACTAATTAGTTAAAGCCACTAGAAAGTGCCCAAGAGTTCAGTGAGTTACCCACATCGATTTATTTCATAGGTAGGTATTAAGGGTGCCCAAGAGACGACATATTCTTAAACACGCCGCTTTCCAAAACAGTTAAATCATTAAATTTGTACCTATTTAATATCACAAGGATGACAAAGAAGTAGAAAAATGAGAGGTAGGGCACAGCGAAGTACCATCACACTTCAGTCTGGAGAAGCCCAATTGGGGAAGTACCTCCTCCTTACAGAAGACCACAGCCATAATAGCACTGCTACCTTTCAGGTATGTAGTGTTGTGTTCCTGATGGTGAGTAAAATTCCCAGAGCTCCAACTCCTCTTAAAGGCCGGCAACGAGCCTTTTACTCCCCTGCGGATGCCCATCATCATCATCATTACCATCATCAGGCTATATAGTAGTCCACTGGTGGACGTAGCCTCCCCTAAAGAGCCCCACAGCGCGGTCTTCAGCTCCATGGGCGACGGTAATTGCATCCCATCAGGCAATCCGTCTGCTCGTTTGTCATAAAAGAGCCAAGACTCACCGCTTTCCGAAACACTAGAGGGTGACCGTTCCGCCGTGGACACGCCGGACGAGCTCTCGAGCGACGAGCAGGAGTCGGCGCGCGTGGCGTGCGCGTGCGCCATCGACTCGAGAGCCGCGACGTCGGCGACGCGCGCAGCTGCGCTAGCCGCCGCCGCAGGTAGCGCTGCTCGCGCGCCAGCTGCTCTCTGTGTGACGAGTGGCGTTTCTCTCGCTCTTCTAGACTCTGTAACAAGAGGTAGAGTTTAGTTGTAGAGAGAGACATGGGTAAATAACATAGCATGTGATATGAATGGCACGGCTTAGAATAACTCACGAAAGATTAAATACAGGTACGTAAGTTGGGGTTAGGTTTAAGGGCACAGAATAAGAAAAGTGGTCTGTTAGTGTGTCATCTGTTAGACTGAATTCGAGTAGTGATTATAGATGTTCTTAACATTCGGAAACGAAACCACATTAATCGCTAACTTCTTAAAAGTTACGAAAGAAAATTAAACATTTATTATGTAAACAATTTAACTTATTAAGCACAAACGTCAGCTAATGAAACGATCATGTTTAGAAACAAAGAAAAATTTGGGGTTTGAGTCACGCCTGTGAGAGTAAATGTACACTTTTTCTTTATTTTTAGTCTTCACTACATACTTCACGAATTGCTTATTTTATGAATTTAATGATAATAAATGACTTTTTATGTTGTATTGTATTTTACATTTATATTCATATTGTAGAAAACCTACTTTAAGAGCAAAAATGAATAAAGAAATTTCATTATAAATATTTAAAAAATCGAATATACAGAAAACCAAATTAAAGTCTGACTGGAGCATACCATACCTACTTCACTACCATTTTTGTTTTACTAAGTAAACATCACGATCATATACCGAATAAGAGCCAAAAAAAGACAGGGACATACATAAATACAGACTAGCCTCTAAATGACTATTGGTCAGAAAAGGACGAAGCGATATCCGATATCCACCGCCATCGTTACGGCAACCACGTAGCATATAAAAAGCCATCAGCTATCAGCTCGTTGCTCCCTTGGCGAGGGTTGCCACAGTGTGTCCTGCATTACTTGGACGCGGAAGTATCTGTCCTATGGGGCCATAAAGACGACATACCGTTACGGGGCTAATCCGATAGATAGATCCGGGGGGTAGATAGTCTGACAGTTTTGTAGGAGACTAAATAGCTTACTCGCATCAGCATGATTTAGAAAGACTTGAGATGTTACATATTTGTAATTAATGTTTTAGCAGCGTTCGTATGGAGACCACCAAGTTTAAATTAGTATATGCTATATAATCCGTCTTAGTTTATTTATTTCATGAGTAATTATCGCGGCATCCGAAGACAATATTATGTTTAGCCTAGACTTAAAACAAAACTAGATAATATTACAAAAAGCGACGAGTTTAGTATACATCATAGTTTTCTTCTGATATTATTGGTAAAAGTAATTGAAACGAAATCTCAGTAGCGTTCATGTTTCAATAATTTATAAATAGACATCTTCACAATCTTAGATACGTAGTTTATTTTACTAATTACTCAATTATTTTACTAATTGATTCAGTTATAAAATCTATTTCAGTGAATTTGAATGTGATTAATCGTACTAATTTATTAAGTTTTTGAAGAAAGTTTTTGTAATTCAAACATTACATTAAACTTAGCTTAGAAATAGACAAACATTTAAATTGATTGAGGCATCCCGATAATACGTTCCCGCGGAGTCTTACGCATACGAAGTTACAGGCAGAAGCGAGTCATTTATAATTGTAACTAAAAGATACCATGATTCATTATATAATTAACTTATTATTTCCCCCGATCTCCAATATAATGTAACACCTGCTCATACGCTTCTAACCTCACCCCAAAACGACTTACACAGCACAAAGAAACACCACACGTGGCAACCCTGCCGGACGTATGATATATTCGCGTATAAATCTGCCACATCTACTGACCACTGTCTTTTATTTTGCGACGGCTTATGGAATAATAACCGAGGACATTTTACATGGCGCTGATTTATACAGAGTGACACGGAACGTTATAAACATACATCGTTATCGCGGGAGCAAATATAAATTTGTTGTAGAAGTAGTAAAACAGACTGTCCATTTAGGAAAAACTGACTTTTCTGCCATAAATGTTTTAATTTAATACGACTTTATTTACTTTTTTTGATCTTAAGTGTGTCTTTCAGAGTTAAAAAGACGTTTCAGAGCAGATTTTGTTTGACAAAAAATAAAAATTGCACTTCGAGCAAAATAGTTTTGGTTATCGCGAGCCTCTAACTCAGGATAATCCTGTATAAACAATCCCACAAATTCATCACACGTTATTTTCCTTCGAACCATTTTAAAAGCCAACTTCTATTTGATTATGTTTTTACAAATACAGATTAATCAAGAATGACTAATGTCTAAAGTGACTGAAGAGGTTGCGTACCTAATAATCTTTTTAATATGTAATCTTTTTAAGTACTAATCAAGTCAAGTATGGAGGTACGATAGCATTGATATTCAATAAAATATTTATACATTTTTAAAATCGTAGGTATATAAACTTTCTCTACACGAATGTCATTTCTGTTTTTGACTGTTTTTTATAATCTTTCAGTACTGTCAAATCGAATTCGCTCCCGCGATAACGATGTATGGTTATAAAGTTTGGAAATTACGGAACGCGCCGGTAGCTTTTTTTTTCGATTACTCTCGCTTGCAAATTCGGCTGCAGCGGCACATATTGCGATGCGAGAGATTTGTGAGTGCATAGTTGCATGTAGCCGGGTGGTACTCGCGTGTGTGTTTTGCCAATTTTGTCGGTATGTTATGTGCGTAAAAAAGGCACTTCGAATTATCTACTGAAAATAATGTATGATTTAAACTTTCACGGTTTTACACATTATTAGTATAACGGAATTAAACGCATACATTAACTTTAAAAATAAAAACGTCGGAGGTAATTTTTGAAGTAATGTACGCGGTTAAGTCACGTTTATGTGTAATAATGAATATAATGTCGTTGGTTGGTTATGGTTATTGTTAATGCCTTAAAAACTTTTAAACTAAATTTTATAATTAATACTCAAGCCTAGCCAAAGACATTTATTTCACAGCCAAATTCATTGCGGTAGATATTTTTTCATTTTTTGTAAATCCTATGATAACATACACAAACCTCTGTTCTAAAATTGAGTATAACCATAGTAAATAACGTGCAAAAAAAACAACTAACTGGGTTAGTAGCTATATCCAACATGTCCAATATTACGTGCGTCTTCCAAAAGAAATAAACGTAAAAACTAATGGAAATAAAGAAACACAAACGATCAATGGAGTCGCGATATTAGATTGAGAAAAAAGTGAAGGCAAACAGTCACCGAAATGGGGCAATGACATGAAAAATGGTGACACGAGAGAGGCGTATCGTTGTGCCGTTACCGGAGAAAAGCTATTAAACAACGTTCATATATGTTGTCGTGTCTGGGAGCAGTATTCGATATTCAAAATCTTTAGAGAAAAAAAATCGTGTTCTAAACCCAAATTGTCAGTAACGACGAAAGAAATATATTCGGGCAATTTCACTTTCAGGGACCCCAATTACCCTAATTGTCAAATAAAAGTTAAATCAGCGCTCAGTTTAGTGACGACAATTAAGCTTGAAATCTTTATGTAAATCATCTTTATTCGCATTTTTCTATTACAATAACACATATTATTTATGGATTGAACATAAAACAGTAGAACCTATTGAAATTTAAAGCTTAATAATTGTTGTCACTAAACTGACCACTGATTTAACTTTTATTTGACAATTAAGTTAATTGGGTGTCCCTGAAAGTGAAATTGCCCATTCATCCCTTTCTTTTGCCACGAATGTTCGCCTAGTATTCGGTCTATTTGGCCACTTGTATTGGTATTTGGTGTTCGTTCGAATACCGAATTTAACAGAAAAAGGTGTAAAGCGAATTAGGAAAGTTACAAAATTAGCAATAATTCCGAAAATAAAAAATCCAAAAGATACCATTTTCGGAATTATCCACCATTTTTACACATTCGAAATTAACTCAATACACTTTACAACCAATTTGCATGCAAAAAACGTTCCACGCGCCATGTTTATTTATCCATCCCCATACTTACAGTCAATGTCATAAAATGTATACACTGTTCACCGTATGCCGTTGCTTTAAGGTATAAAAATGTTTACATATTTATGGCTGACTGTACTCGGTAACAAAGTTCCTTTGGATTCCATGACTTGCGTAAACCCTCGTAGAAAAGTTATGCGACTAGTCTAATATGGAGTAATTCTATTCCAATTACATGTAATTTCCATTGATTTGATGGCAATCTAAACGAATTTGGTTTCGTTCGAGAATCGAATGTTTTGGCCTGTGTTGAATATTTTAGTGAGCTTGTGTAAGGAGACTATGGTATAGTAGTTAGATGTATATCGACTATCGATTATGTTCATATGTACAGAATGAAATATGTTCGCTTGTCTCTTTCTCTCTCCAACAACTGTAAACTGTCATAAAACAATATAAATTAATTTATTAGTAGAGTAATTATAACTCCTACTTTAATTAACATTATTTTTAAACAAACACTTTAAATGTCAGCTCGTTAGATCCATTAGTTATTCCATGTACATTATTTCCACATCCCGCTTCTGTTTTCGAAAATCATCCAGCGTAAATAGTGAAAATTTTCAAGTTCCCGTAACGATAGTAATATTTCATCTCCTTGAATAAGGCGGGTAACACTACGATTTATTACCCGCTTCCCGACTGCTCTGGGCACCGCCACTGCCTACTCTTTATACGAATTTAAAAACAAACAACCGCTTCGAGCGATTCATAATGCATTTTCATAATTCGAATCCTCGAATACAGCGCGATTTGAAAAGGAACGCGCTCGAACATAATTGAAATCAAATATCGAACGAAATAAATTCGAACACCGACTCGGAATGGCAACGTAACGGAGTGAATTTCAATTATAAGCTAGTCTTTATTGTCTATGGTACATGAAGCCGATTTACAAGTTAAACCGGCGCTGTACAAAAACTCGCTGCCGGCATTTCTCATGCAGATTGGAAAACTTTCGTAATAACCAATTAAATTATAACCGATACTTCGCTTGTCTCGGAGTTCCGATGTTTAAAATTCATCAAAGTCATTATTTGTGTTTGTGTTTTATCGAGTTAGTGATTTGGTTTCTGTTTTTTTATTTTTACGGTTGTGACTTTGTAATTAGATTTAGTTTTATACGTGCACAGAATTGGCATTATACAAAAAAAAAATTAAGACTGACAGTATGTTGCTTGATATTTTCGTTTATGCTTTATTCTAAGTTAATGGAATTTGAAATTTGTATGTTGTACATTTTTACAGTCCCTCTCCACGGCCCATAAGTTTCGGTATAAATATTTAGCATATACAAATACATACAAGTAAATATCATAGTATTTAGTTTATTTCTTGCATTACATATACCATTTATAACTAAAGGACCAAGCTATACAATCCATCCCTTTTAAAAGCCCAATAATCTTTCATACGAATTTTCGGTCAAAACATTCATCAAAAATCACCCAATACGTCTTTTCATCCCAAATTAATTCATTCCTTTTCATGGGGACGCCATTCATACAACAAAATCTCGGGAATAAACGCCTGCGCAGACGATAAACGGCCTAAGTGCGTACGAGAAGTCGTATATTTATAGTCGTTTCTGTTTGAGAATAAGCAGTCTGATATATGGCGGTGTGACATAATAATTCAGAATTGGCGGACTGAGCTGGTGACGGTATCGATCGGGTAAAGGTCAGTGTTACTGTTACATAACGTCGGATATGACGGATGTGTTGTGCGGGCGGGGTGGAAACTTATTTGCTGAAGAATCTGAAATGTATTAGGTATCCATATATCTTCAAATTTGTTCTGTACCAGCCGACGCGTAAAAGCTGTCAAGATTAAAACGAGGTAAGTATAATTCATTGTGATATCGCCGATGTCATTTATACTAGTCCCGAGCCTAATTTCAACGCCTTAATATTGGGATATTGAAAGTCGCAACACTGGGAAAAAAGATATCTCAGAGATCTCAAGTAAGACGAAATTAATAAAGATGAAATTAGAGTATCTACCAAATTATGAAGACATGCGTATAAACGTCATCAATAGCGGTTTTAAAGGTATAAGGGCCCATCTCAGGATCCAACATTATTGTTCCGCATTGTATGTCACATTTTTATTAATTCATTTAAAATAATATAAAATTCAGAAATACACGCACGTGTTTTTTCCACTCCCTACGTTTACCATTTATCAACACTGAACTGTCAGGATCTTAAAAATGAATAAAATCAAAACATTTGTATTGAAAATTTTTAACATAAACTTGCCTTATAATATAACTTATAAGTACGTATAGCAAACGTGCCCGCGAGATTGATGCGGTGCTACGGTGGAAATTACTTCCCCGGAAAGGTCTTTCCACGGTCCCGTATCTGGGATGGCTTTTGTGAAATAAGATTGAGAATTTTCTGAGGAAGTAACTTTATAAAGTTTATTGAAGAAATGTCTACCCGTGTATCTGCTAACTGACGTATATGGTTGGCAGAAATGGCCAAAGATTTTACGAGATCGATTTATTTACATATATTATTCCGTATGTCTGTAATCACGCAGTTTATATGGCTGAGATTCTCCTAACAATTTATATGTATTGTATACCTAATAAGTATATAACGGTCATATTCATAATTTTGAACAAAGTTATATACTTTCGTTAAAATCTATTTCTCTGTTAGCCAAATTGTTTTTTCAATGTTATTGATACCCAAAAACCGGTACTTGAGAGGGTTTTGAGAGTTCGTAGGCCATTAGAAAACAATAATCTGCAATTATTAAAATGTTATAAATAATCGTTATTTTGATAAAAAATAAAAAATATTAGTACTCAAAATACAATTATAATAGCAATGGCAGAAAGGGTTAGAACGAAATGAACAATACGATCCATTTGAAATTCCGTTTCAAGTTCCAAATATTCTATATTCAAATATGAAAGCGTATAGAAATAATTTCGTTCGACAAGCAATGACAGCGTTATTGTCATGTCGGGGCGGACAAGTGACTGGCGGTTGAATTCCATAGTCTGTTGCCAATATGAAAATAATGCACCGTGTCTATGGTTCTCTAATGGCGGCTTGTAATTTTATAGTCGCTGAATTGACAGGCTGTTCGAGAGATTTCAATTTATAATTTATTTATTGCAGTTACTTAAAAATCAATGCAAATCAAAATATTTAATAATTCTGTATTGGGTAGAAACTCTCCACTTAGCAGGTTTTGTCAAATTGCTTATGAATATAGTGATGTGTATGACCTTCACGCGATCCAATTAGTGCCTTGCTATTATAAAGGTGGCAGCGCGGTAATATCCTTTTTTTCTATTACGTTTTATTTTATTATTCATTTTCTTTTTATGTATAAATAATTAGTTATACGTTTAATTTCACAACACTGTCGCACGCGGTGTTTACCGGTACGTAATTATTACACTAAGCATATCGAATACGCATGTATCATTATCTAAGTAATGGTGTAAATAATTGATGGTAAACCTAGATTAAAATATATATGCTGCTAGCGAATATCTTTAGTGGAATTTAAATATAGAAAAAATATATTTTTAGTTGCAATAAAAATTATTTTATATGATATGATCATGTAAGTAACTTGCAGCAAATGCCAATTGTATACTTAAATAAAATCGGCAGATATCCCGAGATTTTGTCAAAAACGTCCCTTAACATCATCGCAATGTTGTCATTTTCATGGTGTGAAATGAAAAAATTGACAGTCCTTTATGGGATGACAACTGCGCCGCCATTCAAGAATTTGGGGGTGTAACCCACTCTCGGTTGTAGTTGTTCCTAATTCAAAATGTAAACTTTTAAGACCGTTGCGGTCTTTATCATACACGTATAACTTTCTTATCAGCCGGAAAGGAACATATGAACTTGCCAGCGTATATCGGTGTGAAAATGGAGTCCAAGCAAGCTGTTCAATAATTCATCCAGCCCCAGGTCCGACACGGCTTATTGCGCTCTAGAAAGTGCGGCATACGCCGTTCGCTTATTTATTTCTGTATTTATATACTTTAAAGACGAAGGGCGTCTGTAGGATAGTTTAGATAAAACAGCACTTGAATCACTGGCGATAAACATCGGAGAAAATAACTTGATATGAAACCTAGATTGAATAGTAGTCAGTTCTTGGCTTAGCTACAGTAGCATTATTTTATATTTTTAATATATACCTTATACATAAGTTTATAAATTAAAATAATACCATGGTTAGTGACGAGCATGAAACTGTAAGACATTGTTTGAATGCAGAATTTTTAAATTTCTTCTTCGTCTTGTAAACTTATTTTTAATGCATGCGGTTTTTACGGCCTTTAAGTGATTGTTGCACTTAGCAAGTAGAGATAACTAATTGTAAAGTATTGTTAAAATTCAGTGTAAACTATCGTTGGTGAACCAAATAAATAAAATAAAAATAATAAAATAAAATAAGCCTAGAAACACAGCTGTAGAGGCAAATACATTTTGAGACATTCTTGATTCTGTATTAAAGTATGTCTACTAATAAAGATTGGTTTGGTCTAAATGAAAATATGTCCCATTGAAATACAATTTTTATAGAGAATTATACAAGTCGCGTCTATTGCAAACAATTGGAGACTTCTCTATCTTCTAGCCGGACATATAAAAAGGTCTCCTATTGAATGTAATTTTGAATTTTAATTATGACAAACCACAGTTGCATTTTGCCTGGTAAGTTTTGATCTCTCGGCGGCTAGAGGCTATAACAATCTCAAGCTTCAACAGATTTTTCAAATGTTTTTTGTATAAATGAACACGTATTTATATCACTAAGTGGCTTCCCTGTATCATGCTCTTACCAAACCAACTAAAACCACGCCAAAAATCTACGCGCAAATTCCTTACAGATAGCTAGGGTTGGCTTTTAATCACGGCCATAATTAACCCCGACTACGCAAAGGCGTGGCGCACTAAGGGACCTTCGTCGGCAATAAATATCGGAGGCAGCCCTAATTAGCGCGTGCAACGAAAAATAGACAGCTTAGTACGCAGTTGCAGAAGTTAATGATACGAGAATTATAGGGAGTGACGGTTCTGTGACGAGTGGACTCAAATTGTAAAAAATATACTTCAGAACATTTTGGTTTGAAATATATAGTTTTTAATGACAAAGGTGGCAAACGAGCAGACGGATTGCCTGATGGTAAGCAATTACCGTCACCCATGGGCACCCGCAACACCAAATGATTCACAAGTCCGTTGCCGACCTATAAGAGGGTTGGAGCTCTGGGAACCTTACTCACTATCAGGAACACACTACTATATACCTGAAAGGTAGCAGTGCTATTATGGCTGTGGTCTTCTGTAAGGAGGAGGTACTTTCCCAGTTGGGCTTCTCGAGACTCAAGCGTGATGGTACTTCGCTATGCCCTCCCTCTCATTGTTGGACGTAGTTTAAGGACATATCCGGGTCCAACAATATTAAATAATATTTCCGCATCAGTATACTGGTAAGTCGTAAGATTTCTTAATTAATATTAAGTAAATCCACATTCGAATAAATAATAAATATTTTGAGATGATCTTATACCAATCGCATTGAGTTAAGTCAATAAGGCTTGTGTTGTAATCGACGATATAATATAGATTAGGTAAATACATAGATAACACCCAGAAAGTAACATACGTGATAAACACAGATACCCTTGCCAAAATTCGAACCCGGGAGCTCTAATAAAATGCCATAGTTTCCAAAGATTTAGCATAATCTTTATAAGCATTCGGTTATGAAATTAAATCCGCCATACATTAAGCGGAGCGGAACTGGGGCTATTTAAGTTGCGCGAGCGGAGCGGAAGCGGTAAATCAGAGGCGGGGATTTATCGCCGATGGCCCCCGCTACCGCGCCGCTGTGCGCATGTAAACGCTATATTGAATACTGGCTGTTCCCGCGACAACGCGTAATAATATTTAAACTAGTTTCATCCAATAGTCCAGCTATCTACTCCATCATTTTCACTCGATAACCTAGTACTTTTTAGGTTTTGTTAAGTCTGTTACACCATGGCGGGTGCTGTCTCAGTGCGTGTCCCATGACACGGACAGAGGCAACATCCGCTTAGTGTAATTTTTACAGTTCATTATATTGTCGAATGGGCCTCGGAGCATGAAATTTTACAA
Source organism: Grapholita molesta (assembly GCA_022674325.2). NCBI lineage: Eukaryota > Metazoa > Arthropoda > Insecta > Lepidoptera > Tortricidae > Grapholita > Grapholita molesta. The sequence continues at coordinate 16,157,034 of CP053129.2, forward strand.
TAATGTAGGTTATACATCAGTATAACATATGCTACAATTTGTAACGAATTTGTATAAATTTACCAAGTTAAAAATAGGTTACTCAAAGTAATACTAATTTGGCGCAAAGTCGCGGACAAAAGCGAGGGTTTTTTTTATATCAAATAATCTAAGTTCATACATCATCGAGTTCAGAACTTTTCGCGAATTAAATAGTGCCAGATTAGCGTTTTAAAGTCGACGTCAAAAATATGTGTTTACACTTTATCAGTTTTATCACCTTAATCCATTGTGATAAGGTGCAAAAGTGTAAACATATCTTTGACGTCGACTATACTATACATAAATAGGGCTAATTGTCACAGGTATGACCAAACGAGAACATAGCCCTCGCCTGAGATTCCTTTCTTCGTAACGTCAAAGCTCAAACGTCAAGAGTAAGCAAGAGGGGTGTTAATATAACTAATTGGCCAAATATTTTCTTAAAGCGAATAAAAGTACATAAAACCAAAGTGCCTATCGAACTAACAAAGCTTTGAATAATTTTCAGCTGAAGGTATAATAATAATAACACCCAAATCAGTAAAATAAAAACCTCACTCTGGGGGCGCTACATGCGAATTTGACAGCTACACTAAGTAAACTCTCATAAGAAATTAGTTCCAGTAGTTATCCGCAATATGGCGAAGTTTTTATTTTTTGGTCGGGGTATATGGAAGGAGCCAACGCTGACCTTGTAACCTTTAGATACGTTAAATAAGGAAGTAGGCCCAAGAGAAATCCCAAGTAGATGAAGATGAAGGCACAAGAAAAATTAGGGTCCATTGCGATACGAAATATGGGGGCTTATTCGAAGTTTACTAAACGATCTCTATTCGCATTTTTCTATTACAATAACACGTATTATTTATGGATTAAACAGTAGATTATATTGAAATTTAAAGCTTAATAAAATTGTCGTCACTAAACTGACCACTGATTTAACTTTTATTTGACAATTAAGTTAATTGGGTGTCCCTGAAAGTGAAATTGCCCATTCATCCCTTTCTTTTGCCACGAATGTTCGCCTAGTATTCGGTCTATTTGGCCACTTGTATTGGTATTTGGTGTTCGTTCGAATACCGAATTTAACAGAAAAAAGGTGTTAAGTGAATTAGGGAAAGTTACAAAATTAGCAATAATTCCGAAAATAAAAAATCCAAAAGATACCATTTTCGGAATTATCCACCATTTTTACACATTCGAAATTAACTCAATACACTTTACAACCAATTTGCATGCAAAAAACGTTCCACGCGCCATGTTTATTTATCCATCCCCATACTTACAGTCAATGTCATAAAATGTATACACTGTTCACCGTATGCCGTTGCTTTAAGGTATAAAAATGTTTACATATTTATGGCTGACTGTACTCGGTAACAAAGTTCCTTTGGATTCCATGACTTGCGTAAACCCTCGTAGAAAAGTTATGCGACTAGTCTAATATGGAGTAATTCTATTCCAATTACATGTAATTTCCATTGATTTGATGGCAATCTAAACGAATTTGGTTTCGTTCGAGAATCGAATGTTTTGGCCTGTGTTGAATATTTTAGTGAGCTTGTGTAAGGAGACTATGGTATAGTAGTTAGATGTATATCGACTATCGATTATGTTCATATGTACAGAATGAAATATGTTCGCTTGTCTCTTTCTCTCTCCAACAACTGTAAACTGTCATAAAACAATATAAATTAATTTATTAGTAGAGTAATTATAACTCCTACTTTAATTAACATAATTTTTTAAACAAACACTTTAAATGTCAGCTCGTTAGATCCATTAGTTATTCCATGTACATTATTTCCACATCCCGCTTCTGTTTTCGAAAATCATCCAGCGTAAATAGTGAAAATTTTCAAGTTCCCGTAACGATAGTAATATTTCATCTCCTTGAATAAGGCGGGTAACACTACGATTTATTACCCGCTTCCCGACTGCTCTGGGCACCGCCACTGCCTACTCTTTATACGAATTTAAAAACAAACAACCGCTTCGAGCGATTCATAATGCATTTTCATAATTCGAATCCTCGAATACAGCGCGATTTGAAAAAGGAACGCGCTCGAACATAATTGAAATCAAATATCGAACGAAATAAATTCGAACACCGACTCGGAATGGCAACGTAACGGAGTGAATTTCAATTATAAGCTAGTCTTTATTGTCTATGGTACATGAAGCCGATTTACAAGTTAAACCGGCGCTGTACAAAAACTCGCTGCCGGCATTTCTCATGCAGATTGGAAAACTTTCGTAATAACCAATTAAATTATAACCGATACTTCGCTTGTCTCGGAGTTCCGATGTTTAAAATTCATCAAAGTCATTATTTGTGTTTGTGTTTTATCGAGTTAGTGATTTGGTTTCTGTTTTTTTATTTTTACGGTTGTGACTTTGTAATTAGATTTAGTTTTATACGTGCACAGAATTGGCATTATACAAAAAAAAAATTAAGACTGACAGTATGTTGCTTGATATTTTCGTTTATGCTTTATTCTAAGTTAATGGAATTTGAAATTTGTATGTTGTACATTTTTACAGTCCCTCTCCACGGCCCATAAGTTTCGGTATAAATATTTAGCATATACAAATACATACAAGTAAATATCATAGTATTTAGTTTATTTCTTGCATTACATATACCATTTATAACTAAAGGACCAAGCTATACAATCCATCCCTTTTTAAAAGCCCAATAATCTTTCATACGAATTTTCGGTCAAAACATTCATCAAAAATCACCCAATACGTCTTTTCATCCCAAATTAATTCATTCCTTTTCATGGGGACGCCATTCATACAACAAAATCTCGGGAATAAACGCCTGCGCAGACGATAAACGGCCTAAGTGCGTACGAGAAGTCGTATATTTATAGTCGTTTCTGTTTGAGAATAAGCAGTCTGATATATGGCGGTGTGACATAATAATTCAGAATTGGCGGACTGAGCTGGTGACGGTATCGATCGGGTAAAGGTCAGTGTTACTGTTACATAACGTCGGATATGACGGATGTGTTGTGCGGGCGGGGTGGAAACTTATTTGCTGAAGAATCTGAAATGTATTAGGTATCCATATATCTTCAAATTTGTTCTGTACCAGCCGACGCGTAAAAGCTGTCAAGATTAAAACGAGGTAAGTATAATTCATTGTGATATCGCCGATGTCATTTATACTAGTCCCGAGCCTAATTTCAACGCCTTAATATTGGGATATTGAAAGTCGCAACACTGGGAAAAAAGATATCTCAGAGATCTCAAGTAAGACGAAATTAATAAAGATGAAATTAGAGTATCTACCAAATTATGAAGACATGCGTATAAACGTCATCAATAGCGGTTTTAAAGGTATAAGGGCCCATCTCAGGATCCAACATTATTGTTCCGCATTGTATGTCACATTTTTATTAATTCATTTAAAATAATATAAAATTCAGAAATACACGCACGTGTTTTTTCCACTCCCTACGTTTACCATTTATCAACACTGAACTGTCAGGATCTTAAAAATGAATAAAATCAAAACATTTGTATTGAAAATTTTTAACATAAACTTGCCTTATAACTTATAAGTACGTATAGCAAACGTGCCCGCGAGATTGATGCGGTGCTACGGTGGAAATTACTTCCCCGGAAAGGTCTTTCCACGGTCCCGTATCTGGGATGGCTTTTGTGAAATAAGATTGAGAATTTTCTGAGGAAGTAACTTTATAAAGTTTATTGAAGAAATGTCTACCCGTGTATCTGCTAACTGACATATACGGTTGGCAGAAATGGCCAAAGATTTTACGAGACCGATTGATATATATTATTCCGTATATATGTAATCACGCAGTTTATATGGCTGAGATTCTCCTAACAATTTATATGTATTGTATACCTAATAAGTATATAACGGTCATATTCATAATTTTGAACAAAGTTATATACTTTCGTTAAAATCTATTTCTCCATTTGTCAAATTGTTTTTTTAATTTTATTGATACCCAAAAACGGTTTTGAGAGTCCGTAGGTCATTTGAAAACGATAATCTTCAATTATTAAAATGTTATAAAGAATCGTTACTTTGATTAAAACAAAATTAGTACCAAAAAATTTTGATAAAAAAATATTAGTACCCAAAAATACAATTATGATAGCAATGGTAGAAAGAGTTAAATTATTCTCAAGTACGAAATGAACAATACGATCCATTTGAAATTCCGTTTCAACTTCCAAATATTCTATTTTCAAATATGAAAGCGTATAGAAATAATTTCGTTCGACAAGCAATGACAGCGTTATTGTCATGTCGGGGCGGACAAGTGACTGGCGGTTGAATTCCATAGTCTGTTGCCAATATGAAAATAATGCACCGTGTCTATGGTTCTCTAATGGCGGCTTGGAATTTTATAGTCGCTGAATTGACAGGCTGTTCGAGAGATTTCAATTTATAATTTATTTATTAGAGTTACTTAAAAATCAATCCAAATATTTAATAATTCTGCATTGAGTAGAAACTCTCCACTTAGCAGGTTTTGTCAAATTGCTTGTGAATATAGTGATGTGTATGACCTCCACGCGATCCAATTAGTGCCTTGCTATTATAAAGGTGGCAGCGCGGTAATATCCTTTTTTTCTATTCTACACCGTTTTATTTTATTATTCATTTTCTTTTTATGTATAAATACTTAATTAGTTATACGTTTAATTTCACAACACTGTCGCACGCGGTGTTTACCGGTACGTAATTATTACACTAAGCATATCGAATACGCATGTATCATTATCTAAGTAATGGTGTAAATAATTGATGGTAAACCTAGATTAAAATATATATGCTGCTAGCGAATCTCTTCAGTGGAATTTAAATATAGAAAAAAAAATATATTTTTTAGTTGCAATAAAAAAATATTTTATATGATATTATCATGTAAGCAACTTGCAGCAAATGACAATTGTATACTTAAATCAAATCGGCAGATATCCCGAGATTTTGTCAAAAACGTCCCTTAAAATCATCGTAATGTTGTCATTTTCTTGGTGTGAAATGAAAAAATTGACAGTCCTTTATGGAATGACAGCTACGCCGCCATATTTAAGAATATGCGGGGTGTAACCCACTATCGGTTGAAGTTGTTCCTAATTCAAAATGTAAACTTTTAAGACCGTTGCGGTCTTTATCATACACGTATAACTTTCTTATCAGCCGGAAAGGAACATATGAACTTGCCAGCGTATGTCGGTGTGAAAATGGAGTCCAAGCAAGCTGTTCAATAATTCATCCAGCCCCAGGTCCGACACGGCTTATTGCGCTCTAGAAAGTGCGGCATACGCCGTTAGCTTATTTATTTCTGTATTTATATACTTTAAAGACGAAGGACGTCTGTAGGATAGTTTAGATAAAACAGCACTTGAATCACAGTGGCGATAAACATCGGAGAAAAGGACTTGATATAAAACCTAGATTGAATAGTAGTCAGTTCTTGGCTTAGCTACAGTAGCATTATTTTATATTTTTTAATATATACCTTATACATAAGTTTATAAATTAAAATAATACCATGGTTAGTAACGAGCATGAAACTGTAAGACATTGTTTGAATGCAGAATCTTTTAAAATGTCTTCTTCGTCTTGTAAACTTATTTTTTAATGCATGCGGTGTTTACCTTTAAGTGATTGTTGCACTTAGCAAGTAGAGATAACTAATTGTAAATTTAAGTATTGTTAAAATTCAGTGTAAACTATCGTTGGTGAACCAAATAAATAAAATAAAAATAATAAAATAAAATAAACCTAGAAACACAGCTGTAGAGGCAAATACATTTTTGAGACATCCTTGATTCAGTATTAAAGTATGACTACTAATAAAGATTGGTTTGATCTAAATGAAAGTATGTCCTATTGAAATAAGTACTATTTTTATAGAGAATTATACAAGTCGCGTCTATTGCAAACAATTGGAGACTTTTTTGTCCTCTAGCTGCCCGGAAACCTATAAAAAGGTCTCCCATTGAATGTAATTTTGCATTTTAATTATGACAAACCACAGTTGCATTTGGCCTGGCAAGTCTGTGCGGCTAGAGGCTATAACAATCTCAAGCTTCAACAGAAGGTAAATGTTTTTTACAAGTATAAATGAACATGTATTTATATCACTAAGTGGCTTCCCTGTATCATGCTCTTACCAAACCAACTAAAACCACGCCAAAAATCTACGCGCAAATTCCTTACAGATAGCTAGGGTTGGCTTTTAATCACGGCCATAATTAACCCCGACTACGCAAAGGCGTGGCGCACTAAGGGACCTTCGTCGGCAATAAATATCGGAGGCAGCCCTAATTAGCGCGTGCAACGAAAAATAGACAGCTTAGTACGCAGTTGCAGAAGTTAATTATACGAGAATTATAGGGAGTGACGGTTCTGTGACGAGTGGAATCAAACTGTAAAAAATATACTTCAGAACATTTTGGTTTGAAATATATAGTTTTTTTAATGACAAAGGTGGCAAACGAGCAGACGGATTGCCTGATGGTAAGCAATTACCGTCACCCATGGGGTGCCCATGCAACACCAAAGGAGTCACAAGTCCGTTGCCGACCTATAAGAGGGTTGGAGCTCTGGGAACCTTACTCACTATCAGGAACACACTACTATATACCTGAAAGGTAGCAGTGCTATTATGGCTGTGGTCTTCTGTAAGGAGGAGGTACTTTCCCAGTTGGGCTTCTCGAGACTCAAGCGTGATGGTACTTCGCTATGCCCTCCCTCTCATTGTTGGACGTAGTTTAAGGACATATCCGGGTCCAACAATATTAAATAATATTTCCGCATCAGTATACTGGTAAGTCGTAAGATTTCTTAATTAATATTAAGTAAATCCACATTCGAATAAATAATAAATATTTTGAGATGATCTTATACCAATCGCATTGAGTTAAGTCAATAAGGCTTGTGTTGTAATCGACGATATAATATAGATTAGGTAAATACATCGATAACATCCAGAAAGAAATATACGTGATAAACACAGATACCCTTGCCAAAATTCGAACCCGGGAGCTTTAATAAAATGCCATAGTTTCCAAAGATTTAGCATAATCTTTATAAGCATTCGGTTATGAAATTAAATCCGCCATACATTAAGCGGAGCGGAACTGGGGCTATTTAAGTTGCACGAGCGGAGCGGAAGCGGTAAATCAGAGGCGGGGATTTATCGCCGATGGCCCCCGCTACCGCGCCGCTGTGCGCATGTAAATGCTTTATTGAATACTGGCTGTTCCCGCGACAACGCGTAATAATATTTAAACTGGTTTCATCCAATAGTCCAGCTATCTACTCCATAATTTTCACTCGATAACATTTTAGGTTTTGTTAAGTCTCTTACACCATGGCGGGTGCTGTCTCAGTGCGTGTTGGGACACGCACGGTCATGGGTGACACGGACAGAGGCAACATCCGCTTAGTGTAATTTTTACAGTTCATTATATTGTCGAATGGGCCTCGGAGCATGAAATTTTACAATAATGTAGGTTATACATCAGTATAACATATGCTACAATTTGTAACGACATTGTATAAATTTACCAAGTTAAAAATAGGCTACTCGGTAATACTAACTTGGCGTAGAAGTCGCCGAGAGAAGCTAGGGTTTACATATTAAAAAAATCTAAGTTCATACACTCTTATTTCCATCGAGTTCAGAACTTTTCACGAATTAAATAGTGCCAGATTTGCGTTGTACAGTCGACGTCAAAAATATGTTTACACTTTATCACCTTAATCCTTTTGATATCTTTGACGTCGACTGTACTATACATAAATATGGGCTAATTATCACAGGTATAGCGATACGAGAACATCACCCTTGCCTGAGATTCCTTTAGTCATGACGTCAAAGTTCAAACGCCAAGAGCAAGTAAGAGGGGTGTTAATATAACTAATTGGCAAAATATTTTACAGTTACCCTTCTCTTAAAGCGAAAAGTACATAAAACCAAAGTACCTACAGAACTAAAAAAGCTTTGAATAATTTTCACCTGAAGGAATAATAATAATAACACCCAATCAAAAAAAACCTCACTGGGGGCGCTACATGCGAATTTGACAGCTACACTAAGTAAACTCTCATAAGAAATTAGTTCCAGTAGTTATCCGCAATATGGCGAAGTTTTTATTTTTTTGGTCGGGGTATATGGAAGGAGCCAACGCTGACCTTGTAACCTTTAGATACGCTAAATAAGGAAGTAGGCCCAAGAGAAATCCCAAGTAGATGAAGATGAAGGCACAAGAAAAATTAGGGTCCATTGCGATACGAAATATGGGGGCTTATTCGAAGTTTACTAAACGATCTCACCCGTTTATAGGTATCTACAAATATGGGCGACGTTCACGTGTTCTGTAATACTTTATCACTACATAGCATAAAACAAAGTCGCTTTCTCCGTCCCTATATCCCTACGTATGCTTAAATCTTTAAAACTACGCAACGTATTTTGATGCGGTTTTTTAATAGATAAGAGTGATTGAAGAGGAAGGTTTATATGTATAAAAACATCCATTAAATAGTGGAGAAATACTAATATAAGCATTGCACCCGTGCGAAGCCAGGGGCGGGTCGCTAGTAGTTAATAAATTAGACTAAAATTATACAATCAGAAATTAGGATATCCGTAGAAGAACCGAAGTGACCTATATTGCTCGCAGAATTGCACTGTTGAAGTGGTAATGGGTAGGCCACGTAGAACGGAGAGTCGATAGCCTTTGGGGCAGAAGTCATGGCGACCACGTATAGGATAGCGGAGTCTCATACGGGTCGCTGTGAGTCTAGGCTACAGTGTGCTGAAGATCGCTCACGGTGGCTGCATATGGAGGAGGCCTATAAGTAATGCGGTTAAACGATTATCTCATACTCATAAATGAGTATTACGAAACCTATAAATTAACTCCTGCCGTGCAGAAAATTTAGTTACAAAAGGCTGGTTTTTTGGCACCAAGTCGAATAAAGCCTTTTAGCTTAAATTGAAATAAAACAGTCACTTAAGAGTTAAGACCTTTCTGGAAACTGTCTACAAGTGAGCGGCGCAGAATTTTCAATTACTTCTAAAACTTATGGCAGAATGTGCTGTGAGTTGACTACGAAGTGCGCCATTACTACCCTCGAAGCAGAGTATGTGACTGTAATTTTTGTGACATTTTGGCTTAATGCGCTGGTAGTTTTCGACCGGTTCATGTTTTAGAGATTTATTACTTTACAAGTGTCAATGCAACAGGGCGAATTATAAAACAAAGAAACTAAGTAGAATTGGATTTCAATCCATTTTGTACTAAACTTAGATGTCTGCTAACGGGACTATAATATTGTCATTGATAGAAACGCGAGCAATTATTCAATGTTTGTTTTCAATGAATAATATGAAAATTAGATTTGTTGTCTGAAAAACATCTGAATGAAAAAAGTGAAACAGGTTAAGTAGCTTAGTATTTTAACCCTCTTTAGGTGAAAAAAAAATGAAGTGAATCCTGAATGCCAAACACCCAGTTGAAGCCCTATTCACGGGTTTCTTTAGGTATGATATCCTACTAAGGCCCACGAGCCTACATGTAGTACTAATTACTTTAAAGAATATCAAATTGTATAAAATTAGAATAGTTGAATTTCATTTGTTTCCTATGATTTTAATACAAAATAGTTTATACTCTATTTCCTACATTATAAAGAACGAATTCAAGTATGAATTGAGTTGTGGTTTATGCGGTCGGATCATTTCAAATCAAAACCATAGAGATGCAGGCCTAAATCACCAATTCAGGAGATTTAGGCCTGCTTGGATATAGGATTTTACTTCTGGTTAATGCGGTCGGATAATTTCAAATCAAAACCATAGACGCAGGCCTAAATCACCGATTCAGGAGATTGTTGAACAATGTTTTCCATGTGAACTATTTCTAAAGCACGACAACTTCCAAGTTCTAATTCCGAGATGAGCACAGCGGGGCACCGTGAGATATGGCGTCGAACCGCGGGCGGTCTCTAAATAGGGGCATAAGTCAAATTTACGACTGTTCTAATTCAATTATTTTAGTAAGTATATAATAAGAATTTCCATTACAGAAATATATATGCCTAACTACGTACAGTCGAGTAATATATCCCACGATTATATTTCGCCGAAAATTTTTTTGATGTTGCTGTGCACATTGTATATTTTTATATTTTCGACTAGTTATGTAAGATTGTTTAGATTAGTTATTTTCCACGTACCTACAGTCATAAAATATACCACAATACATTTATCTCGGGCATCACATTTCGATACTATTAATTATCATTACATGTCATTATATGTAAATTTAAAGATTTGTGGGACCGTAGTTGACAATCGCTTAATAGAAAACGCAATAGAAACGAAAATAAATGATCGAACGCGGTGACATGATATAATAAATTTTCGGAAAGGAAGGACCTTCGAAAGGAAAAACCTACATAAAATTCTGACATTCGCAATTTTGAAATGTTTTGTAGGCCTATCCCGTGGTAATCAATACGACTTATCTGACCAAACTCATCTAGTCTAAATTCAAATCATCAAATATAGTTTAAAATTCAAAAACTCTGTCGTAACGTATCCGCGCGGTCGATACAAGCTGCCAGCTTAGGTGTCGGATGCCGGGGTAATTGCCCCCGCCCCGTGCCCGGGGCAGGCTGAACAACCATCTCCCTCCGTTACGAAGAATACTGAGCACCAGTGTAGTCTGACCTCGGGATCCGCTATATGCCCTATGTTTTTTTAATACAACGACGGGGGCAAACAAGCATACGGCCCGCGTGATGGTAAGCAGTTACCGTAGGCTATGAACGCCTGCAACTCCATTGGATTCACAATTGCGTTGGTTACCCTAAAAGTTGTTGGAGCTCTGGGAACCTTACCATCAGGAACACAACACTACATCCCTGAAAGGTAGCAGTGATATTATGGCTGTGGTCTTCTGTAAGGAGAAGGTACTTCACCAGGTGGGCTCCTCCAGATTCAAGCGTGATGGTACTACGCTGTGCCCTACCTCTCATTGTTAAATTAATACACAGGCACAACGAAAAAACTGATGGAATATTATCAGAAAAGTCGCAGTCAATTTTTTTTAAAGTGTAGGTTATTTGATATTATTTCTTAGATGTAATTTTGTATTCAGCAGAAACGTGCTAACGAAACCTTAATTCTTATACATAAATAAGGTATAAAGGAAAATTCAACTGCCTCCGAAAAACCTCGAACACACACGTTGGTAGCAAATTTTTCCACCATATTCTTCAATGCGTCATAGACAGTTGGCACAGAGACCGACTCGGCTAGTTGGTGGAAGCTCTCCTGAAGGTTAGTGGTCACCTTTCTAGGATAGAAGGTGGATGTAGGGAAGGCATCTTCTCTACAACGCAAAGAACCACATCAAACGCAGTTTCAATAGCAGTTAAGCTTTGAAACTGGAATGTGGTCGGTAAGCAAGAGCCAAGAAATCTACTAGCTGTTACCGGATTCGAAGCGCCGGACGGCTTCCGTATTACAACTTGGCCCTTAGCGGAATCCAAGGTCTTTTAAAACTGGTCTGTTACTAGCGCAGCGTCACAGCTTTGAGAAGCGTGCTCCATTCAAATCTACCACGCTTATTAAATTTTGTACGGAAAAAAGACGTGCGGAAAGTGCGGGACTGCTGAATTTTATGTTCGAATTTTTGCGATTGTTCCCATGTCGGTGAACGCTTTATTTGAGTTATCGACGCTCAATTTCTTAACGATGCTTATAGGTACATATGATTAAATTGAATGATGTGCGTTTTCATAAAATCGTTGGTGGTCTAGCGGTTACGACTGACACGACTTTTAAGTCCTAAAGTCCTCGTACCGAAGTTTCTCAGAACTTGCTGAGTTACTTATGGTTCAAGCTATTTTCTTTTGTTTAATATTTTGGACCCGGATATGTCCTTAAACTACGTCCAACAATGAGAGGTAGGGCACAGCGAAGTAACTTCACGCTTGAGTCTGGAGAAGTCCAACTGGGGAAGTACCTCCTCCTTACAGAAGACCACAGCCATAATAGCACTGCTACCTTTCAGGTATGTAGTGTTGTGTTCCTGATGGTGAGTAAGGTTCCCAAAGTTCCAACCGCCCTTAAAAGCCGGCAACGCGCTTGTGACTCCCCTGGTGTTGCGGGTGGCCATGGGCGACGGTAATTACTTATTATCAGCTAATCCGTCCACCTTTGTCATAATAAAAAATATGAAATGCCCAATGTAATGTAAATCTTAAATGGCTCAAGAATAAACGACCCTGACCGTAAGACAAATTATTTGACCCCCACTTTATGCTTCCTTAAGGGCTGGCTTCGGGGTAAAAACAATCCTATATCTTTTCCCAGGGTTTAAACTCTCTCTAAACCAAATTTTATCCAAATTGGCTCAGAGCTATAATATTATACTATCGACGGATATATTTACGTACCTACACATTCCAATTCCGCCAGCGGTTTAACAAGATAAACTTCCAGTGACAGATAAGGTAACCAGAAAACGTGTCCCGTACATTAAAACAAAACGTATCTCGCTTGTGAAACCCCTCGACGTGTCGCGGCCCTCGTCAGGGTGTCACGGGCAGGCGGACAGGAGCGGACTGCGGAAACCAGCTGTTACGGTTTAACTGTTCAGCAATTTTTAAATAGTTTTTATTTCAAACTGCTGGATTTTAGTGAATATCGCTTCCGTATTTACTTTTTTTATATACAACGACGGTGGCAAACAAGCATACGACCAGCCTGATGGTAAGCAGATACCGTAGGCTATGGACGCCTACAACTTCAGAGGATTCACATGAGCATTGCCTACTTTAAAAGTTGTTGGAGCTCTGGGAACCTTAGCTACTCACTATCGGGAACGTAGCTTAGCAGAGCTATTATGGCTTTGGTCTTCTGTAAGGAGGAGGTACTCCCCCAGTTGGGCTTCTCTAGACTCAAGCGTGTCCATTAAGGACATACATAAATCGCAATATATATTGTGGTGGTATAAGCAATGTCGATGTTATATGCAAGGTGTTTGATGAAAGCAAAGCAGTAAATGCCATGTTGGAGGAGTACTCGCAACACAAATTTCTTGAGCTTACAGTGGGGCTCAGACAAGTTGTGTAATGATGTCCTGTAACATTTATTTATCTATTATTAAAGTGCTTTCCATATAATCACTTTTCACTAAAGTAAGCGTAAAGCTAAAACCTTCAACCCCATTTTAATCCAATTAGGGAATACAGTTTCAAAAATAATATATTTTATAGTCGACCGGTCTGGCCTAGTGGGTAGTGACCCTGCCTATGAAGCCGATGGTCCTGGGTTCGATTCCCAGTCAGGGCATTTATTTGTGTGATGAGCACAGATATTTGTTCCTGAGTCATGGGTATTTTCTATGTATTTAAGTATTTATATGTATCTATCTATTATATATATCGTCGTCTAGTACCTACAACACAAGCCTTACTGAGCTTACAGTAGGACTAGGTCGATTTGTGTAAGATTGTCCCGAAATATTTATTATTATTTATTATAGTTAAATATTATGATTCCACATTCAACGATTAAAGTTAGATTTGCGACATTTACATGTAGATATAAACGTTACAGATACTAATTCAAATTTTTCAACGCGACCAAGAAACCATTTGAAACTCTGTTACCCGCCGTCCCATAAAGCTTTTCATAATGATTTAACGTAACGATAAATATCAATTACACATTCTCTAGATCCCATTATTTCTATTAAGCGCATATTTATAGTGTTTTTACTGTCATTTGATTCATCATCCCGCCATTAACTTCATAGCCCATAAAAGACCTTATAATTCCACTGTGTCTATTATTTGGTGATATAAGCGCTGTTTTAGTGGTTTCCGAACTATAATAGTAGTCGTTATGGCGTTTCAATGGGCCTTATTATTTTTGGCGTACCTAACTATCCTACTTATAAGTGTGAAAGTTTGCGATGTGAAGTGTGTAGCCGTTTGCTAGTCAAGAGTAGCACCAACCCTTCTCCCACGGGTGTCGTAAAAGGCGACAGAGTCCGTCGATACCGAATCAACAGCTACTGCGATCGCTAACTCGCCTGCCAAGCGTGGTGACTATAGCAACTGCACCCTCAAAATTGACACAAGTTATACCGGGTGCGACCTGTAATAGGAGCAAAAATTTTAGGGATCGCTTCTACACCACGAATGTAACAACATTTGTTCTACAACTTCACACATTTGGGTAATTTATTACTAGTGATTTTTTCAAACGAAATAAATAGCTTTTTCAATGAACAGCATCCAATAGTCCAGTTGACGTTTACTGTCAGCCTACAAACTTCATAGTTTTCGCAATACATTGCTTGCTTGGAAAATCTTTTTTTGTTAATATTTATTTAACTATAAGTTATTTTCAAAAGTCGTAGAACATGTGTTGCTACGTTTGTGATGTAGAAACGATGCCTAAAGTTAATGCTCCTATTACAGGCCACACCCGGTATATGTGGGAGGCCTATCCAGCAGTGGACGTCTTACGGCTCAAATGATGATAATGAGAATTGGGCAGACCTTTAGACGTTTGTTACTCAATCATTCAGTAACGGCTGAATGGATTAACATGAAAATCGACGTACACATACACAAAGATCTGAATTGAGACATATGATATCCTGGTAATGCGCTCCCGTGGGATCTTACGTTGACAAAGTCGCGCATAGAGGCTAGATATTACAACTATAATAGTATTATAGCCGTGGAATACCTTGGGAGATATGCCTTATGATATGTGATGCATTGGTAGACATCTTAGGAATTCCTCAGTCGTACATTATTTAGATTGTCGTTACGGGTATAATATGTACTCGGAGGATTAAGTATAGGCTCTAGTATAGGTACCTACGAAGATGACGGTTCTGGGTTGAAGTAAGAGTACTTGGAATATTATTATGGGCATTTTGTTATCAACTGAGTTATTTGTGTGTTTTGTTTATCATGATTATTGAGAGCACTGATGGTCTATTGGTAAAAGCATGAGACTTGCAATCCGCGGATCGCTGGTTCAAACCTCGGCTCGTACCAATGAGTATTTTGGAATGTATGTACGAAATATAATTTGTTATTTACTAGTTGCTTTTGTGTGAAGAAAATCATCGCGAGGAAACCGGACTTATCCTAAGACCTAATTTACCCTCTTGATTGGAAGGTCAAATGGCAGTCACTTTCGTAAAACTAGTGCTTACGCCAATTCCTGGGAAGCCGCGCGGACCCCAGGCTCCCATGAGCAGTGGCAAAGTACCGGAATAAAGCTAGGAAGTTGATGTTTTTTTGGTTATTAATTATTTGGTCTGCATAAGATAAAGCAAAGCATTTGATTTGTACAGTCAGCAGCAGAAGTGGCTAAGCGTTTGAGGTGTTCAAAATGAGGTCAACACGTCTCTATTGTCAAGAGAATAAGAGCGCGTGTAGGTCATTTTGAACACTTCAAACGCTTAGCCACTTTTGCTGCTGACTGTACCTACATTACGCGTGTATAAACCTGACATATACGTTAGGTTAGAAGGAAAACCGAACGGGAATAATTGCGCTGGGAAAGTAAATAATAAATATCCTCACAAACGAACTCCTTATATGTGATTACTTCGGCGCACTTCCTCTGTTTCCACGGAAATCGTCAGGAGAAAACTTATTATTGGAAATGCTGAATAATATTAGTACATTTATGATACATTTTTAGTACACGGACAGTATAGATCGTTAATTCGTTCATAAGCCATATTGATGTATGAACAAGGCATGTATGAAACATAACCTTTTCAATATGACGATTTTTTTTCATGCCTTGCTAATTATAGATTACTAGCTTTTACCCGCGGCTTCGCACGCGTAGATGAACCCCCTTTTTGACCACTAAGAGGATGAATTTCAAAAAACGCTGAAATAACTTTTTTAGTATTCGAATAAGGAGTGTTTACACAAAATTTCAAGTCTCTCGCTTTCAATTTTACACAATCCCCATACAAACTTTCAACCCCCTATTTACTCCCTTAATGGCGGAATTTTCAAAAATCCCTTTATAGTGGGTCCTTACGGTATATGTATAAACTACCTATTGTAAAAAAATCTAGGTTTTGCGGTTTGGGATGGGCATTGATCAGTCAGTCAGTCGGTCAGGACTTTCATGTTTATATATATACTTATATATAGATTAACTATTATACATTTAATTATAAAAATTATAAGCGTAAAAGCGTAACGTATTATGTAACATCATTGTAAAGATGAAAAATAAGGGATGCTGTGTCGTATTTTGTTGTAAAACGTAAGAAGTGAGGCTCTCCGTGAAAACCCAATTATTTTTAATGAGAGGATTTCGTCGTCACGAGAAACGGGTCCATAATATAAACATACATAGAATTAAGGGTTAAATTTATATTGGCAATTTATCTGAACGTATATTAAACACTCTTCTTGGTTCTGGTTTTAAAGTTAATACAGTCAGTGAAATATAGTTAGTACATCCTTACTGCTGTATAAATAAAGAACTGTATCGATATATTTGGCCATACTGACTGCAACTAACTATATGACGCTGCCTGTACCACAGATTTCACAGCGCGTCAAAGGCTACATTAAAAACATTTCGAAGCCACCCCTATGACTAACACATTACACAACCTTCAATACGGTTGCACCCTTTTGTTCTCGTGTCACACAAACAGTCTCATTAAACATGTAGCGGGTTAAAAGCTGTCCTACATATGTATGTGTCTCTCAAGTCTCTCACGTAATGGCTTATTTTAAAGACAGGGTTACCCTATTGTGCGGTGAGCATCGCGAGTATTGTCTTGCGGTACATTTTAGATAGGCTTGTGGAAAATGCAGGGTTAAACTTTGAACTATCTGGTTTCCCTAATCTTGCATTCAAATATTGTGCTAGGAGAAAGGACATTTTGAATTAAAAAATTATGTTTACGTTTAAAGGAAAGTGAAAATTAATGACTGTTTGATGATTACAACAAAAAATATTATGTAACGGGAAACAAGTACTAAACAAAAGGCAGAAATAGAGTTAGAAAGCGTCTAAAAAGTTCAAGAAAGGGTTCCAATTCACAAGTCGTTAGGCACTGTGTCAAAGGGACAAAACTTTTCAGTGTTCGCTTTACTTTACTTATACTTACCGTTAAAATCTGAATTAACAAATTGCGAAATTTTCATGTCAGCCTAAACCCCTTACACAGCTACGTGTGCTAGAAAAAGCAACATATTACGTCAAAAATGAGAAAAACCTTCATTGCAGCAAAATTAATCCGCAGCGCAAAAGGAAGAACTTGCCTCCCATCTCGCGTGCATATTTAAAAAAAAGTCGCCCGCGGCGTAATGACGCGAGCTGCTAATTTGCACAAACCCCTCGGAACCCTTCCGTAGGGTTCCGTCCTTCCGCGCTATTGAAGCCTCCGCAACTTTCAGAATTTCCGCGCACTTCCTCACTGTTCCGGTTTAATATAATGAAAAGTGGCCGTTCCCATGAGTTGCGACGCTGTCTTTAATTAGCCATGCATATTAATGCCGTAGGACGGGGTAAAGAATAAACTGACTTAATTTAATGAGGTGGGTTACCGCGGGACTGTGTTGTACTGTGAATTCATCATGAAATGTACTCGTATTTTCTCGCTGACTTTCCAAGATGTTATTTATTCGAGTTTCTTTGATACTCGACTGTCTTTTTGATTGTCTAATGATTTGGACGTGTAAACGGTTCGGTTGTTTTGTGTTAATTTAGTAAAATACTTGTGTATTGTCTTATGCGACGGCAGTTAGTTACGAAAACAGAACTTTCACAATCTGGGTCGATCGATCGTCGGAAAACTATAAAATATTATCATAAACCGTCTGTTATCTTATCTGTATAAGGAAAACCTTAGACCCTATCACTTTTACTTGGTTACAAGTGAAACATAACTCAAGGACCACATCTATATAGTTGTGCAGAGAATGAATATGGAACTTACGTCAAAATTTAAATAGAGCACCGACATGCGTGTACACACATAGGAAGTTTTCCACGTACCGCAGAGCTCACAATAGCAAAATTGCAAGCAATAAATTGCAGACAATCCGTTTGCAAGCATCAAAAACTGGCAGCTGCCATAGTAGCATGTCTTTATAGCGTGAGATAAAAAATATTTATGACTATGCAGTATCACCGAATTACCAAGTATCCATTGAATTGGTTTTTGTATGTAAACTAATCTCCTAAAGCAATTAACATCCGCGCTTATTAATTAATACGACAACTTCCACGAAATTAATATCATGTAATTTCGGTGACTAGAAATGCCCTTTTCACATCACCACGTAAAAAGGTCAATAAATATTTAATATTTTCACACAATATTAACGAATTATCTATATTGTTATGAAACTATTACATAATAGTTATTAACTTTGTTCAAAATTATAGTGCCTTTGTTCCTTTGTGAACATATTAAATATCAAAACCAACTGATACGGGGTACGTCAAAGCGTAGGATATCAGGAATAAATTAGATTCCCTTTGTGGAGAGTTTATTGATATTCCTGTATATACAAGGCCGTAGAAATAGAGAAAATAGAGGTAGACACAATATGCTCACGTTACCGGGTGCATGAATGAGCTTGTTTGAACCAGCTTATCTGTGTACAAACACTACTTAAAAGACTACTGAAAAGTATAACTAACTAGCTGTACCGGCGACCTTTGTACCACCTGAAAGCCTAAATGGGGTCTTTATGATCGATTGCTTTTTAAGTATGCTATTAAACTTTTGACCATGATGATCACAACGAACCCAAAATCGCCCACAACGGTTCAGCCGTTCTCGAGTTATAAGTTCCGGAACTAACATAACTTTCTTTTATTAATATAGAAGATTATGTTGTTCCAAATATATATGTCAGTCAGTATGTCAGTCCGTGTCTCCTCAGAACAGAAGTTGGAAGCCCAGCTATTCTTCATCGTCATAACCAGTGGTGGCCAAACCTTGATGAATGGCCAGAAGGTATCAGAAACTTCAGAGGTGGACCAGAATTAATTCATCATACATACATACATACAATAGGTATACTCAGCTAGTCACCCCGATTTACCTAAGAGGTTAGACCTACAGAGCGCATGAAATAGAAATTTCTACAATCACTGCTCAGTGTACTTCTTGTTATTTTAGGATACTCGACAGACAACTAAACAGATGGGAAAATTCTACGACTTTCACAGAATAAAAGGGTGGTACTTTTCTAACCTGACACCATGTACTAATTATTTCGAAACGACAGCTGGCTGGATAGAATCCTTTCGGGGGCCGTAGTTTCCAGCCACTGCTCATAAATAAATAAATATTTCGCGACAATCTTACATAAATCGACCTAGCCCTAAGGTAGGCTCAGTAAGGTTTGTGTTGTAGGTACTAGACGACGATATATATAATAGATAGATACATATAAATACTTAAATACAATAAACACCCATGACTCAGAAATAAATATCTGTGCTCATCATATAAATAATTGGTCTGACTGGGATCCGAACTCAGGACCATCGGCTTCGTCAGGGTCACTACCCACTAGGCCAGACCGGTCGTCAAAACATATCGCCCTCGGTAGACACAGATACTTACAAGGTCATCTACTCGCCTCACCCTCGATATCGCGTTTTATCGCGCGGACAAAGGGCAAGCGACGTTGACGGATCGCGATCATCCGACAAACGCAACTGATTGCTACTTTTATGGTCGAACCCGTATTTTTGCGACATAGTAATACATTACTGACTGAAGTCTGTATTGTTTTATTGATTTCGGCGATCATGGATATTGGAACGGTTCCGTCGCGAGGACATAAAGTCAAACAGGCAATAAGTAAATTATAATATCAATATATCGTCGTTGGGCCTGCAAAAGTCGCTATGTGTTTTAGATGATGATGTGGATTAGATGAAGTCGTTATGTGGGTAAATCTGTTACCCAATTTTTCTTTTTAGTTTCTTTCAATGCATAATAAGCACTTGTTTTTCTCTTGAAAAATTGGTCTAAAACACATAGCGACTTTTGCAGGCCCAACGACGATATGTTTCGATGCTCGGAGTTCTACTCGTACCTTTAAGATTTTATAATCATGTTTGATAGTTGTCTACGTGAAAGCTAAGGTTTAGACAATGGTAAAAGAGTTATGTTTTCAATATAACGGCATTTTGAAAACATAACTCTTTCCGTACAGATGTACAGTGAACCAATTTGATTTATAGGCCACTTCGTTCCTTGTCACAGTGAAAATCTGTATGAAAGACGGAAAAAATCACTTATTAACGTCACTGTGACAAGGTTCGAAGTGGCCTAGAGATCAAATTGGTTGACTATACATATATTAATAAAAATATTGTTAGGTATTTTCTAGATTTATGGTGCTATAATTCATGTTTAACAAAAAAAATATCAATGATCAATATTCTTGTTCCTGTTATGGGGAAAGGCACATACCCCAAAAAATTGATTAAACTACACTCAATATATATTTGTTACGACTTAAGTCAGCCTTTGTTCATGTGTTTTTGTAGATAGTAATAATAAAATTAATAAATATTTCAGGACAATCTTACACAAATCGACCTAGTCCTACGGTAAGCTCAGTAAGGCTTGTGGTGTAGGTACTAGACGACGATATATATAATAGATAGATACATATAAATACTTAAATACATAGAAAACACCCATGACTCAGGAACAAATATCTGTGCTCATCACACAAATAAATGCCCTGACTGGGATTTGAACCCAGGACCATCGGCTTCATAGGCAGGGTCACTAGCCACTAGGCCAGACTGGTCGTCGAATAATATATTTTGTGTAATCGTAATATCATTAGGTAGCTCCGCTGTTAGGAACATAATTTACATTGCATACAAATGAAGGAAGTTTATTCGAGCCTTGGTGATAGCATGATAATTGATAACGAGTGTCTATCTCTTTCAAATGTATGGTTTTAAAAAGTGACATCAGTTATGTCATGTCGGTGCCAGCGTCTATTCTTCATATTGTACATTAAATTGGTTCACGAAGTTACCAACTCAAGCGTGGTTATATTATTCTCTAATTATAAAAGAAAAGTTCTTTCTTTCATTGTTAAAATTATACAGTGATGTCGCTTTTATTCGTCTTGCGATAATAAAATGAGTGTGAGAAAAGTTCCGACCCTCGAAAATTACATGTTGTGAGTTATGTCCTTTGTTTTAGACAGTCAAGGATACGTGTGCATTAAATATCCATAATTTTGGTACAGGTTACTGCGGAAGTGAAAATATAGGGCCTCGTTTTTAGGGGAGATCTTTATACGTGGAGACTATGGCAAATTCCCCCCAACATGATACAAGTTATTTTTGGGGGAGGTTTGTGTCCAGCAGTGGATATTTTACGGCTGCTAGATAATTTAGAAAATTATTTGTTTATGTGAACGATGATAGTTTAAATGGCAAATTAAACTAACTTAAGGGTAACCATTTAGAAAATGGCAAATAATCTATGGTGTGGTACACATTATGCTTTATGAAATAACCCGGATTTTTTTTCATATTGCCCATTACTTGATTGCTAGACAATGCCTTAAGGCATTATCTCATGTGTACCTACCATTGTAGGTATGTAATATATATATATAAATCCTTATTTTCTCTATCCTTCTCGTCTATAAATATAAAAATGAATCTCTATTCCCCTGGGTCACGGCATCACGCGTGAACAGCTGAACGAACAGATATCGTTAATTATTTTTTGTTGTGTTTATTATTGTCAGGGCAATGTTCTTATGAAATGAAAAAAAAATGTAGCGCGGAAAATTAGAAAATTTGAGAATACATATCATATTATTTCTAATGTAACCTTAGCGCTTTTGACAGTTAAAACTTTTTTTATGTCACCTTATGGCGTTTGACGTAAAATTGATAGTATACGTACGTGCTGCAAATACAGTCAGAGGATGCAAAAAATGAATATCGTTCAGGATTTTTGGTTGAACCTCAAAATGGCGAAGTCGTCTTGAGAATATATTTTTTATGTCCATTAACGTAGTTTAATAGTATGTAATATTGATAGGTTATTCTTATTATGTACTGATCTAACTCCGAATTGTGCAGCTAATGAAGAATTGAATTCAAAACGCGTTTCACCAATATTTTTTTCATCACCCGGCAGTCCCGGGGTTAAGGCCGCCTCTCAGCTTTCTGTAAAGTCTAACTACTTTACAAAACGCAAGGCCTACCGAACAACGTCATGCTCTAAGAGCAAACTTTATGTGTTATTTTACTTGACATTGTCCAAATCTTGATATAATGATGGTAGCCATATTAAAAAAAAGAAGAATATCGGTCGGAGTTATTTTTATTGATAAAATACATATAAAATAATTAATATACTACTTACAGAAGATGTGAAAAATCTTGTGCACATTACGGTTAATTCATAATTGTCCGTACGCTAGTTTGCAATAAACATAAAAAGAAAATACTTGTGATACTCGTACACTACTGGTATTTGAAATTGACAACGAAATATCGGATTCTCTTTTTTACTAGTCGTGTCGTGAATTTTAAACGTCATCAACGTTGACGGCGATATTTTTTGGTATTTTGTCACTATACTAGCTATACTAACCAGACACACAGCTAGTGAACTGCAGCGCAGCAGGGGCCCGCAATGGCCCATTACGTACTCCCCGGGGCCCGGGGCTGCTTTTTGCCCAACTTTAGCTGACCGTGCATTCCTATTGGCCAGCAAACTTCGTTGTTACTCGCCCCAGTGTAACGATAACACAAAATTTATTACAATTATACGTAATCGGCGCTCATATAATACTGGTTCAGTGCATTTGAGTGTTCGATATGTTCCGTAAGCAAGTAGAATAATATCTCTGTCCCCTGAACGCTTGCTGTGAGGAGTTGAATTTCGAATATTGTATTAATTCTATTTTGATATAAGTTAACTCAATTCAATTCAATAAAATGTACATTTTATAAGTCAATAAGGGTTTACGATTTAATATTTATGAGTGTAATACGCATTACAATTCTAGGTATATATTACAAAATTATACATTAATATTACCATAGACATACCATTTAACTAAACGAGGCGTGCTAATAGTAATACCATGATCGAAAGGTATCCAGGTCTTATGTAACTTTCCATAGGTATGGCAGATACAGTGCTATTTTCCTTCGTCCTTGTCATAGTCTCACATATATTTGTTCCCCTTCAAACTGAACCTTTCAGAACTATCAAAGTTGGAGGGATATAAACAAATACAATTGTAGATTTCTTGTGTTTTCAACCAAAGTTGCGGTAATTAATACAAAATAAGCTTATATTGAGCTTATAACAATGTATGATGATGATGTAAAATGTAAGCTTAATATTTTTGTTATAAAAAGTGTCCTGTAAATCAAAACTATATAGACTGTTACATTTTGGGCGGCAAAAACGAGAGTATCTTTGTTTCTTATTGGCGTACGTGTATACGTGGTCCAGTCATTATTCCTCCAAAAAATTACAATTGCTACGCAATACTTCGAAGACGTAGACGTATTGTATGTACATTTAGGATTCACATCAACTTATCAAAACCATTTCGCATTACAACTTGGCTTACTAGTAACATTCCTAGTATCTCAAATCGCATGTCCAGATGCATTACAACAAGTACGGCCGTTTTAATTTAACAGACGATAACCATCTGACTAATTGTAGTCATTATATGTGGCGTGATGCCGGAGAGTTTGCTGTCTGTCCGTCCGTCTATACACAGCTTTTGAACATTTGCATGTTTTTAACGTACTTAAATTGGCAGATTAAGCCGGATTTTCCTGGGAAAATCCTTTACAAAATCCCGTCCGAATCCTGGGTATGTAGGGATCCTGTCTTTAAGGAGCCTGACTATTTCGTTTGCATGTACTTTAGAATATAATAGAATAGGATAATTATTTGTATGTCTTTCCCGTACACGGAACAATGATGTTCCGGACATTTGGGAGGCGTACGCGGAGCCAGATCGAGCGAACGCGCAGAAGCCCTTTCGACAATTTAATAAATGTAAGGGGTACACTAAGCGGATGTTGCCGTATCATGGGACGCGCACAGAGACATCACCCGTGTAAGGACTATAAGTTTTAATGGAATCTAGAATGTACTAGGCTATTGGGTGGACTATTTAATGATTAATTTGTGTAATATTAATTTTAGGTTTAAATATAATTTGTTATATATTTGATGTGTTATTTAATGAATAAATTTTAACTATAAGAAATTAGATAATTTACTTGAAGTAAACCGCTTATGTTGCTTATCGCAGTCTATATCGGAGGCCCATATCCAGCATCCTAGACTGATAATAGTAGATTAATCTAAGATATAGACACAAATTTAGAAAATCACATTGTATTTCAAAAATGGCAATGGTTTACAGTAATAGGTTCGTCTTTGTCACATTCATGACTTCATAGACCCAAGGTAAACAAAGCGATATTACGGACATTTCAGTTTTAAAAAAAACTAAATTAGGTACCCATCCATAGACTTATCTAGTCTAGACTTAAATGTTTGTAGACATTTATAGAACACGCCCAGCACTAGCCAATGAGTCGACGGGTATGCCGTACTCTAGCCGCGCGGTACCAATGTGCGAATCGCCTAAAGTTACTTCGAATACGGAATAATCTTACTAAGTCGACTGTTTACGAGTTTTATTAGTTTGTCGTAGTACGATAAAGTAATGTAGGAATTTAACGTCGTTGTTCGCAACTAAGTTTAGCACTTTGGGACTTAGTGGTGCTTTTAGTTGTTAACAATGAGGTGCTGAAAATATAGAAAGGCATTTGATTTTCAACTTTATCGTGAAAGAGTTAAAGTCTATTTTGTGTGGATTGCATATTAACACTTTAAATGGGGTTTAAAGAAAATAACAGTCGTTAAGCAGTGAGGATTAATGTTTGATGACTTAAGACTTAAATAAGCAAGTAAAAATATTAGACTAAACATTGCAAGTCTTTGGAAGTTTTCAATAAAAATTGTACCATTTAGGTACGTTTTCTGAAAAGTTTTATATTTTGACATAATCCAAAATTTCATCCGCACTTTTCCCCACTTTTGTGGAGGTGGTCACAAATTTCAAATCCAGGGTCCTAACAATGAGTTTTTCGAAACTTATGTACGAAATATGATTTGATATTTCCCAGTCGCTTTCCCAGTCGCTTGCAAAACTGGAACAATCCCAATAAGGCCTACTTTACCTTCTGGGTTGGAAGATCAGATGGCAGGCGCTTTCTTAAAGCTAGTGCCTACGCCAATTCCTGAGATTGGTTGCCAAGCGGACCCCAGGCGCCATGGGATGCCGGGACTACGCGAGGAAGTTAATGACTAAGATATTATACTCTCTGCAATATCAAGTCGCGCATGCAGACATAATGCTCTCTCTTTTACGCTTCCAACAACCGAGTAAAATTTAAAGGGATGGCATTATGACCTTAGTCGCCAATTTATACTGCGGCCACCATAGTATAGCGTATACAGGTAGAAACTATAATTTACCGAGTTGGGGACTGTAATAAGTGTAATAACGTGGCAGATACCTAGATTTATATTCAACTAAAACCCGGCCAAATTTAATTATGTCGTCGCAGGGTTGCCACGCGTCAGTTTATATCGTAATTCATGTTAAGCGTTAATAGTGTGGTTTTAATTATCTGTGACCTAGTTAAATCCAACATAATTAAGTGTTTGACATATCCTATTTTTAAAATGATTTATTATGTTCGGCCAAAAGGCAACAGTGCCCATGAGATGTAATTACAGGTACCCGATGATAATGAGTCTTTTTGTAGGTAAATGTCTCAACCTCAAATACAGATTAACAACTGATAGCGAATATCTTATGAAATTTAATTTGTTAGCATAATTGGTAAGAGATTTTACAATGTTAAAAATACATCCCTTATTCAAAAACAACAAAAATTGAACGGCCCATAACATTAATATATAATTTGTCGATTAATATATTCCATGCGTAATTCAAAATTGTATGTATGCAAATTCAGAGGCAATTTCTTTTATCATCCTTATTATTTCAGTTGGCAGCCCCGAATCATATTTTGACAACAATTAAATTTATTTCGGGGAATAAAAAAACATAAAATAACGGGCCTCGAGAAAGTATTACCGGAGCTTTTCAGGATTTCATTTATGTTTCATGCTGTATATCCAGGGTGGCTCGAGTAATCCGACAAATATTAAGATAAATAGCGTTTAAGGATGCCTGTAGGCTTCGTTTTTACAATACTTATTAAAACTTACAATAAATAAATATTTCGGGACAATATTACACAAATCGACCTAGTCCTACGGTAAACTCAGGCTTGTGTTGTAGGTACTAGACGACGATATCGTGTCGTAGTATACAAAAGTGATTTTAATATCAAATAGTAAGTTTGACTAGACTAGAGTCACGTTTATTAAGATAAACTTTGTGAAGAGAATTAAATATGAAACTTACGTCAAAATTTGAATATAGAACGCCTACATGCGTGTACACACACGTTACTACTACATATGCCAGGTGCTTTAGCTAAAGTGTTTATCCTATACATGAAAAAAGCTGTTTTTATTACATCAGCTCCGTATTTGTTTGGGCTTAGTTCGATGCATAGAGATTATAGATTACTTCCTATAGATTCCGCTTTGAAGACTCACTCACGACTTGTTAATCGGATATTACATGTTTTGCGGAATAAAACGATCCTGTCTGTTTTGAACACAATGAGTCACATTCCGTGCATTCGTTTCGTGTGAATAGGTGATAAAAATCCAATATTTTTAATTTACCCTAGTGTCTATAAACTTAAACTCAAACGTTTATTTAGTAAGTAGGCCACAAGGCTTACACGTCGAGTATACAAATCTACACTGGTCCTAACCTTATACTTCTGACCCGAGAAGCATTTTGACTTTTAACTATAAATATAACTCCAGTCGCCCGCACCAGCGGACTGAGTAGGGACCATTTTGTGACACATATCTTTTAATTATGTATCATCCTGTCATCTGTTATTTCTGTGTATGTCTCGAATAAATAATGTATATTTCTATTTCTATTTCCTTCTTGAATCCCGCATACTTATATAATATAGCTTTATAATACATGTTCCAAAACTCAAGGTTTCCCTTTAAAGTGTGTAACACTTTCGGAACCAAGAACTCGCCTGTCGGGTACACAGCTCGTAGACCTGTAGCCGATTACATGGGAAACCACTATGTAGCGAAATGTCGTAGCGCTGCGTAGAGCCCGGTTTCGAAAATGTTAAGAAACGCGACTATTTTATTTATTGATACATAGTTAGATTGTTAAACAGCTAGGTTACTCGCCGCTAAGTTAGCTACCTGACGTATAACATAAACGATTTATTTAAGAATATATTGCGTATAATATTCCTGCAATAGCTGTCTCACTCTCATCAGCTCATCGGCGTTCTTACCTTATTGTAAAAGCAGTTTTATGCCACCTTAACATGAATGGACGTAATCTCATATGTTCCATCTAGTGTGAGTGATCTGTTATATAGATAATACCAGTTTGTACCGAGATCAGAAAAATAACAAGGAAAATAAGTTTAGTTTTCCTTAAAGGTAATCCCTCAGTTGAGATGGTGACCACTGTCCATTGTATGAAATGATAACAGTCGGCTTCACAGGAAAATCTACCTTAAAGTTACCGTTTTTACTACCACTCCGTATCAATATAGTTTGAACAAAGTAAAACATGTTAACCTGGGTTTATGTATCATTTTGTTTGAACGAATTTATATAAGTTGCTTTATACTTCGGATTTGTAAAAGGAAAATTGTAATGTTGTTGACTATAAAAACAGTACAGAACAACGGGCACGTGTTTTTTGTACTGTGAAATTGGGTTACTTTAAGGGCTGTTGTGGAGTTACTATCATTTAATTTTATCATCATCATCAGCGGAAGGGCGTCCACTGCTGTATAGACCTCCTCCAACGCGACCCACTGTGATCGGTTTTGCGCATTTGGCTCCATCTCTAGCATATTTTTAGCATACATAAATATTCTTAAACTAGCAGACATGTTGCAAGAACATTTCTTAATTATTTTATTTCAAACGTAAAACTTCCATAGAGCCCCAGCGCACACAAACTTTTTGCAGAAATCGCGAAGCGTCTGGCTGAGGCACTGGTCCCACCGCAAGCTAGTAAGCTATGAGCTTTCAGCTATTTCAAGGTACAAAAGATAATCGATCCCGTGTAAATAAAAGAGACATATATGTCATAGACGGGCGATCGTAGTTCATCGCCGGGCGATGAGCTATAAACATATATCTCTCTCTTTTATTTCCCCGGAGACGATTATCTTTTGTCCCTTGAAATAGTTGATAGCCCATAGCTTAATAGCTCATGGTGGGACCAGTGCCTGATGTAACTGGTGACCGAAGTGCTAGCGGCTACCTCGCACAACGTATCAGCATTGCGATACGAGGAAATGCCGCCTGCATCCTTGGTACAATGCCTCAAGGGCCTTTTTTAGATTTAATGCAATAACTAGTTAAGTATCCGTAGTTTTCATAATATTGTAATTAAGATGTTAAATCCTACTTGTAATAAAAAACCTTCCAAATCCTTTTCATAAATATTCCACAGCAACAACATTATGAATTCGCACAGTAAAATCTGTGCCGATTCACGCCCTTTCATACCAGCCTTTATTTATGGCGGCCATAAAAATGTTTGAATGGCATCCAAGCCTTATTCTCACATGGCATTTTGATGTGGCGAAATGGCAGTGAAAACGTATAAGGGAGGTTTTCAGAGAAAAAGTGTAAACAATTAGAGTGACTAGGCGATAAATTAGCGTTAAATTTGTATAAATATTTTCGTGCTCGTTTCATGAACTATAAGCAATATTACAAAGCGTAGCGACTATAGCTACTCAACCCACGATGATTCAAGTCATATATGCCCAACGGTTCCCCTTGTTTAGGCATAATTTGTTTTGTAATAATATTCATTCGCATACCCAGTGTTGGCATAATTGTATATAAGCAGAAACTGATCTCGCATAATTCTTTTCCGCCGAATTCTATTGCGCAGAATTTAAATAAGCCGAATGGTTGGTACGCATAATTTGGAAAGACCGAATGGTGTTATTACGATTTTTTTCACAGGAAGTGCGTTTTTGTCGTAGTCGCTGTTCTAATCTAACCTAACCTACCTAACCCACCTTGTTTTTCTGTTGTGGTCACAGTTCTAACCTAACCTAACCCACTTCGGACATTCGGCCTCAATAATAGTATGCCAATATATTTTCGGACAAAGTAGTATTCGGCTAATACAGATTATGCTAAATAAAAATTCGGCAACATTCATATTCGGCGTAAATAAATTATGCGAAACTTGGTATGCGTATTAAAATTCGGACGAAACAAATTATGCCAAATAAAGGGAACCCATGCCCAGCAGTGGACGCCTTACGGCTAAGATTTATTTACCATTTTTATATTAAAAGATTTGTCTTGTATTGATGTAGGTATTATATTATATTTGATACAGAATACAGCCATACATTTATATTACTACACGTAATACTAAATATAAAGCCATTCCCAATTAGGCCCGGCCTTTTCAGTTCATTCAATTCGCCTCAAAACTCAGTATTTAATTTTCGGCTCCAATTTTGAGCTCGCATTGAATAATCTTTTTCAAAAGTCGCGCAAAGGGTTTAATTTTGTAATGGGTTTTAATGGTGCGGTTCGTCGAATTGCTATTAAATAGCGTAATTCAAAACGGTAAATGGAAAATACGAATAAAATACGACATGAATAGCATTACTATATATCTACCAGTATATGTATATGTATCAGGCGTAAATGTCGGATATTCAGATAATATTTACCCAAAGTTTGGAGCGTGAACGGTATGGAAACAAAATCCCCTTTATTTTCGTAATGAAATTCCCGGGAATTGTAAATTTAGTAACGAGGCAGCCGAAATATATGTGTTTAAATAAACTTATTTAGTATGTGTTTAATGTCATTATCTATCGGGAATAATTTAATTTAATTTACCTGCGATATATTCAACGAAAGAACTATCAGCAGCAAATTATCGTAATTTTATCCTAAATATAAAATACAGACTATTTATAACTACCAAGTAGCTTCTTATGTGTTTTGAGCATTCCCGCGCGGAATCCCGGTACGTATTTACAAAATTTATTAATAATATAATTATGTTTAATAATATGATGATGCCTGATGATTCGACTTAAAGGTTTAAAAAATCGCTCGAGTCGGGCGGTGCGAGCGGCGTACAAGTTAAATAAATGCAAGCGTATGGGAGTCGTCCCAGTGCACGCTGCTCGTATTTCTTGGAAGCTCGACGCTAAGCTGCCCGCGCCGCTAAACGCCTCCTTCGAGCGTTTTTTCAGACCTTAAACTAACTCGTAAAGTTTCAACTGCGGAAACATTCGTTATTAGATTAGCCACTGTTAGTTAAACGCCTAAGTACAACGTCATATATAGCACTCTAATACTTTCTCTCTTATTCGTATCGTTCTATACCAACATAGCCGATAAAATCTATCACGGCCTACGTATCTACCTACTATACGAGTACTTACCTACATATCGTAGTCTAGTAACTACAACACATACCTTAAATTTTTATTAGGGTTAGTGTAGTATTATTTAATATCTATTTGCACAATACAAATAGCAAATTAATGCCTTAAGGCATACTCTATCTGTCAATAAAAGGGCAATCAAAAAATGTAGGAGCAGGGTCTAATAGATGTGTAATATATTAAAACTTCAATATTAGATAAAATTACATATACATATACAAAATAAATAAACATAAATACATACTTTACGTGTGTGAACTATTAAATTGATGTGATGATGAAGAAATCTTGTCTAGGTAAAGTTTGCGCATTATGCGCTTGAAACTGCATTTGGTCTGCGCTTCTCTGAGAGAAAGTGGGAGAGCATTCCAGAGTCTGTTTGCCTGAACAGTGAAAGAGTTTGTAATATTGTATATCATAAGGATATTTATATAACCTATCTAAGGCGTGAAACACACAAGCGGCGTAATACTTAAGGCACGGTGCCGGGCCCGCGTCGCGCCGCTTGAGCGTAATTTTACGTTACGTCGTCTTCGAACATTTTGTATACAAACGTATTGAACCGTCATCGTGCCTTATGCTTTGTGCCTCACATCGCTTGTGTGTATTTCACGGCTAAGACATCCGATATAAAATTGAAATTGAACCACTTTACAATAATGGACGGTTTTCAATAAGCAAATAATCTACATAAATATAGACGCCTAAATCGACGATATAAAAGCACTATAACGTTCCCCGAGTTACTCAAAACTAATGGGTAAGACTTATAAACGTGTTAAGAGCTACCCATTTGTTCCATAAAACGTTCTAACAAAATTCATCGTTCACAAACCAGGGTGCGCGCATTCATAATCGCATGAGCTACGACTGGCGTCCGGCGTTGCCGGACCGGATGGGCATCCGTCACCGGACCGCCGGACAATGCGGTGAGATATCTCTGCCATCCACACTAGGGTGGGTGTCCGGGAAGTGTGCTATAAGTGCCATGAGCATTATAGGGTGATGCAGTTCGGGAATTAATGCCGGAGTTCACGAATTTAACACGCCAATGAGTGAATGGGGGATAACGACAAAAAGTAATTGTTTTAGTCGGGTTCTACTGGCGTTGCAAATAAATAATTTTAACATACCACAAAAATCCCACTTGTCCTACAGCGTCCCCTGTGTTATACATAGTAGTGGATACAATTTATGTAAATATAAAATAACGTCGATAGCCTAAACCAGATTATTCCGGAGAATCACACAAAAAATATCCTTGCAAGGATTCGAACCCGGAACCTTCTGCTTCGTGGGCAGTGTCACTACAGACTATGCGTAGGCTAGAAGGATGTAACTTACCCTATTTAATTTCAAAGCAAATCAAAATAACCACACACGGATATCCTTACAAAAATCGACTGAGCTCAGACACACAACTTTTTTGTCACTCAATAAAGAGTTAAGATAGGAATTTTATGAGTCCTATCCTTAATTTTCTTTTATTTATTAGGTCTAACAACAGCGGTTACAATATCACATTGTAATTAAATGATTAAACTTATATGTACATAAGATTTCTCAAAGTGTTTACATAATTCATTTCAAATGAACACTTATGCCCGCTTCCTCGTGCAAACAGTTACAGTACATATTTAAAACTTAAAAAATCCCTTATCTTACTCGAGTTTATTACTGCATAGAAATAAAACAAAACCACGTCATTACGACGTCGTGTTTCAGTGAAGGTAAATACAGTAAGACATTTATGGATATGAGTCGTACAGATTCATTAAAAAAATCGTCCTTTCTTTGGTCAGTAGTTAACGCCTAATGTTACACAAGTTACGTCTACCGTGTGTTCGACATTGGGGCTTTAAATGTAAGGATTGATTTTGTTCATAAATCTGAGCTACTTTGGGTCTACAACTAGTCAAATAACGGTTATTTAATGATATCATTTTGATCATACCAACTACATACTATTTTCAATGTACGACATCCAATAAACCAAATGACATCGTCTGTCACACTTAAAAACTGATGATTTTGCAATACATTGCTTGCTCTAATAAGTTTTGAACTGTATTTTTACGAATCTAGTAATTTTCAAAATTGATCCTTACATTTAAAGCCCCAATGACATAGACACGCGGTAGATAAGGTCGATAATATAAGTAGAAAGAAATATTCTTGATAAATACTCAAATAACTGCCTCTACATGACTAAAGTACATTAGTAAAGTTACAAAACTACAATATTAAAGTGACATTATATAAACCATAACTTCTTACAAAATGAAACTACGACGCTAACCTAGAATGCTTGTACGTACATTCCTTTGAAGATAGACTACTCTTTACAAACCTACTTTGATAAAACTAAAAGAACCTACATCCTATGTTCTTTGACTACTATTTCGTTTTTTAATTCGTGGAAGCGCAAACGTTATATTTACGGCTGTTACCGGTAAAAATGTTAATAATCTCGCATGCTTGTGGGAAATTGTTGTTTTAATCCTAGCCAGTGCACGAGGAGACATTTTGTTTTTAACAGTATACGGAACTGCGCACAAAACGGAACAGCTAAGATATTTCATAAACTTTGTAAAATATTTGTAATGTTGGTTATGTTTTACAATGTTCTGTTTCACAAAGTCTATTTTTTATGATATAGGAGGCAAACGAGCAGACGGATTGCCTGATGGTAAGCAACTACCGCCGCCCATGGACACTCGCAACACCAGAGGAGTCACAAGTACGTTGCCGGCCTTTAAGATCCCTATACGCTCTTTTCTTGAAGGTTTGGATGTCATATCGGTCCGGAAATACTGCACACGACAATTTATTCCAGAGTTTTGCTGTGCGAGGCAGGAAGTTTCTAGAAAAACGCACAGTTGAGGACTGCCAACCATCTATGTGGTGAAGATGGAAATGTTGTCGTGTAGAGCGCTGGCGGAAGGAAGCAGCTGGGATTAACCCGAACAATTCCTCGGAGCACTCTCCGTAATAGATGCGGTAGAAAATGCAGAGTGAGGCCACATCTCTACGCAGTGCCAAGGAGTCAAGCCGGTCCGAGATATCCTGTCTATAAGCGTTATACAATAAAGTTCCATATGGTATGAAAATATAATACAATTGATCGACATTTCGTCGTATTCCGATCGAGATCCGAGTACTACAGTACTACACCTGTAAGACATTTTTTATTGAATATATTGTTTAGTCCTCTTGACGCATTTTTTTTAAATATAGGTATATACGAGGCATGTAATATAAGGCCTAGTTTACCCTCTGGGTTGGAAGATAAGATGGCAGCAGCTTTCGTGAAACTAGTGCGTACGCCAAATGCTGGGATTAGTTGCCAAGCGGCCCCCCAGGCTCCCATGAGCCGTGGCAAATTGCGGACAACGCGAGGAAGATGATGATGATACGAGTGAAGTTGTAATCTAATAAGATCAGATCTTAAAAAATCCAAACGTATTTAAGCTAACCGTCTCAAACTTTCAGTCAATTACACCGAGCGCGGTGCCAACATAACGACGCAAACTGCACAAAGCTACCCGGTCCCGGAAGTGACGGGCCGGAAACGGCGCCGACCGGATGCGCGGAACCCTTCCCGCCCTTTTGTTTATCGAGAGTTTTCTCCAAGGGCCCCTGGTCTGGCGTCGGGGCAATTAAAATTGTATGACGGACGCGTGATACTGAGACAGGGGGGTCGGGTTGAGACAGGTAAAGGGAGCGAGTGCTGGTTTTATGGCAGTTTTTAGAAAATAGTGTACCTAATCACACACATAACCGATTTCGAACATAATGTCCAGCAAAAAAGTTACATGTAATATTTAGTAAGTACACATTACAAAATGAAAGTGAGTGCAACACTCGCCAATATATTTTTTTTCGGGACAATTTTACACAAATCGACCTAGTCCTACGGTAAGCTCAGTTTTGTAGGTACTAGACGACGATATATATAATAGATAGATACATATAAAATACATAGAAAACACCCATGGCTCAGGAATAAATATCTGTATTACCCCGTTCTGTGTTTATAAATACCCCGACTGGGATTCGAACCGTTGTTAAGAAACGTTAATTTATATCAGTTTTGTGAGGATAGAAATTTTCGCATAAAATCTATATTGTCATTTAATGCCTTTTAGAGGGGCACACTAGCGGCGGCCATTTGACGTTTTCCTGGCGATTCCATAGTAACTGGCCGGCGTGATGCGGCGTCTTCGCAGCATGCAATTTTATATGCGAATGTCGAGAAAACGCAGGCAGAAACGCTAATGTGCCCACGCTCTTAGGATTCCGTAGTCAACTTCGGCTATATCTGTCTATATGTCTGTTCCCGCGTATTGCTCATTGACCGTTAGCCTAGAAAGCTGTAATTTGGTATGAATATGTTAATCACACACGCAGACGAAGTGGTAAAATAAAAAATATAAATAAAACAATATTCATTTTGACAATAAAAAAAATGACGTAACTATGTATGGGATGAGTACAGAATTACTGCATTTCAAGTTATATTATATAAGTTATAAGTATCTATGCCAGATTTTTAAGTAGTAGCGATTTGTCTTGTCAGGTTCTGAACTCGGGGCGGCCAGAGAATCAGTCTCGTTTCTTTCGTCAAAGTTTTGTTATTCGGTTATAAAATACTTGTTTTAACTTCAGAATTTAAATTTCCAAGTTAAGATCACAACAGTTTTGAATATTTTAACGTTATTACAGCAGTAAAAACAACGGATTGTCAAGGTATAAAAAGTTTATGGAACTAAATAAAATAAAAGTTATATTCACAAGAATAGGCATAAAGAAGTTTATGAAAATATGAAAATAGACGCTTGAGTTTATATACTCACCTATTTTCTTTAGGTTATATCAAGATGTTTTCCCTCACTGAAACTTAATCTAAGATAAATAAACTCCAGATTCTATCTAAGTTAACTGAAATTTTGCCAACCAGCATGCTTAGAAAATTATTTAAATATCAAAAGTTGAAATAGATAACATATACTTAAGAACAACAACAGCTATCGCGGCTGGAGATGCGTCCCGGGATCCCGTCTCGAACACCGCAGGTCCTCGTCGTTTTTTCTTAAGTATATGTTATCTATTTCAACTTTTAATTTATATAGTAGTATTACTACTTAAAAATCAAAGCAAATCAAAATATTTCATAAAAAATAATTTGATTTGTTCTTAGTTTTATTTAAATATCAATTCTACTATCTATAAAGGATTCAAGACTCTATGAAAGATTCGAGAGTTAATAATGACAATTAGAAACGAATCCTTCTGAATCTTCTTGTGGGGGAGATCCCCCACAGCAGCAGGGCATCTGCCCATGCGGGATATAGAAGGGCCATCAAAGTTTTAAGAAGAGACTTCGTGTTATCATTTTCTTTAGTGAAATATGTTAGTACAGATAATTTCTCGGCACCGACCGTTTAATACTTTACCGCGATTTATATTTTACACACACTTATTTTTTTAAACTTTGCAATGTATGTAAATAAGTGACAGGTTTGTCAGATATGATAATTAATATTTTTTTTATAAAATAAATGAAAAAAAAATCCGAGAATAGAGCGTGAATGAGAATATGCAGAGCATACTCTGTAAATCTTTTGATCCTATTATCAATATGTATCTGCACTTATGAAGATGTCAAAGATTGACTTATGATTATATTTAATAATAGTTGGGATCACACACAATGAACAGATAAAACGCTTGCCGCCCCGCAACTGTGAATATTATGGCTTATGGCGTTTAGGAACGTCGACGTGATTTGACGTGTTTGGCGTTTAGGCACTAACCTTTATAAATCTTTTGGCTTTAGTTAATAATCCTAGTGTGGTGTGTCTGGACGCCTCGGGCCCTAATGGCACCATGTCCTTGAGCTTCTCCAAGCAACTTCTGAGGTGCGCTCTCCTGAAACAACAAAAAAATTACAATCAATAACTTTATCAAAAAGTACAGTCTGTAGTACTGTTCTTTTAAAATTGCCCAGGCAGATTAACCTTTTGAACGCTTCTCGCCTCAATATGTACACGGTTTCATATCAATCTCTTAACAGCAGAAATGAGAGGCTGCTTTGGACGCGTCCACCATGACACTTTTAGGTGTCGGCGTGGTCTTTAGCAACTTTAGTTGTTCTTGCCATTCAAAAGGTTAAAGTCGCAATAAAATAATAGTATATAAAACAAACTCTATATATTAATAACTTTAACAAAAATACTTTGCTGCTCGAATACAGTGAGCAAATATTATTATTAATCGCTAACTCTTAACCCAACCAAATCCAAACCTAAAGCCACTAGAAACTACAACTATCCTCAAACCTTTGAAATAATTCAAGAATACCTGAATCAAACTCCAGCGCAAGCTAATAAATCACCGACAGAGATTAGTCGGTTTACCCCTTTCAACTCAAAACATCCAAACTTCATAGAAAATGCGTAGCACTAACGCCCTTTGTCATTGGAAGCTTTGTTCCCGGTTATATACAAAAGGGCTTAAGTTAGTAGTAATTTTGCGATGTTTACGCCATTGTATTGCTAGTTGGGTATGTCAATTCTGCAACTCCGGCGGCTCCGGAAGTCACCGGCTAGTGCCCGCTGTATTGTTTATTTTACAATGGAAATGGCTGTCGATGAAATGTGAGCTTTGTGGGTAATATATTTATGGTGTTTATTGCCTTGATTTATTTATGATGTGGACAAATTCAGTGGAATAATAAAATGATTTTGCAAAAATCATCTCGTATTCAATTTCAATTTTTAGCAGATATTGCAATAAACTTAATAAAAATAATTTAGGATATCTACTAAAGTATCTATTGTGATTTGCACTAATATGACTTTGAAAATAACATATAGTTTATTAAATATAAATATGTAAAAAAAAATTCCAAGCGAGCAGTGTATTGTGAAAACTATGAAGTTTGTAGGCTACGTAAACGTCTACTAGACTTTTGGATGCTGTTCATTGAAAATACTATTTTAGTTAGTAGTCCATAACGTTAAAAATGGAATCTTAACCCTTCGCCTGTGTAGGTATAGGATCCCGTCTTTACCACTGTATGTGGCGTGAAGTTAATAATTATTTGCAAGATTACGCCGTGGCAAAATGCCGAGACGACGCGAGAAAGATGACAGGTGATAGGTGATACTTATTGCATTAATAATCTGCCCTAATCTCACAATAGTGAATTGCATGCGATAAATTTCTGGCAACCCCATAGCAAGCATCATAAACTGCTGCCATCAGCTTTATAGCTTGCATTTACAGATTTGTAGCTGTGTAACAAAATGCAATATCACTGAATTACCAAGTATCGCGCTAAGGTTTGCCCTATATACTTTAAGTACGTGGTTTACAATTCCATTAAATTCAAATACCCTATGAAAACATACTGCCTCCTGTTTTAACGACATTTTCTCGCGATTGCCAACGTTTTGCAATTCCCTCAAAAAAACACCCCATAAAAACATCTTTGTTTCAAGCCACTGTATTTTATATCGACGCGAAACACACGGCGTTTTATCGAGCGTCGCGCCGTTAAACCGACACGTGTTTATATCGTGCGTGGATTACTTCCTGCAGACGACGCATCATGAAAAATTGCGAATACAAACAATATGCAGTGACGTGTGGGTGTTTTGTTACCCATTCGTTATGTATTGAAAATCAGTTTTACTAACGAGCAATGGGATTTTATTGTATGTAGAATATTGGACGTAAATACTAACCCTTTATAGGGCAACTTCAAAATTTCAATGCAAAAATGAGCACCCAACAACATAGTCTTTTTGTATTTTTTTCTTAACAAGAATCATTAGGACAATCGAGCCGCGATGAGGCTTGAACGCACGAACACAGTGACTTTTGGGCGTTAAAGGGTTAAATTTAAAACAAACATATTTATACACCAAATTCTGTTATAATTAATGAATTAAATGGTTTGCCTATCAGACACTACAGTTATTGAACTTCAATCAAGATTTTTTGAGGTTGAATGCTATTCGCTAAGCTACATACAATTACCAGTTTTCGCTCGATGACTTACGAGCTATCAGAGCATTGTCAATGAACATGAAGTGTCTTCTTCGATCGATGACGCTTCA
The DNA here is from genome assembly GCA_022674325.2 of Grapholita molesta. Taxonomy (NCBI): domain Eukaryota; kingdom Metazoa; phylum Arthropoda; class Insecta; order Lepidoptera; family Tortricidae; genus Grapholita; species Grapholita molesta. The sequence continues at coordinate 16,195,906 of CP053129.2, forward strand.
ATTCTACTGTGTTACAAGTTACCGCCCCATGCTTATAACGTAACTAGTCGTTTTTTTCGATTTACGTGTCCAATTAATTATATTCAATATCCTGCTCATAGTCTTCATAGATCAAGTTGTAATAGAAATGCAGATGATCTGTGCATCTCAGTTGTTTTATCTAGTCAGTAAGTAATCTATATTATCGAGAGATAAGCTAGTCGATAAAATAGCTATTATATTGCGTGCCGCGTCTCATTTCGTCGCGTTACAAAGTGTGAGATCACACGTCTAACATTGTGAGATAAAATTGTATCGCTGATGGATCAGGTGAAAGGACATTTTCTATTTTGACTGGCAATTTATAATCATCATCATCATTTCACACACGTAGCCGAATCGCCAAAACGGTCCTGTGCTGTTTGCCTCCAATGGTTTCAACGACCATGATGATTAAGCAGAAGCGTCTACGATATTTAAAATCGAAAGAAAAAAATTACTCGAAGCGGGACTCGAACCCACAACCACTGGATCACCAGCCCAGTGCACTACCCGGATATCGAAGATATTCGCTAGCAGACGTTTCTGCATAATAAAAAATAACTCAGAAGCGTCTGCTAACGATAGATGGAAATTTAATCGGGCATTAAATGCATCTCTAATATACATATTAATGCCCTTAAATAAATAAATAAATATTACAGAACATTCTTACACAAATCTTGTGTTGTGGGTACTCGGCCAACGATATATATAATATACAAAAACTTAAATACATAGAACACACATGACTCAGGAACAAATAAATATCTGTGCTCATCACACAAATAAAGGATTTGTACCCAGGACCATCGGCTTCATAGGCAGTCACTACCCACTAGGCCGAACCTGCCATCGTGAATGTACTTGGCGACAAGCAAACACACAAACGCCACGTGAGGTAATAAATAACCATTACTTCTGTAATCGCAGCAGTTCGAGCGACGCCCCGCCATCCATCATAATATGACGCGCTGAAAAATGGATGTTTGGCTTCACGTGACCTAAGTGAAATATTGAGTGAGCGCTCTGATTGATTTTGTATTATAATGTATGAGGTTTTAATTTTAAGATTTAAATACGGGTAGCAATTGATATTAAGAAAATTACCCGGATTTTTTGACCCGGGTATGTCCTTAAACTACGTCCAACAATGAGAGGTAGGGAAGTACCATCACGCTTGAATCTGGAGAAGCCCAACTGGGGAAGTACTTCCTCCTTACAGTACACCACAGCCATAATAGCACTGCTGCCTTTCAGGTATATAGTGTTGTGTTCCTGATGGTGAGTAAGGTTCCCAGAGCTCCAACAACTTTTAGGGTAGACAACGCGCATGTGAATTCTCTGGAAGTGCAGGCGTCCATAGGCTACGGCAACTGCTTACCATCAGGCGGACCGTATGATTGTTTGCCATCGTCGTTGTATAAAAAAAATACCTTCCAATATACCTACACACAGGCGATAAACTTAAGTGGCACTGGACGGTAGGGTGTTTCATTTTGTTAGGCAAAAAAAAAAGTTATATATTTTTAAAGACTTTGCTCGGCTCTCGTGTCTCAGTGATATAAGCAATATTTATGCCAAATTTCAAGAAGATTGGATTACATTTAGAGGTTGCACACATTGGTCACTTATGAAAAAGTAAAGAAAAATGACGATATTTGTACTTTTAATTTTATTAACTCCATAAATTACAAATTACGTGTTTAAAATACAACTGAAATATAAATAATAATTAAATAACATTGTAATTAAATGTTAAGTTCTTATATTAATTCACTTTGTACGACGCAGTGCATTATTTTGTTCGCTAAGGCCCATTTTTCCTGTGATGTTCGAAAACTTTCAACAAAAAATGTTTTTGTGTTTCACCTCAAACTGATTCCTTAAAATTTTTAATCAACGCGATACCTCTTTATGCTGTATTATTGACTACCTGAACAGCATCTACATAGCTTTTCAGAGAGTCACCACAGTATTCAGTCACATCGTGAACCCCAAACAATTCAAAAGACTCAAAGAAGAGAAGTCTTTGTTTTGATAGTAATGATCTCACTCTCAGGTCTTTTCTTTCAAAAGTTAGGTTTTAACTCTCTAATCGTTTGTTTCTGATAAATACCAAAGGTGCCTTTTGCCAACTGCGAGAGCACTATTGGTGTCGAGGTAAATGGTCAAAAGCTGAAGGAATCGGGAGTCTCTTCATCTAGCATTGTCGTATACGACTTCTTGTCCAGTATATTCCACAGACTTTGGAACTTCCCGTCTATCTGAGTATTAGGACCACTTGTCGGTGACCACATTACAACACTCTTCAAACACTCCTTTCAATATTAGTTCGTGTGATGGCGACATGCCAACCACAACGTGTTCGATTTAATAATATTTCGATTCTTATGCATTTTATGCAAGCTCCCTGAATTAAACCTGTGTTTGACGATGTTGTATTAAATGATATTCGATGATTTTATCTTGGTCTATTTCTTCGATAACTGCATCAGACATACGTTCACCTGTAAATTTAAGGACAAAAGGTAACCCAAGTAAGTTTTCGAAATCTTTTCCGGTTACTATGATTGCAACTCTATCTTCCAAAGTCATTACCTTGGGCAACGGAAAGCAGCAGCTTACTATCTCAGTGTAATACTAAAAATTATTCATTTTGTTAATTGAATCTTCAATTTTCTTAACCATTTGGCTTCTGTTTGTGGCACTGGTGGATTTATCTGCTTCTGAAAGTTTTTCGTTGTTGTCCTTGTGATGAAGAATAAACACTAAGAGCACTTGTTCTTCTGTTTCTTTTGTTTGTTCCTAAAAATCCCCAAATAGGAATTTTTCTGATAACCAAATACTTCTAGTTCCCATTTTAAATTACAATTGTTTTATTTATATGTTAACAATCAGAAACCACACTTAAAAAAAAAAACAAAAATATTAAGACTGATTCGTGTTTTCACCAGTGTGAGATGAAAGTGGTCGACATGTGCAACCTCTAAATATTCTTCAATCTTCCTGAAATTTGGTTTATTTATCTTTTGTACCAGTGAGACCCAGGGGAAAAGCAAAGTCACATGAAAATCAAACTTTTGGAAAAATGAATCACCCTACTGGACGGGGCACATTGCACGTAGAACGCACGTTTTATAATTGAGGTAGGTAGCAAGGTAACATGTTTTTGTTTGTACATTATTAGAAGATGCAAGATTCATGATGAAACAAGAGAATGTTATAAATGTTGAACCAAGAACAAATCGCGCGTTGAGCGCGGCGAGCTGAACGACGTGCGAGGCAGCGGACAGCAGTGAACACACCCTGTGTGTCCTGACTCGGCTTGTAAATGGGTACCAGAGCTTACCCGAAACATGTCGCCCAGTGCGATGTAAGTACACGTGAGTTTATCCGTTTGTAACTAAGTAACAAGAACAAACCCTTGTTTTCAAGATGAAGATTTAATACTTGGACATTTTACTTAATATCTCTCAACTTTTTTTATGTGGATTTTTTTGGTGTTCTTTCTACTAAGAATCACAAGCTCTTTCGACCTTTATAGGAGAAAAAAATTGTACCAAGATTTTTTATGTTTCATATATTTCTTATGGCGGGGTAACGGAACGAAGTTAAAAAAATTGTTTGAAACTTTTGGGTCTCCTAACACCTAGGGCCGTGATTTTGAGTAGAAACCACATAAAACAATCGAAACTTTACAAAATGATCCACTTTTATTTACTAAACGTTACACCTATACCTCCCCCGACTCATTGATAAATAAAAACCCCAATTTCGGTCTACGATAACCAGAGCCCGGAAAATCTATAGCAAAACAAAAGACTGTCGCAATCAAACTAGTGTTAGAAACATTTTTTATCCACGTGACAGTCTTTTGTTTTGCTATGGATTTTCCGGGCTCTAACGATAATGCATGTTTTTTCTTCGGCCACATTCCCCCACCCTATACTTTCATAGATTACACAAGTCCATAATTAGATAGCGCGTGTAACGCAACCCAGCCGCGGGTTCCATTACACGTTATTACGAGGTCTGATCCTCATAAAGAGTTTACGACGGTGACAACACGAAATTACATACTGGAGTAACGCACTATTAAATTACGAACCACTATAACACTATTAAACTGTAGCCTGATTATGTCACTACATAATCATAACGGAATGTAAGTATACCTAGAAGAGAAAAACTTAGCTAAAGCACCTGTACCCTCACCATGAGCTCTGACATTGACGTTTTCGATAACGAGTATCGAGATTACTACTGTGCATCTCGTCCGCACTAAAATAGTACAAGCGATATGCACAGCTCGTTACCGAAAACGTCAATGTCACAGCTCATGGTAACGGTACTTGCCTATGTAGTAGTAACGAGTGTGTACACGTATGTCGGCATTCTATATTCAAATTTTGACGTAAGCTCCATATTAATTATCCGCACAACTACATAGACATGATCCTTCAGTTAAGTTTTTTACGTATAATCTTTTCAGTTGGAAAATTGTGTTCCTAATATGAAATGTGGGTGTGGGGAATTCGATAGCTAAATTGATAGGCTGAGAAGTAAAAGGCCGACTGTGTCTAGTGAAAATTAAATGACAACTCTAGAAAACAATAGAATAACAAAAATATAGAATATAAAACCAGAGACAATAGAAAAGTATAAAAACGTGGTGGACTCGGTAATTCAGTGATACTGCATTATTATCTTACATATATTCTATAAGGACATGCTTTGTAGGCGAGTTGAGGACCAATAACAAACTGTATTCTTAAACCATAATATACTAGTAGGTACATATATTTTACTAGGGTTTGATATAAATCTGCAAATTTTAATCTCCACGCCATTGTGCCATAAAGTAACTTCAAGGTACGAAATAAAAAAATTAAGTATACAAAGTCACAATTAACTTAAGTAAAATGATGGAAATCGTTGCTCAAGCAACGAGCTTACAAAAGCCTCGACTTGCCGTGACCATAAAATACCGTTTGATGTTTATTTCTTTACTTAACTTAATTTATTACTTAAATAAATCTAGTTATAAAATCAAAATATGCCGAGACATGCTAAAGTATTTAAGTAGTGTAATAAAAATTTGCAATGGAATTAATCAAAAAGGTATAAAAACTAAGCACTTACTTCGCAACTATTGCCTTTCATATAAATTGATTGGTCAAAAATGGTTTCAGTTTAACACATTCGACATGTAAATGTACAGTCGGTAACAAAAGTGGCTGAGCGGGTGAAGCCTTCAAAATGACCTACACGCGCCCTTATTCCCTTAACAATATATATGTGTTGACCTAATTTTGAACAAGTAATCCGCGTAGCCACTTCTGCTGCTGACTGTACCGATGTTATTGTGCATATGTCGGCTCACTACTTTTAAAAAACCTCGTAACTCATTCTGACAATTGAAAGAAAAATGACGTAAGTATGTATGGGATGAGTACAGTGTTACTGCGTTTCAACTTAGAGTATCTGTGTCAAATACGAGTTTTTTTTCAAAATAGTGACGATTAATTTATTTTTAATTTCTTCATACCCGATGAATATTATATTTCGTCATGTGACCAAAAATACTGATATATATATTTTATGTGTCTACCTTACTCATCGTACGGTTCTTACTAGCAGCCATACAATATATATATATATATAAATGATCCATAAGGATTACAGAAAGTAACTATTTGTAAATCGCAACAATGTAGTTTACTTTTGTTTACCAGCGCGCCTATCGCTTCTACGATTTATTCGCCCCGCCCTCACTAAACGTCAATATCTTTCGATGAGCCGTAAATTTATTTTACGGCATTATACGGCGACCGGTAATTACGCCCGATTGTCCGTATTATCATAGAGTACGCCCAATTTTGGCTTGATGACTTTTTTACGATTCGCAAGCGCGGATTTCACCGGGCCAGTAATTTACGGCGTCGTAAAAAACGTGGGAGCGATAACGTTGTACCGTTGCACCGAATTAGGCCGCAACTATTCTGCTTTATGTGCCGTGACAGAGACAAGCGTATGAACTTCGGCCTTTACGGCAATTGGGCGAGATTATGCGGAGCCTTTTTACCGATTGTGACACGGGCACCATCATCATCATATCAGCCGAAGGACGTCTACTCGTGGATGCCTCCACAAAGCGATCCATACTGGTTTTGCGCCACCTGCATCCAGTAGATTCAGATTCTACCATGTCGGCGGTGCAATGGATCGGACCCGGACCCGGAGTCGGACGCAGGTATGTCCTTAAACTACGTCCAACAATGAGATGTAGAACACAGCGAAGTACCATCGCGCTTGAGTCTGGAGAAGCCCAACTGGGGAAGTACCTCCTCACATACAGAAGACCACAGCCATAATAGCACTGCTACCTTTCAGGTATGCAGTGTTGTTTTCCTGGCGGTGAGTAAAGTTACCAGAGCTCCAACAACTTTTAGGGTTGCAACGGGCATGTGAATCCTCTGGAGTTGCAGGGCGTCCATCTTTGCCACCGTCGTTGTATAAAAAAAAACTTGTCTGCTACGCGGTTGAAACCTTTACGCCCAACGACTATCGGGTCCACAATGTGCCCAGCCCACTGCCACTAAGTTTAGTGATTCGGAGGGACATGTCAGTACGCCGGTAGGACCTTCTCTCACGGAGCGATTCCCAAGAAATATGCAAGATTTGACGACCGGTCTGGCCTAGTGGGTAGTGACCCTGCCTATGAAGCCGAAGGTCCTGGGTTCGATTCCCAGTCAGGGCATTTATTTGTGTGATGAGCACAGATATTTGTTCCTGAGTCATGGGTGTTTTCTAAGTATTTATATGTATCTATTTATTATATATATCGTCGTCTAGTACCTGCAACACAAGCCTTATTGAGCTTACCGTGGGACTAGGTCGATTTGTGTAAGTATGTCCGAAATATTTATTTATTTATTTATTTATTTGTGTTTTTGAGTCGCGGCCATACTTATTCGTTTCGAACACGACGAGAAGCGGCAACGACTATAATATATCTTACAATTGAAATTCAGTGAGATTCAGACCAGTCCAATTGGTCAAGGGGTCAGCCGCGAATGGTGAAGACTGGTTCAAATCCTGCTTTGGTCGCTTAAGTATTTAGGTACCTACCTATATTTATCTATCTCAATATGAAATTCCATTATTTGAACTCTGTTTCTAAGTAATGGGAACTTGAACCCAAGACACTCGGCTTCATAGGCAGTGCCACTAGACCAAACCTCTCTTCAAAACGATTGCTATTAACTAAATGCCTAATCGATATGAGTCCTACCTACCGTTACAAAAAGATAATACAAATACGCATTGTCACAGACCGTCAACAGTATCTCGCATCAGACATGAAAATGAACATAACACATTCGTTCTATTTTGTCTGGACAAATGACAAATGAAACATAACGAAACGGAGCATAAACTTAGATAACTTGCGCAGTAAAATCAGCCTGCTCAGAAGAACCGACGTAAACTTCCTTTTCGTTAGTTGGTTATACGCCATTTTGTATTATGTAATAACCGTTTGAAGCTAGGTACGTTCTGTTTTTTTTTATCGTCGGCTTTTACGGATATTGACGGATTGGCTGGGACACGGCTTTTATTGAGCACTCATTCGTATCGCTGTTTGTGATCTTATTAACCGAATAGCTTTGTTCTACATTGGTATTAACTGACTTGAAACAATAAGTGTACGTTTCATGTATTTACGGTCTCAATATAGAATGCTTTTACATGCATGGTAGTGGTAGTGGTAGTGGAAGTTTGGTGCCAATATTTCAATGAAAGATGACTACCAATACTCGTGAGTATTTATTATTCTAATAGCTTTTGCCCACGGCTTTGCTCGCGTAGTCATATTTCCCTCTTGTGGGGGTTGAATTTTTTTAAATCCGGAAACACGTGTTTATTCATGAATTGTTAGAAATACTCCTATGCAATTTCATATGAAATAAATCGACTAATCTTTTTTCCCGATACAAACTTTGGACCCCCATTTCACCCCCTTACGGGGCAAATTTTGATAAATCCTTTCTTGCCAAATTTGGATTCTCTAGAACCAGCGGTTTGGGCTGTGCGTTGATATGTCAGTCAGTCAGTCAGTCAGTCAGTCAGTCAGTTTCTTCTTTTATATATTTAGAAGATAAATGTACAAATGTGTTACGCTTGACGTAAAAACCTTGAGTTTGTTTGATATCAGCTAGCCTAATGCGGTCGAGTTTTTATACATACAACAACCAAGAAAAACAACAAATTCATAAATTTGTCTTTATTTTTCAAATTGCTGAGCAAACATGGTTTGAGAAGACAGAAAGGTCAAAGGCACTCAGTTAATTCCGTAGAACGAATTGTTTCAGAATATTCACGTGCAATTGTTTTTCGTTCGCCTTTTGTCCCGTCGCAAGATTTGCGACACGATAAAGCCCGGGGCCGAAAAAAATGTAAAACAATGGTCAAAAACGCGGGCGTCTATTTATTTATAAAAAGGAACGCATTTGCAGAGGCTGGCGTTGTATTCTCATCCCTTAGAGCGACATACACACGCGTCAAAACGGCTAGTATAATTCAGAATTCAGTACAAGCAAACTATACTAATGAAATTGTAATGGAAGTGTCGTGTCGGCTTAAAGTTGCCACAGGGCTCCTTCCTCCAAAAACTGAGTTTGGCAATCCAGAAAGAGATCGCCGATAGGTAGATCCTAGGCACTATACCGGAGGCAGGACCACTCGGATTAGGCTGAGACCGCCTCAACCAATCTTGTTGGAAGCGTAAACTCAGTAGGAGTATTCTAGTAGTAAAATCGAGTCTGGAGCGGTCCGCGAGCATCGAAGTTCGTATATTTCGGGCATTTTTTCTCTTTTATACCAATTAAGGTGTCATGAGAGTGACAGAGACAATCGACTACGAATATCGTTGTACGCGGTAGTGCCGCAGGTACGGAAGTAATTATCCCCAGGATACCTTCCTCCCACACAGTCTGATAGCTCTAATAAGCTGAATAGCTTATTAGAGCTTTATAGAGCCTAATTCGGGTAAAAAAAACAGGAGATACGGGATTTGGCGAGGTTATTTATATTTATAAGTTAAAAAGTAAATTTTATTATCCTTTTGCCTTTTTTACCATCATGTCAACTACTAATAACAATTAACTATTTACACTAATATTATTAAGGCGAAAGTTTGCGTGTGTGAGTGAGTATGTTTGTTACTTCTTAATGTCTAAACGACGAAATTTGGAATGGGGTTAGCTGACACCCTGGATTAACACATAGGTTACGTTTTTTCTCTAATAAACAGCGGGTAACACCACGGAGCACAAGTAATAAGAGATACACTTATATTGGTCGACTAAGGCCTGTTTAAGCAGTAAGAATATCAACTCTGAAATTTTACGGTAATGTTTTTAGATACCTCTTATCGAGAGCGGCTACCACATTCCTAAAGCTTAGTTTAAATGGTCGTAACTGCTTGGATATTTAAACCACGGAAGCCGTTTTAGTTTCACAGAGTATTTGCGTATGTTTTGTTTTGACAATACATTCCATAGGACCGAGGTTTTGTTTCAGTGTATTTATAATGAGATAAGGCGTGTGGACTGAGGTGAATACCCAATTTGTCTGTGCTTAAATGTTTAGTACAAATATTTAAATTCCGGCTATTTCAGAGGAAGCGTCTTTAAAACTATATTAAATAGAAACTTACTATGTTTTGTCAGCTAAAAATATAGTCATAGTGCTAGTGAAAGAAAAAGACAATATGATTCTATCGGTCTATGCTGTAATTGAAAAACAAGCCATAATGGCATATGCATTTATAACTGTTGCCAATTGACATCGTTCTAGAAGTTTCTAGAAGTTTTTAGATTCATATTTATTCATAAACATACCCGTATTTTAGTTTTCGAAAATGATTCTGTACTAAGAACTTAACGTAAATGTCTCAGGCAAATATAAACCTTACATTGCTTTAAAATTCAACAAAAGCAACAAAATGAGTGCTAAAAATAAACGAGTCTGAATATATTCTATTAATACTCACCATAGAAATACTACCGTTTTTTATATATTTAAGTGACAACTTCCATTTCGTGGATTGTGTTTACACACGGCCGGTGTTTGTAACCCCCTTCTGTATTTAAATAAATAACACATAGGTGATATAATGGGTGTGGACGCTTTGATATTGAAAAAAGTGTCGCCGGTAGGGTTGGCGCTGGGAGACGTCGTTATTTACGGATTATTTTTCATTTATTCTACTAGTACTATCAGCCAGAGAGGTGCACTGCGTGGCAGGTGGCGTGTACGGCGTAATGCCATAATAACCAAGCTTAGCAGGTGGGTTGGCGGTCTCAGTATGCTCCGGTTGAAAAGCCATTCTCTTGTAGTTTCTGGTCGCAATTTAGGGACAATACCCGAGTTGATATTTATTCTACATATAATCAAAAGATAAGCGTAAGATCCTAGCTTGTTTGTGCCGTGTATATAATTCATAAATACAAGTAAAACGAAAAAATTATAAACATACGAATTACTTCAAGTAAATTGTACCGGCTACAGTATGGTTTTAATATGAATATAAAGAAATAAACGATCAAATGAAATATAAGTGTCATGCCTTGCTGGTCTGTTCAAGCTATTTGAATAGTAGAACTTTCAATCAGCCATTAACAATTGCACATCACATTTCTTTGTACAATCAAAATCATGTACTTAGTAACAGTCAAAGTGAATTATATATTGAAAGCTGCCGGTATTACCCATTTAAAAGTATTTAAACAAAAACTTTACAGCTTAATATGTACAATATAGTTCGGTACACCATACTAATTCTATGGTGTACCGAACTTTTTGAGTACTTTGGATGCTACGAACTATATGACGCTGACTGTACATTAAATGAGTTTCGTTGGAGTCGTCCGTGCTATCAAGATTAGATTAGAACCTCATGTATTCGATCACTGCGGATAAACGAGCAGATGTTGTCAACCCTACGTGTAATGCGCGTTTAGCATACAAATTGCTTCTGACCGGCGCCGTCCCGTGTAATGCTGTGCAAGTGTCCACACTGTCCACTCAACCCAATCGTACTTGAGTGCACTCAGAATGGTACGATGTTTTTTAGATTAATACAATCAATTAGCGCTGGTGGCTTAGGTATGAGCGTGCGACTTGCAATCCGGAGCTCGCAGGTTCAAACCCCGGCTTGTACCAATGAGTTTTTCGGAACTTTTCTACGAAATATCATTTGATATTTACCAGTCGCTTTTCAGTGAAAGAAAATATCGCAAGGAAGCCGGACTAATCCCAATAAGGCCTGTTTACGCTCTGGGATGGAAGGTCAGACAGTAGCTTTCGTAAAACTAGTGCCTACACCAAAACCTGGGGTTAGTTGCCAAGCGGACCAGGTCCCATGAGCTGTGGCAAAATGCCGAGACAATGCGAGGAAGATGATAACAGTCAATTAGTAATGTAATGGGTTTAGATTTAATTACGTTTTGGAGCCGAGCGTTCATTAGAAAGGTAGGTATTGCGGTCGCCAACCTCATCGCAATTATGGCATTGAACCCTACGTGATAAAAGATCCCTGTCTGTGGCAGTCTATAGGAAAGGCATATCCTGTCAACAAACTAGTCTATATGTGTTTTATCTTTTTAAAAAACCAGTGGACATCTGTGGCTGGTTAGGTTAGGAAGTATTTTTTGCCAATTACTACTTCAATTGGCAAAAAAACTTCATCCAGTCAGCTGACAGCCTGGTAATCAGGAGAGAAGGCCCAGCAAAAGAAAATATGTCTGCTTTTTACGAACTCCAAAGTATGTCTAGCTAAAATATGTATACTCAATTGTGTTGTGAGTCTGAAAACGTAATGTAAAAGCTCGCACAGCGTAAAGACGTTGTCAGCCTCAGTCCAGCCACGACCATGAAGGTCATAGCACTTCGGAAAAGTTTTAACGCAAACAGATCCCGTCTGATTCATTAATGTCAAAAGTAAAATAAACCTAATTTAAAACGATTGGCAACCCTACGGAAGCATAAGTTTAGCATACAGATTGCGTCTGCGGCGCTGTCCGGGTTGCCGAACGGGGCGCCGTGCGGGGCGCCGTCCGGGTTGCCGAACGGGGCGCCGTGCGGGGCGCCGTGCGGAGCGCCGTACGGGGCGCCGTACGGACCGCCGTCACGTGCGGGTCGCGGACACTGGCCGTCCGGAAGCAACGTGCATTCTGTATCGGAAGGAACACACAAACATACATCGTTTGACAATTGTCGTGATTCTATAAAGGTTCCGTAGATAGTTTTAAAAATCTTTTAAATAATAATGCATTAAGGTATATTTAAAGGCTACTTTATATTCCACTTCACGGAGTTAACCGCGGTTATTTTCCCGTAGCCATGTGTTAATCCCAGGTGTCAGCTAACTCCATACGAAATTTTATTAAAATCGAAACGATTTAGACGTGAAGAAGTAACAAACATACACACTCACAAACTTTCGCCTTTACAATATTAGTGTAGGTTATGAATTATGAGCACACTTCGGGTTGTGTATGTATTGTAAATGTAAATTATGTATTGTTGTGAGTATTGATTTAACGGCCTTCTCTGAAAAATATTGTTATATTTGAAGTTCGAGTTGGTCTCGAAGGATCGATTGTACTCACCATACGGAAGTTTTTTACAGTACAGTACATATATAACTAGATATGTGACATTTGCGTGTACACTATACTCGTAACACGAGCTTTGATACGAATGTTTCCAAACAGAATAATAATGAGGCATGTTATGACACGGTGCCATAATTGGAACTGTGGTACTTGTCCTAATCAGGCTTATTTGACTACTACATGTTCTCGATCTAAATACAACTCATTCCCCAAGTTGTGAGTTCTACGTAATTGGCTAACTGTCAATTTTATTGTAAAAAAAAAGACAATCGCTTTTGTCCTTTGTGAGGATCAATGTTTGAATCGGCCACAACTTAGAAATAATCTTAAACACGCGGCATAGTCGTTGTCGATACCTTTTTTTTTATGATATAGGGGGCAAACGAGCAGACGGATTGCCTGGTGGTAAGCAATCACCGTCGGCCATGGGCACCCGCAACACCAGGGGAGTCACAAGCGCGGCGTTGCCGGCCTTTAAGGGGGGATTGGAGCTCTGGGAACCTTATTCACCATCAGGAACACAACACTACCTACCTGAAAGGTAGCAGTGCTATTATGGCTGTGGTCTTCTGTAAGGAGGAGGTACTTCCCCAGTTGGGCCGCTCCAGATTCAAGCGTGATGGTCATCGCTGTGCCCTACCTCTCATTGTTGGACGAAGTTTAAGGACATACCCGGCTCCTTACTTATATATCATCTTTGGACATACCTAGGGAATCCAATTCTATGGACAACTTACTGCTTAAATATTAGCGTTACAAAGATAGAATACAAGTTCAACGGAATATTCCCATGGTAGGGGCCGGCTTCCGTCGGGCGTGGGAGTAATACGAAATAATTGCTTTCACTTCAATTACAATTCCTGGCTTCACCGCCATATTGTTATTATATTTTATGTATTATCAATTAATGCTAAATTATCAAACGCGTGTAACCTATAATGAAAATATCTGCCTACTTACAAAAAATATCTGTGTTTAATTTTTATACTTAACAATCAATATGATATTTATTTATATTGAATGTGACTTCATTTATAAACTGTAAGTCTATCGTAATAGTTTAACGAAGTGTTCTTTGTGAATTACAACGATATTGGAAAAGCGGCTGAAAAAGCCGAAATTTTTAAACGTAACAAATATAAGAGCCTGGGCAGAGAGTACCATTTTGGACCGTTTGGCGTAGAGACGGTAGGTCTATGGGGTCCCAGCGCGCGCAATTTTTTGCAGTAATCACAAAGCGTCTGGTTGACGTAACTGGTGACCGAAGAGCTGGCGGCTTCCTCGCGCAACGTATCAGCATTGCGATACAACGAGGAAATGTCGCCTGCATCCTTGGTACAATATACAACTAGTTAAGTACTTGTAGTTATCATAATACGATTGTAATTTATTTTTCTTCATCGTTCTAAACTATTGCAAATTTCACAATATTGTACCTTCATAGTAAACGCTTAGTAAAAGGATGCCGTTAAAGTGTTCAATACGCTGACGGTAGATGTGACTACACGTCACCCATGATGACGTATACCACGAAGGATAAGATAGAAAAATTTGACAAGTCTAAGCGGTACTCGGATAGCACAATTTGAAGTGCACTGGGCTAGTGATCCAGTGGTTGTGGGTTCGAGTCCCGCTCCGAGTCAAATTTTTCTATTTTTCTTTCGATTTAAATATCGAAGATATTCGCTAGCAGGCGTTTCTGCATAATAAAAAAATAATTTAAATGCTTAGTAAACAATTTATAACTAATTTTATTAGCGGAACTCTGTTGTGTGATAGAGTAACAAGCATTTTCACAGGCTTTCACATAAGCAATATAGGAAAGAAAACATTAAAACGTAGAATTGCGCTAGGCTTTCAAAATCACAGATCAAAATTTGAAAGGAGATATGAGTCTTGTCTCTCAGTTTGATCTGCGTCTATATGTCATGTCAGAGGACCACATCTAACGAAAGGCGATTATTTCCCGAGGTTTACTAACACGGAACCTGTGTTATTGGGCGAGAAGTGAGCCGTATAATTCGAGGGAATTGGTTTAGTCGAGTCGCGCCGACCGCGCGCCGTAAATATGAGACGAAATTAATTTTCGTGATAAATTTTGGCCCGCGGCAGAGCACGGTGTAGGGGCCAGCGAATGGGCAAAAAAGAACAAGGGTGGATTTTGGACGACATTTTAAAGGTTTCGTTGGCTAGCTTTTTTATTTTTCTCACTGGCGATCACTGTTGACATTTGAAAACAACCTTAAAGGAAATGTCCTATTGGAACTGTCATAGGTCTTCATTTGTGAATTCCTGACCTAGGTCTTACGAGAATATAGTCGATTTCAAATCGGCAATATTTAATATTTAAACATTACTAATTAATATTAAAAACAAAACTTTTGATACGTAATATTTAATTAATTAGTTAGAACCCAAAAACATAGCTTGTTATGCGAACAAATTGATTATTTATTTTTATAGCCCCAAACAATTCTTTTGTATATCAGGTGAAATCAAAATGGTAATACAAATATATATTTTCTGGATTTATTCGTGATAACGATCAACTTGTACTATGGGGTCATAACGGAAAAATCAGTTAAAAAAGACCTTTCTCATACTAGATAGCTGTAGTTATTAGTATGGGCAGGTAATTTTTTTAACAGATTGTTCAGTTATGGCTCCATAGTAAAAGGTGACCGTAATCATGATTCAGAAAGTATAACTTTGTATCACCATTTTGATTTCACCCAGTATAGTGTTGCTTTAAGTTCAAACGTAGCAACACTGTATGTATTTCATACATAATTACTACCTTTTTATTTTGGTAAGATAAACAAGATACACTTTTTTTTTCACAGTAGAGACCACCGTATTTAAAGCATAAAGTGAAGACTACTTTTACATTTTTGTTTTTATAAAATATCTTTGAGATAAATCACTTTCATAGATGAAACTTCTTTTATATATTTAAATGCCCGTTTGATTTCATTTTAATAATGAAAAAGATTCTAATCTTTCATTCCGAGAAAAGATTAACTTGCGTTGAAATTCCGCCGAAGCTTGTAACTTGAATGTCCTCTGTATCTGGTTATATTCACGGAGGGAAAATAATGAAATATAATTCCAAAGTGAAGGGACTTGATTAAACATTAATATTTTTCACTGCGTTTTCCTACCGCTGCTCACGAGTTTTTAACCCCAAAAGAGAAAAGAGCTTTTGTGGGTATCTTGATTCTCACCGGCCAGACCAATTTTTATGCAATCGGACATATTTTTATTTACCATGGAGATAATTAAAAAGAAGGATAAGTGCATCGAAATTTAAAAAAAGTTTGATATTCATTTGTATTTAAACTTTCACGAGTCATTGTAATATTATATCGTCTAGCCGCCGGGAGACCTATAAAAAGGTATCCCATTGAATGTCATTTTGAATTTTAATTATAGCAAAGCATAGATATAGGCTTATTTTACGTAACGTTTATTTTTCACTCGCGCGACACGATTCGGAGAACATAGGGCTACATTTTAAGCTCTAAGAGTGCCGAGTGTCCGTTCGCCTCGCTGTCCGGCCGGTCAGCGCTCTTAGTGCTTGAAAATGTTGTCCGTTATTTTTCGTTAATATACATTGCTGATTTTTACATTGATTCCTAGTGTTTATTTTGCTGTACATTCGGACTCCAATTAATTTGCCTGTACAGATGTATGTATCCATACTAGTATTTCATTCCATAGTCCAGATAAAGTTTTTTTTAAATAATAAAGTTCACAAGGGCAGTTCGTATACATTGTTATAAAATATTTATTTTACTCAATAAAGATGTAATTTATTATTTCACTATAATCCGTAATTTTCACGACCGTTTTATGGTAAACTTATGTAAATGTTTATAGAGCTGATTGTTAACTTACTATTGTTCATGTTGAATTAGTAAGAATTAGTTGATGATTTACATAGATTAGGTTTTATAAGCTTAGTTTATTTCATAAAACTACAAAACATTTGACTTCTAAAGACACGAAATAAGCACATAAAAAGGGAAATAATAACATATGATTTATGTGGATTATTAGGTATTGTAGAGTTTTTTGGAACTTATGGTAAAAGTCGCTTTTCGGTGAAGGAAAATATCGAGAGGAAACCGGACTAATAAGGCCTAGTTTACCCTCTAGGTTGGAAGTTCAGATGGCAGTCGCTTTCGTAAAACTAGTTACGTATACTTCAAAGACAGGCATGGCAGGCCGACGAAGTCGCGAGGAAAAGCTAGTATTTCATATATCATCTCATCATCATCATCATGTCAGCCGAAAGACGTCTACTGCTGGACATAGGCCTCCCCCAGAACGACCCAAGAAGACCGATCCTGCGCCTTCCACATCCAGCGGTATCCCGCGACTCTAACTAGGTCGTCGGTCCACCTTGTGGGAGGCCTACCTACGCTGCGTCTTCCAGTTCGTGGTCGCCACTCCAGAACCTTTCCGCCCCAACGGCCATCGGTTCTGCACGCAATGTGCCCCGCCCACTGCCACTTAAGTTTGGCGATCCGGAGGGCTATATCGGTAACTTTGGTTCTACTGCGGATGAAATCATTCCTGATGCGATCACGCAGGGACACTCTCAACATCATATATCATCTATTCCCAACTAATATCAAAGTAATTTAGCATATAGAAGTAGGTTCGATTCCTATAATTTCCCATACACAAATTGTTTATTAATACCCAAAGCTCAAACTCGAACCGATAAATACGAAACACTCACCGACGTGAGCTTCGTAACTTTCCGCTTAATATGAAAAGTTAAATTTAAACGTGCATAATTGTGTCGATTCGTTTACCGGTTTTTGGAGTTGAACCGGAAACTGTTCCGGTTATCGTGCCGATACGGGCTGTGTTAAGTTTTAATTTACGATTGGAGGTTAAGCCGTGGATCGGGTTTTGGATTTTTTTGTTCAGTATATGGCATACATGATTGCGTTTAGACCGGGAGATGATTTTATGGGATTTTTGTTCTCTATCCGTGATTCTCTTTAAGGTAAGCAGATAGTTTAGGTTGAAAATGAACGTACTGTATGTGCTAAATAAATATTACAGTACATCCTTACACAAATAGAGCCCTACGGCAAGATCAAGGAAGCTTGTGTCAATAGTGATCGGTTTTTTGGATTCGACATGGGGTGAACGACCTCAAACATTATGTTAGTATGGAAATGCCCCGGGAATCCGGGCTTTAGGTTGTTAGAAAAGACAAAAAAAAATACATTATGTTTATTTTATTATACATTAAAACATCTAAATAGCTGATATACAAGCGACTTACTCGCTGTTATTTTGTCCAAATTGAACAAATGAGCACAAGTGTTCACACTGACAGCTCATTTGCTGCCACCAAATCGGCATATTTTGTACCGTTTGTACAAAAGTTCGACGAGTAAGTAAAAAATCCCTTTCACACAATTTAAATTATTTTATTTTTGTTTAATTTGTTCGGTATCGCGGGAAACTGTCGTATCTATATTAACTTTTCTACATGATATCCCGCGAGGGTGAATCCAAAAAACCGATCATAAGTACTCAGCCAACGATATATGTAATATACATATACTTAAATACGAAAAAACGCCTATGACTCGGGAACAAATATCTGCATTAATGGAATTTGAACCCAGGACCATCGGCTTCGTAACAGTCACTACCCACTAGGCCAGACCAGTAAAAAAAAAAAATATTCCTAGTATATCCCGTGTTAAAATCGGCATGTAAATTGCAAGTAATTTCTGCCAACTTCAGCCGACTCTGTCTGTACAATGAGTTGATAAATATCTATACACATTCTTACCGTAATCCATTGGAATTAGGTGCACAATTGTACACATATATATACAGTGAACATATAAAGACCTTAAGTCTTCGGAATAAGGTCTAATTTCGAACAGTAAGGAACTTTACCCTAGGGCATTGCATGTATCGGTCGCATCTGTAGGTTGCATTGTCGATGCATGTTTGTATATATGTCTCTATGTATGTTTAGACAACTCTGAAGTCTCGCGAGATGTGTGCTGCGTTCCTTTAAAGTTTACGTAAATATATATTACAGAATATTTCACAATTCCTACACAAATCGACTGAGTCCCACGGTAAGCTCAAGAAGGCTTGTTTTGCGGGTACTCGACCAACGATATACATACTATGTAAATACATAGAAAACACCCTTGACTCAGGAACAAATACTTGCGCTCATCACACAAATGAATACGCTTAATGGGATTTGAACCCAGGACCATCGGCTTCATAGGCAGGGTCACTACCCACTAGGCCAGATCTGTCGTTATGTTTTTTGTGGAAACCTGATATGTTAGCAATTTTATGTAAGTCTTAGTTTTTCGAAAGTTCTCGCGAATTTGGTTGACGTAACTGGTGGCGGTTTCCTAGCACAACTTATCAGCATTGCGATACAACTAGGAAATGCCGCCAGCATCCTTGGTACATTCAACACTTTCACGGACACAGCGTAACGTGAACGAACGTGACGATATTCATATCAGCCGAAAGACGTCCAGTGCCGGACATAGGACTCCCCCAAAGCGCCCCACAGTGACCGGTTTACCCACCCATATGTAGTGTCGTTGGTCCACCTTGTGGGGGGGCCTGCCCACGCTGCGGTGTTTATTTTATATATTTATATACATTTATTTATGTACATCCGCCATATATTGTCGAGTAACATAACCTTTATTTGTTATCCTACTATAATTTGTTCTTAATAGTGTACAAAATAATAAAAAAATACAATTAAAACCGCCTTCAACTTCACTGCTTTGCATAAAGGTTGACTGGTAGAGAATGCTTTGTAGCATTAAGTACGCCTTTTGTACTTTTGTGTATTGTGCAATATAAGTTAAATAAATAAATAAAATTCAAATCTGTTCCAATTTTATGAAATTCACTTAAGGTAATGGCACCAATGATGAACACTTTTAGCTGACAGGCACCAATGATGGACACTTAGTTCTTATTTCAAAAATCATAAAGTTATAAATTGAATATGTCCCAACAAATGCACAACACTAACTCCTTTGAAATAAGCACTAATGTTCATGATTGGTTCCATGTCCATTACTGGTGCCGTCATGTCCACTAGTGGGCCTTAGGAGGATATAAGTATAAGGAAAAAATGGCATATTTTAATCATACAAACAATAAATTTAATATCGTTGCAAAAGCAAATTCAATAAACTCGGAACCATATTCCATTTTAGAATTTTCATAATACAATTGTACGCGTATTGCACATTCAAATATTTACTTTACATTTCATGTTGTTTCTGAAACCTCCTATCTCTCGACTATATCAAACAAAAATCAACCATAATTCGTAGACAATAAAGCTTAAAACTATGTCGATCGAAGATAGCTTTCAAAACATCGTAACTAGCGAAGATCTGTTCTAGGAAAGTGAGTCTTAGGTGGTGTGCGATAAAGTCTAAATTCAAATGGGATGTATATTGTTCAGTTTGGTTCCTCAGTATAGATAGGTTTGGATAGATATGGATGCTAGCAGCTCATTTCCTGAAGGCGTCCCCTTTGTCGGCCTAAGGCAGCTTGGTTGAACTGGATCTTTAAAAAAACAGCCAATGTTTTTAATTCAATTTCTTTGAAGTGACACATTTTCAAAATTAGCTTCGGCTAAATGAATCATCACCCTCATAGACATGCTTAGCGTATCCGAAGTACGAAATTCTAGCATTAATTAAAAACTTTCATTTTTTTTATATGGCTTAAGCATTTTTTTTTATGACAGGCAGCAAACGAGCAGACGGATTGCCCAGTGGTAAACAATTACCGTCGCCCATGGGCACCCGCAACAGCAGGGGAGTCACAAGCGCGTTGCCGGCCTTTAAGAGGGGGGGGGGGGGGGGGTGGAGCTCTGGGAACCTTACTCACCATCAGGAACACAACACTACATACCTGAAAGGTAGCAGTGCTATTATGGCTGTGGTCTTCTGTAAGGAGGTACTTCTCCAGTTGGGCTGCCCCAGATTCAAGCGTGATGGTCATCGCTGTGCCCTACCTCTCATTGTTGAACGTAAGCAATTTCTACATCAAAAATTAAAAAAATAACTGTAATTAAGAAGAAATGAAGGGAAAATGGAATTCGAGCAGATGATTTTGGGTCAGACATACCCGGGTCCAAAATACACTTTCGAAATAAATAGTCAGACAGCAAGGTCATACAGATCAATTAGGTTCACGTCTTCCCTGTGGACATTGTGAAAAAAGTTGAGGGTTTTAAAGGCAAATTTTTGATTCTATGAAATATCAACATAAACCACTCCCACTATTACGTAAGACTATACCACAAAACCATCAATCTGTATGTCTGTACGTAATATATTAAATAGGTATAAAATGTATGAAATAATACATTTAATTACAGAAATTACAATCATATGTGACGTTCGACGGCAAAAGGTACCTTATGGCGGTTGGCGCTTACGTTGCGAAGCATCACATTAGTATTGAAGCGTCGTTAACAATAGCGTAAGCGCCAACTGCCATAAGTTACCTTTTGCCATGGAATGTCACGTATTATGATAACTACAAGTTAACTAGTTACAGTACAAAATCTAAAAAAGGCCCATGAGGCATTGTACCAAGGATGCTGGCGGCATTTTCTCGTTGTATCGCAATGCTGATACGTTGTGCGAGGAAGACGCCAGCTCTTCGGTCATCAGTTACATCAACAAACGTATTGCTATAACCATGGATATAGAAGATTCGTAGCACCAGCTACGACGTAGCCCGTAGCACGTATGTCTACGTATTACTAGGTACAGTCGACGTCAAAGATATGACTCCTCCTGTCTCCTTACAGAAGACCACAGCCATAATAGCACTGCTACCTTTCAGGTAGATAGTGTTGTGATCTTGTTGGTGAGTAAGGTTCCCAGAGCTCCAACCCCCCTTAATGGCCGGCAACGCGCTTGTGACTCCCCGATGTTTCGGGTCCCCATGGGCGATGGTAATTGCTTACCACCAGGGAATCCGTCTGCTCGTTTGCCGCCTATGTCATAAAAAATAAAAATGTATCCACTTTTTCACCTAAATTCTTTGTAATAAGATGCAAAAGTGTATACATACATATCTTTGACGTCGACTGTACAATGTAGAGCCTTGAATATTCTTTAATCGTAAGGTGATAGGTGTAATAGGACTAAAATTGTATAAAACATATGTTTGACCCAGTTATTTGTTTAAATAAACCGTATTCGGTCAACGCGCATGCATTACGCTCGCACTTATTGGCGCACGCAAATTGTTTTTTCGTATGATAACAAGAAAAAACCTAATGTAACAAAATGGAAAATCAGGAATTAACTACCTCTATCGCACTTGTTAGTACGCACCATTTAGACCAGGCAAGAACTTGTAGGTATACGATTTTCATTACATTGCGGGCTATCGGCGTACGGCGAATTTGGTCGCTTTATATAACCCCGCAATGTAATGAAAATCGTACACAAATTCTTGCATTGTCTAAATGGGGCTTCTGTTAAGCTTTGCCTGGGATCGGCTACGAGCGTAGCGAATCGTGATAATAAGCCTATTTCTAATGCTACGAAGTGCTACGCCGTAGTCCGTAGCAGATAGTTTCATATGAGTTTAAAATTAATGTCAGAGCGATTTGACCAGACCGGTCGTCAAGCTAAAATATTTTTGAAATAGGTGATGTTCTTGACTAGAATAGCACCACCCCATCTCCTCCCGCGGGTGTCGTAGGAGGCGACAAAGGGAAAAATCCTACGGACGGGCAGCAGCGTCCTTCGAAACCCAATACAGCTATTGCGGTCGCCAATCCGCCTGCCAAGCGTGACGAACTATGGCAATTACCCCCTAAGATGATACAAGTCATATTTGTGGGAGGCCTATGTCCAGCAGTGGACTGCATACGGTTGAAATATATGTATGATGATGTATGTAAAATCCTGTTCAAAAACAGGGTTATCCTGAGACTTCGAATGCCGCTTCAGTGAGCTTCTACAATAATAAATTAAAAATGAGTTGGACCAAAGCGATCCACTAACAGCCATTATCCTCGCCGTACGTCACCAGTATCGCTCCCCCGGGACCGACTCGATTACCAATCGGTTTAGAATCGCTATCGATTATGCTCGACTCGATATCTGTCACGCGAGTGTCCGTGTCATGAATTTTTACAAAAAATGTCATGAACGCCATTAAAAAAAAAGACATCTTATCATATTATGTCGATAAATAAATACTTTACTGCGTTTCAATGTAGTATTTTAAATTGAAATAAGGGCCTTTATATAACTGGCGATTGGCGAACGAGATAACACACGTGCGAGTGTGATAAATTTATGGTGTTCCTTACGCTAGCGGCGGTCACTTGACGTTTACCTGGCGATTATGTTAATCACGCGGCGACTCCGCAGCGTGCTATTTCATACGAGAAGGCCGGGAAAACGCAGGATAGAATCACCAGTGTGTCCACGCTCTCATCATATTTTTGTGTTGTTCCAGACGGATAACAAGTCTTTATTAGTTTTAATTTAAAGACGGACAAAAATAGAATGAAGCTCTGGGAACCTTACTCACCATCAGGAACACAACACTACATATCTGAAAGGTAGCAGCTAATATGGCTGTGGTCTTCTATAAGGAGGAAAGTACTTCCCCAGTTGGGCTTCTCCAGACTCGAGCGTGATGTTATTTCGCTGTGCCCTACCTCTCATTGTTGGACGTAGTTTAAGGAATTCCCGAATAACGTTCGATTGATCTGTCTTAGGCACTGGTCCCACCGCGAGCTAGTAAGCTATGAGCTATCAGCTATTTCAAGGGACAAAAGATAATCGAACCCGTGTAAATACCTGACTTACTAGCTCGCGGTGGGACCAGTGCCTTAACTCTTAACTTACACTTGTGATTTGCGACAAGATATGGTACCACATAAACTGCTAATATCAACACCGGAGGGGTGTCCCAGCTGCCGCAGTCGGTTAAAGAGCTCCCGTCACTGTCTCTGACAGTCGGCTCCCTCTCAAAGAATTCATCCCAGACTTATTTACTAAGGTTGTGTTTGATGTCGTCACCCGAATTGCTAACAGGTAACTCGAAGAGCTCTTTTACAATTGGTCTTTTAAGTCGTGATATACGTCACAAATCTTATTTTGAACCTTATGCTTCTTAATATAGAGTTGAAGTTATTTTTTTTATTTCGATTCAGTTTGGACCTTTTAAAGATAAGGTTCAAAAGAAAAAAATATCAGATGACAAGGCATTTTCAGCTTTGACAATATAGCTATAAGGATGATATTTCTTGTTGGAGAATATAGAATATTTATGATCTAAAGTAGAAGGGAGACAAAAGACGTCTGCACTCTTTATTATGATTGACATATGATAAAGATTCGGTGACGCGACTTAATAAAGATATTGTGAAGGGAAGCTGGAAGAAAATATCGACTATTATATTTTCATTTAAACAAAGGAATGCCGGAGCATATTTGAGCTGTCACGGCTATAAAAGGTCGAACGTGACATACGGTGACACGTGACAGCCATTCCGCGACGTCGGCACAAAGAGATCTTTACCCTTACCATGAGTTGTGACCAAGGATAGGACAAACGCCCGTCATTTCGAAAATATAACCCTGTTCCGTACAGCAGAGACTTCCTTATTTTATGATGTTAAAATATTTTGGAAGAACAGTATACCAATGTCAACGATTACATATGCCCCTATGGGTGTACTCCCTTTTTGGCGAAATATGTTTCGCCGAATTTCATTTCGCAACCAACTTTTCGCCAAAGTTTCATTTGACAAATTAATAGTTGGCATAACCTTACTTCGCATTTTTCTGATGTCGCAATATTTTCATATTGCAAAATGTTACTTCGTCAAACTTTTATGTGGCAAACATTTATATGGCAAATGAATTTCTTAGGCATTCAAGACATTGTCAAAATATTATTTGGCAGATTTTTATATTGCAAAGTTTTATTTCAACAAATTTTTATTTGGCAAATCATTATATCAATAACGTATAGTTAATGCAACAGTTCCCTTTTCATACATTAGGCAAGTTACAAATAAGGAAAAGATACATAGATACCGACACTAACATGTTCTGTATTTTTTTTTAATTATTTATTGTTTAGTCATTTTCATAATGTATTGCGATAGTGTTGAGTTAACGTATGTATTTTTTATCTCTTGCCTGAAACAAATAAGCAATTGGTTTAATAACCGGCGTCACATTACTAAACATACCAGTTAGGTACGACGACGAGCGAAGCGAGGAGGAGTGTTAGGTAGAACTGTGACCCAACAGCGCGCGAGCGGAGCGGGCGAATCGAGCGTGCCGCGGTAGCGGCCGGCGAAGCGCCAGAACCGACTTTTTTTAATACTATACATTAGCCACAAAATGCCTCTGCTAAATAAGAGTTGGGAAGTAATACTTCGCCCAAATAAAAATAATGGGATTAATAGTTTGGAAGCTGATAGTCTGCAAAGTAAGAGTATGCCAATTAATGCATTTGGCGAAAACATTTTTGACGTCATGATAAAATTCCCAAGTAAAAAGTTGCTTTTAATAATTTATCAAATCATTAGTTGCCAAATGATGGGATTGCGAGGTGTTGTATTGGGAATTAACAATTCGCCCAAATAAAAATTTGGGAATAATTGTTTGGGGTCTAATAATTTGCGAAATAATTTTCGCCGAAACATTAGTAAACCGCCCCTATGATGTCGTAGACTGTGGACGGACTTTTTCAACGCATAAATGGGTCCTAAATTCACATCGTTATAGCCTCACAACTGAAAATGTAGAAATAAATTTGGTCATTCCATTTTATTGGCGAAAGTAAATTTCGGAATGTCAATCATAAATTAATTTGTCACTGGATATAAATTATGGTCCAATAAATGTATCAAATACTATTTTTTTATTAACATAAGGAAGTCTCTGCTGTACGGAACAGGGTTATATTTTCGAAATGACGGGCGTTTGTCCTATCCTTGGTGTGACATTGAAGTTTTCGATAACGAGTATTTAGTTTACTATCTGTGCATCTCGCTTGTACTATTTTAGTGCCAACGAGATGCACACATAGTAAACTCGACACTCGTTATCGAAAATTTCAATGTCACAACTCATGGTAAGGGTACTTGACGTCGGCAGAAATAGTCGCGTATGAAACGTCACTGTCATGCATTATACAGGGTGTAATGTTTATATATAAAAGCTGTTTTACGTGATACAAAATATATTTTAAAATACATAAACAACTTGCAATTGAATGCTCCTACTCTCACTGTTTTTTGTAATTTATTTTACATTTAAAATCTGTGTCTGGATATTATAACGGTTTCTTAGGCTATTTAAATTAGTAAATTGATTGTTTCGATCATAACTGTCAAAACATTTTTGTGATTTATATTAGTTCGATAAGTAATTTAGTTAAATTAATATTTTAAATTTCTTATAAAAGCTGTTTTAATATCATAATATCCTTTACAAGTAAAAAATACAAAAAAATCGTGTTATATTAATCAGAGTTACAGCTTTCACTTGCTAGTTTCATTTCATTTCATTTATTCATTGCTTATTATACATGCTTCTTAATATCTAACATATTACATTTTAAACAACATATACTTAAGGCCCTGAGGGGCATTGCAACGCTAGCTGCGGACAGAGGCAGACTGACATGTTGTTTATTTATTGGTGTACTTGGTGTGCCCTAATAGTAACAGTCTGTTTGTGGGTCGTCGAAATATTCCTAGTAGCATTTTTCCACTAAAAATTGTTTAAGGGACCTTATTAATTTTTTATTGGATGTTTCCTCTTTTAATTAATTTGATAATTTGTTATATATTTTGACGCACATTATATTTGGACTAGTTTGATACAATGCTAGGTTTTGTCTCGTTATATAGTTGATTATGGAGTTCGAAAAATATATTTTGTATCAAGTAAAAAATTACTTCCTGTATTTTTCACATATGGAGATATCTCTTTTTAGTTCGCGTTCAAGTGTAGTCACATTCCAATTGACATGTATGTGTCTCCGAAAACATTTTTTTTTAAGTTACGTCATTCGTTTCTGTCTTTTGTCTGTACTATTAAAAGTTTGCCGTTCCGACACAACGATCGAAACGTCACACGCAAATATTCTCCAGTCCTAATATATGGAAATTCAAGAACATTGCTATTTTGACCGGGAAATATTGCGTCGAAGTATAATTACAATGTTTTAATATATGTTTATTAATTCCACATGTTTATGATACCGTGGTTGATTTTCTGTTCATATTAACTAATGTTTGTTATAAAATTCAATTTGCAAAATCCAATTTGCACCCTGTTGTTCACTGTTGTTTGTCTCATCCGACCTCGCCTTTTCCACTGGATTCATTTACGACGGTAAAACTCTCCTGTAGCATTCTCCAAATCTAAATATATCTCACAGACGCTTACCCATAATCCCAACGTGTTTTCCGATAAAACCGTACCTGTAAGAAAATAAATATTTCAATTAGTTACTTAATACTTTGTAAACGGTAATAGTCATTTGTTATATTATACAAGGGGGCAAAGTTACCTCGTGCTAATATTGAGACCCGAGTTAGCGAAAGACTCCAAAAGACTCCAAAATCGAACCACGAGCATAGCGCGTTATGTTTTCTAAGAGTGGAATCTTGAACATTGGGAGGGTTTAAAAGCACGAGAAGCGGGATGAGAGGTAGGGCACAGCGAAGTACCATCATCCTTGAGTCTGGAGCAGTCCAACTGGGGAAGTACCTCCTCCTTACAGAAGACTACAGCCATAATAGCACTGTTACCTTTCAGGTATTTAGTGTTCCTGATGATGAGTAAGGTTCCCAGAGCTCCAACCCCCCCCAAAGGCCGGCAACGCGGCTGTGACTCTCCTGGTGTTGCGGGTGCCTATGGGCGACGGTAATTGCTTACCATCAGGCAATCCGTTTGCACGTTTGTCAGCTTTTGTCATAAAAAAAAGCGAACACACTTTGCTACCGAGTGAAACACACAATCTGAACGCCTCTAATGTCAAGGCGGCTGTACCTACTTGCCGACATCTCACAATCCGATGCGGTATACTCGCGAAATTGCTTTGTTGTCGTAATAATAACATTTCCTCGTATGCTGGCTCACTTAAGACTCAAATAAATGATGTAGGAATGAATTCTACTTATAAATTTCATTCTATGAATAAATTATTTAATTGAATTGAATGTACATTACGTTTATGGATGTACATGTGTTTACCATAAGTTGCAGTCAGTATGGCCAAAAATATCGATACACATCCTTACTGCTATATTAAAAAGATCTGTATCGATGTATTTGGCGATACTGGCTGCAACTAACTATATGACGCTAACTGTATTTGAATTTACGTATACATAAACATCTGCTAGTTGAACTTTTCTTTTGTTTTTTGAGCTTAAGAAAATTCGTAGTGATAAATAATGTTTGGCATGTCAAAAAGTGCGAGCGACTTATCAAATGGCAATGCGGGTGGGGTACATAGACATATCATTTAACATGACAAGAATGGGATGGTTTTATGTAACTTTCCATAGGTCAGCCAGAGACGGAGCTATTTTCGTCCGTGCTTGTCATAGTCTCATATATTTTTGGTCCCCTCCAAACTGAAGCCTTCAGAACTGTCAAAGTTGGAGGGATACAAACAAATGGTTCTACAGTTTTCGCCTGAGCCTTGACCTGAAGCGACTGCGGCCATGTTTTTTACTTTATCTGAAGCCGTAAACACTGTTTCATAAACGAAAAGGCAAACAAAAAGGCTTATACTTCCGCTGGCACTCACAAATATGGCGGCTGTTTATTGATACAAATGGGTTCTCTCGTGTGTATACGTATAGAGACTTGTAATCAATAAGGACTGTTAATCTTGATAGAGATAATTGCGCAACACCTGGCTTGGGGTTAATAATCGAGTCTTAATATATATTAAATGTAAATACATTAATCAAATTTTGATTTAACTTAATATTAAATATATCGATAAACATATTTATGTAACTAAATTGTTGGAAAAAAATCTCTTATCTTAACACTGCCACTCTTGTATGTATCCCATACATAGTTACGCCATTTTACTTATGATTGTCGGAAATTGATAATGTTTTTTTTTTAAAACGTTCACACGTTGTTGCTGCTGGACATAGGCCATCCCCAAATATAACTCGTATCATCTTGGGGGTTAGTTGCCAGTAACCATGCTTGGCAAGCGTGTTGGCGACCGCGATAACTATAGATTGCGTTTCGACAGATTCTGCTACCCATCCCTTTTTCGCCTCTTACGACACCCACGGGAGAAGATGGGGGATACAAATCTATTTAATTATTTTGTTAACTTTGGTTTAAAGATTATTTATTCTCATTAAAAATTTACAATTCACTTATTATCAGAACAAACTGATTATAACCCATGAGCGTTAAAAAACACAAGAGGGTAGTTTAACACAGTAGTCGGACAACAAGTACTCACAAGTGCGCTGCATGTAAACAATTTTACACCAGTTCTTATTGTTAGTTGGTCTATTTATAATTCAAACAAACAGAGCGCGTAGGTAGGTGATTATAATAGGCAAGATAAATCACATGTCAGTTACACTGGCATTAGTAGATACACTCGCGAGTTCTACAAAGCGTCTTGAAGAAAAATGGAGTACTTAGTTAGCAGTTACCTTTTTTTTGCTCGGGGAGTTAGCATTTACCTAACAATTGAAACAAAATAACGATTCCTTGATGTGGAAGCGAGCACGCTAACGACCACTCCGTGCTAGACACGATGTCTTGTAAATGTCTTGACGGTACAGCCTAGGGCATAAATATATGCATACTTTTATGACCTTGATCGTAAGTGCTATAGCCGTTTTCAAATCATGTTTTAGCGACCCGAAATTAGGAGTATGCCACGGCTCAAAGGTTGAGCGCTTTTTTAAGAAACGGAATTCTGGTATTTGAATTCAAAAAGCACTGGTCAAACCACAATTGTATTAAAATATAGTAAGAAGTACCAATCATAAGTAGCAACATGTCTCAAATGAAAAAACAACCCCGACTGGTGACGACTGACTAGAATACCACCCCGTCTCCTCCCGCCAGTATCGTTAAGAGGTGACAAAGGGAAAAGACCGATGGATGGGCAGCAGCGCCCGAACCCAATCTACAGTTACTGCGGTCGCCAACCCGCCTGCCAAGCGTGGCGACTAGTGCAAGTATCCCCGAGATGATACAAGTCATATTTGGAAGAGGCCTATGTCCAGCAATGGATGACTTACGGCTGAAGTATTGAAAAAAATAATGCAAACCATTTTGTATTTTTTTTAGAACAGAAAAAATAGCTACACAAATAAACAAAAATAAAACGCAGCAGACTTCGTTGAAGGGAGGCTTTCAACTTTTTTTCGACGTCAAATAAAAATAAATACGCATTACGATAGTGAAATACTTAAAAAAAACACTTCTGAAATGTATGGTTCATTCTTGTATTGCTTTAATCCATCAAAACCGAACTTACAGCTAATAAGTAATTTTAAAATGCACTAAAAATTACTTGAAGTTCGTTACGAATCCTAATTTTCTTACAGTACTTAATGCCTGTTATATACACGACTGACCAGCGTTTGACCTCAGTCACACCTGATTGTCAGTGTCGACGAGGTCGAGGGTGTAGCACGCTGGTTTAGTATTTACTGTTGCCTTGAAAAGAACCAAATTATATCTTTCCCGGAACACAAAATAGATTAATCAAAATAAATTCATATCAAAAGACATTAATGTTTAAGAGCCCAGCGCATATCGTATAACTCGTATAACTGTCATTAACTTTGTAACCAAACTGCAGTTGCACATCAAACCGAACACACGGTATGTTTAATTTCATATTTTATTATCGACTTTACGTCCGCAGAACCACACCGGCAGTTAGAATCATAAATGTGAAAACACCAACATGTATTTGCGGTCACCAATTCCTCAACTCCCTTATAGAATGTATGGGAACGATTCGGTTTTCAACTCGCGCACGTTTGTATAACAGTTACGATTTGGTTTCGCATGAGGCGATAAATCGCGGAATTTCGGCGCCGCTGTTTCTAGTTAATGGGTTTTCGAGATAGAAAGTGGACCTTTTTTCAGGGGTGCTGTTACAAAAGCCTGGCGCTAGCACTTTAGCCAAACGGTGCTCTGACAACTAGTAAGCTTGTACAGGCCATCAGATATATCGGAGCTGTGGAGGTTGTTGCAAACATCTGAACAATGCTTCTATTGTCACGGCGATAGAGCACAGCTCAAGATGAACTCGCGTGTCCTTACGTCGCACTAGGCGATTTGTTTCGGGTAAGCTCTGGTCTTTTCAAGCCGAGTCTGGACACACCGCTCGGGTTGTAACACGAACTAAGTGATAGTAACATGATGATTTTGAATTATACAACTGAGAACAATTGCAACACTTGCATTTTAATTAGTAACACTGCTAATAATTTTAAACACAAAACTATCGTGAGATTCAAACATATTAATTGTATGGAAGCGGGTAACTCACGTTTTATAAGTCGAATATTGCACGTCATATTTCACTTCGTAACGAGGAGCATAATCATGAGCAATTCGGTTAGCGAATTGCTCATTATTATGGCAATAGCAATATCGAAACTAGCAATAGTCGAGCAATATTCGATTTATAAAACGTGAGTTACCAGCTTCTATACAATTAGTAACACTGCTAATGCTATATATAAAAATAAATTTTAGAAACTTACAGATATTTGCCGAAAAGTCAGAAAAGAAAGGAATAATTACAGTTTTTATATAATATGCCAACGGTAGATAAAAAACGGCGTTACCACGTTATATATTCGTAAATTACGAACGATTGTCCCTGTCACTCTCATGACGCCCCTTCGGAGTAAAAAAGATGTTCGAAATGTACGAACTTCGATGTTCGCGGTACCAGAGCAGGAGAAGCAACGGTCGTGTTACATTGGTGCACGAGAACTCGCCTCGGAGCAGCAATGGATACTGTATTCCCGACGTAGGAGGAATGATACATAGCCGCCCAAAATGCCTATTTACCCGTTTCCGTTACACTGCAGCTGGTAGTTTTTGTTAATGGCCGCGGAGGCAATATTTCAGGAGGATTATGGCCGCGTTTTTAATATTGCGGATCGGAACAATGTTAGCCGGCTGTACTGTAGATACTTGTTAGGAGCAATGAAACAAACTAGTTTCCTTCAGGTTTAAGTCGGTCTCCGGTCTTTTAGTTCAGTAGAATTTGGTAGAAGCGGGTCGGAACTAACTACGATTGTGCGAATGCGACGAGGAACGGTGATGAAGCGCGGACGCCAACGTCGCGAAACCACGTAATGAACTAAAGGAGCAAAGGAAGTTAAAGACCGAATTAGTTCCTTCGACCGAATGACCGACATCGGACCGCTCCAGTTACTGAACGAGCTTTAATACAAAAGGGAATGGTAAGACGTTATTTTACTATTACTGTTATATAAACGTAATTTTCATCACATTAAAATCATCATCATCTCAGCCATAAGACGTCCACTGCTGAACATATGCCTCCCCCTCGGACCTCCACATGTACCGGTTGGAAGCGACCTGCCATCAAAATGATGCAGCAGAATCCAAGTAACCAATATAGCCCCTCCGGAACGCTAAACTTAAGTAATGGTTCTCGAGTGGCGACCACGTACCGCCGCGTAGGCATTCCCCCACAAGGTGGATCGACGATATTGTAAAGATCACGGGAATCTAATGGATGCGAGTGGCGCAATCGGTCACTGTGGGTAGCTGTGGGTCGCTTGGGGTGGACCTATGTTCAGCAGATGATGATGATGAAACGTAATTAACATATTTTTTCAAATTCATGTTTATTAAACATGGCATTGACGAGTACATTATAATATATGGATAAAGATCGAAACATATGACTCCGCCTACCCGTGGCATGATCGATATGTCGAAACCTGGTCCGGATAAAAAAAAAATTTAATTTAACTATAGAAAGCCCGCATATGTATACATCACTTAATGCTAATATTAATCGTATGAAGTACAGGTGAAAAACTTAGCTACAGCACCTGGTCTTTGTAGTAGTAACGTGTGTGTACACGCATGTCAGCGTTCTACATTCAAATTTTGACGTAATATCTATATTAATTTTGTGCACATACATGGTCCTTCAGTTAAGTTTTTCACCTATAAGGTCAGTTGGTATAAGTGACTATCAGTAAAAGATTTTTTACTTTTAATGTAATAAAAAGTATTATAGAATCTTGAACGTCGAGTTTGGCAAGCTAATGCAATAACCCGGCATGCCGACCACTAGTACCTACTGACGATTTAATGCACTTTTTATGCTCAGATGCATTTGCGACCATTTAGAGATTGCTCGCTCAAAACAATATGGAGTTTTTGGCCGCGCACCGTTTTTTTTAACTCAAACATAAATTTACATGTATAATGGAATTTCTAGTAAAAAGTAGCTAGTAATTTAGTTGTTTATTTTCATTCCGTTTTCCTGTATAAAAGTTAGGAGTCTGTTTTCAGTAAAGAGTTTACACATTTACTTTTGCAAGCTTTTATTTAACTTGCAATGTATGGAAATACGTATGTTCGGGTGAAACCTTGGAATTAAATTTTGAGCAAGCAGATATCTTTAACTGATTGAACTCAAATTTAGCACACTAAAGTAAAATGTACTAGGCTATTATATATATTACATTTATTAGCATATAAATACACAATCACTTACAAAAATA
Source organism: Grapholita molesta (assembly GCA_022674325.2). Classification (NCBI taxonomy): domain Eukaryota; kingdom Metazoa; phylum Arthropoda; class Insecta; order Lepidoptera; family Tortricidae; genus Grapholita; species Grapholita molesta. Next base: position 16,229,446 of record CP053129.2, read on the forward strand.
CGGTTACATAATCTATATTAATAAAAAAACAGTTGTGTTAGTTCCGGCTTTAATAACTCGATAGCTATTGGGAATAAAACTAGACGCCAGCCTTATAAAATGGTATACAATTTCATTTCCGGCAGACAGTGACTCGTCCTTTGCGAGATGGGTCCCCACAAAAAGCGACGTCAAAGATGGTTCTAGGGCAACATCGGTACAAAGGGGCAAGAGTAGAGAGGTGTCACTGGATGTTTAAACATATAACCAACTCGCCACTTAGGTTTCCACATCTACCCTCGAGAACGCAGCTCTAGCGACCCCACTCTGGACGGCCGGCTAAGGCAAGCCAGAGGCAGGGGACCTGTCCCACCTGTCCGACAGGGCACTCCGGGGGCACTCAGGTATGTGGAGTCGCTACTCTCGTACAGCTCGCCACAAGCTGCCTTGCGTTGACTGCTTATACTAGTGAAAAATGATGTTTATTGTTACGTATTTAACCTAAATACAACCTTATTAAACAAATATGACATGAACAAACATGTCATAGCGATTTTCCTAAGTAAATGTCATTAGACTTATTAGTTGCAATCAGGTATCGATCCACTCAACTATTTATAGGTCACAGCGAACGGAACCAATTTACTGCTTTTAAATATAATGTGGCTTTTCGCTTGTGGCTTAGAATTATTCTATTTATATACATAATGACGTCAAATGCTTTTAGCGATCCGTAGACAATAGGAACCCATATAGCTCAGTTTGGCGTAAAGGGTCTCGAGTGGCGAACGCGTACCGGAAGGTGCGGTTGGAAAACTCCCCACAAGGTAGACCAAGGAACTGGTAAAGATTGTGGGATCCAGATCCACTGGATGCGGGTGGCACCCGGGTCGCGTTGGGGGCCTATGTCTAGCAGTGAACATCCTTCGGCTGCTATAATGACCATGATTATTGGGTAGTTTTGTTGGGTTAGTAGCGCGTCCAGAAACCTGCGACACCATTAAAAATCACGTAAAAGATAAGGTGTAAGGAAAGAAAGAAATAGTTATTTTATTTGTTATACAAGGGAGCAAAGTTAGTGTTTACCTTCTCGTGCTAATATTGATACCCGAGCTAGCGAAAGAATCCAAAATTGAAGGTCAAAGAGTGGAATCTTGAGCACTGGTAGGGTCTCTAAGCGCGAGAAGGAAACACACTTTGCTACCTACACACAATTTTTCACCTCACTACCGCAAGGAAAAAATATAACTCTAAAACTTTTCAAATGTTTTCAAAATTATTCCCATCCATCATTTATCATTCAAAAACATTAAATAAAAGTTCATCCAACCAGCTAACACCAAAAGACCACTCGATTGGTAATAAACACTATTTATGAAATTACTTTGCACTGGTGTGAATAAAATGCAACTTTGCTGTCTGTTTGTTTAAAGAATAACAGTTATTTCGGAGCTAGTTAGGTGAAAATACATTTATTAGCATATAAATACACAATCACTTACAAAAATACGGTTACATAATCTATATTAATAAAAAAACAGTTGTGTTAGTTCCGGCTTTAATAACTCGAGAACGGCTGAACCGATTTGGACGATTTTGGGTTAGTTGTGACCGTCTTGGCCAAAAGTTTAATAGTGTTCTTAAAAAAGAAAAAAAAACAATCAAAATTACCTCATTTATAGACATTGTGGCGGTACAAAGTTCACCGGGACACCTAGTATAAAATATAGGACATAATTATAGACAGTAAACTATACCTAAAGCCTAGTTGAAAGAAAGAGACGCTTAAAGACTGAGTTGTGTTCGTTCAAAGGAGGCTTAGAGCACAGCTCGAGACGAAATCCCGGTTATTAAATGAGCCTTCTTGTTACCTCATTATCACCCCACCTGCAGGTTCGGTGCGTTCAGATCCGAAAATATCTATACATTGAATGTCAAAGGATTTAATGTGTAGATAGTAATGGTAGGCAAGCAAGTAGCAAGAGCGCTGGTAGCCTAGCGGTAACGTGCGACTTGCAATCCGGAGGTCGCAAGTTCAAACCTCGGCTCGCCCGCGTAACAATGAGTTTTTCGGAACTTATGTACGAAATATCATTTGATATTTACAAGTCGCTTTACTAAGACTCTTCTTTATAATGCCATGTAACCTATATATGCCATGTTTCCTTGTTTTGAGGTGTGTAATAATAGTACATTACTGCAGCCGCCGGGAAAAAGGAGGTTGAAGGCTGAGTTGTATATACGGCCGACTGTAAGGAGGCCGGATAGTATACGAAGCCTTCAAGACCCTTTCACGGCTAGGCATGTATAGTGCTTTTCTCAAACTAATGCAATGAAATAAATAAAAAAATACCACTGAACAAAACAGCTTCACGACATAAGTTTTTTAATTTTCCCTCCAATCCCGCTTTGTAGTATTTTTGCCTTCGATGGAATAATTAATGACTATCATAAATAGTCTGGCTATAATTACTATATACAACATTTAGAAAAACCACCAAAAAAGAATGCACTTACCTTTTAAATCATGGCGCTACGGCATCTGCCTTTGGCGGTACACAATAACAAAATATAGATAAATAAAACCGGGCCCGGTTAGATTATTAAATTTTTATACACCCGTAACACTATATCTAAGTCACAAAAGCATTGAATCACACCATTTACCACTATTTAGTCTTAATAAACAGAGTTTTACACGCCGAGAAACTTTTCCATTCCGCCATTATTAAAACAAGTAAAAGTGTCCTGTGATTGGTTGAGTCAAAAATGCGTTCAAAAACGCGCATGCGTGGAGTAGTGTTTGGTGTTGCCAATACAATTTTAAAATTGAGAGCATGAATAATAAATATAATAATGTAATAACCTGATGATATGAATATTCAATTACATGATAAATAAAATAAATCTCTTCATACCATTTCGTCTGAAATAAGCGAGATTATTTTTTAGCCCGCTAATCATTTAGTCACTAAAAATGATAAAAAAATATAACTCAGCTGTTTGAACAGGCTTCATGAACACAGACGCCAGGTATACATAAAAATTAAAAAAAAAAATTACTTCCCGGCCTAGGCCTTCAATTTTATATGAAATTCGTTACCTGTCCTCTGGAGTCGATCCGCCCTAAACGTGATACTTCGAAGCCTATTATGACGCACGTAACGAAGACATTTCATTGCATGTTTGAGAAAAGAGTATTTTATGTTTATGTTTAAGACTACGCCATGGTTAAAGTCGTAGCTACATATTTATCGCACAATAAATGTATTGATATTTTTAGACGTGTCTGGATTAGGTACTGCAACTAGCCGAGCCCTTCAAGAATTATGAATTAAAAGATTTTCGCCATTAAAAATGTCACTAAACATTACATTAAACTAAACCTCATTATTTATTATATTACAAAAATAACGGCCGATTTTGTCTACGTTGAATAATTTCAGAAATCTCGTATTTAAGAATCGATTGTTACATAATAAGACTTAACAATATATTGTCAATGTTATGATGGTGAAAATAAAAGGCAAATATGACAGATTTTTCCTGTGGTCCGTCAAAATGGCGCAGACTTAACACGGACGCGTCCACAGACTAAAAACCTGTAGGTATAACCCTTGTACAGCTCGCACCCCAGGTCAAAAAACAAACAAATTCCCCATGTAAACTTCCTGCACCCGTCTCATGATTAAACCATGTCTGTCTGTACAATACGGCTTCAATGCTTCATACAAAATGCACGTTGCACTCCACTTGCCTCACCAAAAGCGAATGAGCTTAACTACAATTTGAAGATGAGTAAATATGACCTTTTGGAAGCACGGATGGCGTGAATAGATTTAAAAACAACGAAACAGGAGTGACTTTTAGAGACTGGGATTTTTGACATGTGTTCCTCTTTATAAAAGTGCATCATGCATGGTTATAGCTAGCTAGAAAGAACAAGGTATACCTTTTGCGAATTATTTTTTTTTGGATTGTTTTGTGTTTGTTTATATAGGGGTAAAAAGCTTTCTATAAATGAAAATAAAGTCTTTACTCACGTTTATTTAGTCACTCGCGCGACACGAGCGGCGAGGCGAACGGACACTCAGCGCTCTTAGTGCTTGAAAATGTCTCCGAAACATGACGCGCGTGTGATTATGATACTACAATGACTCACGATTGAACTACAAACATTTTATTTCTTCATTTTTGTCTCATGCAATTGTTAAAAGCTTGTGGATTTATTAGTATGTTTTCGTCACAGGAAACGGGTTTATGCTGACTATGGTTATGTCCACGGGAAAGTTGCGGACAAAAAACTCATAGTATGCACTAGCACAAAAGTTTATGATACCAAATTGTGGAAAAATACATTTTGCCATATTTTAACGTCCTTAGTCCGATAATTTTGCAGGCTTATTGAACGTAAATGATGTGTGAAAATAGGTGTTGCTATAAATAAAAGGGCTTGTTATAGTCTCGTGGACCGTTAAGTGCCTGTGGGGACTAAATAAAGAATTTAAACTTTTATTAAATTAGACAAGTTACTAAATCCATGAAAAAAAAAATAGGTACGCTGGAAGGACCATGTTAAACATTTTTCCACATTTATATAATAAATCTAACATGGTAGGCAACGCGCATGTAAATCCTCTGGAGTTGTAGGTGTCCATAGGTTACGGTAACTGCTTACCACCAGGCGGGCCGTAAGCTTGTTTGCCACGGTCGTTGTATTAAAAAAAAAATAGCCTAATAAACCCACGTAGACACCAAAAAATATTTGTCATATTTGGTATAGTCAATGAAGATTACTCATACTTATTTGTCCATAAGTATATGCCACGCCATGCCATTTAACATATTATTTTGAAAATTACTTACTATGGACAAGACTTACAACAATAGTATTGATTTCCTGCCTAAATACTATACTGACTGCCTAAATACTTCCAGAAAATGTATAGCATTGATGAGCACGATATAATTAAACAGGGGGAGGAAGGTCATCTAAAACGATCAAAGCTGCGGGTACGAGGCTGACCCGACCCGATTGTACGCAATTCCATTCCATTGTGCACCTTATCTCTTTGTAATAACGACACAAAAATTGTCTTCAAGTCCAGTTGAATTGTGACAAGCCCGTAAGAGTTGGGTCTGGACCTTTGTGTAAGAATTTCTAACGGACGACAAACATTATTCACGTGAATAATTAATGGATTCTCAATTTTATCATCCGTTTATATGAAATGGAGTTTTTTTTTTTTTGAACCTGACCTGGGCTTTATGCACATGTGTTGTGCTTTAGAGCAAGCGGACTGTGTGGGGGGAAGGTAGCCTAGGGAAAATCCAGGACCCTTCCGCGCCAGACTTGACTTGTACTACTGGAATACTCCTACTGAGTTTTCGCTTCCAGTGAGATTGGTTGAGACGGTCTCAACCTAATCTGAGTAGTGCACTTCTATTTATAGTTGGTAAGAACTAAACCATTCGTGATCGTGATCATAAACAGATATTCGTGGACAGAGATATTATATACATACGCCTAGGAGAAAATAAATCCGCTTAACGCATTCACTGCCACCAACGCACATGTGCGTTCATTTCCATACATTTTTGTAGGGATGGCAGCGAATGTGTTAACAATTGACGATAGCTTTGGTCTAATAGGTGACCCTGCCTGTGAAGCCGATGGTCCTGGGTTGAAATCCCAGTATTTGTGTGTATTTGTTCCTGAGTCATGGGTTGTTTGTATGTATTTAATTCTATATTATATATGTCGTTGGTTGAGTACCCACAACACAAGCCTTCTTGAGCTTACTGTGGGGCTCAGAAGATTTGTGTAAGAATGTCGTGTAATATTCATTTAAGTGTCCATATTTTGACTTGTATTTTTGTTGCAATGTTTATCCTGATTCCACATTGAATACAAAGTATATATACAAGTTTGTTGTTGGCTAATACATCCAAATCGCACACAACTGTTACTTAACTATTACGTTGTGGTTTTGTTATTCTTTTATCATATTAAGGAACGTTCAATACGAATCTCTAAGAGATGCTTGTCAGTATTGGTACAAAACACGAAATAATCCACCATTACCCCCCGCATGTGTACGCTCAAGATTAAAACGGATAATACCAGAGAAATGTACTCGTAAATTATAAAATGATTACGAGAATTTCTCATTTTCTTGGAACGAAGAATTTCTATGATTATGCAAATGGAAAACTTACTTCAAGCTATATTCACAAGAGCATGACTTATAAAAGAGAACGGAGCTCCGTATTACTGAAGAGAGATCTTAATTTCCGCCATAAACTTGTTATCAGCGGAGCGTTAAAAACGCTAAAACGTTTTTATAAGCGTCCATTAAACATTTCGTGTAAGTAGATTCTCGTTCCTCCCCACTAAACTCTTTGTCGACTAATGAAATGGAGGTTCGCGCCAGGGTTGCCAGATCGGAATTAAAATCTTATTTTATTGCGAGCGCGAGAAAAAGTGGTGTCTGCTCAAGTTGCAGCACAATGCTACGAGTCATTTAAACCTATAATCTGCGCTTTGGCTTAAAAACACTTAAAACTAGTCTTAGCTCGCGACTTTAATCTAGTAGAATATGAAAATTTCTACTCCGTTTCATTCCTTTAAAGGTTGAATTTCAATTCTATTAAATATTACAATTACAAGATTCTATTATCTACGGATTATTACAGAAGTATTTTTTAACAAAGCACTTCAAATTGATTACAGAAGTATTTTTAACAAAGAAATATGCTCTGATAAGTCGTCGTATAGACCAACTTAAGCAAAAACGAATTTGAAGTTACAAAAATAACTATCCTAAAACAATTGAAGAAACATAAGTGCTTTGTATTTCATTAACATACTACTTCTCTTATCACATTCACGACAAACATATCCAGCAAATAAGAATATAATATCGTTAGAATATATTCTCGGAAAAAATGAAGATGGTTACCGGTTGATAGTCAAACAAATACGAATGGCGTCTGTTTAGGACGCTAATGGAAAAAATGGTAAAAAGTTTTAATCAATCTCGGTATCAAACACACCACACATACACACAGCACAGTTGTTTGCCTCCTTTTCTTTTTATTTTATTGTTCCTTTGTGTGATATAGTTCTACTTTTGAAGTGTGCAATAAAGTATTCATTCATTCATTCATTCACAGCCTTAAACGTTACGTCATACTGGGGCAAGATGAGGGCAAGCGCGCTAGAAGAAGAGCCCCTACGAGATGGACGGATTCCTTTAGACAAGCATGTGGTTTCATGCAGACAGCAGCCCACATAGCCTTCGTGTTGTAGGACATAGTTATAGGTCACATCCTCAGTCGTGAGGGAACGACGAATAGCTCGGTATCGATAGAGAATTTAAACCCAGGTAATATTTTTTTTATTTAGGATCCGAGTATGTCCTTAAACTACGTCCAACAATGAGAGGTAGGGCACAGTGAAATACCATCACGCTTGTATCTGGAGCAGCCTAACTGGGGAAGTACCTCCTCCTTACAGAAGACCACAGCCATAATAGCACTGCTACCTTTCGGGTATGTAGTGTTGTGTTCCTGATGGTGAGTAAGGTTCCCAGAGCTCCAAGCCCCCTTAAAGGTCGGCAACGCGCTTGTGACTCCCATGGTGTTGCCCATGGGCGACGGTAATTGCTTACCATCAGGCAATCCGTCTCAATCTCAAGAAAAAAAAGTAAACAATTAAACTCGTTTAACTTGGCAACCCTACGGGTGTCGCTAAGGCAGTGTTGATTAATTGCAGAGTAATCCGCCGCGACCACCCAGACTTTACCTTACACTAGAACCTTGTCGCAGCCAGCGATGGTGCCAGCTGAAACCGTTCCATGTTTAATACCTAGTGTGACACAGTCCTCTGCACAATAAGGTGAGTACGGGCTATTTTAGATAGTTTTTGTACGATCGAGAGTGAGTATTTCTCAAATAATATTACCGGTTTTCAAAGTTTTGTTATTTAACATAAATTTTATGTTCTATTGGAATAAAAAGAGGTCGTGATTCTGAGTAGAAAAAACATTTTTTTTTAAACACATTTGTTAAAAGTATTTTTTTTTTAAACACTCAAGAACAAAGTAAGATGGAGCTTGCATCTGAATACAATTCTAGCTCCTTCTACATACATGTACTTCTATTTTATAACTTTTAATTTTTATGAGCATTTCGAAAATAAGTACAAAGCACATTTTTTATCTACTTAATCATGAGATTTTAACACATTTTTAAACACAGCGGCTTCGCTCAAGTATATTAATTAGTCACTCGCGTGACATTATCGGGGAGCTTAAATCTCAATTATCATCCACTAAGATCTTTCTCTTCAAAAGGGGGACCTAGGCGCTCTAAAAACTGACTAAATAATCGTGAGTTTATAATTCGATTCACAGTGTGATTTTAAATGAGGGCGACGAAAGCATAAAAGATTAAAATCAATCGAATAAAGTTTTCCTCAAGCTATCGGCAGCCATCTTGAAACGCTATCCCAACATCGCTAATGTTAATATTAATAAATCATTTTAACCATCAGCTGTAATCCTGTAGGTAATCCACCGACAGTAGTTAAAACAAGTCCTCTATATCTCTTTAATAAATTGCCGGTCGCTCCGTAACGACCGAGCGACGAATGTTACTCCGGAGAGCGATCTGCACTCGCGAAAACATTGCCACCTATACCTACCTCTATTCCTTCAGCGAAACATTCAATTATCACCCCTAAATCTTGCGTCGTAAAGTTTAAAATGTAGCTACGTATTCCGCTTCCATCGTTCTTACAGCTACTAATAACAGAGCAGTGGATTTAGAACCTTAAAGCGTAGACATAAAGTTGAAAGTAGGTTGCAAGAAGCGCTTCGATAATTGGAAGTGTTCGTTGAAGCTACGGAGGAAAACATTTCGCTGTATTTCAGCCAAGAAGTCTCTTGAAATAAGTAAAAAGTAAAGCGAAGCAATGTTTGATTAAGTGTGTTACATTGTTTGATACATTTTTCATACGATAGTTTAAAGTTCCACGAGAATACACGGGCTATACTTGTTGAAAATTCGATAAAAAGATGACTTGTTACAGAAACTGTTTTATTATTTTTGCCGGCTCGTCCGTAAAAAACTTTTTTGTGACATAAAAATATAATTCTGTAAGAGTAGGTATGTGGCCACTTTCTAACAATGTACTTTTATTTTCCTCGTGTGTAGGTATAATGAGTCTTTTCGAAATAAATTTTATCAGTAGCTTGTTTTGCCGGTTCCGTGCCATAAAAGGAAAAATGGAACCCTCACAGGATCACTTTGTTGTCCGTCTGTTAAGGCCCTTTATCTTAAGAACGTGTTTCTGTCCCAAATTCGACACTCGCAAGGGAGTCAAAACCTACTAACTAATCATTTTGACATTCATCCACACATCTTCTGCATTCTTCTACATGTTGTACGAGCATCCTGTAAATTCCTCCGTCTCAAGTTATGTATTAAAGACGCTGTCCAAGTCTGGGACCAAAGCGCCCTTCCCTTAAGTTTCATGTCACCTCGACGTCATTTGTTCTTTGTTATATTCCTCCGTAAATTCATTATTTCCAGTGCACTAGCATTGTTAAATCGTGTGATTTATTACAATTTCCTTTTGCTGCATGTCGCGGCCGATAAGCGGGCATTTCCCGATCATTAGGCCGGAAAATTCGTGCCTCCCGGCCTGCCTGGAAAAATTAAAGGACCGACGCTGTCCACTATCGTTTCATCACGATGGCCACGCCCCTTGGCGGTTATTCAGTAGCTATGAATATTAATATTAAAGGGAAAGTACGAAAAGTTTTTGAGTAGTCAGCGAAAAACAGTATTACGCAAGGGAAGATTTCCAAAAAAAAGGGTGTAGCAGGATAAGCCTTCAAAAATTGCCCCCAAAGCTTTGAGTTCAAAACTACTACCAGTTGATGCCCCGTCAAATGAAAATAATCCACACCAATTTTTAACCCTTTACTGCCGCCTGGAGCCCGTGACATTCATTTAACCCTAAAAGTTTTTATTTTTTCTCAAAAGTATAAAACGGAAAATTATGAAATTTTTCATAAATGTTGATGTCATCTATACAAACTATCAAAAAAAAAACTAACTCTCTACTTACTTATTTTCCTAGAAAAAAACCTAAATAAAAAAATTAAACACCCTGTATATCAGTTCAAGCTCGTCGTACTATCACCATTTTTGTACTAATTATTAACCAACTACCTATCTACATACTATATAAGTTTCATGTAAATAACAAAGGTGGAACAGTGTGAAAATATAAGTATTGTTCAGTACGTACCATGTATGTAACACGCTTACCAAACGTTGACGACACTAGTAAAAGATATCGGCCCGCCAACCGGGAAGCCATCCGTAATCATTTTTTTTTTGTTAATTTGAAATGGAGGACAAATGAAACTCATTAATACTTATTCGAACAAGTGTTTCTGTTTATTTTACTTTATTGTTTTGTAAAAAGGTACTACGTAATTGAGTTACTTAGCATTTTATGTAAGTTCTTGAGTCCTGCAAGCGAAATAAATTAAAAAAAATGGCCCTCGGCCGTGATGCTGGCCGTGTTCAATTTTCAAATATTTTTTGCGTAATTATATATTATTCTTTTCTTTAAGTTTAAATCGCAGTTTGCAGACATTTTTTTCTTTTAAAACAGCAGCAATGCTTCACGCCAAAGACCGAATTACGAAAAAAATATTTGAAAATCGAACACGGCCAGCATCACGGCCGAGGGCCATTTTTTTTAATTTATTTCGCTTGCAGGACTCAAGAACTTACATAAAATGCTAAGTAACTCAATTACGTAGTACCTTTTTACAAAACAATAAAGTAAAATAAACAGAAACACTTGTTCGAATAAGTATTAATGAGTTTCATTTGTCCTCCATTTCAAATTAACAAAAAATGATTACGGATGACTTCCCGGTTGGCGGGCCGATATCCTTTACTAGTGTCGTCAACGTTTGGTAAGCGTGTTACATACATGGTACGTACTGAACAATACTTATATTTTCACACTGTTCCACCTTTGTTATTTACATGAAACTTATATATTATGTAGATAGGTAGTTGGTTAATAATTAGTACAAAATGGTGATAGTACGACGAGCTTGAACTGATATACAGGGTGTTTAATTTTATTTAGGTTTTTCTAGGAAAATAAGTAAGTAGAGAGTTAGTTTTTTTTTGATAGTTTGTATAGATGACATCAACATTTATGAAAAATTTCATAATTTTCCGTTTTATACTTTTGAGAAAAAATAAAACTTTTAGGGTTAAATGAATGTCACGGGGTTCCAGGCGGCAGTAGAGGGTTAAAAATTGGTGTGGATTATTTTCATTTGACGGGGCATCAACTGGTAGTAGTTTTGAACTCAAAGCTTTGGGGGCAATTTTTGAAGGCTTATCCTGCTACACCCTTTCTGCGCTGGTTAGCTATATGTCTTTTAATAAATCATGAATCGTCTTCTTGTAGACCTAATATGACTTTGTATCATCTTAGGAGATAGTTGCCATAATCGCCACGTTTGGCAGGCGGGTTACCGACCGCAACAGCTGTAGATTGGGGTATGACGGACGCTGTTGAGTTTTATAGGGTAAACCATATAGCTATTGCTCGGTTAAGGATGGTATGAGTGATTGCCCACGCATACAAATGACAATGTTTTTCTTAAAGCGAGCAATCACTGGCAGTGGGCAATAAAACTCTGGTTTACCCTATTAGTTTATTGATATAGTATTCATTTTTCAAGTATTTGGTTTATGTACGCCTATGTAGTTAATTCTGCAATGAATCGTAATAAATAAATAAAACATGAAGTAAAATTACTGTTGAGTCCTGGTGTTGACTAGTACAGAATACCATTAAAAATTCAGATCGCATTCTTTCTTATTGTGCAACAAATTTTTCATAAATAATAGCTACATTTAGTACAGTCAGTAGCAGAAGTGACTAAGCGGTTGAGGTGTTCAAAATGAGGTCAACACATCTCTATAGTCAAGAGAATAAGAGCGCGTGTAGGTCATTTTGAACACCTTAAACGCTTAGCCACTTTTGCTGCTGACTGTACATATTCAATACCAGCTTTCAGAATATTAAACGTATAACGCCTCCATTGCGGCAGTGTTTAAAGCCGTTTCTACTAAAATTTCAGTTATTAGTACCGTTCCAAACAGGCCATTACTACCATACAATACAATCAGGGAAAAAAATCCCATTTTAATTATCGTTGCCAACTTAAACCTGTGCGTGACTGTCAGCTCCAGGGCTCACGGGCAAACTGAAACCTAAATTAACTAGGGAAATTAGACCTTATGTGAACGTCATTAAGGGTGACATGACAGGTATAAACTATATATATATAACTGTTTGCCTGTCTGTCACAATTGTGCAGCCGTCTCTTCCCACACGCCTTGCAATTTTTGCCATGAAAATTAGAGCCACGGGAAATTAGTATGAACTGTAACGCTAATAGATTTTAATTGCGGTGCCATTGCAGCTGACAATTCTACCATTATGATGTATTATTTGCTAATATGCGAGGAGAATTTTTATTGTTTGTGATATCAATCGATTTGTATCACTGTGAGGATCAAATATCGCTATGGGAACAATTGGACCCGTATGTCCTTAAACTACGTCTAACAATGAGAGGTAGGGCACAGCAAAGTACCATCACGGTTGAGTCTGGAGAAGCCCAACCTCCTCCTTACAGAAGACCACAGCCATAATAACACTGCTACCTTTCAGGATAGGTATGTAGTGTTTTGTTCCTGATGGTGAGTAAGGTTCCCGGAGCTCCAATAACTTTTAGTGTAACTGATTACCATCAGGCGGGCTGTATGCTTGTTTGCCACCATCGTTGTATAAAAAAATGCGTAAAAGATAAATTAAAGTCAGAAATGAGAGTGAAAGCCTGCAACTCGCACTATCCGCTCAAAACGCTCCTAACAAAATGACGATTAACTAAATGATGCTTAACTATGACATCAGGTCATGTCGTCGCCCACTCTAAAATATGGAAAAATAATGCAAAATAATGCGTTTATGTATACGGTTACCATACACTTTATTTTTCAGAAAAATGTAAGGAGCCGACTGAATATGGCTGGCCGACGAAGTCGTACGGAAAAGCTAGCCATATAGATAGGTATCGTTTTGTATTAAAATTACTTCGTAATTGAGCAGTTTTGAGCCAGATTAGAGCAGATAGATAATTTGCGTATCCGTAGAAAAAAAGCGGAGCTTAAGCGTTGTTCCATTGAGATAAATCGACTAATGATCTCTTAACATTATCTTCGGAACAAAAGGTCCAGCGTCTATAGAAGCGATGAAAAGTACCGTCTATTGCCTTTTAACAATTCTCCTGTTTTAAACTAGAAACGTTATCAGAACTTATCTCAGCCGCTAGCCACAAAAACTTTTAATTGGGTATTTAACAAGATCTCTAGTCGTTATGGCTGTAATCGCGTCTGATGCAGGTTTTGTGGAAACGTAAATCACTTGGAAATCTTGAAAGTAATTAGAATATTTCGGAGGAAGTTAAAAGTACAACATTTCCCTTGATGAATTACTCCATGCCGGTAATCGCATTTGCACCAAAAGTAAGATCTTTTACTTTAAGGTTCACAGTCAGTTTTGATATCGATACCAACATAGTTAATAACCTTCTAAGACGTGGGTCTACATGTAGTACTAATTACATTAAAGAAATTTAAATTTTATAAAATTTGAACTGGAGTTGAATTTTATTTGTTTCCCTTGATTATGACACAAAATTAATTATACTTTATTTCCTACACTATAAAGAACTAATTTGAGTAGCCTTTCAATTTTATCGTGGGCCTTAAAGGATAAATAAATAAACAATAGTTCTGGATACTAATTTGCACAGTGGATAACCATCGCTATCCAGCGTGGGAATACGGCTAGCCTTCTAGGTACCTAGCCCATTGACAGCGAATTGGGCCAAATTATCTATCTCTAGTTTTAAGTAGGCTAATTTGTTTCATGCCCATTTTTTATATTATATAATAAATAAATGCCTTAACAAAATAGTTGTTGACTTACTTAAGCATTTGAATAAGTTCCTGTTTACAGTTTACTGTTTAAGTAACTGTTTAATATTTCATACACGTACCTGAAACAAATAATTTACACATAAGTTAATCGAATTAACTGCACGTTTACACACGAGTCGCAAACTTACAATAAATTCACACACACATAACTAAAAACACAGGCTCACAAAGCAATCAAATTACAACACGACACAGAAATTATAATCAAGAATTCGCGTGACTTACTCTAATAAATACATTAACGTGAATAATGTAACATGGATTTCCCGTTTTCGGCTGTTTTTAATCAAAGAGTTGCATGCATGCATTATGTAATGCGCGGGCGAGGGGCGGTTGTGAGCGTCAGGAATTTTCAAGAGATAAAGGGAATTTTTAGTGCGTCGTTGTGTTAAGGACAGATGTTATTTGAGTCCCGACGGAGAAAAAATCCGAATATAATTTTTAAAGCATGCACGCTACCCGGGAATTCGTTTTTGCTTGGTATATCTGGATCCCTAGGACTCCAGCCTGATTTTGAGACTAGTTTTTGATTTACAGGGCAATTTGTCGAATGACATTTCTACGCCTACGCCAGCACGGTGGTTTAAGTCATGTTTATGCATATTCAATGACTGAATATAGCGGTAGTGTAGTGGTATAATATTTTCTATGCAACAAAACAATTGACCCTAAAGGAATTTCCTATTTGACCACTTAGCAAAACATCGACTTTTCTTTGACTAACGCGCGATACCAGAAAACAAATATCATGAAAAACTAAATTATTTGAATTATTTTGAAAGTTAAATCTGAAATGTCGAATATACAAATTATAATAGACTTTGGGACTTCAATTAGGAAAAAGAGAAGTTCAAAATATCGAAAGCTACTATTATTTACAATTTAATTTTTAAGGTAAGCGATGATAATTGACGAGAACATTAAAATATTAATTGCAATCTAGCAACCCTACAGAAAGGGGTCTACCCTAGCATCAATTTGTTCTGCAAGCTGAAAACAAAGATGGCGCTCTTCGCCGACATGTTTGCGTTAACACTGACGACTTCACTTTTAAATCACCGGGGAGCAAACAGCAATCATACTAATGATGTACTAACAAGTTAGCGCTTTAAGGGCATGTGTACACTAGTGGCGGACATTCAACGTTTCTTTGGCGATTCCATAGTAAATAATTGGCACACCGCGTGAACGCTGATATCAAAGATTATATGGGAACAACCAGAGAACGTTTAGCGCTGCGAACAGCACTGTGGCCACTTCCATACGTTTACATATGTTTAAAATGGACGCCGCTTGCTCCGCTATACGCCTAGAGCGTCCACCCAGTCCTCACGTAAGGCTAACGATATAAATAAATCAAACGCCGCGGCTGCAACGAAATGAAATAAAACTGAAATAACTCAAGAAATAAAATAGGAATGCGAAGGAAACTATAATAAATTGCAATTCATTAGCCTTCCAGTACAGTACCTGTTCGCATTCATAAATATGTACACGACTTCCAACTTTTTCCAGTTGAAATACGGTTGAAAATCGTATATACATTAATGTAACCGTACAAGTATTTATATTGCATTTGAAGTACACCTACGATTCAGAGTTACGTTACGGTATAGACCGGAGATATATTTGAAATAGTGGTAAATTGCAGGGAGAAAAGAATTTGTCATGGATTCAACGTTTTCTGGGAAATCTAAAAGCAGTCGAGGATCAGTATCAATCTTCCGATAAGCGCAAGTCGATTTTTATTCTAAATTGATAAGGAATAGAATGGGTCAACGTTTTGTTAATTTCCCGATTTAAGAAATCAGTTTTTTTTTCTCTCTATTTATTTCTCCGGGCTTGGTCAGTGGCGCAATTTCCATGCATCTCACTCCTGGGTCTTCTCTTTGACTTCCTGATGCTACATGACCTTTACTTTTTGATATAATTTAACACTTTCGAAACCGGGTTCTACGCGGCGCTACTACATTTTCGCTACATACGAGGAAACTCATGTAATCGGTTACGAAGCCTACGAGCAGTGTGCCCGACAGGCGGGTTATTGGTTGCGAAAATGCAGGCGATATAATATAATTAGGTAATTAAGTTCTGCTGAATTGAGATTTTTATTTCATATGTACACAGTTTTTGTACACGGGGAGTTTCATGCGATAATCGCGACTGGGCAGGTGGGTTGGCGATCACAGTATCTTTCACCGCTCTGAACAGCGCTGTCCATGTGCTGTCGGTAGGTATCTGTGGGTGAGGCCTATATGACTAGCAGTAAACGCCTTGGCTGATAGGTACACACAGCAACACTCTTAACTATACATCTGTGGACTTTATGCCTTATATAATAAGGTCTACCAATGTATAGCTAGGAGTGTTGTTGACTGTACCTAAATAGTTAATAAGGCACTAGCCTTAGGCGATAAAATATAATAAAGAAAGTAAACCTTTAAATAGAATATGGAATCCGCAAGCCGAGTAAAGTCACCCAAGTGGACAGATCGCCTCATAAACTTTACGCAAGTACTAAAAAAGCAAACGGCGACCTTCTTACATTATGTTAAGTACACTGATGGTCACTAAAAATATACGTTTTCTTTTATTTTAATTGCAGTTCACACGTTCCTAAATACATTATTAGAAAGTATCTACTTTTTATACACTTGTATACTTGTATAAAATATATAATGGGATAGTTACGATGTATGTTCATTTGAATGAGTTTCCGATATTTGTTTCGTTGTAGAGTTTTATAAATAATAAATTAATAAATATTGTTGGTTTGGCCTGGGTGGTTATTTAACTCAGTCAGTTATAAGTTACAAAAAAAAAATCGGGACAATCTGACACAAATCGACCTAGTCCTAACGGTAAGCTTAGTAAGGCTTGTCTTGTAGGTACTAGACGACGATATATATAATAGATAGATACATATAAATACTTAAATACATAGAACCCCCATGACTCAGGAACAATTATCTGTGCTCAACACACAAATAAATGCCCCGACTGGGAATCGAACCCAGGACCATCTGCTTCATAGGCAGGGTAACTACAAACTAGGCCAGATCAGTCGTCAGTTATAGGCCTATATTCAGAAACCTTTGTATGATACAATTTGATAATTATATTAAATAAATAAATATATTTTCGGCACTGTTGCAAGCGGCATCCTCACGGAACAACAACCATGTTACTTTAAGATCGTACATTAATTTATATAATAAATTTTCTGGAACACTATATAATGACCTGCAAGGCCAGATTCATAAGTGCCTCAATTGAAGAATAAATATATGCATTTCATTAGATTTTAACTTAAAATGCTCTCAAGTGTACACTAATTACCTCAGGTCAAGGGTCCAGGGTAGACCGTCAACCAGCAGGTTTATTACACATTTTACGAGTCCAACCGAGTACCTACTGTACTTTGGTAATTATAAACAAACTTTTATCTAAAAAGACATAAGCGCCTATATTTTACTAACACAAGATTCCCTTTCGCTTTAAAGCGTCTAATCTATCCTTCAAGTCTATAAGGATGTAAGCGTGCAGATTTTCTTGTAAAGTT
This sequence comes from Grapholita molesta, assembly GCA_022674325.2. Taxonomy (NCBI): domain Eukaryota; kingdom Metazoa; phylum Arthropoda; class Insecta; order Lepidoptera; family Tortricidae; genus Grapholita; species Grapholita molesta. The sequence continues at coordinate 16,247,105 of CP053129.2, forward strand.
ACTCCGTTTAGTTTTAAAAGGGACAATCTAAATGTTAAAAAGACGTAACGACCTTAATGTTGCTATGGAAATGAGACTGTTTAAAAATCATTGCACCAATTCAAATAGAGGGCAGTGTTCTAGTGCTTGGAAGCGTAAATGAGAGGTGTGGGGACATCATTGAAAATTGTGCTAAGGTAATATGAGTCTTATGCATGTGAATATAAAGTATAACTTTTTTAAATCGAGGAATGTCTCCATGTTTTGTGTAATGATCTTTCCATGACATGAGGGTTAGGCTGGAGTTTTATATGGAGATTTAAAAGTATGACTATAAATGAAATGACGTCATGTATATTTTTTTATATTTATATCACTTTTATAGCACTCTTAGTACCTACTTGAAAGTGGAGACCTTATGCTCATCGAAACATGTCACGCGAGGGACTAAATAAACGTGAGTGAAGCCGTTAAGTTTCGTTAAAAGTAACATTTTTGGTGCAAGCTTTTCTTGCTGACTATACTTTTTTTCACAAATATTTCGGGACAATCTTACACAAATCGACCTAGTCCTACAGTAAGCTCAGTAAGGCTTGTGTTTTAGGTACTAGACGACGATAGATATAATATACATACATATAAATACCTAAATACATAAAAAACACCCATGACTCGGGAACAAATAAATGCCACTGGGACTTGAACCCAGGACCATCGGCTTCATTGGGAGAGTCACTACCCACTAGGCCAGACCGGTCGTCCAACATCAACAATCATCAACTACTCATCAAGAAGATTCTAACGAGCCTTAGCACCACGGGTTTATTTTGTAGTTGCTATGGCTACGTCCTGGCTCCATCATCAGATCAGTGTGGTACCATAATATTGCATAGTCACCGAACTTACATAAATGTGCTAAAGTCTAGCTCAATCGGTTAAAGATATCTGCTTCAAAATTGAGTTGCAAGATTCCACCCGAACATACTTACATTGCAAGTCAAATAAAAGCTAGCAATAAACGGTTACCTTTAATTTAAAAAATGGAACGTTCTCTGTAATTTGAATTTGGAACACCGAGTCCGTTGAAGGCTTGTAATTTAGTTTTTAAAAGACCGCCGGAGCAAGACGATTGGCGCAAGGATTGCAATTAGCAAATCACAAGGTGCCTGGCTGGCATGTGATTGGTTAAAATGAACGCCTTGGAAAAACTGTCGTGGATTTTAAAACTGGTATTAATTTTATTTTCTCAAAGATGCACTACAATTTTGACATTATGTTCCTTATATTTAATGTATGTGGTTGCACGTTTGGCTAGACGAGAGACACGAGAGGTCGTTAAGGTTGACATTGTCGGCCTAAGGCCGGTAAGTTCCTCTTTTTTAAATGACATTTCACATAGGTTTGTGACACAGCATCTTGTAGATTGGCCATTAAAAAAATATTGGTAATTTTATGACATTCTGCCCCTACGCCTATTAAAAACAATAATCAATGTTTCGTTCATTTTGCTGTTGCATTTGGCATGTTTTACTTTAGTTTTTTCTGAATATTAAACTTTTTTCTTGGAGCTATTTTTAATTATTGTATTGTATTTTTGAGAAAGCAATATATATACCTCGGCGTTAAAAGGGGTTGTCGTCCTCGTAAAAATCCGTCCTCACTGCGTTTGCCCATCTACATATACTCGGCCGACAACCCCTTACTTCCCGGCAACTGTAGGAATGTACATTTATCGCGTTAGGTACAGTCAGCAGCAGAAGTCGCTATGCGGGCCATGATCATGAAACGCTCTTATTCTCTTAACAATAAAGTCGAGTCAAGCTCATTCTGAATAACTCGCCTGCTTAGCAACTTCTGATGTTGACTGTGCGTTAAAAAAATTACGAATAGCATAAGCATTTGTGAAGGCATTCAGTTTACAAGTGGGGTGGTCACGTGTCACGTCATAACCGCAGGCGTGTTCTGTAGTGCACACCAGCAAACCAGCAGACTGGACTCCGGGGCGTACCTCGGGAGAGGCCTATGCCAAGCAGTGTACTCCAACGGGCTGATGATGATAAAAAAAAAATCGGGCCAATCTTACATAAATCGACCTAGTCCTACGGTAAGCTCAGTAAAGCTTGTGTTGTAGGTACTAACTAGACTACGATATATATAATAGATAGATAATAAATATTTAAATACATAGAAAACACCCATGACTCAGGAACAAATATCTGTGCTCATCACACAAATAAATGTCCCGACTGGGATACGAACCTAGGACCATCAGCTTCATATGCAGAGTCAGACGGAGGCATCATGACAATTGAGTGATAGTAACACAACGCATAGTACACCTCTAAGATGGCCGCTACGTAATCAGGGTGCTACGAGCTACGAGCTACGTCTCGTAGCAAGGTCTACGAGCTGTAGCACTATGTGGACGCCTAACTTACGTGCTACACTTGATGCCAGCGTTGTCCCTTTTTGCCATTTTGAAATGTTTGTTTATTAGAGAGGAACGAATTTATTAGACTGCAACTAGCTTTTGCCCGCGGCTTCGCACGCGTAAAGAATACCTGTAACCGGTAGCAATTATTATTGTTGTTTTCTTTTCATTAAATGAGGAGTGTAAATAGATGTTTAAAGTCTTTTAGTTGAAATTTGACTCCATCTCCATACAATCTTTTGATCCTCTTTTTGATCCCTTAGGGGATTTTGCATACGATTTTGATGAGAATAGCAGTTTATACGAAATGCGACCAACACGTGATTCAAAGTTTCGTAAAAACGCCCAAATATAAAAATTAACAAAAAATACAGCGTAAAAAAATACTCCTCGCACAATTTTCTTGTTCACCTTAGAATGCCGCTTCAAAACTAATTTCGTTGTTCATAATGTAACCATGAGACGTATTGTAGAGCATCTAGCGCCACCAATCGCGATCATATCGAAAACAACGTAAGAACTAGGCCCCGCCATCGGAGGTACAAAATGGTAGCTGTCAATTCTTAGGGATGGGTAATCAACTAATCATATTTGTGATGTAGATATCGATAGTCGATTTTCCAATACATTTTTTTTATGTACAAATATCATTTATTTGTATACCATTTAACTTTTTTGCGATCTATGATAATCATTGACATTATAAATCGTTATTAGTACAACAAAAAATCTATGGTTGCTATTACTTTTCTTATGTTTCTTTTCTTATTATTTTTTGTCATGTTGATTATCATATATCCCAAAAAAAGTTAAATTGTATACAAATACATGGAACTTGTATATAAAAAAAAATGTTGTTGATTAGTTGAATACCCATCCCTAAGAACTTGACAGCTATAATTTTGCACCTCCGAAAGCGGGGTCTAGTAAGAACTTAACGTTGCCAAAAATTGCTTACCCTTTAAAAAACACTTCCTTCCTAACATTACTTACCTAGTGTTTCTATACAACGATTTCGATTTAACTTCACACTTTGACTGAAGTAATATAAAATTTCATGTCTAAAGAGACGCATAATTCCCGCTAACCGGGGTTGTATCACAAAGACGAGTGATTCTGAGCGAATGCGCGGATCATTAGCGCCGGAGTCGAGTGCTAAGCTAATTGGACCCCACTAGGGTTGGCACATCACATTAAGTCATTTTTATTTTGAACGCCTTAAACTTTCGTGAGACATAATAATTAACGATTAACATGGTCAATCACGTTTATTTAGTCACTCGCGCGACATGTTTCGGAGAACATAGGCCTCTATTTTCAAGCACTAACCGGCGACGTGATCGGCGAACCGAACGGTCACTCAGCACTCTTAGTGCTTGAAAATGGAGGCCTATGCTCTCCGAAACATGTCGCGCGAGTGACTAAATAAACGTGAGTAGAACCGTCTCAATCGTGAAAATTTATTTATTTAATTTAAACTTTTTTGCACAAAAGACAAACTTAAAGTACAAAAGGTGGATTTAATTCCCAAAGGCATTCTCTACCAGTCAACCGTTGGGCAAAACAGAGAGGATTGTGCGGTGCATTTAAAAAAATAAAGGTGCATAAATAAGTAACAAAATAATTAGAAATCTACACAAAATATTACTTGCACTTTAAAATTGATGGTACTAAACTTGTAAAGACATATGTCTCTCGATCTCGTAGTTTAGTCCGTGGTTTGAATCCTGAGCATATTCTTTCATTCAGCTTACTGTACTAGATCAAATTGTGTTAAATTTTCTAAAAAATATTATTTATTTATTTAAATTTAAGTATTTACATAGAATTTAATAAAGTATTGTTTTGGGTAAATATTGGCGTAATTCTCAACAGTTGGGGGTGTATCACAAAGACGAGCGAGTTCAAGCGAATGCGCGGATCATTAGCGCCGGAGTCGAGTGCGAGGCTAATTGGGCATTGCTAGGGTTGGTATACATTAAATAAAATAAAAAACTATTATACAAAAGGTACATATAAATCAAATATACATAAAAAAACATTAAAAAAATAATGTTTTAATATTTTAAAAATTCTTGTGTATCCTACACAAGAATTACAATATTATAGTAACTAACTAAAAAAACGCTTAAAGTGTGTACATAAGTGCTAGTACTTTACCGTGTGTGATGCCGGCTGACTAGAATAGCACCACCCCATCACCTCCCGCGGGTGTCGTAAAAGGCCGCAATTAATTTTTGTATAAATATCAAACATTTTTACATATAAACTATAATATTATTTCTATTAAGGTAATGGTACCAATGTTGGACACTTTTAGCTGACAGGCACCAATGATGGACACTTAGTTCTTATTTCAAAATCATAAAGTTATAAATTGAATATGTCCCAACAAATGCACAACACATAACTCCTTTGAAATAAACACTAATGTTCATGATTGGTTCCTTGTCCATTACTGGTGCCGTCACATTACCATTAGTACAGAATCATTGAGGTGTTGCAATGTTGATTAAAAAAACACATTGCAACTTTGAGTCATAATGATGTCAGCGGCACCAAGGTTTCGCTCCCTGGTTATAATAAATACAGTGTCGATGCCAGCCCTGACTACTGCGGGTCGGTGTTGTCTGCGGCCGCGAGCTCTCGATACTATCGACGGAAGCTGCTGTGCACAGCAATGCTTATACAGCTTATTGCTACAATGTATGTATGTACAGTCAGCAGCAGAAGTAGCTAAGCATTTGAGGTGTTCAAAATGAGGTCAACACGTCTATATTGTCAAGAGAATAAGAGCGCGTGTAGGTCATTTTGAACACTTCAAATGTTTAGCAACTTTTTCTGCTGACTGTATTTCCGGAAAAATATAATTTCTTTCTTGACGACCGGTCTGGTCTAATGGGTAGTGACCCTACCTATGAAGCCGATGATCCTGGGTACAAATACCGGTCAGGGCATTTATTTGTGTGATGAGCAAATATATTTGTTCCTAAGTCATGGGTGTTTTATATGTATTTAGGTACTTATATGTACCTATCAATTTATTATATCTATCGTCGTCTAGTACCTACAACACAACGCAACCTCAGTAGAGGTTACTGTAGGACTAGGTGAATCTGTGTAAGATTGTCCCGAAACATTAATAAAAAAAAAAAGGTGAGTAAGGTCGCCAGCAAGCTAAAACCCTTTAACGCGCGTGTCCTCTGGACTTCCTGGCGTCTAGAGGCTACGTGGACTGTTTACCAACAGGCGGGCTATATGTTTGTGTGCTACTGCCGTAATAAAAATTAAGTATAATAACTTCCCGTTATCTACCTTTGTTGTTGAATTTTTCGTATAAAAAAAAATCCAAAACCAGCCAATTAAAATTAACATGAGCTAAAAAATGTTTTCCTTCATAACAGCACTTTATAATAAGAAAGCGCAAATAATAGCTCCGACTTGAAAAATCAATTACAAGATTCCTCTACAAGCCTCGCCGATCAACAATGGAGAAAAGCACTTAAGCCATTGCAAAAGAGGTTATAATCGCTTGTAATGCGCTTAAGTACTTGTACCTCTTGTTTCGGTCATTTATTTTCATATCCTGAATCATATTCTAAGGCCCTCCGATGTTAGCGTAAACGCAGATTTAATAACGCATTTAAGATACGCTACAGAAACGCAAAAATTGCGCAAAATAATTATAAGCAGTGACATTGATTACACAAGCGGGTAAATCACGTTTTAGAAGTCGAGTTACGTGAGTTACCCGCTTCTATATAGTTAATATACATAGTTAAATAATGTTGTGTTAAAAACATTTTTAGCAGTGATCTTAAAATGCCAGCAAAATTCATTGAAGTGCCAAAGTATAGTCATTTGTTAAAATAAGTCATTACAAACGAATTGACTCATGTTTTATTTACGATTACTGATTATTATTATCTTAGTTAATTCATATATACTTACATTACTTTATCTGTTTATAGGTATAAAATTATATTGAATGACATGTAATATTTACAGTACCATACATAGACGTTCTGCAAGCTACGTTAGAACTGGTGAATCTGGCGAGTGTACCAAGACATTCTATCTGTAGCATTTTTTTTTATACACGACTGACCAACGATTGACCTCAGTCACGCCTGATGGTAAATGTCGACGAGGTCGAGGGTTTAGGACGCAGGTAGCATGGAAATGTAAGACTTATTTCATAAAGAATTTTTCCTAACTAGTGCGTAAAAAGTGCACTTTGCGCACGCTTCGCGTGCGTAAATTTCACTTTTTAAGGCACTTGTTATGAAAAATTGGGTTCGATACACGTGTAAAAACTTCTTTAAGACTCGGGTGATTGTCACCCTCGTCGAAATAAAATTTTTTTTCACTAGTATCGAAATGTACTATTTTATAGTTTGTTAAAATTGTTGCAGCTATTGCTTAAAAAATAGACGTATAAGGAAGTTTTCAGAAAAAAATGACGCCAATCAGCGTGACTTGTAAAAAAGTTGACTATATTAGTTTTGAGACGATTAGATTTCTATAAATACTTAGATTTCGTGCTCGTTTCATAAACTTAGAGCAGTAATACAATACAAAAAATAATTTCTATACAGAGTTCATACATAATTATCGTCATTAAACTGACAATAGTTTTTCACGTTACAACTTCGATAAATAAGACATAATAACCAGAAATCCACTTCTACTCGATGCCATCCACAGCTCGCTACAGTCGCTGCAGACGCCGCGCTATTAGTTTAATGTCTAAGTGAAGTATCTTAAGCATTCCGTAATCTGTGGCAGAACGATAATGGTAGAAAAAATTATGGGTATTGTGTTCGTTAAGTGAATGAAAAATTTGAAAAGGGACCTTAAGGGTGAGAGCCCGCATAAAAGTTCACGATTATGACGCTTAACGATATTTTTGTTTACTAATACAACAGACTGAGTGTATTTTTCTAAGATATTTTCGGTAAGAGGTCTTCTTTAAGTTAAATTAATGGATACAATCGGGTCAGTATAAACCGAAGATCACATCGAGATGTTAACATTAGCTATATCGATGTCTATATCGATATATTTTTCGATGCAAGGTGGTTTAAAAGATCGATAGGGTAGAGAAGCGTTTGACGGGCAGCTAGTTATCTATATACATATATCTACATAATATACAACTAAGTTTAGCCTTTTGGGTAGTGACCTTGCCTATGAAGTCAATGGTCCTGGGTTCGATTCCCAGTCAGGGCATTTATTTGTGTGATGAGCACAGATATTTATTCCTGAGTCACGGGTGTTTTCTATGTATTTAAGTATTTATATGTATCTATCTATTATATATATCGTCGTCTAGTACCTACAACACAAGCCTTCCTGAGCTTACTGTAGGACTAGGTCGATTTGTGTCAGATTGTCCCGATTTTTTTTTTAGTTAACTTATAACTGACTGAGTTAAATAACCATCACCCAGGCCAAACCGTTGTATATAAAAGAGGGGCATGACAACTCGTAACTTCTAATATTAGCGGAAGTCTCTTTCCAATTCTTTTCATTAGAAAGAGGGTTCCCTAAAGTCTCTGGTAAAGATTGCGAGAATCCACTGGATGCAAGTGGCGCAAAACCGGTCACTGTGGATCGCTATAGGGGAGGCATATGTCCAGCAGTGTACGTCCTTCGGCTAATATGATGATGATGATAATGCAATGGACCCCCTGGTTGTTATATAAAGTTTTTGGGGTCAGCTAATATTATATATTGATGTTGTAGCTAGAATAGCCTTGATGACGTATTTTTCTAATATTATCTATTCATTGGTGCTCGTATTTAGTTGGCGCACAGCGTGTTGCAAACAAGACGTTCGTTAGGTTCGATCCGGAGGTGAATCCACCAAAGTACGTTTAGAACTAACGTCATTTGGCACCTGCCACATTCCCATAGCACGCATCTATGAAGCGGTCTTCCATCACCAGTATAACCAGACCACTGACGAGATTTTGGGGAAAAATATAAACAAGTAGATATAGGACACTTTAAATGATTGTTAGGATACGAGGGAATTACAAGCTGTCTGGCCTTGTGGGTAGTAACCCTGCCTACGAAGCCGATGGTCCTGGGTTCGAATCCGCGTAAGGCCATTTATTTGGGTGTTCAGCACAGATATTTGTTTAGATGGCTAACCATAAAACAAATCTTTTTAAGCTTACCGAGGGGCTTAGTAAGTTTGCTTACTGAAGTCTTGCAATATATTAATAATGTGGAATTTCCATCACTAGCTTATGCGAAAAGAACCGATTAATAAAATAATAAAAGAGGCGAAACCGACGTTGTTAAAATATTATTTCAATAAAACACAAGTTTTGTTACAAAAAATAGATTCTACAATTACAATGAACCTACGAAATACTCGAAGTTGGCAGTACATTGAAAAAAAAATAATCTTACAGCTTTGGAGACTCCATGCTCGACGAAGCTACAGGAACGACTTCCCTGATTAGCGCACTCCATAAATAGCGACCGTTGAATGACACTAACGACGTACTGCCAACTTGACTCTGATTGCAGATCTACCCTGTACCTTTCTTGGATCAGAAAATAAGGAAAACAAGAAATTCGCAGGACGAAAATAAATTACCAAGAAAAATACACAGGAGAATCTTAAAGTAAAAGTAATTAAATCAATAAATTTAGATGTATAACAGGTTTTTGCCAATAATTAAATAAATTTTATTTAACTTTTGCCGTACGAGAACGACATTGTCCTCGAACATCTAAAGAATGACTGATTGAAGTTACATCAAAGCCGCGCGAGTTTTTTTAACTACTCGCAATTGGCGATCTGTCAAAACTATGAAATCTTATTTCATAATAATTCTATCGTATCTAGAATTCTATCGAATCTAGGATGATATCAAAAAGTTGGCCGGACCACTTTGGACTAGAATCGCACAATACAGATCTAAATGGAAACACTTAGAGGAGGCCTATGTCGATGGACAAGCTAGAGAATAAAAATAAACCCAAGAAAACTTATATACTTACTTATATTTTAATTCAAAATGTATCTCTAGTAATAAAGGCTATCTTTATCTTTATCTAGAATTTAACCAATAAATTGATTTGTGTATATTCCAAACTGTCAACAGACTTAAAAAAACAAATGGCGTCCAGATATTGCTCAAATGATTAACAAACAATATTAATTAAACTGTTAATTAATGACGTTGAGTTCAGACGATACAAAGTCTATGAATACATATACCAGTAGCGGCGAGTCAAGGAAAGCTGTTGAACTGCATACACACGACGCCGCTGAAATGCATATTTTAACAACAAATATAATGCCATGCAGTTGCACACATAAAATTTTACGGGTTAAGTAAACCCCATGCAACTAAAAGGTTGTGTGCACGTGCTATGCAAATACATATTGTAGGTACAATATACGTCGCGTGAGTTGATTTATGGGCGGCAAAGGTCGGAGAATGTCACTCGCGCGACCTTTCAGTTATTACCCAGTCATACCAGGTTATGTCACCGTAGTTTAAAGCTATTTTTACTCCGTTTATGTAGATGAAATGGTCATAAAACAAATGACTACCATAAAGCAATTAAAAGCACTCAGATTTCGACTTTTAGCGAATAATCGTGACTTGCGTATCTCGAGGTAAATAAAAATTGACATACAAGTGTTATTTATTTTATTATAATATATAAATGGTAAATATCGTCATCAATAAAAAGCAAAGTGTTTGAGAATTAAACTTCCTAAAGCATTTGATTGCGTAGACAATTAAGTGTACATTTTCTTATTGAAGCACCGGTTTCACTGGTAATGTATAAGATCTTATAAACTCATAATGTAAACGACAAAACAGAAACTGCAGACGGTAACAGATTTCAGACAAGTAAAAACCATTAAACACCTTGGAGTGCCTCAGGGTTCAATCTTAGAGCCGATTGTTCACAGCATTTAAAAATTGGGAACTAATTGTTCACCCCGATAATAGTAAGATTCGAAAAATATCAGGAAGTTACTGGACCGTCAGGTCGAGCTGGCTTAAGCATACAATACATCAAATTCCTACGTGGCCGTCAATGTAATCTCGTAAACCAAACACGCAATGATGAGATGCTGACAGGCGCGACATAATTAACGCTCGTCAACCGACACCTGTCAAAGCTCGTCGTCTGGCGTGCCGGTAATTAATAGCCTTGGTGGCGGTTACCACACTAACTATCCCGCTTACACTCGTGTTTGAATAAATGTAAGCATGAGATATATGACTGAGACATCGATGATCAATTAGAGTTCTTTTGTTACCAGCGAAAAAAATATGTTTAGTGATATTATTCTTGGGCAAACAAAATAGAAAGAGTAAATAAATGTGAACAAATTAACCTTACGGCAATTCGCACATAAACGTATATTCGAGTCTGAAAATATGGATACATTTCATGTGGCAAAGATATGTAACCACGACTCTTTTACCTAGACGTTTTGTATACATGTTTTTGTTCTATATTTTCAGAGGAGCATGCAATAACGATTTTTTCTGTTTAATTAACTGCTATTAATAAGTTTCCGATGTTTCGGCACTGTTGTAAGCGCCATCTCACGGAATAACTCAAATTGACATACCTACAGAGTAACTACCCCGTTTTAAGTAATATTTGTAATGAGAACGACCATGTAATATACGATTTAGCCATGTTAGGTATATTTGATTTAGTGATTGGCTGAATTCAAAGAAAAGGTGGTGATAATTAGCTTTCACGTTTGATAGGGATATAACATACCTACACTAATAGCAGTTTAATACCTGTCTGGGACTCTACTTATTTTTCTTAATCACCCCTTACAAGTTTTGTTTGGGTGTAAATAAATGATTTAATAATAATAATAGTTTGTTATAAATAATTAGATTCAACTGTTGCATAGTTGCAGTAAAACATATTTAGTTAGCTACAGTGCTCTATAATCTTATGAACTTACTTATTTTTTACATAATTAGCTGTATGTTGCTTTATTGTCTTACCTGTAACAAAAAAATTAAATGTAAGTACAACATCAAAAAAATACTACACGTCGTAAGAGCACATATAGTTTGAAATATTACTCTGACATTCTGACGAACTTAAATGATACCGTCCTCATATCTTCCAGATATTCTCCTCCAAGTCTCTTTGATTTCCTCGAGTCACGAGACTTTGATTAGGAAAATTTGTATGAAATAAAACAGCTAAAAATGAATTATCCCGCATAAGGCGAAAAACGTAGCTAAAGCACCTGGCCTATGTAGTAGTAACGTGTGTGTACACGCATATCGGCGTTCTATATTAAAATGTTCACGTAAGTTCCATATTAATTCTCTGCACAACTACATAGACATGGTCCTTCAGTTAAGTTTTTCAGCTACATCTAAATTATATGACGACGTTTCGAAACGTGTTCACGGTCAATGTTTCTATGCGTTTTCTACAAACCATTTTCATCTAGGGTACAGTATAAGCTATATAATCCGTTTTAAATTATTTTATTTGACATAAATTAGGTTAGATTGGCGTAGATCGAGCTGTGATTTTAGTTTTCAGGAAAACACTTCAAATAAATCACTCTTAAATCTACTATATACATTTCTAAAAACCGAAAGTGTTCCCAGCCGTAAATCGGCCACCGGAATAACACAAATCGAACCCACGACCACTAAGCCCACTTCATCACTCTAAGTGCATAACATACTCAAATTTCGCACCTGTGTCCCCACAGATCACTTCCCCATAAAATGGAGTAGGAAGTCATGTAAGATAACTCCTGCGCCCTTCACAGGGTTTGCGTAACTGCTATGTGGTCGTTGTAAACGATACCAGAAATACGACCATTGGTACTATCGGTAAAGGTTGGTTTTCCTAATATCGCAAATGTACAGTTTCAACTTTATGTTCGGTAGGTTCTCCGCACACATAGTGCTCTCAGTCGCGTGGCATTGATCAACCATTATTAAGTAGGTTGAAAGACAACTTTGGCAATTAATAAAATTACATAGATGGACTTAATTATTCGAGAACTGGCGGTTGCCATGCCAGGCGCTACATAGATTTAAGCGTACGTTTGCTTTTTTATTTCCGTCATTTAGTAATACGAAAGTGTCATACATTCACCAACATTATTAGTACGAGCTGGCAAATAGTACCCTACTTGAGCATACAACTTTGACAGCCAACGCCATGACACTGTTAGGATTATTTAGCTTCAGTACATGAAATGTTATTATTTAGTCCTAAACCCTTGTTAAATAAACAAAAAGGATAGCGTCGCACTTAGATAATTAATAGCATATAACAGTAACGGCAAGTGTATTTTAACAATTAATGATGGTTGTACGCCAAGTGAGTATGCATGAAAAGTTCGAGATTTCAAAGACTTACGAAGTCTATAAGAGGTAGTCTACAATCTCCATCCTTTCGACAACCGCAACCAAAAACCGCAAAACACATTACCTACCTTAACCGAAAAGATATACAGTCTAATTTACATTGAAGAAGCTTTGGTATACGAGATGCGATCTAAAACGAGCTTTGTATCACAGGTATAACGTCCCTTTCGCACTCGTGAAGTTATTTGAAAATGCTTGTTAACCTATATTGAAGTTTATGTCATAAGTGTTAAAGCATGTTTTCGTTTGTTATACGCAGAAGCCCTGAATGGCGGTAACCACAGTAAATTATAGGGTTGGGAAGCTGGCGAAAATGACGTGTAGTGGTGTGTGGTTTGTCAAAAACTAAATAATCATAGCTTTGGCAGTAATATGTATGATAAAAAACAGTATAATATAGCCGCTAAACTATATAGTAATGAAACTAAGAACAAATCAAATTATTTTTTATGAAATATTTTGATTTGCTTTGATTTTTAAGTAGTAAAAATACTATACAACAAAAAAAAATAAGTAAAAGACATATACTTAAGAAAAAGCGATGAGGATGAGTAGCTGCGATAGCTGGAGATGCGGGTACAAATCCCGTCTCGAACGCTAGAAGTCCTCGCCGCTTTTTCTTAAGTATATCAGTATATGTCATCTCATCTATTAAATTTTTGTATATTTTGTGTAATTCATCACTGAACATGTCTACAACATACATCAGCCATATAATTAAATGCATATCGTAAAACGTGGAACATTTCGATGCTAGTAAAAAAAAAATCGAAGGTGAAAGTGACAATCACCCTAGTCTTAAAGAAGTTTTTACACGTGTATCGAACCCAATTTTTCACAACAAGTGCCTTAAAATGTGAAATTTACGCACGCGAAGCACTTTTTACGCACTAGTTAGGAAAAATGTCTTTGCATTCCTATATCTGGTCAGTTTGTCCTTCGGGTATCTGAAGCGATCTAACGAACCTTACATACCTAGTTTTTCACTAGACAACAACAGATAAATCAAATCTTCCTTCCACGTATCTAATACCAAATTAACATTGTAACTATGTCCAGAGATCTCTAGTTAAACTTAACAAGTAGAACTTGGAGACCGCACCATGAACACATCGAATGCGAATCTTCAAATCCAAAACTTATTATCTCCATACATTTCTTTAATACCATACAACCTTCTGCTTCTAAGCGCAAGCGTTAGTCCACTTTTGATCCGCGCGGAACTGAAACGTCAATCTACGTACTACCCTATAAGTTACTTACGACGTTTTAACAACGGTTCAATGAAACCTGCCAATTTAAACGGTCGTATTTCGATAGTAATTTCATAGTGACTTGTGACGTTCTGGTTTCCGTGTTATGTCATCGGTTTAATTTCGGTTGCGAAGCCGCAAGAACGCGAGTGGACAGCCGGACCGCGGTGCGGGTGGGGTCTCACTTCTCAGTATGCTCTACTATCTCAATAACCTTTATTGCTGATAAACTCCTGCGGTCCTCTTTATCTCGTCCGACCATCGCTTTATTTTTCTACCTGTTTTCCTCTTTGTGGGGAATCTGGGGGTCCACTGGGTTATTTCCTCTGTCCACTTTTTTCTACCTTCTCTGATCATGTGGCCTGACATGATCAGAGATGCTCTACTATAATACCTAGGTGCCAAATTTAGCAACTTTGAAGCTAAACTACTAACTAGGTGTTATAAAAAAACACCCAGTGATATAAAATCCGGCATCTGCCCATGATTTTGAACATCTTTTATTATGGGGTTAAGTTTGTAAAATTAAATAAAAATTGAGCAGGTCAAGTATAAGTTGACGAAAATGTATGAGGGAGTTGTTTCTTTTTTACAAATTGGTTTTGTAGTAACGTAAGAGGGGGAACCTAAACGCTCTGGCTAACTCCAACAAAGTTACACTTAGATGGGTACCAGGACACTCCAACATTACTGGAAACGAAGCAGCAGATGAACTCGCCAGGAAGGGCGCGGACACATCCATGGTCGGCCCAGAACCGTTTTGCGGGATCACCAAACGGGAGGTCTACTCGCTGCTGAACAATCTAGAAAGAACTAGAGCAATCGCAGAGTGGAAGTCCGTCAAAGGCAACGCTCACTCGAAAGCTCTAATTCAAGGGTTCAACAACAATGTCACTAAAGAGCTGCTTGGGCTCAAAAGACACAAAGCCTGTGCAGTTACGAGAATTCTAACCGGGCACTGCAAGTTGAACAAACATATGTTTCTAATGGGTAAGAAACAAGATGCAACATGCAGGTTCTGCCAGGAATCAGAGGAAACTGCAATGCACATCCTCTGCTCCTGCGTGCCACTAATGCATAAAAGAAGTATCCACCTAGGCAGGCAGGTACTGAAACCTTATGAGGTACACAACATTACAGCCCAAAGAATCTGGAGCTTTCTGGACTCAACGGGAATCAGTAATGAACTATAAAAAAGGGCTGCCACAATAGATCATACCTGGTCGATGCGGCGCTAATAATAGCCCAAAAGCAAAAATAATAAATAATAAGAGGGGGAGCGGTTTACGTCAATAATGCCAAACCAAACATTTGTTTTACAACTTAACTTTAACAATATTTACAGGAAAAATGCGAACGTAATCTGTATGACCCAAATACGCCACTAGCGTTTTCGCTTCACGCCACGAAGTTGATAACCCCGCTAACACTGAAGCCCCACCCCAGTTTAACAAATTGAAATAGCAAGTACTCGAACCTCTTAACAATGGCGCCCGCACGGTGCTGCTCGGATATTTGATTAACATTCTGTGTAACTAAACATTCGCCACCGGCCACAGAACCCAACTCCGAAACTGTTGGCTAAACCATTTCATTGAATACTAAGTACTAGAATGTAATACTAAGTTTCGGATCATTTAACTAAAAGCGGGAAAATTCTATCAGAGATGATCATCGATTTTTTTATGACAAAGATGGCAAACGAGCAGACATATTGCCTGATGGCCATGGGTACCCGCAACACCAAGGGAGTCACAAGCGCGCGGCCTTTAAGGGGGATTGGAGCTTTAGCCTTACTCACCACTAGGAACACAACACTACATACCTGAAAGGTAGCAGTGCTATTATGGCTGTGGTCTTCTGTAAGGAGGAGGTTCTTCCCCAGTCGTTCACTGGATTCTCGTGATCTTCACCATGTCAATCCACCTTGTGGGGGCTCTGCCCACGCTGCAGCAGGCGCCGAGACAATACTTTGATAGAATTTCGATTTTTTTCGAAAGCATATAGTTCGGATAAAACTGAACGAAAGGTTTTCAGCAAAAAGAACAAGCAAGCAACAATAAAAAACAGAAGTAAAAAATCCTCCCCAACTTGCTACCGATCGAAAAGGCTAATAATGTATACAGGTAAGTATTATTTATACACAAACAAATATAAACAGTATCAAAGGAAGAAAACTCTCATCAAATATGTCAAGTAGACAAGATAAAATACATTCTGAGAAAGACAGGAAATGACTACGAATAAGGTTCTTTATCGTAGTACATTTCACCGCATCGTCTCGACGCTAACATAAAAAACCCTATTAGTAGCCATAGAAACATGAGATGCAACTAAGTATGAATAATCATAACGATATAAAAGAAAAAGTCACATCGAATATGTCATGTAAAAATACCTTTTGTTATATTCCCAACGCTTGAAGAACTCCAGTCTCGAACATAACCATTCTTATTTTAGCTCATTTCTTACGTCCCGGTAACATTAGTTTAGCCTGCAGCGAGCGCTTTGTGAGATATGGGAATAGGTTTTAGCAGAACGCGGGGAAACGGCCACAAATAAGGTTGTTTATCGTGCAACATTCCCGCGGTGAGGAGACGACGCATACACATACATGCGCCCTTATAAAGAACCTTATTAGTGAGATACGCGTGCTCGGTACAAACCGACTTTTCAATATCTCTGAGAAATGGAAAAGAGATATGATGTACGAATTGTGAAAAATATTTACACAATTATTTCATACTAGGAGATTTTATGCTATATTTACCTGTATTATGCCCTGTGTTACCTTCTGAATAGCACCACCCCATCTCCTCCCGCGGGTGTCGTAAGAGACGACAAAGAGAAAAATCCTACGGAGGGGCAGCAGCTTCCGTCGAAACCCAATCTACAGCTAGCCAACCCGCTTGCCAAGCGTGGCGACTATGGCAACTACCCCCAAGATGACATATTTGTGGGAGGCCTAGCAGTGGACTGCATACGGTTGAAATGTATGTATGATGTTACCTCTATTATTGAATGGCAACATTTTTATAACTCCAATACTGTAATTTTAGACGTTACAAAGAAAAAAAAAAGTTTTAGTTGCTGGAAGCATTGCGTCGAAATTAATTAACTTTCCGGTTTTTAAGTTAAACTAAAAGTGTAGTTACTTTACTTTTTTCGTTACAACCCAAACATGTGAGTTACCATAAGTATTTAAATAAGGATTAGGGTCTGCTTAAAACATTTTTCAAAATCATGTTTTTATTATGACATTGGCGACAAACGAGCAGATGGATTGCCTGGTGGTAAGCAATTATCGTCGCCCATGGACAACACCAGGAGTCACAAGCGCGTTGCCGGCCTTTAAGGGGTTGGAGCTCTGGAAACCCTACTCACCATGTTCCTGATGGTGAGTAGGGTTCCCAGAGGTCCAACTGCTCGTTTGTCGCCTATGTCATAAAAAATACGAAAGTAGGGTTTGTTCAACCGCTTACAACTCGAGAACGGCTGAACCGATTCAAATGCTTTTGGATTGGTTTGAATCGTCACAGCCCTGATTGGGATTAGGTATTAAAAAATTACAAAAATCCCGTGAGTTATAAAAATTAATATGACCTCAATTGTATATCATAAGGTCCTTCAATAAAATTAGTAATTTTAGATTTTTTTGTGTATTATTTAATTACCTTAATTAAAATCATATATGTTATAGCTAATTAAAAGCTATCACTACTTAGTTGTCGTTTTTTAGGCGGTACGAAGTTCGCCGGGTCAGCTACTATATATATATATATGTCTAATTCGGTTGCCCGCAACTATTCGACGCAGACTGTACACCCCTGAGGCCCCTGTACAGTATCCGATATCTCCCAATTACGTGAGATGTATCGGGCACTTGCCGTCTTATTTCATGTTTATTCTGCAAATTATATTTCCCTATATACACAACTAAAGGTCTCCCTGTTAATAAACAAATTATTATAGATATTTAAATCGAAAGAAAAATAGAAAAATTTGACTCGTTCAATACTCTTCGGTAGATGTCGCTACACGTCACCCGTAATGACGTATACCAAGAAGGAAAAGATAGAAAAATTTGACACGTCTAAGCGGCGCTCGTATAGCACAACTGGTAGTGCACTGGGCTAGTGATCTAGTGGTTGTGGGTTCGAGTCCCGCTGGGAGTCAAATTTTTCTATTTTTATTTCGATTTAAATATCTTTGATATGCTAGCAGACGTTTCTGCTTAATATATAAAAAAAAACATAAACAAAATATTAATAAATAAATATTACAGAACATCCTTACACAAATTGACTGAGTCCCAAGCTGAAGAAGGCTTGTGTTGTGCGTACTCAGCCAACGATATATATAATTATCGTTGGCTGGTTTTTTTTTATGACAAAGGTGGCAAACGAGCTGACGGATTGCCTGATGGTAAGCAATTACCGTCGCCCATGGGAACCCATAAGGGGGTCGGAGCTCTGGGAACCTTACTCACCATCAGGAACACAACACTACATACCTGAAAGGTAGCAGTGCTATTATGGCTGTGGTCTTCTGTAAGGTACTTCCTTCCCCAGTTGGGCTTCTCCAGACTCAAGCGTGATGGAAGTTCGACGTGCCCTACCTCTCATTGTTGGACGTACTTTAAGGACATACCCGGGTCCAAAAAGTACGAATTCTTTTATACATAGACTCAATGACCAAGAACAAATATCTGTGCTAATGACACAAATAAATGCTTACTTGGATTCGAACCTTGGACCGTTGGATTCTGAGGCAGGGTCACTAAGTTTCAATAAATATGGAAAACTTACAAAGATCGACTTAACCGCTTATCCATAAACGTATCACAAACCTACTATAGTTAAATTATGTTTTGTCCTTATCTCTCACTTTTACAATTGCGTTAGTAAGATACATAATGTGGCTACGTAAGTAAGATAGAAGACGTCCACTGCTGGACATAGGCCTCCCCCAGAACGACCCAAGAAGACCGATCCTGGATGTGGAAGGCGCAGGATCGGTCTTCTTGGGTCGTTCTGGGGTAGGCCTATGTCCAGCAGTGGACGTCTTTCGGCTGACATGATGATGATTATGAAGTAAGATAGAAATGAGTTCTTAAGAAGTGAAAAGATTGGAAGTTTGTAAGCAGGAGCGGTACCGCGAACATCGAATCTTTCTCTTTTATTCCAATTAAGGTGTCATGAGAGTGACAGAGACAATCGTCCGAAATTTACGAATATTATTGTTCGCGGTAGCGCCGCTGACTCAATAGTAATTTAGTATTGGTACTTTTATAAACGGTGGCAAATGGAAAAAAATAGGTCGGGTGGCCAGCAGCGTGCATCCAAAACGAATGAAAAGCTACTCTGGTCGCCAACCCGCCTGCCAAGCGTGGCGACTGGCAACTACACCTCGATGATACAAGTCATATTTGGAGGAGGCCTATGTCCATCAGTGTCTTACGGCTGAAATGATGATGATGACTTTGTAATCATACGAAGACGAAGTCGCGGGAAATGCTAGTATCTACATGTAGTGTAAAACGAGCTAGATGGCCGTTAAAATAAATATATAAATGCCTTGACTGGCTAATTATGTGATTTCACGTTTTCAAAAGAGTTGTTGTAGGTTTTAGCTTGGCAGGAAATTACTCGAAAGTAGTCAATTATGTAAACATTTCTGCCTTCAAATACATAAATCTGAAGAAGCAAAACAGCAACTAAAATCACACGTTGATTCCCACTTCATATTTCATACCATGTTGGAATAGAAATGTTTTCCTAGCAAACAACCACGTTAAAACATAATAAGCAATACGGATACTCCTAATGGAAGATGATTGTTAGTTGCGCTCAACAATTTCGATTAAATGCAAACTTATAAATACACATACTAGACCGAAACGTGTTCTATTATCACCTCTATTCGCATACACAATAGGTAGTCACATCGTTTTACGAGTAACTATGGAGTTTGTAACTAAACCACACGCATTCACTCCGCATATTGTAACCCATTCAATTGTAAACCCTGTAAGTATAACGATAAGGTCTATGAATATTTTAACAAGATGCTTTAATATATATGTAATGTGGCTTCATGCAAACACGCTCGCGTCTTTGATTCGTTAAAATAATTCTAGGCAGGATTACGGTTTGAAATTCGAATTCGGAAGTATGGAACTAATATCCAAATGAAATACGATATTGTATACAATCTAAAAGCAGTCTTAATAACAGCGTTTTAAAGTCTAAGTTAGTGATTTGAACTGGCATCTGATTAAAGTCAATGTGACACATATTAAAGTTTTTATGGAGTAAGTAACGCTCGTAATATTTGTATTACTTGTCAATTAATTTAGGTAGGTACACTTAAGAAAATGAAGATGGGTTAGTATGTTGGGAAATTGAGACTCTTTACAAACAGAACCCCTTTTAAAAGTATAAATTTAATGAATTTGCGTTGGTCAGAAAGTAATAAAGTAATTATATAGAAATAAAGTACATCCTATCTTATTCATATTACTTTTAGAAAGTTTGTGAACTGAAATGAATGAGAATGTTAGAATGGTTACTAAATCGGAATAACGGCCGAACGGATTTAAAATAGCGAAATCGGAATTCGCATATTTCGGACATAGGTATGTCTTTTTTACTCCAATTAGGGCGTAACTAGAGTAACAGAGATAATCTTTCTCTTCTTCACTTGATAATTGTCATATCGATAATGCTTCACCGTGGGATCTTACGCAGATGAAGTCGCAGGCAGAAGCTAGTATAGTCATACATTGAAAATGTACAAGCAGAAACGTCTGCTAGCCAACATCATCGATATTTAAATCGAAAGAAAAATAGAAAAAATGTACTCGTAGCGGGATTCGAACCTACAACCACTGGATCACTAGCCTAGTGCACTACTAATTGTGCAATACGAGTACTCTTTAAATATCAATGTAGGTACGTATTTTTGTTCAGTTTAAGAAATCCATTAAAATTTCTACAGTCAGCAGCAAAAGTAGCTAAACGTTTGAAGTGTTCAAAATGACCTACGCACGCTCTTATTTTCTTGACAATAGAGATGTGTTGACCTCAATTTGAACACCTCAAACGCTTAGCAACTTCTGCTGCTGACTGTACCTTAACGGGCCACGCAACTAATAATTACATCATTTTCAGGTTAATATTAAGAGTAAACATTATAAAAGAAATGTAAATAACGGGCAGCGAGGAGGCAATTCCGAATGTCATAAAAGGAAACCAGGAAATTACTTTCAAAAATTTATAACCCTCTAAAACGTAATTCTAGAAAACGACCTTAGTACAAAGGAATAGAGTTTAATTTTTAAATATCAGTGGGGGAAGATAGGAGGTCGTGTAAGTTATATAGAAAGATTGAAGCGTTAAATGACATTGTGAGTACGGGTGTACAACTGTACAGTCAGCAGCAGAAGTTGCTAATCATGCGAGGTGTTCAAAATGTGCTTGACACGTCTTTATTGTCAAGATGATTTGACATTTTGTATACGGAACTAACCTACCTACGGAATAACCAAAGGCATAGGTCCCCCTTAATGAATTCCTACTAGAATAGCACCACCCCATCTCCTCCCGCGGGTGTCGTAAGAGGCGACAAAGGAAATAATCCTATGAAGGGCAGCAGCGTCCGTCGAAACCCAATCTACAGCTGCTGCGGTCGCCAACCCGCCTGCCAAGCGTGGCGACTATCGCAACTACCCCCAAGATGATACAAGTCATGTTTGTGGCCTCCCACATCTATCTATGTCCAGCAGTGGACTGCATACAACTGAAATGTATGTAATGAATACCCCAACGACCTGTCCATTCCACGAAAGATTTTCTAGTCGTCGTTCCACCTAGCTGGGAACCTTCCCACAGTTGCACGTTTTAAATTATTTCATTGAGCTAGGTCCGACAGTTTTGTGTTTAAAACGACCTAATTTTGTAATCCGTAGCTGTATGTTACATACAAGGTGTTTCTAGTATGGGGATAGAATTATAAACTGACTTTTTAACCTAAATAATCAAAATATTATGTTATTCTAATTCAGTGGTCCGTAACTGTGTCATACAAGGTGTTTAAAAAAAGGGGCACAAAATTATAATGTGTTTTTTAATCTCACTAATCATAATAATGTTATCATGATTGCATTGAGATATAATCACAGTGAAACTAATGAGAATCGTGTAAACATGCTCTTATCCATTCGTCTAAAAACTTTTTTATGCTTTGAAATGAATCTCACATTCAATGTAATGGAGTCAAGTTAATTTTGATTAATTACTTAGTTGTAATCACTTACCTTATCGTGTAACAGATAAAATCATATCTAATAGTCTTTATCGCGTTGATATAAGGTTGGTTTTCGAGTGGCCTGTGGTTAATAGACTGTTCGTTGAAATAGGGTTACCGCCTTTAAAATTGTACTAGGCTCAACGATGATTTTGTTCATTCGGTTATGTTGTAAGGAAAATTACGCAAAGCAGTATGTAGCTAGGTGTAGTATGTGAACAGCTTAGATAACCCACCATGCGATAAGTGTTTTGAATACACTGTTTAATTACTCCCGTCAAATATTTCGAAGAGCCTTCGTAGGTGTATCTATTCAAACACTAATAAGCGAACGGAATTCGGCACTATCAGTGCTTTGAAATGGTGACCTAGGCTATCCGAAACATGCGCGTGTGACTAAATAAACGTGAGTGAAGCCGTGTGTTTGATAAAATATTTGATTGTCTTAAGGAATTTATATAAAAAAAAAACTTAATATTTGTGAAAAACGTTCCTATAACACACAGAAGTTATAGAATGAAAACATTTCTTAATAAAAACAGTTATTTAGTACGTATGCGGAATCACCTTTACCAGTATTTATTATTGGTTATTCTCTATCATGGTTAGTTTACTTCTTATACTGGAATAAATTCTGCTAGGTTAGAATTGTTCGATAATAAGAAAACCGGTTGCATTTCTCGCTGGCAACCCTACGTGGACCGCATGTCAACAGGCCATTTTCTTGTGTTCAATTACAGTTGAGATACGCACGAAAAAACACCCTTGGACATAATTAATCATGAATGTGTCGTGAGGTGTAATTTTATAGTCATTTATATAAAAAATATACTAAATTACTTAGTAATGTTATATAAATCATTTAAAAAATGACTTATAATGCTAATGCTACTAAAATTGTTTTGATTCCTTGGATTCCAACTTTCTTGTTCAGCTTTTTCGTTATAGAATTAACTAAAACGCCACTTATATAAATGGATTAGTTGCAAAACTCTTAATTTAAATAAGATATCATGAATTCGTTATCGCTGCTATATTTCATTAGACATTAATTAATTTGACATTAGACTGAAATGATTGTTTAGTACTAAAACCAAGTGCGGGCCAAGACTTGTGTGGTCAAATACGTGGGCAAGTGACTAGAGTTTTCTGAGCCTTGTTTTTATTTTTACTTTTTTCTTTTTTTATATTGTTTTATTTTATTCATGCTTTTGTGTGGATACCTGTTGTAAAGTGTGTAACTAAAAGGTTTCTTCGGAAGATCAGCAACTGGGAAACGCTGGCAACATTTCGTACATTTTAGTTTTATTTTTATTATTTTGTTGCATTAATATTACGCCATGCTTTAATATTACGATTTTTCTATTTTCTATTTTTCTACGTTTGCAGACTTTTTAAACATTAAAGTTTTTTGTATGTGCCTAATTACATATGTTTATTATTTGTTTACTAACTTAAAATATACAGGTAAACATATCCCGACGCAAAACGATACATTTTTATTAATCCGATTATTCCGGATAGCTTTTGTGAATTGAAACAAACTTATATGATTAACAAACACGTCCAATTAGAATTTAACGACACATTAAATCAAATGGCGTCACCAACATAAAAACTAGCGCAGACCAACATTCAGTCTCACCACTTCACAAAGCGTCCTGCGGGACATATTCCACGGTCGTAAAACATTTCTGTAACTTCAAAAAGGACCCAAGTCTTATGCACCCTGTACAAACTTGGAACCTTAGAATGGTTTGATTTTACGACGGCAGAAGCAGTTGATGGTCGATTATAGCTCTTATTGCGAGAGGCGGAAGGGTAAGTACTATCAAATATGGCGTATAAAACTCGATGAAGACATTGATGGCTTTGGTGCAGTATCTAATCGATTTTTGTAAATTTATTGTAAACTTTTTTGTTTCGTGGAGGGTTTGGCATGCAGGCCCAGCTGTTGACAATTAACTTTTTAAATTTAAACACAAACACGATATCGTTATGTTCACTGAGGCACTACCGCCAAAAACGATATTCGTAAATTTCGGGCATCTTTCTCTTTTACCCCAATTAAGACGTCATGAGAGTGCTAGAGACAATCGCCCGAAATTTACGAATAGCGTTTTTGGCGGTAGCGCCTCTGTACACGGTTGACTGGCAGAAACTTAGCCATGTAATCCACCAAGACCGGCAAGTAATTGCGTAATAAAAATGTAATAAATAAACTTTTCTAGTTAAATACATTAGCACTAAAACCCTTCATTCAATCGATCAATCGTTAATTTCAATAACCCAATTACAAACTTTTAGTTGTTACAGATTCGAATATCGAATTGTCTTATCTTCTGATTTTCACGGTATTTACACATTATTACAAATGAACGATATTTAATAATAAATAAGTCCCGTTTATTTTTAATAATGCACCGTGTCTTGTTCAATACACTTACAATTGTAAGAAACCTTTCTAAAACTGCGTAGAAGAGACTCCTCGTACACTTTTGACATACGCCCCGAAACACAGGAATCAATAAACCACTTGAATCCGAAAGGAGCTTCGAAAGCCCTTAAACTGGCCCCGGCTTAGGGTCGCTTAATCAAACGGGCAGCACATAAAACCACCCTGTATGGAGATTAAACGTGCGTAAAAACGGAGGGCGAAGTTGAATCTATTTTGTTTTCTATAATTAAGTATTGGGGGACAAATAGTGTTACATTTGAAATTGTTAGCTTTTAAAGCTAAAATGGCCGCTAAGATCAGAAATACTATTAAACCTTTGAAATTCAAAAATATTAATAAGTAAATAAAAATAGGTGCCGCGTGGTGCCGGCTGACTAGAATAGCACCACCCCATCTCCTCCCGCGGGTGTCATAAGAGGTGACAAAGGGAAAAGCCAAGGGATGGGCGGCAGCGTCCGTCGAAATACAATCTACAGCAACTGCGGTCGCCAACCCGCCTGCCAAGCGTGGCGACTATGGCAACTACTCGAGATACAAGTCATATTTGGGGGAGACCTATGTCCAGCAGTGGACGTCTTACGGTTGAAATGATGATGAATAAAATAGTATTAATAAAAGACTTTAAATTATGAATCGAATTCGTGTAAATAACTGTACTTTTTTTAATAGCGTAAATCTAATGTTTATCCGACTGCGAATTACGAGCTCTTACGAGAAATGACTTCACCATTTCGTTACCATTTTTTAAACACTCTGTATAGTGTTAACGGAACGAAGAGTTAGTAATGTGTGAAAAAAATGTTGAGACATTTTTTCTTTTAGTAAGATCTATACTAGGAAAAATATTTTACCTAAGTTACATAAAATTGCAGAATAAAGCCCAAGCCCCGGAACATTGTCAATGCTTACCTCAGATATCATTATTAAAAAATATGCCTCAAATAATGACCAACTATAAATCTTATTTCCTTGAAATAAGGGTTACGAACGACCATTGAATTGTGTCAACGGTTACTGCTTTTCTACGGTTCATATCCAAAACGACATAAAAACCTATGCAATACTAAACAGTTAACTCAGAACAGAAAAGCTATAAGTACTATGGACTCTAAACGGTATCCGCTCAGAACTGCAAGGCATTAAGTGTGTATAAAGTACAAAGGCGCTTAATGTATTGTTGTGTTGGATTGTCATTGGAAGGTTGTGCCAAAAATGGTGTAATACACGCTCATTTACGGTAATTGTTTAACGTTTGCGACGTTGCCAGCGATAAGAGGAACCGCAGCAGTATTTGCACTTAAAAAGTTGTAACACAGACAAGAAATTATAACACCTACAAACCTACAAGCCGATCCTTTTTAAACTGAAGCCAGAATATACCTCTCCATCTCTTTCCCTTTTAAAATACTCGAGTGAAATAAGGATATAGTAATACAAGCCTCAAAACTGAGTCTACTCGCAACATACATCTATCAGGGATGGACGTCCATTATTGAACATAGACATAGGTAGGACAACCCTTGGCTTATCCAAAAGAACCTACCGAATTACAAAGTGTCACCATACTTTGTCTGCCTACGGTTCGTGATCGCCACTCGAGAACCTTAAGCCCCACCGGCCATTGGTTCTGTGTCTCTCCCACTGCCGTTTAAGTTTAGCGATCCGGAGACTATGTCAGTTACTTCATTTCTAATGAAATCGCGCAGAGACTCAGCATAGCTCTCCATTGCCCTTTGGGTGACTTTGAGCCTTCTTATGAGCCCCATAGTAAGCGACCACGTTTCAGTACCAAATGTCATCCTTGGCAACAGACACTGGACCCGGATATATCCTTAAATTACGTCCAAGAATGAGAGGTAGAGAGTAATCACGCTTGAGTCTCGAGAAGCCCAACTCTCTCTGGGGAAGTACCTCCTTATAGAAAACCACAGAGCTCCAACCCCTCTTTAAGGCCGAGAATGCGCTTGTGAGTCCCCTGGTGTTGTGGGCGACGGTAATTGCTTACCATCAGGCAATCCATATGCTTAAAAATCACTAGCCAAAGACCTATGATCACGGTATACCCAGAATTCGTTAAATAATATATCAAAACCGAGAAAGTTTAATATGTAAATCCCAAGTTTCAGCTACTTGTAATTCTGCCTCGACTTTATGGAGCATCTAAATGTAAAATGTAGACTATCGGGTATCAATAAACGTCTGTAAGTCGCGTAATGAGACCGGATGCAACCCGGGGTAATGGCGTGTGAAGATGATACCGGTATGCTCCGTTTACATCGAGCCGGCACTTGCCTGCTCGCCGGTCGAGTTGGGGCAAAACTATCCTGGAAATTGGCTTCACTATGTATCTTAAAGCACGACATGCGTTACGTCTAACTGTCACAGTGAAACTGACGACTAGTTTTGTGACATAATTTTAAACACAACTATCGTGAGATACAAACATATTAAAGGTATACAAACGGGTAACTTACATTTTACAAGTTGAATACTGCTCGACATGTTTCGCTCATGATGTATGCCCCTCGTTACGGAGCGAATTAAGTGGAGCAGTATTCGACTTATAAAACGTGAGTTACGCGCTTCTATACAATGAATATTTGTGTAATAATGTATGTGTTTGGCTGTTAATGATAACAGTGAAAATGCCTAAATACCCGCAACTCTAGTAGGAGTCGAGATACAAATTGTACGGAAGATCTTGAGCCAAACTTTCATATTAGTTTTATCTGGATTTAAATGAGCATTGAATTTATGTTAGTACGTCCAGATGGATTTAAGAGTTTTAGTTCATTTCCACTTGAGTCACGGGTTGAGTTAATTCTATAATAATATAAGATAAAATTGTGTAATTTTTTTTGTCCCATTTTCTCATGGGCATATTTATAATTTATTCAAAACGTCAGAAAAATGAATAACATAAAGACCGCTAAGACTAAACCAATAGGATGTGCAATTTAAAAATAGTTGAATTCTATCAGAATATAAGTTGTGTGATAAGAGGGGATGCAACTGAGATTAATGGCGTGTGAAGATGATACTGTGATCAGTTATGCTCAATGAAATGAACTTAGCTAGCTTGCTGTGCTACTTTACTCGATACTTATCGATTAAGTTTGTTCAACTCTATTGCCAATAGTGTTGTTGAATGGTTAACAACAATATCGACTACTGTTTGTGATATCAATGTAAGGAATACTGCAGAACTGAGCTTCGTTTTTTATGTCGTTTAATAGCATCCCAAACAGCTCATAAGTAATCTACCAGTCTGACGTCGTAATGCATCTAAATAAAAATATATTTCAGAATATCCTTACACAAATTGACTAAGCCCTCAATAAGCTCAAGAAGGCTTGTGTTGTGGCTTATTCAGCTTATGATAAGTATTACAAATACTTAAATACATAGAAAACACATATAACTCAGGAACATACCTGTGCTCATCACACAAATAAATGCCTATACCGGGATTCGAATCCAAAACCATTGGCTTCATATCTAGGGTCACACCCACTAGGCCAGGCCTGTCATTCTATGCATCTTATTATTATTTAGTCGTCTACTAATACGATTAAAGAAAATTATTACAACATGTTACTAAATTACCGAATCGACACCTAAACGCAGCATAAACTTGTCATACCGTCCCACTCATTACCGTACTGCTGAAAAGAGAAGTTTTAAGTCGAGAGGTAAACGACAGGAGTTTGATACGGAGTTATTGGGAGTTCTTAATGCTCTTTGCTCTGTACCCTTACCATGAGTTGTGACATTGAGATTTTCGATAACGAGTATCGAATTTACTATCTGTGCATCTCGCTTGTACTATTTTAGTGCGAACGAGATGCACAGATAGTAAACTCGATACTCGTTATCGAAAACCTCAAAGTCACAACTCATGGTACGGGTACTATCCATTTTTGGTAAATGAGACATTTGGTTACAAAAAAAATAGTTAAATGTGAAAACGTTAGTGTTATCTGTGGCCCTAGTGATAAAGGGTATAAGTCAAAATAGCATAGCGAAAAAGGGCACAAGTCCCGTACATTTTAAAGGACTTTAGGCCTTTTTTACTAAGCCAATTTGTTACTAGGTACATGTCATGGTAAGCGTACCTACTGTAACGTTCACGTGCATTTGTTTAAGGGTTTAAAATGTTTTAGAGTCACTTTTTCACATTTCAGCCGTATGCAGTCCACTGCTGGACATAGGCCTCCCACAGATATGACTTGTATCATCTTGGGGGTAGTTGCCATAGTCGCCACGCTTGGCAGGCGGGTTGGCGACCGCAGTAGCTGTAGATTGGGTTTCGACTGACGCCGCTGCCCGTCCGTAGGATTTTTCCCTTTGTCGCCTCTTACACCCGCGGGAGGAGATGGAGTGGTGCTATTCTAGTCAGCCGGCATCACACGGCATAGTCAAGTCATGTTTAAAAATCAGGTGATAATCTTTTAGTTTAAATCATTCAATATGTAGCGATAAAATCTGCATGTACAGTATATCTATCCTTCAACTTAACCCGTGCATGGACAGTATGTCGACAGGATAGGCCGAGTACGTCGACCAATTACAACTTTGTTGCCTTTGGCGTCGAGACCCTCGGTCCGTTGAGCTGGCAGCTTCCTCTCTCAACGCATAAGCATAGCAGTTCAGGTAGGAAACGCTGGCAGCATCCTCGGCACAATTCCACAGGAGCCAACTTTAGAATTAGATTTTTAGTTTTCCCTTTTCTCTTAGCTAATTGTTCGATTATTAAACATGAACCGGACTTAACCGCGTATATTAACTTTAAAATTTACCTCCGACGTTCCGAAGACGACGTTGTCCTCGTGGTCTCGGATTAAGACTGGCTGAAGTTCACATCAACATCTTCTAGCCGCGCGAGTTTTTCGAACTACCCGCACTTGATCTTGTTTATCAACTTGAACGTTTTGTGCACTAGGGATGTCACTCGGTCGACACACTACACTCACGATATCGGAATTTTTAACTTGTGGTATTTGACGCCTGCATTTACTAATGACTGGATTCCATGAAGATGAGATCCTAAAAACATCGTCCCGATTGAAATTATAATGTTCATGTTTAATAATGTGTACAAACCGTGAAAGCTTAAATCAGTATAATTGTTCGATTTCATCATTATTTTTCTGTATCGTGATTAGTTTTGTTATCAGTGTTAAGTACTATTAATATTGTTTTGATCAAATACATAAGACAATAGAATTACTCAATTATATTATTTGTAACCAATTGTCTCATTTACCAAAAATTGACAAGAGTGAGTGAGACACCCTCATCCGAGCGGTGTGTCCTGACTCGGCATGAAAATGGGTACCAGAACTTACCCGAAACATGTCGCCTACTGCGATATAATTAAACGTGAGCTTATCAGTTTGTAAATAAGAAGTACCATGACTCAGAACAGATTTAATTATAATACAATGAGTATGGTTGACTCTCACAATAGCTTTGTCTTTAAAGAACGATGACTTCAAGCCTCAAACGTACAATGTTGCTAAATACCAACAATTTACTTTCCTCTCTCATTGCGAGCCGGTAATGACACCGTGTCATGTTTATTCAGTGAACTTATCGTTTCTGCGTCGTTAGCTCCATCCCATTTCACAAACCATATATACTTCTCGCTTATATAGCCTGACCCTTAAAACGGAAGAAGAGAGAGGCAAACGATTCCATGGCATACCACAAGTTCCGCTTTATCTGTACCTAAATATATTTTTTGGTGCCTAAATGTGGAGCCTTTTCTATCAGATTTCATTTTAATTATTAAAGGTAATAAATAAATATCGATAGATCAGTCAAAGTACCAAATTTAATGAAATATACATTTCATTAAATATAATTTACATTTTCTTTTATTTGCTCAATATAAGTATGTGCGTACCAAATTTAACACGTTCGCTCCCGGTACTGTTTTACTAATCCCTTACAATATGCCGGTAGAAATGATCGCGATCACTCGGAGCAAGCTAATGGTATTATACGAAATTTTAACTCCGATGCCGCTGTCATAAGTCAAGTTCTTACTCCTATGCCAGTGGTATAGGAATACGAACGTTTTTAACACAACTGTTGTGTAGCCGGCATTGGACGGTCAATTTATCTGAACACACTTACGTGTTACCGGCAGGAGAACTATCTTTTTAAACACACATACGTGTCATTGGCATAGGAATATTTTTTTGACACATACGTTGTGTTACTGGCATTGGAGAAGGTTTAGTAAGATCACAGACGTTGTGTCGTCGAAGCTGAACGTATTAATTTCTGACCCACTCGTCAAAAAATACAAAACCAGCCTCAGTTTGGACTTAACAACTACGGATAGCTTTACAAATTACCATCCGAACTCTCAAAACTAAGTGGCGTAACTTATTATGTACAAGCATGTCGCTTACGACGTTTTTATAGGAACAGGGCGTAAACGCCGTGAGAGTTGTTTAGGATCCATTTATACAAAATACCGCACTTTACGGATTAGAGTTCGTTGAAAGCCTCCTTTTGTTCTTTGTACGGGAATGCTTGACCGTACGAAGTAAGCGGGGACTTCAGAATTGTTAAAAACCTTTTAGTATAGTAATTCAAACGTTTTCAGGCTTATAGAAGCGTAATTCCAAAATATTCCGTTTTTGTATAAAGAATATTTAGACTAAATCACGCTCAACAATTTTGTAAAGCTATATTTTTAATTATGAAAATTTGAAATATATATATGTAATATAATAAAGTTTTATAAGGTATTGTGTCGGAATATCTATTGTCTACGAATTCATAAAATTTAGTAATAGGCATTCCGTTACTAACTTAATTTTATTCTAGGCATTTAGGTAATATTAACGTTTAATAATAATCAAAAAAGTCATGAAAAAATATCTCTAATACATTTTTTCCAAAATAAAATAGTTATTTCATATTTAATGTTTTTGAGGGAGCAGACTCGACACTGAGTACATTCAACACAATCATCATCATATCAGTCGAAAGTGATTCTCATGATCTTAACGAGACCGTCCAGCTTGTGGGGCGGCTACCCACGCTGCGCTTTCCGGTAAGTGGTCGCCATTCTAGAACCTTTTACGCCCCGACGGGCATCGGTCCGTCCAGTGGGCTATCAGTTGACACGTTCGCCCCGGTACTGTTTACTAAACGCTTACAATATGCCGGTAGAAATGATCGCGATCACTCGGAGCAGGCTAATGGTATTATACGAAATTTTACGTGTTAGCTGCGTATGACATTTCTGATGCGATCGCGCAAAGACACTCCTAGCATAGCTCTACCTATTGGCCTTGGGATGACTT
This sequence comes from Grapholita molesta, assembly GCA_022674325.2. Classification (NCBI taxonomy): domain Eukaryota; kingdom Metazoa; phylum Arthropoda; class Insecta; order Lepidoptera; family Tortricidae; genus Grapholita; species Grapholita molesta. The sequence continues at coordinate 16,279,273 of CP053129.2, forward strand.
GAATCTTCTCAAGAGGCCCATGGTAACAACACAATATTAAATTAATAATTTAATTTAAACTAAGGTTAAATTTGAATTTAACCTTAGTTTTAAGCAAACACTAAACTAGTATAATGTTGTGAATCTGGAACGAGGAGCGGTGTCTCTTGGCACAGGTATTTTTATACTTAAAAAGAGACACCAACCTGACTTTTGTTATAAAAAATGTAAGCTACGGAATAAATAATATTTTATTTTATTTTTTTCTTTTAAATAATATTCTATGTCATATATATCTAAACTGTGTCACAAATTATTGGGACGTGCACTTTATTGCCTTGACAATAGAGGCATTGTTAAGATATTTGTGACCAGTTCCACTGCTCCGATATATAAGACTGTAAATAAAAAATAATTTACCAAGATCTAAATATAAAAATGAGGTAAATTTATATCATATCCTGAAAGAAATATTAAAAATATTGCAAAGTTTAAGATAAATCAAAGTGATTTATTATCACGCAATGCAGGTTAAACCATAATTTGATATATCATTTTGTATTTTTATTCAAATTTTCGTGAGTCTTTCTAATAATTAATGATGAGTAAAAGCGTTTTTATGAATAAATTGCAATTTAGTTAATTGATTTTATTGTAATTTCATTACATATTTCGTGATATCAGCTAAGTTATGTTTTAATATGTACTTTAACCATTTTTTCATGTACAGAACACGTACCTCCGTACACACAGCAACACTGTTAGCTGTACATCGGTGAACCTTATGCCTTATGTAATAAGGTCCACAAATGTACAGCTAAGAGTGTTGCTGGGTGTACTACGATTGGCAGACATAAAGCAATTTATACTTAACCGATCGCATTTTTACCAACGTTAAAAGAGAGCTGTAATAATACCTTCAGTTTCAACGTGATTAACTGCCGTTTCTGTTTTTTTATGACAAAGGCGGCAAACGAGCAGACGGATTGCCTGATGGTAAGCAATTACCGTCGCCCATGGGCATGGGCAACACCAAGGGAGTCACAAGCGCGTTGCCGACCTATAAGTGGGTTGGAGCTCTGGGAACCTTACTCACCATCAGGAACACAACACTACATAACTGAAAGGCCAGTTGGGCTGCCCCAGATTCAAGCGTGATGGTACTTCGCTGTGCCCTACCTCTCATTGTTGGACGTAGTTTAAGGACATACCCGGGTCCGGGTTTCATTAGTAATCATGAGTGAAAACCGTGAGTTTAAAGCAGCATGTTAAAATAAAGAGATCAAGGGTTCATCCAAGAGTCTACCCGGAAAGGGGTTCGTGCTGACTGGAGAGCCTTGGTACATCAAGCAACGATCATGTGGTCGCGATCCTCAGCCATGCGGAAACGAAAATGTTAAAATAAAGGTTTCATCAATAAATAATAGAACGACACATAATCCTGACCCGTAAAGTAAAAAAAACCGCCGTATCGAAGCCCTGGTGAAAATTCGGTCGGATAATGAAAGCAGCCGCACGGGCCATTACACGCGGCCCGAGCCATTAGTCGCTCGCGGGGCAATTACACCCGTTTGTGAGTTACGACGGTTACGCGTGCGGCCGCGTAAATGCTATATGTAGCATTCGTACCGGCTCCGGTGACCAAATATTAACTTATTCGAATATTGATGGATTGCTATTGCTATCATTATCATTAAATAAATATTTCGGACGATCTTACAGAAATCCCTACATTCGTTATTGTGTGGGTTACCTGCCCCAGTTACGGACTTTAGATCGCTATCAATCGTAGAAACGGCGTTGGAAGAGGTCATTATATTTCTGATTATCTTTTAATAATAAATTCGCAATTAGTTGTAAATACGAGCATAATTTACCATTGTAGATATTATAGATATTTCGTGTTAATTGTTAGTCTTGTTTCTCACTGTATTGGTATAGTTACTGTATCAATTTTTAAGGCAAAGATTGAATTTACTGTTTCTACACGTATTCTGTTATGTGTTGTTTATTTACCATAAGTTTTATGTCCTTAAGTTATTTTGATTTGTAATTTTATGGAAGTATATTTTAAATGATTGTATATGGACTTCTGCTGTTTGAAACAAATGATGATTTGATTTTGATTTGATTTGAAATCGACTTAGTCCTACGGTAAGCTCAGTAAGGCTTGTGTTGTAGGTACTAGACGACGATATACGTATATAATAGATAGATAAATACTTAAATACATAGAAAATGATATCAATGATGACCGGTCTGGTTTAGTGGGTAGTGATCCTGCCTAAGAAGCCGATGGTCCTGGGTTCAAATCCCAGTAAGGGCATATATTTGTGTGATGAGTTCAGATACTTGTTCCTGAGTCATGGGTGTTTCATTTATGTATTTAAGTATTTGTATATCATATTTATCGTTGGCTGAGTAGCCACAACACAAGCCTTCCTGAGCTTATAGTGGGGCATAGTCCATTTGTAGAACGTCCTGTAATATGTCTTTTTTTATTTCAAGCATTATTCCTTATTATGGACAAAAGGACAAAACTGCTTCAAGAAACCACCGAGGAGGGAGCAGCTTGCTTTAAGGCAATGGAACATACTGCAATCACCAACCCGCATGGCATTACTCATAAACCTATGCTCATAGTACGCTACCTGTGGCGATCTATAGAAAACGCCTATGTCCAGCAGTGGACGTCGGAGGCTTATTCGTAGGTAATATATACCTACCTTACGTTACGATAAAGAAGCGCACAGACACAAAATATACTATTTTTCACATTCTTCGATATTCGAATATCGTTTACAATAAACCAAATAAGCCACAACCGTCAACTTCGCGTCAGAATGAGCAATAAACGCATCCCAAGCTCCATAAGACAGCCGATGTTACCTCAACATATCCGAGACGTTAGCTTATGTATCATCGCTACGCCTTCCTCAATATTTACCCTCCACAAAGAAATATTCAAATATAACTAAAGTCAATGACACTTATGAAAACATTGTCAAAATGGCGTCAACTAACCTCCATCTCCGCGCAATATTGAACTTTAATATAAGTCCAACAAGGTTGAATATATCGTTAATTCATATAGTCCCCTTTAGAAAAACTTGTAAAGATTCAGCGGAATGTGAATAATAAGCTGAATTGTCGTAATGAAAATCGGTTACACGTGAAATGTGAATTGTGGGACGGTTCTGTACGTATCTTTTTGCGGTTCGTTTGTTGAGACGGAGCGATGTTTTGGGGTCTAGCAAATAGGTATACAATTAGATACGGAATACGTGAAGTCGGCGTCGCTCCGTTCGTTAGGCATACTTAAGGGCTCTACACGATCGAACAAGGTCGCTTGTTTCCGATGGTATAAGCATAAGGGCTGAAGCTCCGCTCGAAGCGGAGTGATAAGCGGAGTGGGCAGCGTAGCGTCGAGCTTCGAAGGACTCCCCCACAGCGATTTACACTGACAAGTTTTGCGCCACCCATCCAGTGGATTCCCGCGACCTTTACCACGTCGTCGGTCCACCTGGTGGGGGCTTCCCACGCTGCGTCTTTTGGTACGTGGTCACCATTCGAGAACCTTTACGCCCCAACAGCCGTCGGTCCTACGGGAGGCTATATAGACTTTAGTTCTGCTGCGAATGACATCATTTCTAGTGCGATCACGAAAAGACCCTCTCAGGGTGGCATTGAGCCTTCTTATGAGGCCCAATAGCAGTACAGTAAAGGGTTCGCTAAGCTACAGGAATCACGTTCGCGACCAAATAAAAGCATAAAATGAGTTTCTACATTATTTTGCCTAACTAGTGCGTAAAAAGTGCACTTTACGCACGTTTCGCGTGCTTAAATTTCTCTTTTTACGGCACTTGTTATGAAAAATTGGGTTCGATAAAACTTATTTTTTCACTAGTATCGAAATGTACTATTTCCTAGATATTATCTTCTTCTTCTTCTCTGTTGTTCCGCTCTTAACGTCACGTCACGACCTACCTAGCTAGAGATGTGGACAGCTTTCATCACGTTACGACTATGAATATTTAAAATGTTACTATCAAAACAATTATGAAATCGCAATAGTTATTTGATTGATACCATTCCGACACGGACCCCCAAACGCCACTAAACAAAATGTAAGTAAATTCCATTCTGGCCCCGTGAGCTGGAAAACTGCACGGGAGCTCGTTATCTACCGAGCCTTTTGAAATACCTATTGTGGGTATCACAGACCCATAGACTACACAGACACCGCATCTGTACATTAAATAAAGTCGCTTACCGTAGTCCGTATGATTCGCTCTTTTAAACTTTGCGACAAATTGAGTTTTATTTTCAATATAAAGAGGAATTAAAGGAAATTCCGAAAAACGCTAAGAATATATATATGCAATTTAACTTGTAAAATTATAAGATACGAGAAGCAATCAGCATTAAGTATATATTCTTTAACGAACCACGCCCTACTTACAGTTTAAAAACATTTAAATTAAACGAATTCAGCAATCGCACTCTCTTTCTAAATAATTGAGATGGATGCAACCTCATACTTCGAGCGTCATTTTATTTTAATATAATGAAATTCCACTAAGCATTTTGCTTATCGCGATATTGTTCCGACTTATTTTAACTCTAGCATGCTTGTTTACAAAGTAGAAAAACCTCATTAGGATTACCTATAAATTAATATTTATTAATATTCGCTCCCTTCGTCTGTAATTTCGGAAAGATATAATTTGGGTATTTTCAAGGCAAGAGCGAAAAGGCTGTTACTGAACCGTCGTGCTACACCCTCGACCTCGTCGACACTTACCATTAGGTGTGACCGAGGTCAAACGCTGGTCAGTCTTGTATTTAAAAAAATATAAGGTTTGTATTTAAACTTACGTGAGACATATTTATTAATTAACGATTAATACGTTACAACTCACGTTTATTTAGTCACTCGCCTAAAATGGAGGCCTATTTTCTCCGAAACATGTCGCGCGAGTGACTAAATAAACGTGAGTAGTACCGTATTAATCGTTAATTATAAAATATAAGGTTGTTCTAAATATTAAGTTACAGGTAATTCTAATCTTATAATCAACGCCAGCAAATTCCCATTCTTAAACTGATTTCGTGACGAAAAACTAGGTTTTCTCAATGGTATGACTACAGCCTCTAGTTCAGGCTATAGTCTGTGGTGTGAACCTATTCATGTAGGTTTTAAAGCCATCTTTGTCGGAAATTGGCTGCATGCTCCATGTCACTTACTGGAATGATGGGCTTACCTGAAAATATAGAGGGATTTATTAGTACAAAAAGGTGAAAGTTGATTGTTCGGTGTGATGGTTAAGACAGTTATTATACCTCTATATCTATAATGTAACATCCCTTTAGAAAGTTCAAATTTCGACAAAACTTTTTCGTCGTTCAGCCAAATGTCCACAGAAGAGACAAAAACACAAAAATAAAATATCCTTGACCCAAACGCCAAAGAATACAATTCTCAGCATACACGGCCATATATCTCCTCTTAAATATGTATTTCATACATCTATCCAGATATTTTTATCTTTCGATTGGAACCCCGTATCACAAAGCTTTTAATTCAACAATACCCAGAACAGTAGGCGCACGATATCGAACCTTACAGCTAACATGACGTAACCGCCATTGGATATAATGGCGTATGCACCATTGTCGTTTCATTGTGTAAATAGTTAGACCAAAAGAGCGTAACGGCTTTGGGGTAACATGTCGCTTATGACGTATCAGTTGAAGTGTCAACGATATTAATTCCATGAAATACGCGATGGCAGACCTCGTAAATTACATATTTACTACTATTTATTTATGGGCGTGCTCCAAGATGGGGTAAGCGTTGACTTGTGTGCGAAATATTGCGCAAGAGGACGGCTATATTTCAATAATCGTGAATAGGAAAACATAGCTATTTGTTTATGATATACGCACTATAACAAACCGCTTGGCGTTTGTCTCTATTTATTTACCTATCTTCAACCCGCGACTTCGTCTGCGCAAGATTGGTACTTTGAGTGGTCAATTTACAAAATATTTTCGTGAATTATAGCCTAATATTATTTTAATTGAGTTCAGTAGTTTTCACGTAAAAGACTAACAAATATCCATCCGTACAATTTTCGCGTTTATAATAATTATTACAGGACATACCCAAATTGACACAGCAAGCTCAAAATGACTTGTGTTGTGGTACTCAGCCAACTATAAACTAGCTTTTTCTCGCGACTTCGTCTCTCCAGTGAAGAGCTAACAGACAGACGGACAGAGTTACTTTCGCATTTATAATATTACTAGCTGTGCCCTGTGTAACAAACATACACACTCACAAAGTTTCGCCTTTATAATATTAGTGTAGATAGTATGGAAGTATGGATTATGGATAAAAATAGGACTTACGAACATAGAAAACACCCATGACTGTTTTCTATGTACTTAAGTATTTGTATCCATAATCCATACTTCCATACTAATATTAAAAACCAGAAACAAATACTTGTACTCAACAAACAAATAAATGCCCGTACTGGGATCTGAATCAAGTACCAACCCGCCTGCCAAGCGTATCGCGTATGTTTTTATTTAAAGTTTTTCGCGTAATAAAGAATATTTCGTACTGCGGCATTGTAAAGGTATGCCAATACACATTGTAATCCAGTGGGAGGGTGCCAGCGTCACCATAAACGTCATTAATGGAATCCGCATTGTTATTAATTACAATAACTACACACTACAATAACGTCACAAAGCGTCACGTAACATTAATTCCAAACCGTGACGAACACCCGGGCGTCATAAATATGTCCGAGTGTCATTTATTTCGTGACGTCATCGCCGTTCAACATGGCGCTGATATTAAAGCTAGGGGTTGTTTGAGCTTCGGATTCAGTATTGAATGGAGACTGTGGATAAAAAGGGCGTAAGCGACAGAGTGTTTAGTACATTTACGACTTTTTTAATAATAAAGTGGCATCGAAACCCAAATTTCTATATTAATACGGAACCTCTATTCACCGTTTTGGGATTAAATCATTCTTCGGGATTACGCATTGAAGGAAGTGAATATTTATTATCGCCTCCTTGCATTTGCCAAAATTTTTGAACGAAATGTTTGTTCATATGAGAATTCAGTTGATAGAAAGTTCACACTATATTAAGGTGTTCCGATATTTTTTATCAACACAAATCGTACCTATTCTTATTCCGACACGAACAAGAAAATCGGATTATAATATTTAGAAGAACTATTAATAAATATATGAATTACGAATATCCAGTCGGACTACAGCAAATGAACCACGCTAATTCGTAAAATATTGTCATAAATGTCATAACAAACATTTACATTTTTAATAATTTTACTGACCCATAAACTACTATAACAAACGCTTCTCTAATCTGCATAAACCAGCACTTACTTGCATAAGCAAGATTAACAGGCAGAAAGTGATTACATTATTTTGGTAACCTCAAAGTTAACCTTAAGGTTTTTGCCGCTTACGTCTTTTATCTAATTATTTATATAGAAAATCTCACATGAATAGCGTAAGTGCCAATGGCGTTAAGTCAATTTAGTAATGTAAAAGAACTGTCATAATTTAAGTTTAAAATGGGTACGTGAAATAAAACTGGACTTTATTAAGGACACTATAAAATAGGGTTGATAATCACGAGATGAAGATAAAATATGATATATGTAGTAGATATTTGTAATCTATATATATAAAAGAAAGTGGGGTTTGTTCAACCGCTTGTAACTCGAGAACGGCTGAACCGATTAAAATGATTTTGGATTCGTTGGAATCGTCACAGCCCTGATTGAGAGTTTAAATACTAAAAAAAAATTGAAACCTATCACTACTTTTGTCGCTTTTCAGGCGGTACGAAGTTCGCCGGGTCAGCTAGTAATTAATAAATATTATCGAATTATATAAGCAAAAGGTAACGGCAATAATAATCGATGATTTCGCCAATTTCAGGTAAAGTAACATGTAAGTAAAATAACATATCGACGATATACTTACTCAACCTCGTGTCTGTAACACTCGTTTGATGACAAAAACACCCGTATTCCAAATGAATGAAAAGCGACATTTCCATCAAATGATTGTTGCAGATATGAGGTTGAGTAAGTATAGCGACGATATCAAGTTTGCTCTTAGAGCATGACGTTGTTCGGTAGTGGGCCTTGCGTTTTGCAAAGCGGTAGCTGGACTTTACAAAAAGCGACGAGACTGCCGCGACCTCGGGACTGGCGTGTTACACGCGTGTGTTGACACCCTTACCATGAGTTGGGACTATGAGGTATTCGATAACGAGTATCGAGTTTACTATCTGTGCATCTCACTTGTACTATTTTAGTGCGAACGAGATGTACAGGTAGTAAACTCGATACTCGTTATCGAAAACCTCAAAGTCACAACTCATGGTAAGGGTACAGATAGTAGTGAAACACGTATTGAAATCAATTCTTCCTTACTGCACAATTTTGAGTTACATCACTGCATGTTAAGCTATCGATATTACGTACCTTCAAGAACAAAAAACATTAATACTGTGTGGAAGTCTAATACGGGCGAAGAATTAAACCAGACATAGGATTTACCAGTATAATCATTAACCAAAAGGTTTTTCTTCAATTATACCTATTATACACATGTAATTATTTTGTGTAAAATTTCTGAGCAGTAATGTACTGCGAACATTACGCGATATAAGCTTTTGGAACTAACTGTCAACGAGTGTTTAACTCGAGTCCGAATTTTTTTTATATGGATAAAATTTTCATTGCACTTCTAAGTAAAAGTTTTGGATATGTCCTTAAACTACGTCCAACAATGAGAGGTAGGGCACAGCGATGACCATCACGCTTGAATCTGGGGCAGCCCAACTGGGGAAGTACCTCCTCCTTACAGAAGACCACAGCCATAATAGCACTGCTACCTTTCAGGTATGTAGTGTTGTGTTCCTGATGGTGAGTAGGGTTCCCAGAGCTCCAACCCCCCTTAAAGACCGGCAACGCGCTTGTGACTCCCCTGGTGTTGCGGGTGCCCATGGGCGACGGTAATTGCTTACCGGCAGGCAATCCGTCTGCACGTTTGCCGCCTATGTCATAAAAAAAAAATCTAAATATATTTCTTATGTCCTATTCTACCCTCCGTGAAGAGATTCGCCCGTATAAGACTTCCACACTGTATATTCTCAAGACATCTCGCCATTTTAAGGCTCAACCGGAAGTCACACAACACCAGACAGACAACAGGGCTTTAACCTGCGCTAACCATACTTTATTGCACTTGCGCTGTAAACTTGAATGTTGGCAATGCAGTTCGGCGTTGCATCCGTAGGTACCCGTAGTGTACGCAGCGAAACGCGATCAAATATGATTAGATACAACATTTTTGTGGGCATCCCTGCGTAAACAGCAGGCGAAGCGCCAAAAGTTGAAAGATTCGCCGAAAAACACATCAGACATTTATTTAAACCAACTTGCTTAAGATAACATAGTTCTCATCGGGAATTACGGTTTTGTTTGCGCTTTAACTAGATCAAAGAGTTTCGAAAGAGTTTTTCTTTTTTCTTTTTGGGAGGTTTAAAATCATTTGATATACATGGATTTACATTTGGACAAGATGTATAATATATTAGTGTTGGTCTAGTTTTTTTAGAAGACGGATTGCCTGATGGTAAGCAATTACCATCGCCCATGGGCATCCGCAACAACAGGGGAGTCACAATCGCTTTGCCGGTCTTTAAGATAGGAGTACGCTCTTTTCTTGAAGGTATGAGGGTCGTATCGGTCCGGAAATACCGTTGACCACAAATCATTCCACAATTTTACTCTTAAATGATTGTCTTGAGCGTAGGTAACAGGTGTAATAATAAATTATTTTAATTTTATAAGAAATCTCAAATATTGCGTTATTTGTTAACATATATATATATATATATATATATATATATATATATATATACATATTTACATAATACATTTATAACAAGAATACGGGGGCAGTGACTTCTAATGTATATTTTGCACAACCGTAAATCATCTTCTTTCTAAAGCATCATTCTAATCATCTTATTTCAGTCAGCAGCAGAAGTGGTTATTCGGTCGAGGTGTTCAAAATGAGATCAACACATCTCTACTGTCAAGAGAATAGGAAGCGCGTGTAGGTCTTTTGAACACTTCACCCGCTCAGCCACTTTTGCTGCTGACTGTACGAGAAGCTTAGCACGTATGTCATTAGACATCTCGCGTGCAGTTTGACTCTGCTAATCTTCTCAACGCCATTGACTGTACCTCATAGCGAAAGGCCCAAATATAACCCAATTTCCAAAGAAACAATTTCAGCGGCAGTTCACGTGCATTACTAAACCTGTCAAGATACCAAAGCGTAACTTACAATCCTAATTTTAAAGTCGGGCAACCCCCGTTGTATCAAAGTGTCGCGGGGTACAAAAGGCCCCGTAAATTAGGAGGTACAATGGCCGCTGCCCGTAGAATTAGCATAATAAAAAGGGCATTCGGTGCCGATCGTAAATAATGCTTTATGGCTGCCGAAACTGGGGAAGTGGCGTGAAACATAAAGATATCATTCCGCGCTGCAATACCATGTGTTGGAGGTATGCCGCTTAATTTTTGGGCGTTTCAGCTAGAGTTTTCTCCAAGTCCAAGCACACATTAAAGGCAAAGTTTGTTATTTTTATACTAGAAATATAGCAAACAACCGTACCTCCTGCTTGATGATAAGCAACTGTACTACCCTCTGAGGCTCTGCGTTCTCGCGACATTACTCATTGGCAGGAACACAACACTATGAGTTGGATATGCCAAATTGCACGTAGAACCGACGGTCGTTGGGGCGTAAAGGTTGTCCGACCTAGTGAAAATTTCGGGAATCCGCTGAATGCAGATGGCGCAAAACGATCATTTTGGGTAGCTTTGGGGGAAACATAACATACAGCAGTATGCGTACTTCGGCTGATATGATGATGACGACATTAATATTCGCTGTCTAATATCTTCATCAAATACACTAGGTTGTTTGTTATTTATTTCCTTAACCACATCTTCCAGCAACTGTCCCCATTACTCCTCTCCGCGTAAATGTTACACCTGGTCTCAGTTACTGCGTAACTACTCAAACATCATAACGGGAGCATATCGTATTCATGGACCACGTGACTAACACGCCACCCGGCCTCTGTCCCACAGATCTTTGACGCAATCACCTCGATAAGGGGGCCGGCCATAAATATAGACTGCACCATAAATGTCAGACGGGACAAACGCCTGTCCTGATTTACCATCCGCGTACAAAGCTCGAGGATGTCAATTGAGGGTTCAGAACACTTTAAGTGGCAATTTGAATCTTAATGCCTTGGATTTATGGTCGGAAATGGAAGTGCAAACTGTTTTTTAATATATTGATTTCAACTTTTACGATTTCCGCACATTATTTTAATGAAACGGGACCAAATCGGATATGTCCTTGTAGGTTTTTAGTTCTCTCTTATATACCTTCAATCTTCTTCACAGCCGGCACAAACCTATTTCCTTTCGGACACTCAACTAAACTTCGTGTTGCAAAATTGACAAGGAGTATGTCTATCTTCAATTAATTATGTAATTCATTTAATGTTTATTGCACAATACAATACGGTACAAAAGGCGGACTTTCTAGTCAACCAACGGGGCAATCGGAAACATGTAGTAAGTGCAGGAAAAATAAACATACTTGCCAGTGACATTAAAAGTAGTCAAAATATTACTGCTATGTTCAAAATATTTATCGTAGCATTTGGTAAAGGCAATTTCCACGCTCTCTGATATTTCGGAAATGTCTAACAGTTTGTGTTCCGTAAGATATCTTTTTCATATCCAAAGTAGTGTTGTCAGCATTCCAAATAGTATAAAAAAACGTCCGATTCGGGTGAAAATCGGTTCTTATCACAAATATATTCCCCATTACAGTCGTTTTGAAACAAGCCCTGCCATTTGCATTGCCCGGATCCCAGAATCTATTCGAAGCACTCAAATCTTTTTTCTCGATGCTACGACACATCTTCTTAGCTCTTTTTCGCAATTCTACAAGCGTATGACGTACATACCTAATGTGCTTTTATGGTGGGAATGTGTTTCTGTAGATATATGAATGAAAGCAAAAAATAAACGAAAAAGTCGAGATTAGTATGAGGTATTTTTATTTTGACAACCTCATTTACCTATCTCGCTCAAAGCCCATTCAAGTGCGAGTTTATTAAGGGATTTTGTTTTTTAGGGTTTGCATTTTATTATCCTTTTCTTGGTCAGTTATCCAAAATTTTAGTGTTTTCTTTGGCAGAATAATTAAAACTTCCGAGTTGCCTTGTTACTTTTGCCAAAGTGTAATTAACTTCGTGAACATTTTATCGAGTCGGAAACTTAAAAAAAATATAAAGTGAAAATTAGATCTCTCTTTATCTTTATACATTTGGGGAGAGAGGATCAAGTTTCGAGTGTTCAAAGACCTAGGTTTGTGTAAAGTTTTGGTGTTAATTAAGTTAATCAACGTACCTAATCAAAGTTGGGGAGTGTTCTTGTCCCACGGACGGCAAGTGCTCATGAGTACTTGGAAGACTTTGAGTGTCCAATGACAACACCAGCTCATCCTGAACTCATTTATGACTTTACTCCAAGCAATTAGCTCAAATGAATTTGAGGTACTCAGACAAGTAACAATGAACGGCTATCGCAATAGCGATTGACAACCGAATAAATACATTGGATCGTTGGAAAGCAATATGTATATTAATTCCGCCGTGTGATACCGGCTGACTAGAATAGCATCCTTCCGCGGGTGTCGTAAGAGGCGACAATGCTCTTACTGAGATTCGACCCCAGGACCACCGGCTTCATAGTCAGGGTCACTAACACTAGGCAAAATCTCAAGTCAATGATATCACTAACAATGAACGCCTATTAAAGTTATAAAAAGAAAGTTCAGAAGTAAACTATAAATTTGCATCTAACAGATGAACTAATGCACCCAACATTGTTCCCAGCCAGTTTCCAACTAGTTAAATTCATAACAGATTGCAAAACTAATTTGTACAGTCAGACCCAGATCGCAGCTAACGAGCATGCAATGGTACAGTCTACGAAGATATCGTTCGAAGTTGGCAATTTGTACTCGCTAATAGCATACTTGTGTTGAACTGGATATGTGCTTTATGTGCAATGAGGAATCTTACGGGCTCCTTACACATATTAGGGAAAGTTCTGGAAACTTGTTCCATGGTCATATTCAATTCTATGTAGGTTTAATAGATTACGATATCTATCGATTTAAACATTAGATAGGATTTACTTCGCACCAACTCCCTAACCAATTAGACTAGTTAAAAGTATTTGTATACGGAACCCACAAGAATCAGCGCTGACTCTCGGGTCAGCATTTATATTGAGGCTGGTCCATTTCGTGGTAAACTTTGTAATTTACACTTTTAATATTATAATTGTTTTTATGTTACATTTTTGTAATTAATGTAGTTTATCACGAATAAAAATCTGAATTTGAATTTAAATTTTTGAATCCTCCTTGAAGTCCTCGATGCGCGAGCCTGAATCGCATTTAACCATATTTTTTAACATAAAACATAATATTGTATTGACTAGCGCGGATTATATTAACAGTATTTTTTTTAACATACACAAATAGACTGAACCCCACAGTAAGCTCAAGAAGGCTTGTGTTGTGGGTACTCAGTCAACGATATATAATATACAAATACTTAAATACATATATACACCCCCATGACTCAGGATCAAATATCTGTGCTCATCGCACAAATAAATGCCCTTACTGGGATTTGAATCCAAGACCATCGGCCTCATACGCAGGGTCACCCACTAAGCCAAACCTGTGAAAGTAATTGATCCACTCTTTGATTTTTTTCGACCAACAAACTTCTATCACCTTTTATTAAAATAAGAGCAATTTCAAAACTACATCATACCCACACATACTCTTTCTTTGATTATTATAAAAATTGATTTCCAAGAAATGTAAATAAATAACTAGAATTAGCGAAACATTGCGCAACTAAAACACAACCCTCCGCAACTCTCACAGTTGGGTAACCCTTTCCCGCACTTACCCGCAGTCTGCTTGTAATTGATAGTAATCGGGGAAGTTGCTAACTAGCGATCACTGCAACTGATGACGGCACTCTAGTCGGCGTTGAGCGACGAGCAGTAGTGGAAGCGTTAGCGGGAGCGGTGGCGGTAGCGATTAAAGTCGTAAATCTATTAGACAGTTACACAACGTTGAATGGTCAGCGTGAAACTAGGCAATCAAAGTGGACAAAGATCGATACAGAACTTTATTTATATAGCAGTAAGGATGTGTTACGATTTATGCTTATTGAACATTGCGATTTATTTATGAATGATAACAATAGAGGAAAAAAAGGTGAAATAGATGAAAACCTTAACTGAAGCACCATGTCCATGTAGTTGTGCAGAGAACTAATATGGGACTTACGTCATAATTTGAATATAAAATGCCGACATGCGTGTACAGACACGTTACTACTACATAGGACAGGTGCTTTAACTAGCTAAGTTTTTCACCTAACATGGTATGGTAGAGGAAGCGAATTTTAATGGCAATACCGAATAAAATATACGGCTTCTGTTCGCGACTTTGCCTGCGTAAGATCCAATTTTTCTCTGTTCGCCAAGTTAAATGAAAATCCGTTCTGCCGTTATTGCTTGATTGAATTCATACAAACAACTTCACAATCTTTCACATCTATAATATTAGTAGTATAGGTGTACTACCTAATTTTCACAACGATTAATTAAACTTCTTCAGTCTGATGGGGTGTTTACGTGTTGACAGTAAGAGACGAGCAGATAAATACTAAAGTTTGAACTGAGAACTGGATGAAATCGTTTAAGTATAAAGAAATTGGGTCTAATAAAAAACCCTGCGGAACACCCTCTATGAACATTATATAAGTGCTTCAGAAGTAACAGACGTTATTTCAGAGATATTTTTAGCAAGACCTTTTAGCAATTCCCCTAACTAATTATTCGCGATAAAAGGCCGATCTACGAATTGGTTATTTCGTACAAAAATAAATACACTCTTAGACTAGAAAGGCTCTCAATTCTAAGGAAAGCTTCCAATTATTGCAAGAGTACAAATTATCTATCAAGAATACTCAAGCCAGAAACCTATAAATAACAAATAGCACTAACTAATGAAAACACCACTTTAGCACTACAAATTAGATTTAGCTAACAACGTAACATCTAATCGAGAATGTATGTTTAAAGCTAACAGTGTAGAAAATGGACTTGGTGTATTTACAGTTCAGAGCTAAGTGAACATGGGTGCTATTGTGTTACCTTAGCGAAACGTTATGTAAGGAACACCAGCCAAACAACAGCCACTATCAAGTATTAATATGAATAATCCATAGATGTAATTAAATTTAGAATATAATTGAGGAATTGTTGTAAAAAGTTCTAAAGAACGTCGAAAATAGAACAAAACCTAAGACAAGAAGAATCCACAACTCTGACCCGAGAATATTACTGTTAAGAATTTAGTAGACATTAATTTGTGTTTCTTTGTTCATAGGTTACAATAACTTAAAGTTGTATGAAAATAAGTTTCTGCCTGTACTTTTGCACGATCATCGAGATAATTCTAACGGGTCTAAACACAATGAGTTTATCTTGTTTATTTTAGGAGTTGCTATGGTTACCTTCTGGCTCCAACAACCGATCAGTGGTACCATAATATCGCATTGTTCAGAATTTGCATAAGTGTGCTTAAATTCATTTCTACCGGTTAATGATATTTACTTCAAAATTGAACAGCAAGATTTCACCTGAACATACAATTACATACATACATTACAAGTTAAATAAAAGCTTTTTAAAAATGGGACCACACCCTACAGAGTAATGGACGCCCTAAGTTAATGGCTTCCCTTAATATTTAAATTACCTACTGTGTAAAGTTTTATATGATCGCTATAAAGAATGTCAAAGTAATAGTTTATCCCGATTTTACCCCTGAATTTATTGCATTACACTGGATCTTCAGCGGAATACACAACGTTAGGAATAATAGTCACTTGAATAATACAGCGTTTCTCTTTGAATATCCTAAGACAATATTCTCAGAGGGTCTTACAAATGTTCCACTGACTTTGTAAGGCACCGAGATGTTACTTCACCCATCTTAACCCTTAACCTCAATCATTAAGAGCTATATTTGCCTGACTAAAATAATGTTAAGTTGGTCATTATGAACAAAGTGGTCTAAAATCCACGGTTCATACTGAGCAAACGGTTCAATTAAACGTTGTTGCAGTGATAATTATGTATAATTAAGTGGTAGTACTAGCAGGGGTTGGTCAAACGAAAACCTAATAGAGGTCTAAGCACGTTGTTTCCGTCATTGTTGCTATTCTAAATATTAATGACCGTGGAACTAGCGGAAAATGGAGCGCAATTTAGAGACACGAACCTTAGATAATTACTTGGTCTGAATGTTTGGCAGATATTCAGTGATTGTCAACGAAGAAGGTTGCAGAAAAGGTTTAAAAAACGATTTAGAAATTAATTACCATCTGTTATAAAGCTGTAACGATTGACATTCTGCATAAAATAATTGGCTCAATAGTTACAAAGCTACTGCAGATTAAACTCTTTTTATATTAGAATGACCAGCACACCTGATGGTAAGTGTCGAAGAGATCGAGGGTGTACGACGTTGGTTCAGTAACAGCCTATATCACTCCCTGGCCTCAATAGTGACACCGAAGTTCATGTCAATTACATGTCAGGTCAACAAATACAATTACAACACAGATTAATTATCGCATAGTCTCTATATTTTATCTAACCCTACAAAATCAGCCTAAATTTTGCTATGGAAATGTGTGAAAAATCCGGAAACTATGGAACTTCGAACGTTTTATAATATTCTATAGATTACACGATATAGGATCTGTTGCCATGTAGTGCAAAAACTAATATACGCAAAAATAAAGTAAAAATGTTACAAAGATCATCAATTGCAAAGCTTGACAGCCGCGCGAGAAAACTTGCTCAAACGAGAATTTAATTACCTTTTAATTGATTCGTCATTCGAAATATCTTTCATTTATATAATTCAACAAACTTCTAACGGGAAATTCTCGATTGTTAGAATAGAAATAACCGACCCTATTCCGTAACAATTAAAGGAAACAATTCCAAACTAATACAGTGGTAAGCAATCCAAGTGAGGGGAAATCGAATTCAGCCGAACAAGGAACAATAATTAGTCTTTCCCCATAACCCGAGCGTCCAACTTCTACACCAAAGTTTTATCCTTATTACTATTTACTCTGTTCTTAATTATAATTGGTATTCTATACACATACGGGATGGGGATTTCAAGCGGACTGATCGCTTATCTCAATTAGTCTTTAATGTGTCGTGCGATTTTTAGAAAAACTATTTAATAACTGTCATATTTGCCTCTTATTTTCCTCACAACAACTTTCAGAATGGGATCTTAAATCTTATTTACAAGATTACTGAAATAATTGGTGAAACGTAAGCAAAATCAATAGTTATTTTTCTTATCTCAAAAATAACGCCTACTGTCTTCTACACACGAACTGCTTATTTTTAGATATAAATCATGATAATAATTCTTGGATTGGATTAGAGAATATCAGTAAAAAAAAGACGATTCCTTTCAAGTTAAATAATGTGGCAAATTTTCCCTTGTGGCATCTGAAGCAGCCTAGAGAACCTAACCTACTTATATATTACCTTAATGTGACTACCATCACAATACTAAATAGAAGCATTCAGCGAGAACTTACGGTAGGCAGCCGACATGCACATTGTAATAAAACAAAGTAATATTTAAATCGAAAGAAAAATAGAAAAAAATTACTCGAAGCGGGACTCGAACCCACAACCACTGGATCACTAGCCCAGTGCCCAATTGTGCTATCCGAGTACCGCTTAGACCTGTCAATTTTTTCTATCTTATCCTTCGTGGTATACGTCATCATGGGTGACGTGTGTGTGTAGAAATAATATTCTCGAGGATATATCTAAATTGTAGGTACAATAATTTGACCTTCGATTGACCCTAGTTTTACCTGATGGCAAAAGTAGAAATAGCAGCACACTGGATCAATAATACCTATTCACTCTGCGTTTAAACTGCGTTATTACCTATTACATACATATGTATGTAAAAAAACATTTGTTTAAAAAAAGAGTTTGTATTGTATAATACAAACTCTGAAAAAGATCTCAAAAGATCTCTCAATGAAAAAGATAAACAGGCTTCACTAATATCGACGACCTAAGTGCCAACGTGTCTGGAGAAGTTAACTGATAGAAGAGATAAAAACACTATAGGCACAATCTTTAATAATCTAAAACTTCAAATCAAATGTGGATAATTTTCCACAGTACAAAGCTATTAAGTATACCGACAAAGACTCAAACGCCTAATGGGATTCTTAACTGTATTTATCGTAGCAAATAAAGAAAAGGGCTCACGGGCGTTCACGGGGAAACGTTCGAAACACATCAAAGGCTTAAAATGTTTAAAATACTTCCAGTGGGGGTTATTATCAATAATTATGAGGGGTCTAACGTGATTAGCGATTACGCAGGGGATCTCGAAGATATAATGGGTGATAAAATACGCTTTGAAGCGCTACGGGGCACCATTTTAATTTGGACGTGTTTAGTTCACTTCACTGCTGTTGGCACGTTTCGGATTCGGAACGTTTTATGCCACTTCTTTAAGCCGTTTGAAGTATAATAAAGATGTAAAGATGATTTAGTTGTTATGTTCTGTCCATTCAGAACGCCAAAATTACTCACAATGGGATAATTTTCGTAATCCAAAACCAGTCAATCTAAGATTTAGTATACTGTTACACAAGGATTTAGTACATAAATATTTTTTTTTATATACTGCTTATGTCTCATGTCACAATTCAAACAAATCGAAAGGTATTTTCAGGTAACCTGAAACCTGCCACTAGGATTACAGAACTGGCGATGAAACGTTAGAAATAAAAACACAATCTGCTAAAATCGCAGCATTAATATTTACACCACAATCATTCCTTCCTGTATTTTTCATGACACATCTAAACAAAAATGGATCACACACAAACATAGTCCAACATCGCATATTCCTTCATAATGCCCCATACACCGTTGTTCAAACAAGGTAAACCCCCGTCAAGTCTCATCTCCAGTTATTTCGGTCCGATGACTTGCAACACTCGAAAGTGAAATGAAGTAAGACAACTCAGAAGGAAAACGCCGTAAGGCATATGAGGACCGTGGGCTGTTGATACTTTTTTGATCGTGCCGAGTTCACTACCGAATAATAAGGTTTGTCGACTCAGGTTGTAGTGTACACGCGCTTATAGTTGATGCGAAGTAACTTCACAGACCGGTGTTTTGTGAAGTCTTCGGCTCTTGACAGTCATCTGCATTTTCATAATCTATATCTGTATAGGATAAACTTTTCTGGTAAATGTATTTATTATTACTACATTACGGACCCAGGGCGGTACAACAAAGAATGGCTCAGATCGCGGGTATTTGTGGCCCGAAAGCGATCTGAGGCCTTCTTAATTAACGCCCGTGGCGCGTACATAGTTTTACGTCTTCATCTGGGTGTAAACTGACATTTTCCGTCGCGCCCTAGGGCGGTAAATCTCACTTACAGCCCAGTGTGACGTAAAATGTATTACGTGTTAATTATCACAAAGACGCACGTCACAATGTTGTCGTGTATTTAGTAAATTATCTGTTGTAAACTTACAGTATGTTGCGGAATATACAGAAATATTTTTATCGCTGTTACAATTCCATTTGCAATTAGCAAACTCTAATAAACACAAACAAACCCACAATCAACGGAAATCTCTTATCATTCCTCATCTAAATACAGGGCATCCATAGTCACGTTTCCCATGTAACCAGTACGTTGACTATTCAACAACTTCTTCTTTCTACCCTAAACACCCTTATTGTTTAAGGAATACGGCTGAAATTCACACTTCAGCGGCATTAAAACACATGTCTCATTAAATGGTTCAAATGCATACGGTAACGCCTTTGTTACGTTACAAATACGTTTGAAATTGGAACATTTTATCGCTAGTATATCTGGTACGTGTCGCAGTCTGTACAACGTACAGGTACAGTATAGAACGGTGTTATTGCTATAGTATTAGGATCTAGATTCGAATAAACTGGCTGTAGAAGTTTACTTTATTGTGAGAGAACGTGTCGGACCTTAAATGTCAATGCTCAAACGAGTGCTCTGGCTTCTTTGAGGCAAAATGGCCGGCGGGGCGTACATTTTGTAAAGCGCGGTGTTTTTGACAAATATGGCAGTCCGATATATACAGTGGCATTCGGGAGTCTCTAACAAGTCTCCATACTAGAAACACGAAATATTTTTCCGCTGGAATTTGGAAGCTGTAATAATAATGTCCATTTAAAAACAAGGCGTCTATCAAAATCTGTTTTAAATTTACTATTTAATTGATATATATAAGGAATATTGTATAAGGAAACCTATCGGCAAATACTAACTTCGTAGAATATTTAGTGTAATTTGTGATAGTTTGATGTAACTTACTTATCGTATTCTGATGAACTATAATCCTTTTATTTGATATGCCGTACCTGAAACAAAAACATGTAATAAGTATATAACTATTTTATATTAAACCGATTAAGAACGCATGACCCGACTATCCCGTCTCGAGTAATTCGAGTGACTAAGTAAACGTTCGTTGTCTTTATTAAAATATTAAACTGACTCATGAAAGTTTAAATACAATCGCATGGTCTTATAATATAATAATAACTCACTATTACAGGACATCCTTACACAAATTTAGAACCTCACGGTAAGCTCAAGAAGGCTTGAGTTGTACCTACGCAGCAAACGATTTATACTTAGATAATGTACAAAGACTTAAATATATAGAAAACATCCATGACTCCGAAACAAATAATATGTGCTCACCACACAAATAAATGCCTTTATTGGGATTTGAATCCAGGGCATAGGCTTCTTAGGCAGGGTCACTAGGCCAGAAATGCCATCAATATAATTAGTTACTTGCAAAATGCACTTCTCTAAAGTAGGTATACGAGTAAGTACCTACAAGTAATTATTATTCCAAATCGGTTCAGTTTCGGAGCCTATTCAATACAAACAAACAATCACATATTTCCTCTTTATAATATAGAAGACAGATTATAGCCCAAGTTCACACTAAAAACAAGTCACAAGCGCAGCGTAGGACGTCCACCCCAAGGTGGACAGACGACCTCATAAAGGTCGCTGGAAGACGCTGGATGCAGGGCGCTTCCAACCGATGTTTATGGAGAGAGTTTGACCTCAGTCACACCTGATGGTAAGTGTCGACGAGGTCGAGGGTGTAAGCACGCTGATTCAGTAACAATCTATTCACTCTTGCTTTGAAAATATCCAAGTTATATTTTTCCGTGCATACAGACGAAGGAAGCGAATTCCATTCCTTAGCAGTCCGCATTAGGAAGGTAGCAAATCAATATGAATATGTTCAGTAGTGCACGTCTTATGGCTTAGATGATAATGATGATGATGCCTTAAAACTGTAACTGGTACACACCAGTGGCGGCGCGCTTAAAACACTATCACGACAATATAAATTATATAAAATTAATATAAAATGTTATGTATTCCCGCCTCATAATTATCGGAACTTCAACGCCTCAGTGCAAAAACAAGAATTAACACGCAGTTTATAACAAAGTTGCTTTGTTTGTCGGATCAATGAACCTCGTGAGTCAGCTATCGAACAGAACTGCAATAACAGCATTATTAATGATAATAGTGATTATCGCTTTATTACTATTACTATTAATAACGTGATTCATTGTGGATCTTGACATCGCCCTACTTTGTTGATGAGAATTATTGTATACATGCTTATTCGATTCGATACCTGGCCCGGTACCGCGAACATCGAAGTTCGTATATTTGGAGCATCTTTCCCTTTTACTCCAATTAAAGCGTCATAAGAGTGACAGAGACAATCGTCCGAAATTTACGACTATCGTGTTTCGCGGTAGCGCCCCTGAGCCCTGAGTGTAAGTTTTTAACGTAACTTTACGTCACGAACGCGTTGGCGTTTCCCATATAAATAACATTATCATCACTTACGCGTTCGTTAACGTTTTTTCACTAGAGCCTCTGAGTGTAAGTTTTTAAAGTAAAATTACTTTACCGTCTCGTTAGTGTTTCCCATATAAATAACATTATCACTTACGCGTTCGTGCCGTTTTTTTAAGTCATAAGAAACGTAAAGTACACCAGAGCCTCCGTTTTTTTGCAACCCACGTTAACTTTGACGCCATTGACTGCATATAAAGTCAGAACATTTCGTGCTCACACGCCGCGACTTGATATCAAGTCGAGATCTTGGACCTATGTACTAAGGTTTATTTTAGCTTGCTTCCTATAACCTTTAAAAAGTGACGCACGTCAGAGATTTTTCTCGCGGTTAAAGGTTTAAACTTGTAATATCATTTAATAAGTTGAAGTATTATGAAAAAATAACTAAATTAAATCTAATATTAGTATTCGTCAGGCATATAAGATTACGCTTCATTTTTATATCATCTTTGGGCAGGAGCCACCAGCCCATCTTTAAAGATCTTTATTTTTCAATTTAGGCACATTACATGCACTTATGAACGTCAAAAAAGAAAAAAAAATCTACACCGGTTCAAACCCTACACCTCTGACCCGAGAAGATACCGGCAAAAAACTACGGCGGGACTTATTTTTTCAATACAGTGATACATCAAATCTTAAAGTACTTACATAATTATGCGTAGTCCGATAAGAAAACATATCAAACAGTTTATTACAAGATATGAAAATACTAAAATATAAAAGTAAAAGAATTATGTATAAACAAATTCGACTTCACAAAATAGACATACTTTAATATGCTTTCTTATCTGAACTGTGTCTTGTACAGACGAAATTGTCTAAGGGTAGCTGATGACGCAGAACTATCGCACAACACCGATATTATATGAAACCGTTGTTCTGTCAATTTAGTCCGCTGTGTAGCCGGAACAAAGGGCACTTGGCAGTCGATAAATGCTTACTGAACCCAGCGAAAGCTGTGCGCTTTTATGTACGTACCTAAACTATTTCACTAACTTATATTATTATACTAACTTTTTCAATTTGTAGGTACCTACCTACCAGTTCTCTAAAATGTTTGTCGCTACGGAATGCTCAATATATATTACAGTACATTGCTTTTGTTAGATTTTTATTTTGTTTTTAAGCTAATAATCTACACTAATGTTACGACTATGTATATATATACATTAATATAGACTTTTTAATATCATAGAACAGTATAATTAACTTTAGATTGTTATTGTGCAGTTCGTTTCAGGCACTTCGATCTATATTAAAATGAAAAACGTGATTTATATTGTAAACAAGAGTGTTTTTCAGACGAGCTACCTAGAAGTCAGCGTATTAAAATAAAAAAATTACAACAGAAAAACTTGCGTTTTTTTTATGTCATCTATTGAGTGATCACCCGGATTGTCACTCACATACGCAACTACATACTAAAAGCTACTTATTGGCGAATCCAGAGGTCAGTTTTTGACTTACTGTCATTAGAAATCAAATAAATAGAAATTTAACACGTTCACCTCCGGTACTGTAGAAATTGCCTCGATCACTCAGAGAATGCCACTGGCAGTATACGATTTTTTATTACTATGCCGCTGTCTTAAGTCAAGTTCTTACTCCTATGCCAGCGGTATAGGAATACGAACGTTTTTAACACAACTGTTGTGTCGCCGGGATTGGGTAGTTAATTTATCTAAACACACTTACGTGTTACCGGCCTAGGAGGACTATCTTTTTAAACACAAATATGTGTCACTGGCATAGGAATTCAATAATTTTGATCACATACGTTGTGTCACTGGCATTGGAGAAGGTTTAATAAGATCACAGACGTTGTGTCGTCGGAGCTGAACGTGTTAAAATAATCGCTCACAAAAGATGAGAAATTAAAAATTTCAATCATCCATATTTCAAAAATTATAGTTTTGTTACACAGAATTTAAAATCAGGCAGTGCTTGACTCGCGAAAGTTGCCCCTCAGATCTGTTTTCTAGCATGCCCCATAATTGTAACGGCGGCAGAAGTACACACAACCACACTCTTACATTGATGGACCTTATGCCTTATATAATAAGGTCCACCAGCTAAGTGTGTTGCCGAGTGTACTGTAAGCCATGGTCGTATAACAGCCGAAACAAAGGGCGCCGGGCACACTCGCCTCGATAATTGCTTATTGAACCTCGCCGAGCCAGTGTTGCCTACTGTAGGGTTGCCAACTTTTAACAAGATATCTGATTGTCATTAATTGTGGGCCTTGGAATAAGAAAGAAATTATTAAGGAAACCAACGTTCGTCAATTTTCTTAAGGAACATCAGAAACATTGGACGTAATCGTAGTATAGCGAAAAGGTTCACATTGAAATGTCTCACTGAAATAACTTCAGTTCCACAGCAGTTAGATATCCAAATTCAATGTGAGGATTATTTTAATTTGGTTAATACAATAATATGGGTCAATATAATAACTAACTGTACTTAATGGCAATTTCGCGGAAAGATATAATTTGGGTATTTTCAAGGCAAGAGTGAATATGCTGTTACTGAACCAGCGTGCTACACCCACGACCTCGTCGACACTTACCATCGGGTGCGACTGAGGTCAAACGCTGGTCAGTTTTGTATAAAAAAAAGCGCGGGAATCCACTGGAAGCGGCTGACGCAAAACCGGCCACTATGTGCTTTCGGAGAGACCTATGTCCGGTAGTGGACGTCCTTCGGCTGTTATGATGATGATGATTAGAGGTATGTCAGCATTGTCAGCCCTGGCAGCTTATAAACTGTAAGCATAGGCTTCCAGAATATCAGCCCGCATAATCGTGGACGAGCATACGTGGGCGAAACTGACATGATGTCTAGACTCGCAGCGCTGAATTCGATAATCCTATGGCCCCGATTAATCTAAAAGCATAACGTAAACTGGCGAACGACCTAACCATTTGTTTAATAGAGATGGTTGGTTTATTAAAGCGAGCTTAAGAATTTAGTAATGGTTGCATGCACATAAATACAGTTGTATCATTTCAGTACGACTTCGTATATAGCAACGTGAGTTGTGACTGAGGTTTTCGATAACGAGTATCGAGATGCACAGATAGTGAACTCGATACTCGTTATCAAAAACTTTAATGTCACGGTAAGGGTACAGTAGTGGATTATATCAAATCAAATTATGATTTTTCAACTTCGAACAGACCGCAAGGTTAGGTCCGGTACATCAATCTAAAAACAATACTCGTCCATTACCTATAGCCTTGGTCTAGGCTAGATCTAAATCGAAATCTAGATATCTAGCTAATGTCTCTCGTGGACGGCACTTAATCCTTGATTATTACATTGCTATATTGTCTATTTTATTAGTTGTCTGAAAGATCATCATCAGGGATCGGACAAAAAGTGCGGATGACGTAAAAATGACGTAATCTTGCACACAGGATGTTGGTATTTAAACTTCCATGTGACATGTAGAAAGTAGTATTAATGAAGTAACAAAATAATCGTAAATATATCCATGGAATTCATAATACAGGTAGCGTGATGTTAGTGAATAAAATATGCATTCACGAGACTTGTTAACATAAGGTACGATATTTGAAATTAATTAGGACTGAATAAATCTGTGGGAACCTCAGATAAATAGGTTTAAAACTCAACGGTGGGAACAGTAGGTAAGATTAGTAAAAATAAAAAAAGGTAATTTGATGTTAATATACTTATTATTCAATAAAATAATGCATAATTTAATGACTTTATCGTTTAATAACGAGGTTGATAAAAAGATAAGTGATAATTGTTTATGAAAATCATAAATACTATTTAAAATCATCCTATAAGTGGTTTGACATCATAGTCACTTTTCGTCCGATGCCTGATCATCATCGTCATCATCATCATCACCACCATCATCATCATCATCATCATCTCAATTATAAGACGTCCACTACTGAACATAGGCCTCCCCTTGGACCTCCACATGTACCGGTTGGAAGCGACCTGCATCCAGCGCCTTATGGCGGCCTTAATGAGGTCCTCTGTCCATCTTGTGGGTGGACCTCCTACGCTGCGCTTGCTAGTCCATGGTCATTCGAGCACTTTTCGACCCCATCGGCCATCTTCTCTGCGCGCAATGTGGCCTGCCCATTGCCACTTCAGCTTGTGGGCTATGTCGATGACTTACATGCGCTTTTATTCTCTTGACAATAGAGATGTGTTGACTTAGCCACTTCTGCTGCTGACTGTACAATTCATCACCGCTATTCCTAGTTAACCAGCTAAACCATAGATAACCGTATCTATAATTGTGATTGGCCTAACACTGTTGCAGGCGGTGAAACCGAACGAAACTGGGGCGTTACCGCGAAAATAGAAATTCTTACATTTCGAACGATTATCTCTGTCACTCTAATGACGCCTTGATTGGAGGAAAAGAGAAAGATGCTTGGATTTTCTCGAAGTTTGCGATAGGCCTAGTGCATCGAGCCTAATGGAGGTTATTAAGGTGCAATCAAAGAGATATCGCACTTGGAAACTGGGTTATTGGAAGGCGTATCCATACCGTCGTATAGCAAGACATGACAGTGAAGAATATGGCGATCAATTTGTAAAAAGCATTAGAGAGAAAGTCTAGAATTAGTTTCTTATTCCACGTGCATTACAAAATAATGTTAAGCAAACCAAAACCAGGTGCCGTGTGATGCCGGCTGACAATAATAGCACCACCACATCCTCCCGCGGGTGTCGTAAGAGGCGATAAAGGGAAACATCCTACGGACGAGCAGCAGCGTCCGTCGAAACCCAATCTACAGCTACTGCGGTCGCCAACCCCTGCCAAGCGTAGCGACTATGGCAACTACACCTCAAGATGATACAAGTCATATTTGTGGGAGGCCTATGTCCAGCAGTGGACTGCTTTTTTTGGCAACACTGAGTCATCTGTTCTTCAAAGATATTTCTACTACGGCGGCGGCAAACAAACATTCGATTCACCTGATGGTAAGCAGTTATCGTAGCCTATGGTCACCCGCAATTCCAGGCGATTGACAAGCGCGCTGTCTACACTTTAAGAATCTATACACTCCTTTGTATCTCTGTGGAGAGAACCATCGTGAAACAGGCCCGGTACCGCGAACATCGAAGTTCGTATATTTCGAGCATCTGTCTCTATTACTCCAATTAAGGCGTCATGGAACGATAAAGACAATCGTCCGAAATTTACGAATAACGTTTTTCGCGGTAGCGCCACAGCAAACATCCGTGGTGTTTATTATAATGGTTTAACTTAGAAATACATATAAACATGAGATTCCTAAGTAGGTACCAGGAGTTTAGAAGATGCTCGGAGTATTTAACGATACTTATCAACCACGAACTACTGCTGGACATAGGCCTCCCCACACAAGCCATAGTGAGCGGTGTAGTAGCAAGGATTCGGTGGCGCAATCGCCATGCTTGGCAGGCGGGTTGGCGATCGAAGTATTACCAATGCTCTAAGGCTCGCTACTGCCCGTCTTCGGATGGTTTTTGGTACAAGTTCAAGAAGAATATTGGGTACGAAACATAAAGCCATGTTGCATTGATTGTCTGAATACCAATTTTTAAGTTTGAACACTGCGGATATGACCTCACAGGGCGCAATGAACGTCCGCACGATGTAGTATCCGACGCTTCTTATCGCTGAACATCCATCATGTCCGAATCGCATCAATTTATCTACGGGCGGTGTTATGGTTGCTTAGCGACGGCGAGACGAGCCATGACTATACCTAACCAACGTTTATGTAGGTGTTTGGGAGTGAGAAAATATTATACACATTGATAAATACGCCTAGATATTTTTTCTAGCACGAACGATTTGTTGTAAGTGACTGACAAATTAAAAACATCGACAGTCCTATTATCGATAAGTACCACTTCAACGTCACACAGGTAATACAAAGACAAATATCGCATTTGCTTGTTATTTTGTATTTTAATCATAATTATTTTTGTTCTCGTACGTGACATACAAAAGTATTTTTAGCTTACGAGTAGTAAGTATGCGTAAAGTAGTAAGTTGTTGTATCCCCGTTCAGTAGCTATCAGATATATCGAGGCTGTGGATGTGGGCGAAAATATCTGAACAACGCCGCTATTGTCAAGGCGATACAGTACACGTTCAAATATTTGTGCCCACCTCCACAGCTTCGATATATCTGATGGCAACTGTACAATGAACATTGACGACAAAGGCTCACTGAAACTGGGGTATATCGGCACGTTGAACCGGACAAGAGCAGATGTTATTGAAACCTGATAACGTATCCTTTGTGTGCTATATTTGGGCTATTATCAGATTAATTAGTATGTCTAATATGTTCCATATTTATTGTATTCAATCGGGGACTCGTATCGCACGTTTTGTATCCTCGTAAGGCCCACACGCCTACCAGAGCCCTAAGACTCTAGTATAAGTTTCTCTTGACGTAAAAAAACGTTTACGCACGCGTAAGTGATAATGTTATTTATATGGGAAACGCAAACGTTTTTAACGTAAAGTTACGTTAAAACTTACACTCCGTGCTCTGAGACTCTAGTGTAAGTTTCTTTTGACGTAAAAAAACGTCTCGAACGCGTAAGATAATACTATTTATATGGGAAACACTACTATCGCGATGGTAAAGTAACATGACGTTAAAAACTTACACTCGGGGCTCTCAGTGTAAGTTTTTAACGGAACAAAACGTCACCATCGCGTTAGAGTTACCCATATAAATAACATTATCCCTTACGCGTTCGAGACGTTTTTTTACATGAAAAAAAAACTTACACTAGAGCCTCTGTAGTACTAATTACTATAATGAAATTTGAATTTTATGCAATTAGAACAGAGTTGAATTTTTCCTTTTTTTCTTTCCATTTTGATACAAAAGAGATTCTATTTTATTTCCTATACCATAAAGAACAAATTCGAGTAGGATTTAACTTCTATAGATATATCGAATATTGATCGACATTAGTTTTGTAACGAGGAGCATAATCATGATTACGCTCCTAGTTACGAGGCGAAACATGTCAAGCAATATTCAACTTCTAGAACATAGTTATGAGTTTCAATATAATTACTATGTTAGTCTCACGACAGTTTCGTGTTTGAAATTTCTAATATCTTCATTTGGAGCTCATTGCATACTAATTTACAACTAATAATATTAGCGGAACTAGAGATGAAAATGGCAAAATATTTATATTGTTTCTTTCGAAACTTTGTATATTTCCTATAAAATAAATATGTTTCGAAAAACCAAAACTGACGTCTGACAAATACAATCATACACGTATAATACCTGTTTTATACTGTGTATTTTATGCACTTTTCAATCTTGTCATATCTTTGACGCCAAATTGACTTTACATTCACGTCACATTTCGTCACATCTAGAGCATAGATTAACGATTCCAATTTCTAAGTATTTCGTTATTCATAATTTCAACCTCTTTAGGAAACTGATATCGAGATATTATCTGAGCGGAATGAAAAGTCACCTGTTCGTATGAGAGCCAATACTTTCCGAGTACATACTATTCAATATATAGGTAGTAATGCGAAAAATCCAATGTAATTTTGAGACATAAAAAAACTTAAAACTTGCGAAAGATTCAAACGACGATCCACAAGGAAATATACTGTATTTTATTGAAAAATACAGGGGCCTTTGAAAGATAGGTACATGTATTCTCCATGTAATTTTCATCGCTAAGCGTAACTCTTTCTAATTAAGGAATTGGTAAGGGACTTCCGCTAATATTACAAGGCTTTTATCGTTGTGATTAGGCATTAAATTGTGTAGTCTATTCGCTAATTTCGCTACGTCTGTAGCAAGAACATGAGACCATAGTTGACATATTCCTGAGCCCAAAATCATATCAATATATCCGCGCATGTGTGCACGAGAACAGAGAAAGTATTCCCAGAAAACTACTTTTCAACTCATGCATGTAAACGACAAAGCTGCCTCTTGCAGTTGGTACTCAACCATTCCAGCCACGGCACAAAGTTATCGTGATCGTCACCGCCTCGCAGGAAATGGACAAATATCTTTTCTTCTGCTATTTGAATCGCAGTTTTCAGATTGCACTGTCTACTTCAAACGTGGTCAGGAATATGTAAAATTTAACGAATAATTATTTGGAAGTACCATGTGCTTCGTTAAAACACCATGTACCCTCACCATGAGTTATGATATGACATTGAGGTTTTCGATAACGGTATCGAGTTTACTATCTGTGCATGTCATTTGTACCATTTTAGTGCACTTTTTAGTATCGTTTTTTAATCGTTGGTAGTGTTTG
The DNA here is from genome assembly GCA_022674325.2 of Grapholita molesta. NCBI lineage: Eukaryota > Metazoa > Arthropoda > Insecta > Lepidoptera > Tortricidae > Grapholita > Grapholita molesta. Next base: position 16,309,863 of record CP053129.2, read on the forward strand.
GATTCATCCTAATGACTGACAATTACAAAAATATTGAATTAATCCGCTCATAATGTGTCAGACTAACGGACGCATACGTTGTGTTCACATGTTTTAAACGTGTCTGTAAAACTATACAGTACAGCATTTACTTTTCTGTCTGTAGTAGATATACCTACATTTCCATGTCCGTTATATACCTCGCCTGGCTACCCGGGCAACCAGGGTGACATAAATTGCCAGAGACGACGTCCGCCGAATCGTCAAATGGGGCGAACGAGATATATTTTAGATATGGAATGGGACAGGCCTACACGGGTTTCCATTTGCACGATCGGGTGATGTGCAGTGGAGTTTTTTAAGTATTTTTAACTCGCTTTGGGCATTTTGAGTGAACAAGGGAAAGGCAGAACAGGTGTCGTTGATATTTAAACATAGTTTTTTTTTTCTCCAATACATACATGTCTAGTTCACTACTTAATCTGCCTAATCTAAAGTTGTCCGTACTTATTTTGACTGGATAATAATTAAAAGTTGAAACGGGATTTCGAATCCCGTCTCGAACGCTGGAGGTCCTCGTCGCTTTTTCTTAAGCATATGTCATCTATTTCAAATTTAATTTATATAGTAGTATTACTACTTCAAAATCAAAGAAAATCAAAATATTTCATAAAAAATATTTTTTTATGAAATAAAAAATATATTAATTTGTTCGTAGATTGGATAATAATAAATTTTGAATCGAGGACTTATATCGGAAAAAATCATATTGTCGCGTTCCGTTTAAAAGTGTTAATTTTTGACAAATTTGGTCCCTATAATCATTTTTTTTGGTTGACCACAAGACAGCGCGGTGTGCGTTCGGAAATTATATTATGTTTATTTTGCTCGAGCGAAGCCGGGTTCTCATCTAGTATATCCATAAAACAGAACGTGTTAATCCTAAACAAAATTAGGCTATGCATGAACATGTGTCGTGAACAAAATTAGGCTATGGATTCTGGTCACAGTTACGTTTTCGGAGATAGACTGTTACCATTTGACATCGGCGAAATGCAAGCTGTATTGCTGCCAATCCAATTGGAAACTAAACTTAGCTGCCCGATATTACACTGTCAGCAACAGAGTACTGCTATTAGCCAAAGTTTCTCTCAGTTTGCACTGTATTTGTTTTCGTACGACCCCAGCTAACCTTAGACGCTAGTTGTTGAAAACAGAGCACTAAGTAAATGTCCAATAGCATTTAATTAAATTCCTTATAACTTAATACGTAAGGTTATTACAAAGAAAAATGACTGAACCGCGTATACATACACATACATACATTTCAGCCGTATGCAGTCCACTGCTGGACATAGGTCTCCCACAAAAATGACTTGTATCATCTCGGGGGTAACTACCATACCATAACTATACTCCTCGCGGCGAATCATGATCCCTAGGACAGTTCATGTTAGAACGGAAAATCATTATAATGGCATATATCTACCTAAAATGAAAAAAAACGGCATTTTTTGATGCCTCCAATTCGATTCTAATGTAACGGCGACGCCACAACAAGTTTGTGTCGTGGCTGGGAATAACTGTTAGTGTCATAGGAATCATGATTCGCCGCGACGAGTATACCATACGGCAACTGCCATAGTCGCCACGCTTGGCAGGCGGGTTGGCGACCGTAGTAGCTGTAGATTGGGTTTCGACGGACTCTGCTGCCCGTCCATAGGATTTTTCCCTTTATCGCCTCTTACTACAACCGCGGGAGGAGATGGGGTGGTGCTATTCTAGTCGGCCGGCATCACACGGCAAACCGCGTAAATTAACTCTCAAAAGCACCTCCGACGTGTCTTCGTGGTCTCGGATGAAGACCGGCTAAACTTGACATCAACGTATTCTACTCGTAACCGCGCGGAACATTCAATATGACATAATCAAGTGCGGGTAGTTCGAAAAACTCGCGCGGCTAGAATATATGTTGGTGTCAACTTTAGTCAGCCTTCATCCAAGACTACGAAGACAATGTCGTTTGTGGAGACCCACCACAAGGTGCACTGACGACTGGAGCTGGTGGGTAAGTGGCGCAAAACCGGACATTATGCGTCGCATTGGGGGAGACCTATGTCCAGCAGTGGACGACCTTCGGCTGATATGATGATGATGATTACCAATCTCAGCGGCTATGCAGTCCATGTTTGCTTCAATCCCGTATAAGAACACGACTAGCAAAACGATCAATCTTTTCCTTCTCTCTCAGAATCCCGTCACTCTACCCTACTTACAACGGCCGAAACAAACAAGCCAGTAAAATTTTCCGCTCATAATCCTGTACCTATACAACGACCAACAACATTATTAAAGGTCTTTAGCGCCAAGCTGTCCTTAAGCACTTACGACGTTTCTTGCAAAGGGATGCAAGACTATAAGAGCACACGTCGCAAACATGCGTTATCTCGCCCTGACGTATCTTAAACCGGGATATCCGGGGATTAATACACAACACGACAAAGGAGAACAGTAAGCTAGGATATATAAAAGGCAATATATGATTTTAAGCTAACATGGAGGCCTAGCACAAAAGGAGCGCGAGATAGACTACCCTTTTCTAACTATATTATTTTAAGATGGAAGGGTAGTCTATCTCGGTTCTAGATACAGTGGCGCCTCTCTTGCTCTAAGCCTGGCCCCTATTTCACCACAGCGACAATTGTCACGATTCCCGACATATGTAAATTTCTGACGTTGCATGTGTCCATTGGTTATATGATATAATAAATAATAACGGTATTTTATTGAAACTAACGTGTTGGTGGCAAACAGGCACACGTCCCACCCGATGGTAAGCGCCCAATGCAACCGATGGACACCTGTAACGTCAGAAATTTACATATGTCGGGAATCGTGATAATTGTCGCTGAGGTGAAATAGGGGCCTGGTGGTTCAGATTACAGCTTACGGGATGTACGTATGTCTAAATTGACGAGTTTCTGATATTTCGGTTTTGCTGCGAGCGCCATCTTCACGGAATAAATGTAGTGGTCAAACCACACGCCGCAGAAACCCTCTCTCTACTTAATGCGCTTTGTTTGCGATTGTCACTTTCACTGTGATCGGTCTAATTTTTCAAGGCGTCAGCCGCGATAGGTAAAGAATGCGGGTTCAAATCCAGTCTCGGCCTGTAGGCCTCTGGTATTTTTTTTTCTAAATTTATCATCTATTTCAATGAATAAACAACGCCTTGGATGATTCCCACGAATATAGAAGCAACACAATTTAAAGTAACCTTCATAGCTAACTTAAGCTCCTCTAGAAAATAGTGTAGAATAAAATCTTAGCTATAAGCCAGGTGGTCTATTATATAGCAAACGTGTTTGAACCCGCATTTAGTCGTTCTATACCTATATTCAAATCTTGACGTAAGTTCCGTTCTTTCTTCATTCATTCTTTGCATAACCACATACACATGATCCTTTAGTTAAGATTTTTACCTATAAGAGAGAGAGGTAGGGCACAGCGCTGACCATCACGCTTGAATCTGGGGCAGCCCAACTAGGGAAGTACCTCGTCCTTACAGAAGACCACAGCCATAATAGCACTGCTACCTTTCAGGTATGTAGTGTTGTGTTCCTGATGGTGAGTAAGGTTCCCAGAGCTCTAACCCCCATTAAAGGCCGGCAACGCGCTTGTGACTCCCCTGGTGTTGCGGGTGCCCATGGGCGACGGTAATTGCTTACCATCAGGCAATCCGTCTGCTCGTTTGCCGCCTATGTCAAAAAAAAAAAGTAAGCAACGTATTACAGGGCCTATATTTCCTAGCCTCAAATGACTGCTCTATATGTAACCTCCAGTGTATAATAAGCTTCTTTTCAAGTCTGCAACTGAGCTCAGATGCCTTCGTTTTCAAACGACCGGTGCGAGTTTTAGTGGGCAACGTTATTTAAATTGCTATCCAGGCGCGAGCTAAGTTGTATTAGTTTCCGAACATTCCCGAAAGGCTGTGGTTGTGTTTGCTTCTAGGGAATTGAAACATGTAAACGAAAATTTGTTTTGAAATATAAAAAATATACAAAAAAATATTTTGCATTACAAATAAGATGGTTAATTGGCATTCTTGAGGGCCGCCCTGAAATTTAAACAGAAGAGTAGCGAGGATGAAAGCATGTTATATTTAGTCCGATTTTTATATAGTCTCAAAATTCTTAAACCTAATGTACTGAATATTATGATGTGATGTGGACACATTTGTCACTATCACGAAAATGCAATTGTATATGTTTCGTTTGCTATCGGAACCAGTGACGATCTGACATTTATTAGTTGTGCGATTTGGTCACTGTACTGACTTTAAGGAATGAATATTTATTTATTCGTAGAAATACACTTGCTCGTTACATATAAATAGACCTCATAATATTACTAAAGAATACAAATTTAAATAAAATAGACGATTATTTTTTTACTATGCAGAAATGTCGGCTAGCAAATATCTTCGATATTTAAGTCGAAAGAAAAAAATTTTTTTTTTTGACGCGAAGCGGGAGTTGAACTCACAATCACTAGATCACTATTATTATTATTATTGCTGTTTTTGGGCTATTCGCCGCATCGACCAGGTATGATCTATTGTGGCAGCCCTTTTTATAATTCATTACTGATTCCCGTTGAGTCCAGAAAGCTCCAGATTCTTTGGGCTGTAATGTTGTGTACCTCATAAGGTTTCAGTACCTGCCTGCCTAGGTGGATACTTCTTTTATGCATTAGTGGCCCGCAGGAGCAGAGGATGTGCATTGCAGTTTCCTCTGATTCCTGGCAGAACCTGCATGTTGCATCTTGTTTCTTACCCATTAGAAACATATGTTTGTTCAACTTGCAGTGCCCGGTTAGAATTCTCGTAACTGCACAGGCTTTATGTCTTTTGAGCCCAAGCAGCTCTTTAGTGACATTGTTGTTGAACCCTTGAATTAGAGCTTTCAGTGAGCGTTGCCTTTGACGGACTTCCACTCTGCGATTGCTCTAGTTCTTTCTAGATTGTTCAGCAGCGAGTAGACCTCCCGTTTGGTGATCCCGCAAAACGGTTCTGGGCCGACCATGGGTGTGTCCGCGCCCTTCCTGGCGAGTTCATCTGCTGCTTCGTTTCCAGTAATGTTGGAGTGTCCTGGTACCCATCTAAGTGTAACTTTGTTGGAGTTAGCCAGAGCGTTTAGGTTATACTTGCAGTTCTGGACAAGTCTAGAGTTGACCTCGAGGGACTCTAGTGCTAACAGTGCAGCTTGACTGTCCGAATTGATGTAGATATGTTGGTTTCTTAGTTTTCTGTCCAGATTGATTTCCGCGCATATGTTGATAGCGAGGACTTCTGCCTGGAAGATTGAGGCCATTTGCCCATGCTGACGCAAGCTCTGAGCTTAGGTCGCTCTCCATAGATACCACAACCTACTTTTTTACCTGGCTTGTATCCATCCGTATACCAAGTGTGGCTCCCTTGTTCGACAGACGTTGGGCTGTTAGTCCATTTGGGTGTGTGGTGTATTTCCACAGTATACAGTCTGGTGAAGTGACATTCGGTGTGCATGTCATCAGATGGCATGCTGAGGGTTTTGTTCTCAAAAACCCAGGCTATCATTTTGGTTAACGCTTGAGAGCGCCATTTAGGCCTATTTAGCGTGCATATTCTGTAGACGCACTGCTTTGCCTCCTTATGGACTTGCAGGTGGAGTGGTATGATATTAAGCAGTGCGTCTAGGGCTGCCCCGGGTGTCGAGGAGAAGGCCCCTGTTGCTGTTATACAAGCCATTCGTTGCAGGCTGTTCAGGGTATCGATTGTTGTCTTTTGGTTGGCTTTGCTACACCAGACCGCGGGGGCGTAAGTGATGATGGGGCGCACCACCGCTGTGTAGAGCCACATAGCTATTTTGGGTCTTAATCCCCATCTAGCTCCTACCATTCGGCAACATGACCATAAGGCCATTTTTGCTTTTTGTATTTTTTTCAAGTGAGGGTTCCAAGTTAGCTTTTGGTCGAATATAACCCCTAGATACTTGACCTCGCTCGAAAAAGGTAAAACATGTCCATTGAGTTGCAGATTTCCGAGTCTTTCGAGATTTCTTTTTTTTGGTGAACGGCACTAATACCGTTTTGCTCGGGTTAATAGACAAGTCATTTTCTTTGCACCATTTCAGTATAGTGTTTAGAGCTCCTTGCATCAAGTTTGAGATTGTGTGTAGGCAGGGGCCTTTGATTATAACTACAAGGTCGTCGGCATAACCCTGTGTATCGTAATCTTTGTCCCACATGATTGCGAGAAGTTGATCCACTGCGAGGGTCCATAACAGTGGGGATAGGACGCCCCCCTGTGGGCACCCTTTCGTGGTGTAGAATTCATGCTCAATTGCATTGAGGTTCAGGGTTGCTCTTCTGTTTGAGAGCATGCTCTGGACCCATCTAGTCGTGGTTTCATCGACACCCTTTGATTTCATTCCATTAAGGATGGTTTCTGTGGGTGTATTATCGAAAGCACCTTCGACGTCAAGGAATGCACACAGAGCTGTTTGCTTGTCCTCTAGGGTTGCACCTTGTCGACCAGGTCAAGTAGGGCAGTTTCTGTAGATTTTCCCTTTTGGTAAGCATGTTGATTTTGACTAAGCGGTCTTGCCACCAGATAGTGAGCTCTTATGTGTTGATCAATGATTCTTTCCATGGTTTTAAGGAGGAAGGATGTTAGACTGATAGGTCTGAAGGATTTAGGCTGTGAATAGTCCTTTTTCCCTGCTTTTGGTATGAAGCGTACCTTGACACGAGTCCATTTCTCCGGTATGAATCCCAAGACGAAGCTTGCTCGGAATATTTTACCAGGTGCGGGAGGAGGAGGTCCTGACCTTGTTGTAATAATGCAGGAAACACTCCATCATCTCCGGCCGATTTAAATGGTTTGAACTTACTCAAAGCCCATTTAACGTTGTTTGGCCTAAAAATGCTGGTTGCCAAATTCCAGTCGGTGTTGCGTGCCCTGTGGATTTGATGGCTCCTTTGGCCGCACATTTGAATGTCACTGGTGGTGTACGAACCTGGGAAGTGTGTTACTCTGAGCAAGTCAAGAGTTTCCGCTTCTGTGTTTGTAAATGTTCCGTCTGGTCTCCTTAGGAGACCGAGGTAGTTGGTAGGCGTCTTTGATAGTATTCTGTGAATTCTCGCTCCTTTGTGAGTTTGGGCAATTTCATCACAGAACCTACGCCAGGACCGCCTTTTGGCTTTCCTGATCTCTTTGTTATATTCAGTCAGTGCTCTGCCATACCTTTCCCACTCGTTCGGCGTGGCAGAGTGATTGAATATGCGGCGTGTGGTTTTGCGGAGTTTCTCCAGCCTTTTGTTCCACCACGTCGTTGTGTTAGTATAGTTAATTACCTTCAACGGGCAGCTTTGTTTGTAGGCCTCGACCATACCCTCTGTGAGTAGGTCAACTGCCAAGTTGAGAGAGTTTGGTGTTTTACCTGTTTGGGAATTTCCTTTAGACGAATTTCTAGGTTGGCCCTGTAGGCTTCCCATGAAGTATCTTTAGGGTTTCTCCGCGTGAGTAAGTTCTTGTCTAAACAGTCTGTAACACCAAATATTATATGTTTGTGATCCGACATTGAGTTTTCGCAGCTGACTTGCCAATTTGTCAGGCATTTAGATACCTTTTCTGTTGCGAATGTTATATCAAGTACTTCTTGCCTTGCTTTAGTAACGAAGGTAGGCGTATTGCCCCTGTTTAGCAGTTGAAGACAATTAGTAAAGATAAAATTAGCGAGTGACTCACCTCTTTTGTTAATTCCAGTGCTCCCCCAGATGGTATGGTGTGCATTGGCGTCGCAACCCACGATGAGTTCTGTCTTTTGTGCTTGAGCGTACTCTACAACCTTAGACAGTTCTTCTGTTGGGTCTTGTTTATCTCCAGGCAAGTAAGCGGAGCAGACTAGTACCTTCTGTGCTCCTCTGCCTCTGAGATCGACGTAGGCAGCTACAACGTCGTCGCTGCAGAGTTCTGTAACAGGTAAGAAGTTAATGCGTCTGTTGAACACCATGCAGGCTCTTGGTTTGGAACCTTTTCGTGTATCAATACCTTTCCTGCCCTGTTAAGTCCTGCTGCCATGGATTTGTTGTTGATCCATGGTTCTTGTATGAGGGCGATGTCCAGGCCGTTTTCGCCAAAGAGTTTCTCCACGACCGCAGTGGCCGCGATGGCGTGGTGGAGGTTGGCCTGGAGGAATGTCGCCCCCCTACACGGTGGTGCGTCTTTACTTGCCGCGGCGTTGGGCACCACCGTGCCCTGGCTGGCGGCCTCTGCTCCCCCTACCCCTGGGGCGGAAACTGCCCCTATTGCCTCCCCGGTTGGGGAGAAACCGCTGCTGCCCAGCCGATAATCCCGATGGTCCTGGTGTTGGGTTCGGTGCGGATGGCACAGCCCTTTTGGCCCCGGAGGCACCTTACGGGCTGGCGTTTGGGATTGTCTATCCGATGAGGCCGAGGTTTGTGGCTGCGGTGGTGGGATTTGGGGTGCGGCTGTTTCGGACTCTTGGGCCTTTGCAGATCCCTTTAGCCGGAACAGCACCTCGCGGAACCCGAGGTTCACTTTGAGTCCCATCTTCCTGAGGTTCTCCACTGACAGGTCGTCCATGGATAGGGTCACTAGAACCCCCTTTCTCGACCTTTGAGTGAAGGATCCTCCAGAACTCTGTGTGAAGGCCCTGGTTCTGCGCATAGATCAGAGATAGAGACTGCTGCACCATGGAGTCATCTATCTCTGGGATGAACACCATCCCTATATTTGGCTTGGGAAGCTCATTTTCCGGTATGACCGAGAGATTGGCTTCCGGCCAAGGCTTGAGGGTTGGTGTTACGTCTTCAAGCCAGGCTTTAGAGCGTTGGTCGCTGCAGGTGATCATCAGCCAGCCTGTCTTGAAGGAGTAGCCTTTAAATTTGGGTCCCTCGTCCATTTTCAGAGTCGTGATCCTCTGCAGGATGGTCTTGCAGACGGACTCCAGTTGCGCGACTGACATCGGGCTGGAGTTCCTGATCCCGACACGAGTTTGGGCGACGACCGCACTGTAGGGCTGTGTAGCCACTGTAGCTACAGCTTGTTGGGGTTGGTTCGGAGGAGTCTCACTCACCCTTGGGTTCTTTTTGGGTGTGTGACCCTTTGGTGAAACCTCCTCCGAGCGGAGCCGCTTGACAGTCGGCCTTTGCTCGGGCTGGGATGGAGTGTGAGAGGCCCCGAACTTGTACCCCATTTTTGAGCTCTGCAAAGCTCTTTGCGGCTAGTTGCAGCGCCTCTTCAGGCGCCACTCCCAGGCCTTTAAGAGCTTTGTAGCGCCCTCTTGCAGAGCCCGTCAATTTCTTGGCAGGCATCTGAGTGTTAGGTCGAGAGACCCCGGTTGGGCTGGTTAGGCGGCTAGCGCACTTTTCAGCCGTGTCGGTGTCTTCTACAACCTCCATGGCTTGCTCCGATGTGTGGGCAGAGTTATCCGCGCCTTCCATCAGGGCAACATTTCCTGGTAAAGGTCTTCCAGGGTACCTTCATTTTTCTGTAATAAGGTCCATATAAGTCCCACGAGAAGCTAGGGAAAAGTGGTCCATTCCAGCAGAGCCCCGCTTGCCGGAATAAGGCAGAGATACACCTCGAGGTTGCCCGGTATCGAGGGTTATCGCTTACGACTGAGCACCCCTCAGCCACGCATCTATCGGCACGATTTAACACCTTAGATTGGGTTATTAAGAGGACAGCTATATTAACATATGGTAAATACTTAGATATATAAACTTACTTGAATTTAATAACATCCGGCGGGTGGGGTGCCACATCACTGGTAGGAGCGTAGCCCGCGCCGGATGCCGTCCTCATACTTAGCTACTAGTGGTCAGGGGTAGAGTGGTAAAAGTGCGACGCCCATTATCAACCACTAGCATTGCCCAGGGGTACGGTCAACCACTGGTTGGCTCCGCCCTGGTCCGCGGCGGCAGATCAGGAGGACGGGGACGTGTATGATGGACTTGAGGTGCAGGCCAATATCTCAGCGTCGCATACCTGAGAGTACCTACCCCTCTAACCCCCACTGGATTACTAGCCCAATGCACTATCAATTGCGCCTCTCGCTTGTACTATTTTAGCGCGAACGAGATGCACAGAGAGTAAACTCGATACTCGTTATCGAAAAAAGTTATGTCACAACTCATGGTAAGGGTATGTAGGTGAAATAGTTGCCGCCATAAGCCTTAATGAGATGCAACGCTATCTCTTTCTATAGACAGCATAGCATTATACTTGTTCCCTTTCTGTTTCCTATCGACACTGCGTCACTTTATCGTGTCATCGGTCTGGAGTCACCACGCTAAGCCGCTAACGTCCTTACGCTTGCACGAGCGTCAGATTACGCCAACTTACGCTTATTTACGTTACGCAATGTACAGTCAGCAGAAAAAGTGGCTGAGCGGGTGAAGTGTTCAAAATGACACGAGCTCTTATTCTCTTGTCAATAGAGATGTGTTGTCCTAATTTTGAACACCTCTACCGCTTAGCCACTTCTGCTGCTGACTGTGCAGTCAGTGTCAAACATTTACTAAGTAGATAAAAATATATAAAAAAGACATTTATTCTTGAGCTTTAATATCAGTTTTCATCGCACTTACTAATAATATAAACCTATATTATTAGTAACTGTCAGTTTCAACCACTGTGGAAATTTTGAAAAAATCAACTTGTACATTGCTACATTATCCTGATTTGACCATTATAACAAAAAGTAAGATCACACAAATAAAATTTATATTGAAAAACCTTATATTGAAAATGAATTTTGTTTACCTATAAATATAACACATTTTCCAATGGGGTTTCAATTACTGGCCACCGTTTAATAATTGGCGAACTCAACACTAAAATGAATTCTAATCACCTGCAAGCAAGTTCATTTTTAGTATGCTATGGCTAGTTATTGGAGGGTGGCCAACGACTAGTAAGTTACTAACGAATTACCTATAAGGAATTGCAAATATTATATTATACGTAAAGGACCTTGACTGGACGTTAACTGGGTGTACCAATCCCGTATGTTGGTATCGGTACGCCGTCGTTTTAACATACACGTGCCAAAGCCGAGCCGTCGAAACAAATCAGCAAAAACTTAACGCGGCAGTCATACACGTCCAATACAATCATACACGTTCATATTCATCCATCCGGAAAAAGGTATGCTTTCCCTCAAAACCAAAAGGCCTCATGCATGCGAAATTTGTGCAGATTTATATCCTTTTCGCGGGGAATAGGTAGAAGTTTGCAATAAAACAAAAGTCATTTTGACAAACCTTATTTCTCTCTTTGTTCATACCTGTAACAAAAAATATTCGATAAGTATAGCCGTTTCAGCAAACATATTATGTACAGAGTATTGGCCAATTCAGTTTCTTTGGAGTTTTCTTTCACCGAACACAAACATACATTTATAACAGTACCCCCCAATAATGATTCACATTCATGTTTGTATGGCAAAACTTTTTTATTGTCGTTCTAATTGATTTCTAACTTAAGAAATAAATCTTGGAGCACATAGTATCTAGTATATCCGAGCGTGGTCACGAAAACCTAACAATTCTATTGTTAAGGCGATAAATACAAAAATCCACTGAGTGTAAAGGTTACTAGAACTGGGAGAGAGTTTAGTTCAGTTTTTTTTTTAATTCACGAAAGATAATTTACATTATGAGCTTGACTTATTTACAAAGTTATAAGAATTTCAATCATGATGGTCAGAAGTGAGAAGATGAATGATCTGCTTTAATGGAAACAACTTCCAGATTCATTCCCCGCGTGATGAATACATTAAGCGATACGCTTAGGGCTGTCACTGCGATCGCCGAACTAAAAAACAAACTTATTCCACGTCATTTTCAATGACAAATCAAAATTGTATTTGACTTAGCAGATTTTAATCCAAGCGCAGTTAGAAACTTTTTTATTGCAAAAAGCAAAAATAAAGTAGGTTTACCGATGACTGTAACACGTTGTAATAAGGTTTAAAACTGTGTACATATTTATGACTATACACTTGTGCGCCCCAGGGGGATAGGAAACAACTTTGATGACTGATGACAAAACACTCGCCCCTAATTAAGATAAAGTCATTAATTCAAATTATATTAACTTACTTTCTTGTGTGCTTCGTTTTTCCTTTAAATCGTGATGTTAAGGTCGTGTCAACACTCAATAACCTTCGAATTGATGTTGTTAAAAAGTAAGTAATTTTTTTTAAGAGATTATTTTTAGTTTAGTGTAGACAGTAGTCCTATCTACTCGTATGTAGATAATGTGGACTCTTATGAAGTTATGTAGCTCATCTACATGCCCATGGCCCACTAAGATGGTCCAGCGAGTAGAAAGGGTAGTGGCGTCGGGCGTCTTATGGCGATGGATGGATGAATGATAGTGGGCCAAAACAATTACATCACAACTGGCCATCTCGTTTGCACAGCGATGGACCATCATCTTGTGGAGACATTAACTTGAACGTAACTATAATATTGTCTTCAGTTACCAAGATTATTCATGAAATAATATATTAGAACTATTACAAAGTGTAGCATATTTTTAACTTAAATTTCATGCCAAGGTTTTTTTTTATGACAAAAGGTGGCAAACGAGCAGACGGATTGCCTGATGGTAAGCAATTACCGTCGCCCATGGGCACACGTGACACCAGGGGAGTCACAAGCGCGTTGCCAACCATTAAGGGGGTTGTAGCTCTGGGAACCTTACTCACCATCAGGAACACAACACTACATACCTGAAAGGTAGCAGTGCTATTATGGCTGTGGTCTTCTGTAAGGAGGAGGTACTTCCCCAGTTGGGCTGCCCCAGATTCAAGCGTGATGGTCAACGCTGTGCCCTACCTCTCATTAAAATATATTAGAACTATTACAAAGTGTAGCATATTTTTAACTTAAATTTCGTTCCGACGTTCCGAACCCTTTAGCAGCATTCCTGATCACCTGAAGCTATTGAAGTAAAGCTGAAACGGTCTGAGAAAAAGTAGTCTTCCACAGTGTACCCCGATCTTTCAAAAAGAAAGAGTATTTCAAAAGGCTGTTGTTGTCAGCCTCTTAACTTTAAGTCATTTATATAAATTAACCTCATTTTGTTGATCCTTTTAGATTGTAATGTCAAATCTCTTCTCAATTTGTGTATTTCTAATATTTGAGTTAAGAATTATGATTTATTGTGACAAACAAGATTCAAATAAATAAGTTTTTATTTTCAAGTAAATATACAACAATTACAATATTTTAACCTCTAGCCGACCCGAGTTCAAAACTTGCTCGGCGAAATGCAACTTTAATTTGTCATATTTAAAATACAAAATGGCATTAAATAGGACACCTTCTTATAGGTCTCGCGGCGGCTAGAGCATAATAACCAAGGATCGGACAAACGCCCGTCATTTCGAAAATATAACCCTGTTCCGTACAGCAGAGACTTCCTTATTTTATGATGTTAAAATATTTTGGAAGAACAGTATACCAATGTCACCGATTACATATGCCCCTATGATGTCGTAGACTGTGAACGGACTTTTTCAATGCATAAATGGGTCCTAAATTCACATCGTTATAGGCTCACAACTGAAAATTTTGAAAAAATTGTGGTCACTCTATTTTAGTGAAGAAAGTAAATTTCGGAATGTCAATCATAAATTAATTTGTCACTGGATATAAATTATGGTCTAATAAATGTACAAAATACTATTTTTTTATTAACATAAGGAAGTCTCTGCTATACGGAACAGGGTTATATTTTCAAAATGACGGGCGTTTGTCCGATCCTTGAGAATAACTACTTGACTACGTCCTACATTAAATCTAAAAAAGACCCCTGAGACACTGCCCCAATGATGCCGGCAGCATTTTCTCGGTGTATCGCAATGCTAATTGTGCGTCATTACGTTGTGCGAGTAAGCTGCTAGCTCTTCGTTCACCAGTTACGTCAACCAGATTAAAATTCGACAATACCTATCAAGAATATCCATGTATGAAAATTTAATATTGCCGCCTTCAAGAAAGGCTCTGCGACCTTTTACAATTAATACCGAAACAGAATTACTTTCCAACCAAGGAAGCGTATCTCATATCCTCATCAGTTCAATAACGTCAGAACTGCTTAGTAGAACTACAGCACTTACGCCTTTTCATGTATATCCCGCCAGAACTTGATATCACTCAATAACTTTACTAAACTCGTATCTACCTGAACGTCGATATCGAAATATGAACTCAGCGCGCACGTATCAAGGTTGCTTATAGAAAAACACAGGATCGAAAAATCCGAGAGTGAAAGTAATCAGGCGTCATCGCGGGATACTTTCACGAACAAATTGTAAAGCGAATTTACTTGTAAATTACCTACCGAGTCCACACGGTCTTCAAAACAAAATGGCTTATGTTACCCATCATCGTATGGCAACAACGACCTTTTAGGTAAAACACTTTGGCATAAATTGGAAAAAGTGGATGTTTGCCCTTTGTCATTCGTCAATTACTTGCTTTCATCTCAAGACGCTTCAATCAATCTCGTCTTGGCGGGAGTATTGTAATTTCAACTTTATTCCCAACGGAATAAAGGCTATTTTTAAAATTTCTTTGATGTGTCCGCAGTATTCGTAGGTAGATTAAGAAGGATGTTTAGAAAAGGTAAATGTTTATATGTATTTTAGGTAAAGTCAGCAGCAGAAGTTGCTAAGCGTTCGAGGTGTTCAAAATGAGGTCAACACATCTCTAATAAAGAGAATAAGAGCGTGTGTAGGTCATTTTGAACAGTTCAAACGCTTAGCCACTTTTGCTGCTGACTGTACATGAAGGATATTCACCCTGCGACCCTGACACAACAAACAAGCATTACAATAAAATTATAATAAATGGTCAAAAATAAAACTTAAACTTAACTACATTAAATCTAAAAGACTTTGAGGAATGCCTCAACGAGAAAACGTCCAAAGGATTCTAAGGACATTTCCTCGTTGTATCGCAATGCTGATACGTTTTGTTTCTCGATGTTGAACATTTCCTATTTATAAATTCTATTAATGACGACCGGTCTAGCCTAGTGGGTAGTAATAGTGACCCTATCTATGAAGCTGATGGTCCTGGGTTCGCTTCCCAGTCGGGGTATTTATTTGTGTGATGAGCACAGATATTTGTTCCTGAGTCATGGGTGTTTTCTATGTATTTAAGTATTTATATGTATCTATCTATTATATATATCGTCGTCTAGTACCTACAACACATCCCTTACTGAGCTTACCGTAGGACTAGTTAGGTCGATTTGTGTAAGATTGTCCCGAATTATTTATTTATTTATTTATTTATAGGAATCTAGTGTTCGTATCCCGGCAAGGGCATTCATTTGTGTGCTAATCACGAATATTCCTGAGTTATGGAATCTACAGTTTTTATTATTAAAATGTAAGCCTTTAGAAATGTAGCCTGCCAAGCGTGGCGACTATGGCAACTACCCTCAAGATGATACAAGTCATATTTGTGGGAGGCCTATGTCCAGCAGTGGACTGCATACGGCTGAAATGTATGTATGTATGTATGTATGTATGTATGTAAGCCTTTAGATAACCGTGGGAACACGGAGAAAAAGTCTCTACTTAGACTCTAAAAACTTTATCATTCGTTTGCCATTATGAATGTGTTTCTAAAATCGTTTGGCAACTTGGGCGGTAGCGCAAACTTATGAAAGACTTTCGATAATTTCAGATGTATAAAAGTACGTGTTTGACAACTCGATTTATGTTTATCGTCAATAAACATAACGCAGTTTTATTGAATTAACTAATTACACATGTTACCTAGGGAACAACCCTTCGCATTAAGACATTAATGAATGCAACTCGATACCTCTCTGGGCCGTAATGTGCGCCGTCCCACCCAATAACACCGAGTTGATAGCCTTATAACAAACATAATTTATGCATCTCCTAATAGCAAGCTCTGTGACATCTAGGGTTGCCACCCGCGGCGCGAGTACAATATTATGTATTCATATCGGATGAGTACAAGTATCAGGCAATCTTACACAATTCTAGTGCCACGGTAAGCTCGAAAAGGTTTAGACGCGGATAGAGATAATACACATCCATACTTTTTTTTTATTTTATTAGCCTATAAGAGAATCCCACTGCTGGGCAAAGGCCTCCCCTCTTTCTCTCCATTTGGTCCTATCCATTGCACTCTCTCGCCACTCTTTAAAAAATGTGTCAAGGTCGTCCCGCCATCTTCGTTTTGGTCTTCCTCTACCCCGAGACCCGTCCTGTGGGACCCAGGACCCATACTTTAGAAACAAAAATTGGAGATACGATCACAAATGCCAAGATTTGAACGTAGATCCCCGGCTCCGTAGGGTAATTTAAAATTAAAAGAAAAAGAAATCCTAATAGAGTTAATACATATGAACTGTATCATTTATATCATACATTGAAGTAGATGCCACATAATTATAAAATGTGACCCGGTGTATCATAAACCGGTGAGCTTTGTCGCTTCTTAAGTATATGACATATATTTCTATTTATAAATAGTATTAGTATTACAATATAAAAAATAAATAAAATTATTTTAATTAATATAAAACATTGATTTCGAACGTTCTACGTTTTTACACATAAGCACAACTAAACGGGTCTTAAACTTAGCATACGCAATTGGGGGCCCGTTAAATTTTAACTATGTTAAATAAAAATATTTTTTTTACGCTCACGTTTAGTACGTGACAACCCTAATGACAACTGACTCGCATAAGGGCTCACTTACGTAAGTGATACCTACATTGCGCGGCGTCTAGAATTAGACTAAACAGAAATGGAAATTAATACATGTAGCAGACCTTTGTGTTATAACGGAAAATTAATATTACCGCGTGAAGGACTTTCTCTCAAGATAATTATACTAATAGATTTCCACAATAATTAATTATTTAACATCTATTGCCCGAAAGCATTAAATCAGTCAACCAACGGGACAATCTAGGAAAAATATGTAGAAGCCTTAAAGGTCTTACAAAGTTATGATAATAAATATTTCTGCACAAAAAAGTCTTCAAAAAGTGTTAAATAGGTGTCCCAGCCGACCATCAGGCCGGCTCTTTCTTTGCCCAAGCTCGGGGTCCGGAAGAAACTCGGGTAGCATTTTGGGAGCCTTGCCTCAGGCGAAGGAATTTGTACGATTGATTTCTATATTTTAACTTTTTTGTATTGATGTACTTATAATTTAAGTTTTTGAATCTTATATACTTAGTGCTTGAATAATATCAGAATACGCATTTATCACCTTACCAAGTAATTACACGTGTATGTAGGTATAAGTGAAAAACTTAGATCACTTGGCCTATATAGTCTTTCACCTTCTTACTACTAGGTGAAATCTAAATGTTGATACAAAGTTATATTTTCTGAATCTATTCATGATTGCGATCAACTTTTACTATGGAGGCATAACTCAATAACCAGTTTAAAAAATTACCTGCCCATACTAACAACTACAGCCATTAGCTAGCAGCTAATATGGGAAAGGTCTCTATTTTTACTGATTTTTCGATTGCGTAAAAATAGTAAAAGTTGATCGTAATCACGAATAGATCCAGAAAATATATTTTTGTATTACCATTTTGATTTTACCTGGTATACTAGTAACGCGTGTACACGCATGTCAGCGTCCTATATTCAAATTTTGACGTAAGTTCCATATTAATTCTCTGCACAACTATATAGACGTGGTTCTTCTTAAGTTTTTACCACTAATACTTTGCAAATATTTATTTGCAATTGTTATTAAGTAAAGATTAGGTAGATTACTAGTCCATCTTATGTACTAATAGGATATTTAATATTTTACGAGTGTTTAGAAAAATTAACTAAAATAATATGGCGTTTCCGTTTTTAATTCTTTTGTTTAGTCAATATTTGTAAAGTTTATTTATTTTAATAAAAACCTATTGTTTCCAGGGAGTTAATGCTACAATTTAAAGGGCTTTTCATACATGAGCAACCTTCCACGGTTCCCATTTATCCAGCCTACCCTTAAACGAGTCGATGACTGAGCAGTCCCTGAATATTTAAACCGAACCGGAGGGGATGGGGTAGCCGGCAAACCACATGACTTGTTGGTGTCGTCGCTCAAACATATTGAAAGAATAACGTTTTTGTAACCGACTTGAAGAAAAGAAGTACGCAATTCAAGTGTATTTTTGTGTTAAAGAGTTTTTCTTTCTGGACGAACCGAGTTTTATTTATTTATCAGTTATGAATTAACATTAGCAAGTCTTGAAACTCATCCATGTGCTTCAGCTTTTTCATCATCATCATGTCAGCCGAAAGACGTCCACTGCCGCCCCCAAAACGACCCAAGAAGACCGATCCTGCGCCTTCCACATCCAACGGCATCCCGCGATCCTAACTGGGTCGTCGGTCCACCATGTGTGAGGCCTAACTACCCTGCGTCTTCCAGTTCGTAGTCGGAAATGTAGAAGCTCCTTAAGCTTTTTAAATAAGTTTATTTTTTAAATTGTTCACAGAACGTGCACTATAAACGTTTCTGGTAGAGTTCGACATATTCGCAGCACAATTCGCCAACAAGTGTAAATTTGGTTTGATTTTTAATTCGTAACACTACCATATAAATTTAAATTTAAAATAGATGACATATACTTAAGAAAAAGTAACGAGGACATCCGCAATCCGAGATAGGATTTGAACCCGCATCTCCAGCTATCGCGGCTGACACCTTTACGCGCGGTCGTCTTGGTCGCCTCGGCACTTTTTTAACGACTTCAAAAAAAGGAGGAGGTTATCAATTCGGTTGTATGTTGTTTTTTTTTATTATTATTTTCTTAGGCTATGTCATCTATTCCAATATTTCATATGTCGTAGCCTTAAAATTATAAATACCCCTATAACCCTAAATAAAAACTTACATGAGTGAGAATAATTTTTCAAGATCGCCGTAGCACACACCAAAACTCTACGCCGTAGCGCCTCAGCGGCGTAGCAAGCGCAGCTAACAACTATAGTGCCTTTTAATACTTTTGATTCAGACGCCTGCTACGCGCTACGTCGTAGCCTATTCCAGCGTTTTCCCACTTTGTAGTGAAAAGCGGCTAGGAACCGATAACCCTAGTTTAAGCTATCGTGTGTTAAGACTGAAATACCTAAGCCTTAATATTGTCTTCCCGACGTTTCGAACCCTTTAGCAGCGGTGGAGTCCACCCGATGACCACGAACGCTGCTAAAGGGTTCGAAACGTCGGGATGAAGTTTAAATTAGTATACGCGATTTAATCCGTTTTAGTTATTTTATTTCATACCTAAGCCTTCTTTTGGGGTTACGTAAGTTTCTTATACCGGATAATTAATCTCCCAAATCCAGTTTGTAACATATACATTTAAAAATCTGAATACCCCTCGAATAAACTCTGACAGCGTCCATTCCCGCTAAAACATCCACTTACTCCAAAGTCGGTTAAAATAAACACAGCCGTGTTGACCGAAGCATTACTTGTGTAAACGTGTCAGAGTTTTTTATCCAGGCCCTTCAGTTATTCCTGCTCGCCTGGTAACAGCGAGTCGAGGGCTCGGGCTAGATTCTACCACCCCCCCACTTAATTAAGTTGATTTCTTTTTATCCCTTAAATAAGCGGTGAAGGATAAGAAATGTTTCAATTTAACAAGTTACTTCAAGATTTGATGTATCTCAGCCATAAGATCTTCACTGCTGATCATAGGCCTCCCCCTTGGACCTCCACATGTACCGGTGTGAAGCGACCTGCATCCAGGTTAGTTAGTTAATGAGGTCGTCTGTCCATCTTGTGGGTGGACGTCCTATGCTGCGCTTTCTAGTCCGTGGTCTCCATTCGAGCACTTTTCGACCCAATCAGAAATCTTCTCTGCGTGCAATGTGGCCTGCCCATTGCCACTTCAGCTTGCTAACCCGGTGGGCTATGTCAGTGACTTTAGTTCGCCTACGGATCCCCTCATTTCTGAGTCGATCACGTAAAGAAACTCCGAGCATAACTCTCTCGACAAAGTATGACCACGTTTCGGAGCTGTAAGTCATTAGTAATGATTCATTACCTATCAAACTATATTAATCAATACTATATTACGTCGATATTATAACATATTGGAACATAGTGGCAAACGAACAGAGGGATTGCCTGATGGTAAGCAATTACCGTCGCCCATGGGCACCCGCAACACCAGGGGAGTCACAAGCGCGGTGCCGACCTTTAAAGGGGGTTGGAGCTCTGGGAACCTTACTCACCATCAGGAACACAACACTACATACCTGAAAGGTGGCAGTGCTATTATGGCTGTGGTCTTCTGTAAGGAGCAGGTACTTCCCCAGTTGGGCTTCTCCAGACTCAAGCGTGATGGTACTTTGCTGCGCATACCCGGGTCCATAGCTCCTTAGAGCAGACTCTAAGGCTTCAGATACCGTTGGGAATCAGATGAGCTATCTGAGTGCTATTCTGTGATATAAAACGTTGTAAGTGACGTAAAAATACGTCGTTTGAAGTAAGTATTGGGAAAGTGTTTCAGAGTCGGGGCAATTCAATTAAAAAGTTGTTTTTCTGAAGGTTGAAGACATTTTATTGCTTTCTATTTGATAAAGCTCTCGCCGAAAATTCTTACAAAAATGTTAGTGTTCAGATAATCAGTTGATGCTTGAATGAATTCTGCTCGCATTTTACGATGATTGGCCAATATTTTATTTGAATGGGAATCGAATGGGAATTCATTTTCGGGTCCACGAGAATTGAAAGGCAGCAAAGGTAGTTTACTGTAAAGAAAAGTATTGCAAAATACTTCTCTTTACAAAAAAAAATGAATTCATTGCAATTATATGTATATATAACATGTGATTTCCTTTCATGCGCGCTTGTGACCTCTCTGGTGTAGCAAGTGTCCATGGGCGCGGTAATTGCTTACCATCAGGCGATTCGTCTGCTCGTTTGCCTCTTAATTTTATAAAAAAAAAGATAGTAGAGTTCCCTTACTGGCTTAAAGATTTCATTTTTTTCTTGCGGACTTTCGGCGAAAAGTTACGTTAGATTAAATGATTTTCAAAAAACTTATCGGTACCAGACTGGATTTGAACCTAAGAACTCAGGTTTAAAAGTAAAAAATCTGTGTTTGTTATTAACCCCACAGTATTAGGCTTTCGCTGTGTTTTGTGTTAATTTCCATTACGTCTGCTGAATCTACAATCCAACCCTATATATGTTCACCAAAAACAATTCGATTTCGTCTCGCTCAGCGCTATTGAGAGCGACGGAGATAAATCACATCGACAAGTCGCATTTTATAGCTTTTGTTTCACTGAGGGGATGATTCGAATGCAGACAAAGCTAGCGAGAATCTGCAACCGCGTGGAACCAGTATACATGTATTCCCTGGCTTTTAAGTAAGTTACTTACAGCTCGAATGCCAGGAACCCATTAGACGGATTCGTGAAAAACATAACTGAAGGACCATGTCTATGTAGTTAAGCAGTATGTATATGTAGTTACTTTGTATTTATAGCTACTAGTTTCTAGTGTGTAACGAAGCCTGTTGCTGTTTTTTTTTGTATTTGATTGTTTTGTATTTTCTGACGAAGCCTGCGTTGCCGATTTTTTATTGGTCGTAGATTTGGTAAACTTTAAAATATTATTAAGTTACATGTTAAGCAGATAACGAATATGGACCTTACGTCAAAATATATAATGGATATACTACACTGTCCAACATGTGTGTATACACACGTTACTACTACATACGTCAGGTGCTTTATCTAAGTTTTTCACTTATATAATTGTCTATTTTTAATTTATTTTATATTGATGTTTAAAGTCAAGCTTTGTTTTCTGTAACAAGTTGTTTAAATGCTGAGATACATGTAAAATACATACAGAAGTATTGACAGCATTATAAGATTATGACTCTCGTAAACAAAGAAATAGATGTAGGTATACGAACTTAACAAATTTACATAATCTTAACATGACTTGCAGTGCAATTCACAAACTAATTTACAGATAGGTACGGGGTTAGTGCGACTACGTGAACAAAATAGGTGTCAAATACAAAATGTTACGTTGTAAAACTTGACAAAAGTGACAGCGAAAATCACTATCTGTTCTCGTGTTCTCTTTGATTATACAACACAAGCCTGACTGAGATTACCGTAGGACTAGGTCGATTTGTGTAAGAATGTCCCGATATATTTAATTTAATTTAATTTTTAATTTAATTTACTCACAGTTAAAATGCCTGACGGGTTTTGAAACGATTTGACAAAGATAGCAACCGGATATCAACATAACATAAGCTTTAGAAAAACTTCAAGGAAAATATTCAGCTTGTGATACAGACAGGCAGTGCTAACAAACAGATTATTTCGTTAAAGATCTCAAGACCAAGTTACACTGGCGGCTAGCTGTGCGCTCGCGCACCATTAGTAACAAGGCCGGCGTCATCTGTCTTGTGATGCGAGGGAAATATTTAAATTAAAGCCATAAACTGTGTGATAGGCGGTGGTAGCCATTTGCAGATGTAGCTCGGGAACGTGGGTCGAAAATCCGCTGAGAAACGTTTTTATATATTCCGGGTATGAATCATGAACAAATGGTTTAACGGATTTGATTTGACACACATACACCTGGCAGTTATTATATCCTCTAACCGCCTAGAGATCAAATGTTGCCAGGTCAAATGCAACTATGCGTTGTCATAATTATATTCAAAATGGCATTTTTTTTTTAATGACATAAGGTGGCAAACGAGCAGACGGATTGCCTGATGGTAAGCAATTACCGTCGCCCATGGGCACCCGCAACACCAGGGGAGTCACAAGCGCGTTGCCGACCTTTAAGGGGGGTTGGAGCTCTGGGAACCTTACTCACCATCAGGAACACAACACTACATACCTGAAAGGTAGCAGTGCTATTATGGCTGTGGTCTTCTGTAAGGAGGAGGTACTTCCCCAGTTGGGCTGCCCCAGATTCAAGCGTGATGGTCATCGCTGTGCCCTACCTCTCATTGTTGGACGTAGTTTAAGGACATACCCGGGTCCAAAGTCAAAGTTTGATTTGACACACAGATAGACACCTGGCAGTTATTATATCCTCTAGCCGCATAGAGATCAAAACTGGCCAGGTCAAATGCAACCATGGTTTGTCATAATTAAAATTCAAAATGGCATTTAATGGGAGACCTTTTTATAGGTCTCCGGGCGACTAGAGGAAAAAAAATATACGAGTTTTCTGACTTGACTTGAACTGGTAGATAATATTATATGAGTATTTAGTACTAAATAAATATTTTTATTGTAACTTAAATTGGTGGAAGTGGAAGCGTGCTGGGCCCATAACTTGATAGATTTATATCATAAAAGAAATAATAGAACACTGATAATAGAAGAATATAATAGCGAAAAAGCGTGGAAATATACAGAGACAATTTTGGTGTGAAAGCCGAACGGAGAGAGTGTCAATACATAGCCGTTTATAAGGCTAGCTTTCAACAAGAATTTTGTGTTTACGAAGCACATTTCTAACACCTGGTTCTCAAACTAGGTTTCCCTGGGTGTCAAGAGTCAAAATTAAATCGAAAGTGAACAAACTGACGACGATACGAGTATATATTTTTTAATAAAACAACTAATTACGAATTATACTCAATATTATTTACATACCGAAGTTTCCAACTCTCCTTTCGTAGCCAACGGATCATAGTGCATGTTTATAATGAAATTTACAGTTATTTTTAATTATTAATGAATATTCAGTCTAAATAAAAATATATTAGATTATAATCCAAGTACAAATGATCGAAAATTATGTTTAAAAGCGCCATAGCCATGCTAATTTGAACACATTTCGACAACACGCTATAAAATACAATAGCTTTTACACCTCCAACAAATTATGCTACTCAGTTTAATTTAACAATTGAATTAATTACTTTATCCAATTAAGTTACATTGTATAATTCTATACAGATTAGTCAATTCCATTTACAATATTTCGCCAAAATACAAACGTCTCCTTTCGCTTTTGTCGTAAGAACCGACCAAAGGAAAATAATGTTAGCGGCGCTACCTCGAATAACGATATTCGTATTTCGTATATTACGGACGATTGTCTCTGTCACCCTCATGACTCCTTCATTGGAGTAAAATAGAAAAATGCTCGAAATATACAAACTTCGATGTTCGCGGTACCGAGCAGCAGCAGCGTCCGTTAAAAAAGAACTCAACCCGCCTGCCAAGCGTAGCTACTATGGCAACTACCCTCTAAAATGATACAAGTCAGATTTAGCTTATATCCAACACTAAAAATCTTACCGCCGAAATGATTATGGAACTAAGTCGGCCTCTTGCATGCTAAGATTTTCTTATGTGCAATAAAGATTGAACAAATGATGATGATGCTAAAAACAGTGTATAAGTGTACGTGTATGTACACTCATGACGACGTATTAATTCTCTGCAACAACTACACAACTACATACACAGGGTCCTTCATTTAAGTTTTTATCTATAGCATGGCTTCACATAAAATTCAGATGTTTGTAGCAAAGTAGGCGAGATATGGTATCGGTACCCTTACCATAAGTTAAGACTTTGAGGTTTTCGATAACGTGTATCGAGTTTACTATCTGAGGCTCTAGTGTAAGTTTCTTTTGACGTACAAAAACGTTTACGAACGCGTAAGTGATAATGTTATTTATATGGGAAACGCAAACGCGTTCGTGACGTAAAGTTACGTTAAAAACTTACACTCAGGGCTCTGTGCATCTCGTTCGCACTAAAATAGTACAAGCGAGATGCACAGATAGTAACCTCGATACTCGTCATGGTAAGGGTATTGTTCTCGTCCCGTCATCTTTACATTGTAGTGACCACATCGCCAGGTTATTCCGAATTTCATTCTATACGATATTTAAATAAATTCGATATTGTTATCGATGAATTCTCAATGTAAATTGAGACTTCGATGCCGTTAAGTGTTCAATACGCTGACGGTAGATGTGACTACACGTCACCCACGATGCCGTATACTACGAAGGATAAGATAGAGAAATTTGACAAGTCTAAGCGGTACTCGGATAGCACAAGTTGAAGTGCACTGGGCTAGTGATCCAGTGGTTGTGGGTTCGAGTCCCGCTTCGAGTCAATTTTTTCTATTTTCTTTCGATTTAAATATCGAAGTTCATTCTATACGATAGACACATTAGAGAAGACAACTTAGTCTTCTAGACCTAGCTGTTTTATTATTTAGACCTCTAGACATAGTATATAAATACAAGAAGAATTAAATTAAATTAATATTTAATCTATGTCATTTTAAATTCCGAATGCGCCCGGAGTCCTCAAGCCAGCCCGCGACCACACCTGAGCGCGCGTGCATACAAACACTAAATTACGTTAATTTCGTCTGTCTGTGCCGTAAGCTTCAGATGTCTGTAGATTTATGCACATTTGCGGAATTTACGAGTTGTTGCAATGGCGGTTTTGATATTCTAATTAAGTTAGAGAATAGACTCATCTGCCTCGCGTTGTCCCGGTATTTTGCCACGGCCCAGGGAAGCTGTCATAACTATTAACGGACATTGAAAGGTACGGGCAGCGGCAGAAGTTTCTAAGCGGGACAAATGTTCAGAATTATCTTGATACGCTCTTATTCCCTTAACTATAAAGTCGCGTTACGTTCATCAATAACACATGCTGATTGTACAGTCGCCATCAGATATATCGGAGCTGTGGAGATGGTCACAAATATCAGAACAACGCCTCTATTGTCAAGGGACTAAAGTGTATGTTCCGATATTTGTGACCACCTCCACAGCTCCGATATATCTGATAGCGACTGTACACAGTAAGTGAAAATGACCTTTTCAATATCATCCTTTTCAATGATATCAACTTTTTTTTTTAATACACCTTATGTTTTTAGTAAAACCATAAAATCAGTAAATATATAAATATTACAAGACATTCTTACATAAATTAACTGAGCCCCACGGTAAGCTCAAGAAGGCTTGGGTTGTGGCACCTCCACAGCTCCGATATATCTAATGGCGACTGTAGCTACAACCTCTTATTGAATGAAACTACAAAAAGAGTAAACCTTTTTGATTTTAATACATTTTTAATATAAACACAGCTGAATTTATTACGGTTATATTAATTTGGCCCCTACATCCCGCCACACCTGGTCGAGTAGATATTAAAAAGCTGGCTTAGCTGATTTCAATAGATTCGGGACTCATAAATAACATATAGGATTTTATCTATAATAACATAACCTCTCTATTATGCGCTCGAATACAGGAAATATGGACACACATACAAATACACTATTTTGTCAACATATTTCTTATCTGTGTAAACGTTACACATTTACACAGATAAGAAACATGTTAACAAAATCATGTACATTATCATTATATTAGGGCCTGGACACATATATCACAGCAGTCAAGGTATTCAAAAATATCGGAAGACACACTTTATGACCTTGACAATAGAGACGTTGTTCCGATATTTCTGACCACCTCCACAGAACAACTGTCAAAGTTAATTACAGTATAAATATGTAATTATTGCGATACGCCCCATGTAGGATTAGTTATTAATGGGAATAATGAGACACGTGACAATTCTATTTCCAGTTTTACTAGAAAATAACAGTGCGGGTGACGTAAGGGGAGACATAGGGAAAAAAGCTACTGTTGAGTAGCCACGCTTGGCAGGCGGGTTGGTGATCGTAGTAGCTGTTGATTCTGAATTTTAGGCGGTAGTTGCAACCAACTAGCGCCTAAAATTACAAGTCATATTTGGGGGAGGCCTATGGCCTGTGGACGTTTTTCGACTGATATGATGATGATAATGTAAAAAACTATCCTTCTCGTCATACCAAACTCTCTTCATACCAAATTTCATACCAAATGGGATCAGCGGTTTAACGCTCATTTTGGGGGCAAGCTAATATAGAGAAGTTGCTTCACATAATTAGTCGATTCATATTTATCTATACAAGCTATTTGGCAAACTAAAATTATTTTTTGGTGAAAGTCCGAGGAATGAGTTATCTCATTCATTCCTCTTTTTAATCAGATCGGAGGGCAACAATTATACATATCGAATATCTTCAATTTGGGGTCCGATTTTTGAAATAGTCACCGAGTAATCTTCATAGAGATTCTCATTCATCCACTATGGAAATCACTTGGTTACTATTTCAAAAATCGGACCCAAGATCTTTTGAAATATTATTGAGTAAGTTAACTTCATTTTTTATCGACTTATACTATAGTAACTGCCCAATCACCGTGCACCGTACCTATAGTGAAGAGCCAACTGACAAAGTTACTTTCGCATTTATAATATTAGTATGGATACGCCTGTTGTTTATAACTAGCAATTTTAACGACCAATGACAATACCGCGTGTGTCCGACATTGGGGCTTTAAATGTAAGGATCGATTTTGTAATAATACTGAGCTACTTTTAGTCTACAACTATTCGAATAACGGTTATTTAATGATAACATTGTACATACAAACTAAATACTATTTTCAATGTACGACATCCAATTAACCAAATGACATCGTCTGTCACACTTCAAAAACTGATAATTTTGCAACACATTGCTTGCTTTAATAAGTTTTGAGCTATATTTTATTTTACTAAACCAATCATTTTCAAAAGTAGCTCAGTTTTATGTTTTAAAATCGATCCTTACATTTAGAACTGCAAAGTTGGATACGCGGTATTTGTTAAACTTAAGCGTTCACGTTTTCACCCACGCATACCATATACCATACCTATGGCCTGGTGTGGCCTGTAATAGGAGCATTAACTTTAGGCATCGTTTCTACATCACAAACGTAGCAACATTTGTTCTACGACTTTTGAAAATAACTTATAGTTTAAAAAATATTAATAAATAATGATTTTCCAGGCAAGCGAAAACTATAAAGTTTGTAGGCTGACAGTAAACGTCAACTAGACTATTGGATACTGTTCATTAAAAATACTATTTAGTTTGTTTGAAATAATCACAAGTAATAAAATTACCCAATTGTGTAAAGTTGTAGAACACATGTTGTTACATTCGTGGTGTAGAAGCGATCCCTAAATTTTTTGCTCCTATTACAGGCCGCACCCGGTATAATAAATAGTTATTTGTTATACAAGGGCGCAAAGTTAGTGTCTAGTAAAGTTAGTGTCCGAGCTAGTGAGGTGAAAATAAATGTAATGGAACTGAAGGTTAGAACTGTAGGTCACTTTCAACTGTGTTTTAACCATTCATTGTTTAGTTATTCCTTTATTATATAACGGTGGTCGTCGTGCGTAACGTCGGTATAAGGAGATATAAGAGTTCTCTAATGGACGCCTTAATGCGACAGACGTCTTTTCCAGTTTTACAAAAGGTTTTTGAAGTGCCCTCGTTATATTGTCATGGAAATACTTTGTAAGTAAGGTATTAAGGGTATGTGGTAGGTATTAATGCTATGTGTTATCTACCGCTACTAGTAATATTCACTAAATCAATAATAAATAAATATTACAGGACAAGGGAGTTTTCAGAAAAAAATGCCCCGTGACGTGAAAATGGGAAATTATGTCAATGTTGAACTCTGTATGGAATATTTTTTTTTTGCCTTTTTTTAATATTACTGCTTAAAGTTTATGAAACGAGCACCAAATCGAAGTGTTTATAGACTGACTTCGTTCACTTTTCTACAAGTCTAATAGTTATCAGAAAAAAAAGGAAATTTTATAAACTCTCACATACACAAATTCACTGAGTCGCAAGGCTCAAGCTCAAGAGTCTTCTTTTTTTCTTCTTCATGAGACGGCTTTTATCCAACGATATATATTTATGCAAGACTGACCAGCGTTTGACCTCAGTCGCACAACTCGCACATTATAATAACAATATAATAATATAGATACATATAAAACACCTACGGAATTATTATGCTTTTTTTTAACAATCAGAATGGGCATGGTCCATACTTACCTACCTAAACCATATTTTAAAAGATAAAAGATCTTTCTTTTTCAATAGAGACACATTATAATGCACTTATGAACGTCAAAAAAACCTAGCACCGGTTTTGGCCCTACACCTCTGACCGGAGAAGATTATTAGCTGCAAGAAACGCAACGAGTCGTATTTTTAGAAAACAGTAATACCTCAAATATTAGTACATCTTTATGTAATCTTGATGAACCGAGTCACACGTTTTTACACAGACTATGGACATCGTAAAAAAACAATAAATTTGCGGACCAGTTAATGTATGAAACTGTCCAACAACGTAACAGTGTTTATTCGCGCGGCGGCAATAATGAAATTTAATTAAACGTTGACGGAACGGGAGCAATAATCTGTAGACAGATGTCTGGACGCGACCAAATTGAATTTTTTACGACGATCCGTAATAGGACAATAAAACTTGTTTATTTATGGACACTTGTAGTGACTTGTTTGGAGTACTTTTCGAATAAAGACATATCGCAAAGGATAGTGTAATACCGCGTAACCAACGAATGCAATAAGAAGCAATTTCTATGTACATTGTTTGAATTTTGAACTCTATCGATATTTGTAGTTACGCGGTATTGCACTATCCCCGACGATATCGTCCAAGTCAAGGGTTCCCAATCTTTTTCAGACTACCCTTAGGTACCCTTTTCTACTCAAAAAATTGATTTAACGGCGTAATAATTGGTAATTCAGTGATAGTGCGTTATTACTTACTATTGTACGCTGAGCGCACAAAGGTGAATATAACAAGCAATAAATTACTACCAAACCCGATTGCTAGCATTAAAATCTGACAGTTGCTATTGATTTTACATGTTGCATTTATTTCCTTATAATGAGATCTTATACCTAAATAGACCCGACGCGGCGTTAAGTACCTATGTTCCTTACCGATGCGAGCGCTTAAAATAGGTATTATTGCTTTATAGTCGTCGGTACCCTACGAGTGGTTTCGCATAATGATCGACTCACGGCGCCCCTCTCAATTTTCCATCATCACGCCGCGGCGCACACTTTGGGAACCCCTGGTCCATGTAAAAAACACTATTGTGTATGATTTTATAGTCCAGGAATGTTAACCCTTTGATAACCCTAGGCGGAAAACTGTGTCTAACGTCGTGTATACACAGCCCTCAAACTACTACGCTACTTTTGGCGTTCAACGGGTTATCGTCTTCTGAGGGTAAAAGCATCACGTGACTTGCCGTTCGAAATGTCATTCCATTTCATTATTTTTCGTTTCGAATGCGTGTCCCTTTCTTTCTTTACAGCGACTATAGGTATTTCTCCCAAATCAAACGTTGGCATTATTTCAAAATAAAATACAATTAACTTCACACTAAAATACCACGTTCCCACAAAACGAGCCCATATATCAGTCTTAAATGTGTTAAGTGCCACAGATAATGTAAATATTTAAAAACAAAGTGCAATATTTGTTTACAAGAACAGATTCCAAGGGAATCTGATTAGTCTGTGGCCACATGTTATAAACATATGTAATTTTGTCCACTATCTCCCTATCACCTACGATAGTCCACTGCTGGACATAAGCCTCCGCCATAGACCGTCACAGGCATCCATGAATATGGAATTTAATGCCATAATAGCTATTAAGCTTGGCAGGCGGGTTTGCGATCGCAGTGTGAAACCTCTGTTTTAACTTCTACTGCAAGTTGACCATGCATTTAGTAAATAAACTAAAATTTATCTTTTTAATAATAAAAAAAAGCACTAAGACAGGTACAAAACAGTAGCTTATTATTAACTGAATTAAGTTAGTCCTGCTCACGTCTCCTTAATTATCCTGTAGCGAAAGAGAGAGGAGAATGGTATGAATGCGTGTGCGCATTTAATGTGTTCAATACTGACGATTATTATTACTGTATTTATTACCTTAGTGTTGACTACACACTACAATACAATGTTCGGGACATTAATTTATCAGACCGTTTTAGATTTGGATGAATGTCAAATGTTACAAATAGCAATTTTCAACATAGTGGAATAAATATAATGTATATCTAGTATATATATACTAGACAGTGTCATCATCATCATTATCATGTCAGCCGAAAGACGTCCACTGCTAATCGGACATAGGCCTCCCCCAGAACGACCCAAGAAGACCGATCCTGCGCCTTCCACATCCAGCGGTATCCCGCGACTCTAACTAGGTCGCCGGTCCACCTTGTGGGAGGCCTACCTACGCTGCGTCTTCCGGTTCGTGGTCGCCACGCCAGAACCTTTCCGCCCCACCGGCTATCGGTTCTGCGCGCAATGTGCCCTGCCCACTGCCACTTAAGTTTGGCGATCCGGAGGGCTATACCGGTAACTTTGGGTCTACTGAGGATGAAATCATTCCTGATGCGATCACGCAGAGACACTCCCAACATAGCCCTCTCCATTGCTCTTTCGGTGACTTTGAGCCTTCTTATGAGGCCACAGACAGACAATGTATAAACTTATATTTATTACAATTGCATACATACGCTTATTAGTTGTTTTTCTTCGTCACCATTACATACCTGTAACAACAATTAAAACAAATAAATAACTGCATTATGAAAAGCGGCGATAATACAAACTCCCACGCACCGCTCATTTGGCGCGACCGCAGCCATATTGCATTTCATACGGCACTCATAAAACTATTTCTGTCTCTCTTACATGCATTAGATATTACGATAGCGTACATTGTATGCTATCGTCACATTCTTTGACTAAAGTGTGTGGCAAATGTATTCTGGACCCTGCTTCAGTGGCGATTACTCTTGTTCGGAGATCAGCAATGCTGGTTGTCAACAGCACACATGTAATGTATATTTTGAAGTTCATTACACTAAAATATCAGCTTCATATTTGAGTCAATTTATTTTCATTTGTGTACTCAATATTTTTTTCTTATTACAATTACGTAGTACCTATCACATGGATTTTATTGTCTTGATTAGGAAAAGTTTCTTATATTTCTTATTCCGTTCCCATACCATTTCCTAGACTTCATAAGGCGGTAACTGATAAGAACTAACGTCGTTCTTCGTAAATTTAAGTATACCTAGAAAACTCACCCAACTAACGAAATGAAGCAAAAATCTTTCGTTATAACCATAATAATTTCGATTTCATAAATAAGGTGAAAACATTATATAGATGACTTGTAGCAACCCTGATGTACAGGACTATTTTATAACTTGAAACCCGGACAATAAAACACTGACGCGAACAACACGCACATACCTACTCGTATCACAATTATACGCTTGCCAACGGAACCTTCCATCATAAAGATAACTTTAAAACCTACCCGCGTCAGAACTTAGGTAATTTACAACCGTACCACTTTTCAATTCGAAAACGCACTAAGTGTAAGTAAAGTTAGTGGTGTTTTAGGATGTTTGGATTTTGGGGTGCGAAGCGAAAAAGGGTAGGTAACAGTGGAGAGTATGATGAATGTTCAGGAAGCGAGGACGCGGTGGCAGCTCTTTTGACACATGCTTGCCTAGTACCTAGTAATAACTAAACAAATCTATACTTTAATATTATGTTAAATGCGAAAGTAACTCTGTCTGTCTCTCGCTGCCTGCGTGAAGAGGTCTTCACGCTTAAACCGCTGAACCAATTGGTATTTTTTTTTTTTTTTTTTATGACATAGGCGGCAAACGAGCAGACGGATTGCCTGGTGTTAAGCAATTACCGTCACCCATGGGCACCCGCAACACCAGGGGAGTCACAAGCGCGTTGCCAAACTTTAAGGGGGGTTGGAGCTCTGGGAACCTTACTCACCATCAGGAACACAACACTACATACCTGAAAGGTGGCAGTGCTATTATGGCTGTGATCTTCTGTAAGGAGGAGGTACTTCCCCAGTTGGGCTGCCCCAGATTCAAGCGTGATGGTCAACGCTGTGCCCTACCTCTCATTGTTGGACGTAGTTTAAGGACATACCCGGGACTTTGGACCCGGGTATGTCCTTAAACTACGAAACACTACTACGAAGCAGGTAGGGCACAGCGAGTCCCGGGTATGGAGACAGTTTGAGCTACGAGAAAAGACATAGGGTAATTTTTATCCCGCAACCGTACTTTAAAGGCGGGCATGGCTGGACGATGAAGTCGCGAGAAAATGCTATTTGATCTCATTGATCCGAAGGTAATGGAAGAATTCTGGACTGTGCATCTTGGAGGCAATTTTTTGTTGGCTCGCAAGAAATCGCTTACTGGTGTTGCAAATATCCTGTGTTGGGTTGAGGATGAGGTTTTCCCCGGACGTGGCAGGTGAGGGCGGTTGCAGGATAGACCTCGGTCCTCCTGCGGACTGGTTGGAGGGCACTGCCGTTGCGTGGCGGGCCGCTCCGATCCTAGTTGGCAGCGTGCTACCCCTAACCAGGTCGGAGTGACGAGGTAAGGGTGGATCCCTTCGGGTCCCTGGCTTACTCTGGGTACAGGGAAGCCGGTACGGGAAGGCACGCTGGTATGATACAGCGTGCCCGTGACACCACCACTGAGGCACAGTGATGGCAGCATCCCATTGTTTAGTGGTTAAGCCGGTGCGATTCAAAGGAGATTCCCACATAACCAATACGTTTCACTGGGTCAAAAAAAAGGACTTAGGTACCTATAATGTGTTCATCATCATCACACAAATAAATGCCCTCACTGAGACTTGAACGCATGACACTAGCCACTAAGCCAGACCTGTCAAATACAGAAAAATCGCAACATACAACGTTCCGTTTCTGCAGTGCACTACACGTGCGCGCGCGCGCAGTGAGGCGCATCGTGACGTCACCGATGCTTACCGCCTGCGCCGACATCATGTGACCGCTGATATCGAGTAACCGGCGAGAAATTGTTGATTATCTAAATATGGATCCTATGTTCTTCAAAACCTTTATAAGCTTTTGACAAGAAATGCTTGGATTATTAGCAGTGATCGTAATACGCGAGCAAGTTCGATTGAAATGATTTATGAAAAAAAGTGACAACCTAGGCACTTCAATGAATTTTTATGTCGAGTATTTTGTTGATAATCTATCTAAAAATGGATGCATTAAGTGGATCAGCAGTAGCTTTATTTTTTAAACGACCGTGGCCAATGACATTGACAGTGTACTTTTTTTAAATACTGCGTCGGTGGCAAACAAGCATACGGCCCGCCTGATGGTAAGCACTTACCGCAGCCCCTTGTCAGCAAGTTGACAGTTATGTTTATCAACCTCATACCATGATGCTAAGAGGAGCAAACGAATATAACAGTATCGAGTACCTTATGACAATACTTTGACGACCGGTCTGGCCTAGTGGGTAATGACCCTGCCTATGAAGCCGATGGTCCTGGGTTCGATTCCCAGTCAGGGCATTTATTTGTGTTGAGCACAGATATTTGTTCCTGAGTCATGGGTGTTTTCTATGTATTTAAGTATTTATATATATCGTCGTACCTACAGCACAAGCCTTACTGAGCTTACCGTAGGACTAGGTTGATTTGTGTAAGATTGTCCCGAAATATTTATTTATTAATACTTAAGTTTCATTGAAAAGAAAAAATGACAAAATACAAGCGAAATAATACAATGACTGACAAATTATTTATAATTACGTTTAATTTAGAAACAAACCAGGCAGCTGATTTATTGTACACTAAATACTTGATCCGTGTTTACGAAATTCTCAAATTCGTTTATTACAAGCGAAAACTCAATATGCATTCGAATTGGTCGATTATCAACTCTAATGTCAAAGCGTAGCGAAACTACAACCGCATTTGCTAAAATGGTTGAAAGAACAAGAATGCTACAATGCGTGTTCCATTTTAGTCTTTACAGTTCAGGTATTAGAGTCCACGGTAGCAGCATGATAAGATTGTAAAACGAGAGGTGTTTACGTTGTTTTTGAAGTCGTTAGGCGGTGCAAGGTCGGCGCAAGCGACCTCGCGCCATCGCTGCACTCAATAGGGTTGGCAAAATCGGAAAATTGAAATTGAACGGCGAAATAAACTCTTACTAATTAAATGTATATTTATAGAGGGCCTAACGCGAAAATCAAAGTTCGAAAATTTTACTCCAATTATGGCGTAGATAGAGTGACAGAGACAATTGTTTTGCGAACTTCCTATTTTCGAGGTATGCCATCTGATTATATCGGTATATATGTTTGCATTTGATTACACAAAAGTGTTATTATGATATTGTAATGTGCTTATTGCTTATGTATGTATACGAATATTTTAAACGTTATTTACATTCTCGTAAGTAATGCATATGTTAAACATAAACTGTTTACGAACACAAACCCTATTCACAATGCTTTTTTAATTAACTATTCAGTGCCAGACATCAGTCATCCTAGTTAAAGCTGTATCAGTTTTAATTCAATCACGTCATGCATTTTCATAAGACCTAGTTTTGACGCCTAATAAAAACAATTGAGGACAACATTTTATAGGACAACTGGTCTAGTCATTGTATTAAATAGAATTGTATGTTGCAATGTGTCATTTTTAGATATTATTCTTCAACAGAAATGTTCGTTGTTTTCAAAACAAACTATTTTTTGACGACAGATTTGGCTTAGTGGGTAGTGATCCTACCTATGATGCCGATGGTCCTGGGTTCAAATGTCCATCATACCCAGTCATCATATATTTAAGAGCTTGGCTCTTGTCGGTGGAGTAATTCGGGTCTATTCTCTGCCTTTTCCTTCAATTATCTATAAGTTAA
This sequence comes from Grapholita molesta, assembly GCA_022674325.2. Taxonomy (NCBI): domain Eukaryota; kingdom Metazoa; phylum Arthropoda; class Insecta; order Lepidoptera; family Tortricidae; genus Grapholita; species Grapholita molesta. The sequence continues at coordinate 16,345,678 of CP053129.2, forward strand.
AACTTCAACTTTTTCGTTTAACTGCTCCATGTAAGTTCTTCGCGGTCTTCCTCTTTTCTTCTCCCTTCTATCTTTCCCTCTATTATTATTTTAATCAAGTCATCGTGACGAAGTAGATGTCCTATCATTTTACCTCTTCTATTTTCAATAACATTCAATAAACTTCTTTTTTCATTAACTATATGCAAAACCTCCTCATTTGTCTTCTTCTCCGTCCAACTTATCTTTTCCAATCTCCGCCAACACCACATTTCAAAAGCTTGTAATCTTTCTCTGTCCCGTTGCGTCATGGTCCACGTTTCGCAGCCGTAGAGAGCAATGCTCCAGATGTACACCTTGACCAGTTTCTTCCGAGTGGAGCGTGATATTTTAGCTGTGAGCAAAGGTTTTTTCAGATTAAAGGCTTGCTTGGCCATGGCTATCCTGGCAATAATATCAGGTGTACATCTGGAATTATCGGTAATAATACTGCCCAAATATTTAAATTTCTGTACTTGTTCAATTGCTGTATTGTCTAAGGAAATTGAAGTCACGACTGTTCTCTTTGATACCACTAGAGTCTTGGTTTTACTCACGTTAATTTTGAGCCCAGATTCCGAAAAGTTTTGTTCATAGTAGACAGCAGTGCCTGAAGTTCTATTGCATTTTCAGCAACTGCTGCTAAGTCATCCGCAAACCGTATAAATTTTATATTTTTCCCGTTAATTTTAAAATATAAAATTTATACGGGTAAAGTAAGGGCATTTATTTGTGTCATGAGCACAGATATTACTTTCTGAGTCATAGGTGTTTTATATATGTATTTAAGTATTTGTTTATTATATATATATATGGTTGGCTTATCGTGGGGCTCAGTCAATCTGTGTAAGATTGTCCTGTAATATTTATGAATTATTCAACCATATTAATTGTACAATTAGTAATGTTTGTTGTAACTTAACCAATGCATATTTCAGCTAAAAGAGGCGCAGTATATTGCAATACATTCTTAATGCTATACAAAAAAGGATAAGTAAAAGATGTGATTTTCGTGACAACCCTGCACCGCGAAGGTCGCCGCAGCGGAGTACTGTTCTGTATCCATGCATCACCGCCAGATGGCAGCACTAAGGTTAATGTAACATCTAGTTCACATTACATATAACTATATTTATCTAAATATATCGTGGGTTGGGTGGTCAAACCCGATAAGTCAAGTAAATGGGATTTTGAATTTAGAACTATACGTGAATTGTAATATATATCGAGGGTTGGGTGGTCAAACCTGATAAATCGATATAATATTTCATTGAATCTACGTAAGATTGTTACTTCAATGAATTACTATATCGATTTATCGGGTTTGACCACCCAACCCTCGATATATACTACTAATGGAAAATTGCAAATGTGAAGGTTTGTGAAAATGTTTGGATGTTTATCACTGACCCAATAACGGCTAACGGATCTACATAAAATTTAAACAGACAGAGATATGAATTGTGACATCATATTTTTGATACCACGTAATGTGTTCCCTTGAGATGTTACGAAATCGTTCGCAGAAATTAGTATATAACTAGCTTTTCCGCGCGACTTCGTCTGCCAGCCATGCCCGTCTTTAAAGTATGGTTGCGGGATAAAAATTATCCTATGCCCTTTCTCATTGGTCTCCCAAGTGGTTCAGCGGTTTAAGCGTGAAGACGTACCAGTCAGGCAGAGGGATTTTTAGAGATTTAACTTCTGATATGCATTTGGGGTTGAAATGATGTATGGCGTTACGATGTTTGCGGAGTTACCTCTTGTATGATATCAAACTAACATGGTCTCTGGCCTTACAACTACTTACTATCAAAACTGAATAACATTTATACCCTACTTTATTAAGGAGAAAGTGGCCATTAACTCCTGTCAGCTAAAATTAGACAAAACGCCACGCGCAACGCAAACATAACAAATCGAAAATCATTGGCAATTTCTCTTCTCTTTCGCCTAAACGGGTAAAAGAAACTGATAATCAATTTTCTACTTTCGATATTTGCGGCCCTTCTACTTACTATACTCGCTTTATTAAACAAAATGCAACAACAGCATATACATTACGCGCCTGTCAAGACCTAGTTTTGAAGTGGTGTGCACGAACGCAAGGAATCTGCATGTTACATTCAAGTTTTACATTACATTAGTACGAGAATTCGTGTAAAACATCCATGACATCGAGTTGTGCTGTTGTTTCAATGGCGTAGCGAGCTTTCCTCTGCAGTCTGTCTGGCTAGTATAAAGCTAATTTGACTCCTCCGACCACCTAGTGGAATCATCGTTCCTGAATAGAAACAGATATCTTAATCAAAGAAATATGATTTGTTCCAAGATCTTTCCGAATGTCTACATTAGGAAACTTGAATAAATAAATGTATTTAAGATTACCAATTTCCGTGTCAAATAACAATTTGACGAGAAGAATACGTCAAATTTGATTTAAGATATCTTGAACCGAATAAGTAAGTAAATTCTTGTTACAAGACTTCTACCTTTCATTTTAAATATAATATTCTTGAACCGATAAAGCGATTATCCAACGCCAAGGTCTATCTTGTATCAATTGATTAATTGAGATATTAGAATCTTATTAAAAAAATGTTTCTTTTCTCTTCTACAATTCTCGGACATTTATATGTATCTATTAGTCAGCAGTCTACTACTGGATACAGCTCTCCCCACATATCGCCACAGGAAGCGATCTTTAGCCTCCTAAGGCCCACCATACAAGTAAAATGCTACTCGTTCTTTACAGTGTAGGAAATAAAGTACAATCTGTTTTGTGTTAAATTCGAAGGAAACAAATGAAATTCAACTCTGTTCCAATTTTATACAAATTTCTTTAAAGTAATTAGTACTACATGTAGGCCTCTGGGCCTTAGGGGGTTAGTACTATGTGGCCACAGAATTCCAGTGATCCGTACGAGTTCATCCCTCCAACTAACTTGTGTGTGTAAAAACATAGCTAAAGCACCTGGCTTATGTAGTAGTAACGTGTGTGTACACGCATGTCGGCGTTCTATATTCAAATTTTGACGTAAGTTCCATATTAATTATCTGTACAACTACATAGACATGTTCCTTCAGTTAAGTTTTTCACCTATATTTAACTATTACTTAGATACATACTTAACCTCTTACCGCCCAGTGGTAAAACTTGCCAGGACAAATGCGACTATCATCATCATCATCATCATCTCAGCCATAAGACGTCCACTGCTGAACATAGGCCTCCCCCTTGGATCTCCACATGTACCGGTTGGAAGCAACCTGCATCCAGCGTCTTCCGGCGACCTTAACACCTTCGCTGCGTTTAGTTAACATCGCAGTTAACCATACTTTGTGAGGGGTCAATAGACCCCCTACCGCAGCGAACGTGTTAATGAGGTCGTCTGTCCATCTTGTGGGTGGACGTCCAACTATGCAACTATGGTTTGTCATAATTAAAATTCAAAATGGCATTCAACGAGGCAACATGGCTAGAGGGCATTAAATATTTCTTGTCTAGTACCTATTGAACTCATTGTATGCCTAGGCTCGTCTTGAACCTCGGTAAGCTACAGGAACGTACGCCTGCATTCCGGTCATATGTTCACGTGACTGGCCGCCGTAACGGTGGTTAGTGTCACGACAAATCTACATCAATTTCGACAAGCATTTGAAGACAAAGAAAATATGTTACGAGTAGATAGCCGGTTGACGGTAGGTAAGGCACTGGTCCCACCGCGAGCTAGTAAGCTATGAGCTATCAGCTATTTCAAGGGACACAAGATAATCGCTCCCGTGTAAATTAAAGACATATATGTCATGGCCGGGCGATCGTAGTTCATCGCCGGGCGATGAGCTACTGTCCACCCTTAGGCACTGGTCCCACCGCGAGCTAGCAAGCTAGTCGAATATGGTCGGGTTAGTGCGAAATCGACGGATAGCGCGATAGCTGATAAAATAGTAACCATCAGTTTTGAGGGAAAAGTACGTCAACAATAATGACAGAACATTAATTTATTTTGCCGTATTTATGGTTCAAAAAGACTGGTCTTCAGATAGTATATGGTTGTTTTATTCAGTTATAGATACACAGTTATATTTAGATAGTTACGTTAATAACATATGGATTTAACCTTTTAACCTCGGGTTACTTAGCTAACCGTGGGTAGCTTCGCGCTAAACTGCAAAAGCGATTCACATGAACTTTAGTATGGAGATAGTTTGAGTCCCGCTAAATATAAAGCATAGTTGAGATCTGGGAAATAAACATGTTACCTTTCACATGTGAAAAGGATGGTGGAAGGTTTATGGCGAATCTGTTTAAATTAGTAAATATTGTATACCAAGTGTTTTTTTTTTTTTAATTTTATCAAGTGTTTAAACTAAAATGTTGACGGGACGAAAGTTATTGCACAATTGTCAAGTCTTCACTTGAGGTTAGGTTTTTGTGAAGGCATTTATTAGGGGCTTACCGTATACAGGTACTTAATAAAATAATTGAATGCTACCAGCATTAAGACATTTTAATAGTCTTACTTCGTTTTGTTTTTCGGTTGTATGTCTCTTTCCTTTCAATTCATTTGCACGTTAATACTACTTAGCTAGCCGCTAACATCGTAGTATAAAAAACTCTAATGCTTTCGTTTTCATATTGATACAACGAATAACAAAAGACGAATCCAGGTCAATAATGCCAGAATAAGCCCACATTAAACACAATCGTGCACTGACCCCTAACAAGGCCGATAATCCAGCGATATTATATCAAGATCCGGCAAAAACAGCTGCCACGCAACAGCTACCAAAATAAAACTTTCAATGTCAATGTCAAACTACACGTGTTTTTCAAACGCTTCTCTAGAGAAAACGAGTATACGCCTCAAGAAAACCAGTTCAAACATTATCAGCAATATACAAAGATCTAAAGGTCGAAGCTACACTGGTGCGTTTGAATCATTGCTTCATTAGGCAATGGGAATATACGTCCAGCTGTATCTGCATAACAAACGAATGTAGGTCGTATGGCGTGGTGATAGCGTTTGTTTTGGAATGTGGTTGATGTTGAACGATTTAAAATTATCAGCGACGTATGCGATAAGGCGAGCACTTTCGCTTGAAATTGACCAAATCTTGAGCAAAAAAGGCCGCGGCGATACCACATTTTTTCATAATGTTTTGTTACATATTGAGACACATTTATTCAACCAGGACGCTCAAAGATTTAGCTGAAACCACGGACCATCTGGTTGACGTAACCGGTGACCGAAGAGCTGGCGGCTTCCTCGCACAACGTATACAACGAGAAAATGCCGCGAACATCCTTGGTACAATGCCTCAATGGTTCTGCAGATAATTTCAACTACCTAGTCAAGTAATTTTAATAGCTCTTATCCTTACTTTTATACTTACTTACGTCCGCGTAGGAGTAGAATATGAGTTCTAGGATAAAAACTGAACTAAAGAGGTAAGATACATATATTTAAATATTACCCCCTGTAAACACAAAACTCAACCATCAACCAAGAAGTGTGACTCCTCTGTGTCGGTCAGCCAACCCGAACGGCTCATGATTATGCTCCTCGTTACGCAGTGAAACATGTCGAGCAATATTCGATTTACAAACTGCAAGTTTCCCTCAAACGTCTATCAAACCTACATTAGTTAATTTATGTTTTGACCGTATCTGTACTGATAGATAAGGATAAAAGTTAAAACATTAACAAATATTTTTGTATGAACAAGACAAAACATAAATATAACCTACATTAGGTATGAATAAGCGAAAGTTGAAATAGACAACATATACTTAAGAAAAAACGACGAGGACCTCCGGTGTTCGAGACGGGATCCCGTCTCGAACACCGGAGGTCCTCGTCGTTTTTTCTTAAGTATATGTTGTCTATTTCAACTTTTAATTTATATAGTAGTATTACTACTTAAAAATCAAAGCAAATCAAAATGTTTAATAAAAAATAATTTGATTTGTTCTTAGTTTTATGAATAAGCGAGTTAGTATAGCTGGGACCGGCAATCCAGCTGAGACAACAGCACGGGTGTTGAGTAGTAGATTAATTAGTCGATTATTCTATTTTTAGCTCGCGGCTATTAGATAACAGCGGTTTGTGATACGATATGAATGACCCGGTTTAGCCGTTGTATAATGCATGTGCATAACAGAGAATTATAACACTTTTATATTGTACAATGACTAAATATTTAACATACTAGCTTTTACTAGGGACTTCGTCGGCCAGCCGCCCGTCTTTAAAGTTTTTTTTTTTATGATATAGGGGGCAAACGAGCAGACGGGTTGCCTGATGGTAAGCAATCACCGTCGCCCATGGGCAACCGCAACACCAGGGGAGTCACAAGCGCGTTGCCGGCCTTTAAGGGGGGTTGAAGCTCTGGTAACCTTACTCACCATCAGGAACACAACACTACATACCTGAAAGGTAGCAGTGCTATTATGGCTGTGGTCTTCTGTAAGGAGGAGGTACTTCCCCAGTTGGGCTGCCCCAGATTCATGCGTGATGGTCATCGCTGTGCCCTACCTCTCATAGTATGGTTGCGGGATAAAAAATATACGATGTCCTTTTCGTAGCTCAAACTCTACTCATACTTCATGTCATCCCAATTGCTTCGGCTGTTTATACGTGAAGAGTTAACAGACAGAGTTACTTTCGTATTTATAATATTAGTATGGATTGATGCGAACATAACATCATATATAATACTCAAAACATAGGTCATAGATTTAAGACAATTATTGAACCCGGGGAACATAGATGAGGGCTTTATCCTTAAACTGCGTTCGGACGCGATTAGGTCCTTAAACTATGTCCAAAGGAGAGGTATAGTATAGGCGCTGTAATATTTATATTTTTATACCTACAAAACTGGAAATTATTCTATGGGACCTCGACGGAAAGGTTATAAATTAAACTTGAAACGTAGGACTTGACTCTTTATTAACGAGGTTCAGTGGCAATGAAATCACGCACGATCTGGAGCAGATTATTCCTATTTAATAGGGGCCAAATGCTAACCTATCACTTATAAAAAAAAGCGGAGCCCGACTGGAGAACAGCCATCTTACAGAAAACAACCAAAGTAGCCCTAGAGCCTATTCATAGTCTTGTGTTCCTGCCGGTGACTGAGGTTGCAGCGTAGGCAACGCGCATGCGTATCCCCTCCTAAACACAGCTTTTTTTTACAATTTATAAACATATAATGCTAGTTTCCCCGTGTCATTATAAAGCAAGCTCTTCACAATTAGTACCAACTAATTTTAAACATCAATGGACTCTGGCCCAATTATGAATTATAAAAATATCATATCCTCTCATATTCTATTTGATCTATTTTCGTGAAGGTCATAACCTACATAACACCTGCCACCTATGACGTAACAGCTAACGCAAACAACAAACAACAACAGTTTGAAGAGATCTTGGACAGTGCTCTAGTAGTGGACAGTTTTATATTAATGATTCAAAATATTTTGGTGAACGTACCCAGTAATGTACACGAAGAAAATATCGGTGCACGAGTCAGCCAGCGACTTTCTGCGACCCGTAAGCGTACCTGGTCAATGGTCCTTCTAGTTTATGGACGTCCTAAACTGCGCTTTCCTATACGTGGTCGCCACTCTAGGACTTTCTTGCCCCAGAGAAGTACCATCACGCTTGAGTCTGGAGAAGACAAACTGGGGAAGCACCCCCTCCTAACAGAAGACCACAGCCATAATATCACTGCTACCTTTCAGGTATGTAGTGTTGTGTTGGTGAGTAAGATTCCCAGAACTCCCCCCTTAAAGGCCTTGCAACGGGTGTTGCAGGTGCCCATGGGCGACGGTAATTGCTTACTATCAGGCTATCCGTCTGCTCGTTTGCCACTTTTGTCATAAAAACTGCCATCGACTCTCCTTTCGGTCTTTTTTTTCCTGAGAAATTTGTATTGCATGCCATCCGTATTCGGGGGTCTCCGTGGTATATGGGGAGTGCTGGTTGGAGAAGTCCACCAGTCCACCCATTAAAAACCCTGGACTGCCTCGCTGACTAGCGGCGGGGATACAGTAACTAATTAGGCCCCAACCCCCAGGGGGCTGCGTAGCCAGCCCATTACCATTTTAACAGTGCAATTCTGCATATCTACGGATATCCTCACTTCTCATTTTATCACGTAGAGATACTCCAAGCATAGCTATCACTGCACGCTGTTATATGGGTAATGTATGGATATTGCCGATAATATCTAAATGTATATATGCGCTGTCAGAAAGATATAATAAAAATTAAATCAAATCGTAAGCAATTAAGTAATTATGTTTATACGTCACGGAAAAATTACGAATTGAATTTGATCGTATTAAAAACACAAATATTTACAATACTTACTTTGAGTAAGTAGGGCATCATATAATTTAGTAGCATATGAAAGGAAGTCGATAGCCTACAATAAGTCAAAAGTAGGAACTAAAACCACAAGCTGGCACGGTATAGCGAACATCGAAGTTCGCATATTGCGAGCATCTTTCTCTTTAACTCCAATTTAAGGCATCATGAGAGTGACAGAGACAATCGTCCAAAATTTACGAATATACGTTTTTCGCGGCAGCGCTGCTGGTTTGCTCTTACAACTGTCTTATAATGGCACTTCTACCTTACGACAAAAACATTTCATATAAAAAAAATGATAAATCTTACGTGCCAGCTCCACAACCGAATGGGATATTAATCAACTAAATTTGACTTGTCATCTAAAAAACCGCTCTTCAACTGTCAGCGCGAATCACTGACAAGATTAATCGTAACTACCAACAAAAAGAACACCCAAATTCCAACCATATCACAAGGCATCAAAGTTTAAATTAGGGCGATTAGTTCTTGCTAGTTAAATTATCTAATCTTTTATTAATATAGGCATTTGGGCTTCCTTGGCATTTGACTGGCATTCCGAATTGTTGTAGGTCGCGTTTCATTTGTTTGCCCTTTTATTCGGCTTGTGAACACTTGACCTTGAAATGGTGGTTGAAAATAGGAACGGATTGATATCTATAGAATAAATTGCCTATCCAGAAAACCCACATACATAAAATGTTACCTGCTTACCTCAGCCATAGATATAGTCTTTCCCTCCGTCATGTATAGCGATAGTTAACACCTACGCTGCAGCAATTATTGAACATCGCGTCGGTACAGGGTCGTATCGGCCTGATACCGCAATAAACATAGGTATCGACTATGCAGTCTAACATTAACTTCTCCCATGACACAAGGAGCGATCTCTAACATCACGTTTGGTAGGCTGGGTGGCGGTCTGGCAAAAAAGGCTATTATTGGCTTTCAAGCTCAGCTCAGAAATCGCCCACTATATCAGTCCTGAGAGTAGACCTATGTTCAGCAGTGCAGCTAATAATGAGCATAGATGTATTTTTTTTAACATATTTCTACAAAAGTAACTATAAAACCCAATAACACACTTTAGTTTACATATGTGACATTATCTACGATAAGGGACCTCATTGTCGATGGCTCTTACGCCGTTGCTCAAGATGCCGCAATACAAACGCAACGCAGTTTAACGTAAGCGCCATCGTCAATAAGGTCCCTTTTGCTAGATAATGCCACATATGTCTTACAAAAAATCATACAACTCGTATCAAGATTATCACGGTTGCATAAGACACACGAGGAATATCATTTCGACCTCTATCACTAACAAACAGTTTTATCAGATAACAAGTGAAAGTCGATACTGATATACATATCTACATCGATTGTGTCATATCTTGTTTGAGTATGAATTGAAGTTTCGCATATGTTCTACTAAAATGATTTGTTAAAATGAAGTTATCATTCATTTAAAAAAAAAATAGCGCGAAATATACATTTATTTTTATTTTCATAGCGTAGGTGTTACTGTAAATTTGATTTGATGACCGAAAACATTTTACCACGAATGTGTGTAACAATTTATTTCAGTAAAAGTATTGAGTAAAGAGGAAATTGAAAATACTTTTTTCCGAAAGTGAATATATGTACAGAACACTGAACTACAACTCCAGAACTCGACTTGTAGTCAATAACGCTAAGTTAAAGTGGGACAAGGCTGGACATGTCAGCCGCATGCACCCGGAAAGGTGGGTCAAAATGGTTACAGAGTGGTACTCACGACACACCATGGGGAATGCATGCCGGTTTGCAGGGAGACCGAAAAGGGAATGGCTGGACGACTTGGACGCGTTCAGCGTAGTGTTAAAGTGGAGAAAAAGAGGGTAAGCCTTCGCCCAGTAGGTACACTAAAAAGGCTAATCAAAAATAATATATGTAACTTTTTATAAAAATCTTACATGCAGCTTATTTCTAAATTATTAGATTAATAAGAAAATTCAGGGTGACTTCATCCGTTTAAGTGTTGTATTGGTCTATGGTTATGTTTCTTATTAAAACATACACCACTGAACAATAATACAGCGGTATTGACATTTAATTATAGACCGCATGGTCGATATCTATGGTAATTGCGGCATCAGGTCGATACAACCTTATTTATACACGTATATATTCATTACGATGCGAAAGAATTGCCGTAGTGAAAGTGTTAACTGTCGCTATATTTGACGACGCATCTGGAATAGTGGGTATTAACCTTGCATAAATCGGAATCATGTAAGCACAAGGTATTTGTTCCCAAATCATGAGTGTTACCTATATATTTAAGTATTTGTATATTATATACTCATTTATATATAGGTTAGGTGAGTGTACTTACCCTCAATACAAGCCTTCGTGAACTTATTGCACATGGGTTCAATCAATTTGTGTAAGAATGCCCTGTAATATTTTTATTTATATCGTAAACCGTATTGAATCGTTTTCAAATATTCAACTTAAACAGCATAGTTCCATTTTATGAAGCAGCCGCCATCCCCAATCAGTAAAAAGAGATTCAGCAGAATAAGGGATAAATGGCAAAGGCAGGTTGACGATAAACCCCTTGAAGACCCAGACGCGAGGCGAAGTACTCCAGGTATAGACTTTTACAATATTAACTTAGTCACAGAAGTGCTTATTTAGAAGACTCCGTTTGTAACTGGGCTTCACGAAACGTTTTTGCAAATTGTTGGTCGTATTTTTAAGAAAAAACATTATTTCAAATCAAAATCGAAAGCAGAATCCTATTAAAATAAGAGACGAAAAGTGTTCCAAGTCCCAATGTAGTTTTTTTTAATTTCATTACGTTTTCTCTAGGGACTACAGTATGAGGTTCTTCAAAAATGGAGTGTATGGGTTCTCAAAGGGTACGCAACGCAGGCGTTCAAGGCTACGGTAACTGCTTACCATCAGGCCGACCGTATGCTTGTTTGCCACCGTCGTTGTATTAAAAAAAGTTAGATGCATAGCATGTCTATGGAAAAGTATCTAAGGTGGATTTTATAAAATTAGGAAACTTTTTGTGTCCTAATAAAATAGAATCTCCTTTCCTCCGATTTTGTTTTGAATTGGTGTGTTTTCTTTCGAGATGCGACGGAAATCTGATTCAACGTTTTGTGAAAAGTCCCACAAACAAACGGTGTTTGTATGATTTCCATCATCGACTTTAACACACACCTACAATAGTGCACAAGTCAATAAGTTCTTTATAACACAAAGTATAGTCACAGTTTTGCGAAGTAAACGTGTCAGATGTACCTGTTTTATCACTATTATCGCACAAGAACCTACATTTAACACATGTTTTGTAGTTGCGAGGCTAAGGCAAGGCAAGGCAAATATACGCCTTTACGTTTTATCGATTTTTATCAATTTGGATTGTTACCTAAATGCTATTATAATCGGGCATACCCTGAAATTGAGGTCACGTCTACAGAAGCCGATTTTCGTCGGCTTGACTATGTTTTATATACTTGAACGGTTTTCCAAGGGCTTGTACAGGCACTGGTCCCACCGCGAGTTAGTAAGCTAATGAGCTATCAGCTATTTCAAGGGACATAAGCGATCCCGTGTAAATAAAAGAGAGATATATATTTATAGCTCATCGCCCGGCGATGAACTACGATCGCCCGGCTATGACATATGTCTCTTTTATTTACACGGGATAGATTATATTTTGTCCCTTGAAATAGTTGATAGCTCATAGCTTACTAGCTCGCAGTGCCACAGAAGAGAAAAGTCATATTGAACCTTAGAAAGATGCCGCCACTACTGAAGCCTAGTCAAACCATACTTCATTATAGACCTCACCAAATCCTCTCTCAACACCGTACAGACTACAGATTTCAAAATGTTAGTATCGATCAGCTCGTTACGTCACTCCCCAGTACGCTCCGTTGGTCCCACAAGATGGATCACCGCTACACTCCTCACCAAAAACGTACTAACTCCATGTACCGTTCTGTCTTCTCAAAGCTAAAACGGTATATGTCTATAAAACGGGTAAACCAGATAGGATCTTTTGAGTTATGGTCGCGCGTGCGTTTGAGCTAGCTTTGTAATGTTTGTTCCAGTAGTTGCGAGGAGTAGAGAGCAATTTGAGATGGGTTATAATGGTCTCGATACATTAGCTCATAGACAGTGTGGCCTAAATACGGGAACGCAAACATAAATTACGAAAGAGTGGCTCGTTGTGTGATGTAGAAGAATCGACTGACAGTCGACCTAGCCATGTGATCTGAACTGTAAACACGTGTGATAAAACGTGATAGAGTCAGTGAGGATGTCTTGTTTTCACACTATAAAGTTAGAAAAGGAAGCACAGATTAAGCGAAGTTACTCGTAAAAAGAAATCATAGCTACCAAACGCTTCTCGAATCTACCATACTGTCAATTATGCCTTGTTCTTTTCCGTCGAATTGAATTTATTGTTTCTTAAAAAAGGCAAGATTTTAAATGTTTCATGAATAGTGGAGTAAAGTCCGTGATCAGTCTTAATTCTGACCTCTTTGAATAACGTTGGCTTTGTCCTCTTTCATCGTGTTGACATTTTTGTTTGTTCGAAAGGGACAAGATTTTGAATGTTTTATGAAAAATGGAGTAAAACCCGTGATCAGCAAACATTTTATTATATGTGCTCAGGATCAGTCCTAAGCACATATAATAAAATCTTTGCCATGTAATTATCTCGTATATTGTTGCCTTGCTTGGTCATTTGTTTTCTCGTTCTAAATATATATGTCAGTCGATACTTGGACGGCACGAATCTTAAGCAGTCACGACCCTTTGATGAAAGAACAACAATCGGAACCCCGCTATTAAAACGGTCGAACATGCAATTACAGTGTTATTTCCTAAAGTAGAACTTTAGTAAACGTCTTTTAATAAATAAATATTACAGGCCACCAAGGTGAGCTTAAAAAGGCTGTGTTGCGTCAGCCAACGATATATATAACATACAAATACTTGACTACATCGAAAACATGCATCTCAGGAACTAAATATCTATGCTCATTACATAAATGCCCCTAACGAGATTTGATCCCAGGACAGTCGGCTTCATAAGCAAGGACTACACTAGGCCAGACCTATCACCAAATACACAATTGGACATTAGTATTGGAACAAAATGTCTACCTTCACAATATCGATTAGCAATTTACTAGTCGTCACTATTCTTGACGCTCTGCTGACTTCGTAAGATGGATCGACACGGCTGTTAGTCGAGGGCCCGGATTAACCCTTTGACTGCCGAGTATAGAAAACGTGTCCCAAACGCCATGAGCACCCGTAAGTATGACCTCGTAGTTTTGGGACAGAGCATTTTCATGACGAACTCTTTGGCGTTCAAATACGTGAAGAACAATTTTGACAATGTTTCACAACTATTAAAACGGGATGGTTAACATGTATGTTATTTTTTTTATGACAAAGGTGGCAAACGAGCAGAAGGATTGCCTGATGGTAGCAGTTACCGTCGCCCATTGGCACCCGTAACACCAGGAGTCACAAGCGCGTTGCCGACCTTTGAGGGGTTGGAGCTCTGGGAACCTTACTCACCATCAGGAAGACAACACTACATACCTGAATGGTAGCAGTGCTATTATGGCTGTGGTCTTCTGTAAGGAGGAGGTACTTCCCCAGTGTTTCAATGAGTTTCCGATATGTCGGCACCTCCATCATCATGGCCTACCTCCAGCTATAATAGTTGTAATGTGGACGACCATGTTAACTTAAAATCACATTTTTTTTTTTACAAAGGAGCACAACGAGCAAACGCGTTTCCTAATGGTAATTAATCACACCGCCGACCAGAGTGGTCACGTGGTTGCCGATTGAGTCTTTGCCGTGGTCTTTTCTTGAAGCAGTTCCAATCCGGAAACAGCCGAAGACAGTTCATTCCACAATTTTGCAGTACGTGGAAAATTCCTGATCAACCACAATTGAGGTCATCGAGGCATACCTATAAATATACACCGTGTTCCGTTCAAAGACTATTGCATAGCACATGAATAAAAACTACTTGGTAGGATTTTTGTTAAGTTAGAAACAATATTTGTGTCTTTTTCATATACATTAAATCATAAAATAATGTGTAGTTTTTTTACAATGACATTGAACTGACACACAGAAGCCGATGGGGAGACTGGTCTACAACCTTAGGACATGATGTCACGATCCTCAGCATTGACGGAACGACTGCTGATGATGATGATGACCTGACACATAATAACAAATTCAGCGTCTTTAGTTATTTATCGATTATTTTTCAAAATTATTCCCCGTAGAAAATATTACTGTACCAGTAATTAATTGACAAAACGTTCCTTAACCACAAACTTGAGTGTGGTTAACACTCAAGTTAACAAAAAAGAAACACCGAGTGCTAATTAAAAGAAATAATATATTTTGCTCCCCTTAAAAGTGTCACAAGTAATTTAACACATTAAGCCCCATTTTACGTAAATCATACTAAATAATCAATCTGAATTCCAAATCAAACACTTCTCACATCCCGAATTTAAACATTCGGCAACCCGGGGCGCATTAGGGCCGGAGCGGGGCTCCATAATACCCGCCACTTAGTCCTAATCATCCGCAAACACAGAGTCCGTCCTAAAAATAAATTATCTGATATTGCCCTATACCGACGATTCTGCACGTACTCAGATACGCCACTTGCCAATATCACGATTCCGATATAAATAAATGAGTTGCCCGGTGCACATTTGTCTATGTTCAGTCTCGACTGCGTCTCAACGCATCAGAATAGTAATAGGCAAACCCGAAACCAGGTAAAGACTATTGCATAGAACAAGTAATTACATACTAATTAATATACAAGGAATATAGTAGGATAAATGTGGAGGAATCTTCGACAACGAATTATTAAATGCACATGTCCTCTTTAGGTTATTGTTTGGAGTTACCGACAATTATTTTGCTGGATGCAGGTCGCTTCCAACCGGTACATGTGGAGGTCTGAGGGGGAGGCCTATGTTCAGCAGTGGACGTCTTAAGGCTGAGATGATGGTGGTGATGATGATAGCAGACAAAAGGCGCACTTATTTTTCAGATTTATTTCAAGATAAAACCATGATGTCGTTGTTCGCTACTATAAATTGTCAATTTAAACTTGCACTAAATAGCTTGAAGTCCATCGCCTATACTCTAGAAAAGCACCGTAAGAAAATTTGCGTTCCTAATCTCAATAAAACGTAAATTTTAGTACCCGACGATCCTTTGAGCCTTAACAAAAACACGAAGACAACCGCTAGGAAAATGATGACTATGCCACTTTGGTTTCTACACCCATTTACTACTGACGTACCTCAAAAGCACCTATTACGTAATCTGCGCCATCACACCCTCCCCCTTTTCTCGACTCAATTATTCCCCAACTCTCGAGATTCGGAGTTTTTTTCAGAATTCAGGGAATTTTTTTCAATTTTTCCCCCGGCGCACAACTTGGCATGTTACACCCTGTATTCCCATCGCTGTCCGAGCGGAGGCGATATACGAAGATACTGACTTGAAGACTATAGTGACTTTAACCCCCACAAGCATTGTACCTATAATCTGGAATTCGCTAGGCAGTCTAAAACGTTTAACGACAAAGTTATTTGGCGTAGTCTTAATCATTCCTATCTTTTGAGAGGACAAAATGTAGCAGTTAGTTCTATAAAAAAGTAGGTAAAAATGATTACTTATTTTAAGCTTTTATGCAAATGTATTTGGCTGTTTTACTAGTAGCAATGCAGACATTCCAATAGCAACCAGCCTTCTGAGATTCTGGATCAGATTTTGGTGACATAGTGCAGACACCAACACCATTAATCGTTTCTCCATTACTGAGGGTCGTGACAATATCCTTCTGTTGAAGACGAGGTTCATTCAGATGGGTCTATCCTCCGCCAAACTCAAGGCCAACATTGTGCGCTATTAAATGTTTGACTTTAAGTAAGGCTTAACATCACGTAGGTATAATACTCGTAGCTTAATTTTAAAAATATAATCTATGCATTGTATTAAATTATGGAAGTTTCCCTTTGCCGCCAACAGCAAAAACCGTGAAGCCATACATCATACATCACCATTAAAATCAAAACGTATGTCAAA
Source organism: Grapholita molesta (assembly GCA_022674325.2). NCBI lineage: Eukaryota > Metazoa > Arthropoda > Insecta > Lepidoptera > Tortricidae > Grapholita > Grapholita molesta. The sequence goes on from CP053129.2 coordinate 16,362,237, forward strand.
CTTCAAAGGTAAAGGGTTAAACAGGAGATTAACTAACTTTGGAACATGTGGACATGACGCGTTTTTTTTATGACAAAGGTGGCAAACGAGCAGACGGATTACCTGATGGTAAGCAATTACCGTCGCCCATGGGCACTCGCAACACCAAGGGAGTCACAAGCGAGTTGCCGACCTATAAGTGGGTTGGAGCTCTGGGAACCTTACTCACCAACAGTAACACAACACTACATAACTGAAAGGTAGCAGTGCTATTATGGCTGTGGTCTTCTGTAAGGAGGAGGTACTTCCCAGTTGGGCTGCCCCAGATTCAAGCGTTATGGTACTTGGCTGTGCCCTACCTCTCATTGTTGGACGTAGTTTAAGGACATACCCGGGTCCGACACCGGGTCCGGGTTTGACACTTAGCCGCTGGCCAGATGCCGAGTTCATCAGTTGATTGTGGTTGGTTATACCTATACTTACCACCAAACTTCCTGGCTTGAACATCAAAACTGTGGAATGATTTGCCGTCAGCAGAATTTCCGAACCCATACGACTCTCATACCTTCAAGGAAAGAGCGTTCTCCTATCTTAAAGGCCGGCAATGACTACCCTGGTGTCGCGGGTGCCCATGGGCGACGGTAATTGCTTACTATCAGGCAATGCAGCAGACGCATTGCCACCTTCGTCATTAAATAAAACATCGCAGTGGTTCCTGAGCGTTTAGTCAGCAAGCTATCGTAAGAACACCCCATGGACGGTTTTACGACATACTCCTTGGATTAATGGGGCAAGTTCGTAAGAGGCTTGATTACTGGTGAAAGGTGTTAAATATTAATGTCATAATGCCTACAATTTTACACACCTGTTTGGAATTCGGAACTTGTTTGAGTCGGCTGAGTAGTAAAGAGAAATAAAAACGAGTCGATTAATAATAAAAAAATATATCATAATCGCAACAGGCGTTTCGAGTAAAACTGTTAGTTTAGTCATAACCTATCAGCCAAGGACGCCCACTGCTGCACACGGGCCTCCTTCAAATAGGCGCTTGAATGCGGCATGCGGGTTGGCGATCGCTCTATGCTCCAACGGGGCGCTCCTATCCTTCATCTGGTGCTGAGTAGTAGCAGTTTAGGGACAATAGGTACCCAGGTCTGGGTTAACGGTGTTATCGAAGTTAGGTACACTTAGAAACTGACCTCATTATATACCCGTGAAGACGTGACTTACTTCAATATATATAACTAGCTTTTCCTCGTGACTTCGTCAGCCGGCCATGCCCATCTTTAAAGTATGGTTGCGGGATAAAAATTACCTTGTCATTGTTCGTAGCTCAAACTCTTTTCATACCAAATTTCATACCAAATTTCATCCCAATCAAGTGTTTAAGTGTGAAGAAGTAACAGACAGACAAAGAGTTACTTTCGCATTAGAATATTATGTATGGATTAATAAGTAAACTTTCAAACATTAATCCAATGATTCATGTAAATAATAGCCTTCGTCCATGTGTTGAAAACCTTTGTGCAAATAAAAGATTAATGAGTACAGTCAGACTAGTGCCCCGAGCCGGATCCCGGACGGTAATCGCAGACATTCCGGAATTTCCGGACCACTCCCTAATCGAATCAACAAATTGGGCATGTAATGGGAATCGATCCAGATACCGTTTGCAAATCAGTCTTGGCAAGGCTCCTTAGGATACGATACAGTATCTTTAGTTTTTTTATAAACAGCAGTTCGCTGTTTCAAGTTTTTAAATATCCGGTTGATAAACTAATTTGATACTAAATGCCTGTAGAATATTTATGTATAAGGATGCTTGTTTTGTCAGTTAAGCCTGTTCTTTGAGAGAAAATTATTTCAATTACTGGTCAGCTATAGGTAATTTTTCTAAGAAACTAGTATTTCAACTTAGATACTTTAAATTGTAAACAGTCGTTGAATCAAAGCAATCGGAAGTCCATTACGTTCAAATATTATGTACGATGTGTAGTTATCACCAACGTTTTTGTAAAGTTCAGCTACCACTTTATTAAGGCATGGCGTGATTTAAAAGCAAACTTGTTATGTTGTTATGTTATTTTACCTATTTGCTAGAACCTCTTTGAAAGTGATAAAATCATCATTGATATATAAATATTACAGGACATCCTTACACAAATTGTGCCCCACGGCACAATAAGGCATGTGTTGTACCCACAACACGTGTGGATATTGTATATATCATGCTCATCACACAAAAAAATGCTTTTGCCGGGATTTGAACCCAGGCCCGTCGGCTTTATAGGCAGGGTAGGCGGCACTACGCACTAGGATACACCTGTCGTCAATTAGAAGCCATATTAAAATAAAACTGGACTTGTTTTGATCGTGTGTGACCCATAACTCAATTTGCATTTTAATGTATGCAAAATATAAATAAATATTTCGGGACAATCTTACACAAATCGAGCTAGTCCTCCGGTAAGCTCAGTAAGGCTTGTGTTGTAGGTACTAGACGACGATATACATATATCTACACTAATATTATAAAGGCGAAAGTTTGTGAGTGTGTATGTTTGTTACTTCTTCACGTCTAAACGGCTGGAGCGGTTTTAATAAAATTTGGTATGGAGTTATCTGACATCCTGGATTAACACATAGGCTACGTTTTTTCCCTAATAAACCACGGGTAACACAGCGGGGCACAGTTAGTAATAGATACATATAAATACTTAAATACATAGAAAACAAATGACTCAGGAACAAATAGTGCTCATCACAAGAATAAATGCCCTGACTAATCCTAGTCGAAACCAGGACCATCGACTTCATGGCACTACCTCATTAGGCCAGGCTGGTCGTCAAAATGCGAAATGCGATCGGCTTTGCTTTATACAACCAGCCTGTAATACGTACTATAGACTGTATGGCTGCATTTTCATGGAAGTAAACTCGCATGCAAAACGTAGTAACTTAAAATTCAATAATTGCACGCAGCTACTCAATTAAAACCTTACAACTGTGGCACGCACACGTAATTCACACTTACACCATTATTATAAATTGAACTTTAACGTTATACAAATACGGTTTATATTAATTTAGTACCGACTAGACGATATGAACCGTTTCAATACGGCGATGTTTGAAATTGAATCTTATTCGTATGCAGCTTAGGTAGATTTTGTTATGAAGGCGATTATCGAACACCCCAGACTGAGTGGCGACTGAATACCTACGCCAGTCACGCATTTCGCGATTGTATGGCCGAAGTAGTCAAATATATATATACATTTACAGCCTTATTTCAACCGAACAACTGAAAAAGTGTATATAAAGGTTTTACTAAAGAAAGTTACTATGTCAAATTATAATACCTCTACCTACCTAAAGAGGACTGCTAAGGAATGGAATTCGCTCCCTTCGTCTGTATTCTCGGAAAGAGATAATTTGGGTATTTTCAAGGCAAGAGTGACAAAGCTGGTACTGAACCAGCGTGCTACACCCTCGCCCTCATCGTCACTTACCATCAGGTGCGACTGAGGTCAAAAGCTGGTCAGTCTTGTATTTAAAAAAATATCACATAAAAAAACCAATGTTAAGTACAACGGGTTATCAAGTATTTGAACAAGGCTAACCTCAATTTCTAGCTTAAGATTTCTTAATTAATTAATTTTAATCCAGTGACTAAGCCATACGATAAATAAATACACACAATTTTTAAATTCGGCCCTAATAAAGACGATCCTGTTTCCTCACCCAAGGTCTCTGGCATAGGAAATGCCACGTGGTATAAATGATTTTAAAATATTTAGGTATATTCTGTCGCCCTAGTGAAAAAGGGTATAAGTCAAAATAGTACAGCGTAAAAGGGTACAAGTGCCGTACATTTTAGAGGACTTGTGGCCTTGTTAAACTAAAAAATAGTATCTGCGCTCAGCTCAAAGAAGATTACAAAATTAACATGAAACATAAAGTAATAACAGGATATATTTTGTATAAGTATAGTCAACCAATTTTCCGGACCACTTCGAACCTTGTCACAGTGACGTTAATAAGAAATCTTTTGCGTCTGTCATAGATTTTCACTGTGACAAGGAACGAAGTGGCCTATAAATCAAATTGGTTGACTGTACACGATCGTTTTAAATATTACTCGAGGAACGTACCAACATTACGACCCCATATGAAGTGCACTTTTCTTGCTTCGGTCAAAGATTTATGACTACTTTGCTTAATAATATAGTTGGCCGCAAAGCGCAAACACCTTACTCGTACCTATTATTAAAATGGCTATAGGGAGTTTTAAGAAAATGTCGCCAGTCAACATGGCTGACTTATAGAAAAGTTAAATTATGTCAGTTTGCGACGATAAAAATGCATATAATTTTTATCTATAAATAATTAGATTTGCTAGTTTCATAACCTATAAACAGTGTTCCTAAAATGAGAGCAAAAGTCATTGAAGTGCCCAAGTAGTCACTTGTTGTCATAAGTCAATTCAATTGAATTTGCTCTCGTTTTACAATCACTACCTAAGCAATATTACAATATAAAATTATTTTCCATACTTTATGCTTAACTATTGTCACAAGACTGACATCATTTAAGTTTTCTACACAAGGCACGTAAGTCTTTGAAAACCCCGTTTAAACGACAGAGGCGAAATATTGATTCTATTATAATATCTGCCTTGATATAGTTTCGAGCGTAGAGGATAAAAACCTCAATTGATCACATACGCGCTTACGACTTGCAGAAATATCATAACCTTATTTGCCACATGTTACGAACGACTAGTGTCAAATTTTATATCAATTCTGTAATACAAAATTCCTTGTAACTTCCACAACGGACCTATAGGGTCTATAATTTCAGTAAAGTACGCTGTGCATTTCTTGGCTAAACAAAACGCAAGATTCTAGCTTTACAAACATACCATCGATGAACGTCACACCGAAAATATTCACTCGTAAGATGCATTACCTGAAAAAAAAAAACAAAATGATTAGTACATAGAATATTTTCAAAAGAATATTCACAACTTCGCTCACCAATGACATGTGTTTATAGGTAAAAAATAACTTGCAAATGTTATTGGTTTGAGTCATAGAGCTCGCCGGTCAATGGTTACGACCGTTTTACGATCTAGTCTATGGCATGTCGTCATTTTGAAGTTAAAAGCATGCTGGCCAACATGCGATAATTGAGATGCGACCAGAAAGGATAGATGGAAGTTATTTTATGACGGACGGACAGACATGCTATATAGCGAATAGATATTGTTTGATATTGGGGAGTTTTTTAGAAAACAATGTACCAAGTTATTATTAAGATACATTATCAGAATCCTGACGAGAATTAAGCATAAAATCTGGATGATAGTATTTTTTTGCCTTTTGCATTGTATTGTATAACGATACATTGGCCTAGTGGGTAGTGAACCTGCCTATGAAGCCGATGATCCTGGGTTCAAATCCCAGTCAGGGCATTTGTTTGTGTGATGAGCACGGGTATTTGTTCCTGAGTCATGGGTGTTTTCTGTATTTGTATTACATATATCGTCGTCTAGTACCTACAACACAAGCCTTACTGAGCTTACCGTAGGACTAAGTCGATTTGTGTAAGATTGTCAAGAATTATTTATTATTATTTTACTATCGACTGTTTACGAAAGGCGAACAATATTACTAAGTATTTATTAAAATGTGATATACTTAATATAATACTAAGTATTTATTAAAATGTGATATACTTACAATACTGACATGATTGAGGCAATATTTCTTAACAACTGACGTTAATTGAGTACCCACACTTTTTTCTGAAGACTCCCATCGATAGTCCTATTACTAAAACGATTCGAGAAAGACCATTCCGGAAAAAGACTACAAAGTTGACATTAACATCTAGCCGCGCGAGTTTTTCAAACCTCCAGCACTTCGTGTTGTTAATCAACTTGTAAAATTTTCACACTATGCATGTCACTATTATTTGTAATAGGTAAATATTTAAAGTGAAAGTTAAAATGAACAAATAACTACTAGGAACCTACACAAAACAGCACAATTCGTATAACAACGTTGCATAAAGATAAAATCCGACTTAAAAATTATAGATAAAGACATCTACGAGTAACCTAACGTATATTTATCCCCGTGTAAACCATAATTTCACAAATTACGGCCTGTCACCGGTTTACCAGTCAACATGGGGGTAAACGGTAAACATATTAATAAATTCCTCAATTATTTTAACTATTTTGGGACCATTTATGTCATGGTCCCCTATGCCTAATCGCGCGCCATATGTCAGTAATGGCCGACGTAGGTACATGGCACGCAAAGCGTTTACAGATAGGAAAATGTCCCACTTAGTGCGTATCTATTTACTATTCCTAGTAGACTTGCAATCCTGCTATAATGGTCAAGTTTTTATCATATGTCACAATATCTGTCGCGCTCCAAAAAGTGTGTGTGAAAGTGGCGGATAGCGCGATAGACGATAAAATGGTAACCATGCTATCCTTTCTGATCAACGGCAGGTTAATGTACTTAAAAAAGGTACTTCGCTAAAAAAAGGTAACAAATAACAAAAACCGTAAACTAACACTTTACAAATGGATAAGTTTGTCAAAATTTCACATTAATATGTTTTAGCCAATTTTTTATTAAAATAAACAAGTGTCAGTTCAGATATGATAGGATATGGCAGGTATTTCAGCCCTTTTCAACATTCTATTTGATTGACCCGAATGCTATAAATTCGTCAGCTTGTAGATGAATTTAAACCTTATTTGGAACTAAGGAATGTTATTTGAACTACGAAATCACTGCATTAAGTTCATACTGACGAAATGTGGTAGTGGACGTTGCTAAGTGTCACATTAGTATTGAAGCGTCATTAACAATAGTGTAAGCGCCAAGCGCCATAAGGTACCTTTCCATGTGGACTACCACAAATAGTTTACCTCACATAACTTACGTACCAAACTAACAAAACATGTTACAATCATAACTCTTCCTTCTTTATTGTTTTCAAATTCTAGGATGTAACTGTGTCTAGTACCTAGACATCATCTGATGTAGGGGCGCGGATCTCGCGGCGTGATAGACTACCCGTCCTTATCTAACTGTATTTAAAGAGTGACGGGTAGTTATCTCGGCTCGATATACTGTCGCGCCCTTCTCGTGCTAGGCCTACAGTGTTCAAGACGAATTAAAAATACACATTTGTTGTGTGAAAGTCACAAAAAATGTAGTGTTAACTAAAACCCATGGCGTGTATCATGGCCGCCCCTTCGCTCACAAACCTGTGGTTACCGAGTGACGTTAGAATCCGGGGATGGACGATTATACTGATTTGCATCACAAATTTGTATAGCAACGTAACGTAAAAACTGTTGGGTAATGTTTTGTATCATTACTAAATATTTGATATATAATCAATTGGTATAGTGCGGCTTTTGACTAACACGGCTAATAGTGCCGTAACCGACTGCTCTAGTATTCTGGTGACATTTAGATTAATTCTGAATAATGCTATATTAATTAAAATACATCTTTTGAACGACTTAGACTTAACAATACTTACCAATTACACCCACTGTAGTTAGACTAACCGTAAAAAAATACTTAAGTTGTCAATAAAATGTAGTATTTTTTTTTGTTACGTCACCTTTCGCTATGTATTTATTAATTTAAGAGAATTAAACCACCGATAATGAGGCAAAAACACTTGTTTTCCATTGTAACTTAGAGTTCATTTTCGAAATTATTTGGTACTTTTACAGTAAAAATTATCCGAATCTAAACCAAATAATTGTATGTCAATCAAATTATATAAATGTCGTTAAAACCCTGGTATGTAAGATAACACTAATTTGCATAGGAAATTCGGTTAACAACAATACTGTAAAAACTGTAATGTAAACATCCATCAATTTGGGATTAAAATAACCTCATTAATGCAATCGATGCAGTTGCATACGTCGTCGTATTAATTATTTTAATCGCGATACGGGCGACTGGTAATTGTGTCATTTATATACATTATTTTTCTAAAGGTTGGTACAACCACGGACGTCCAATACTGAACATGGGCCTCCCTCAAGCAGCATGGGGGTTTACCGTAATTGCCACGCTTGGCAGGCAGGTTGGCGATCACAGTATGTTCCACCGCTTTTGAAAAACGGTGCTACCCATCCTCAAGTTATAACTGCTCTTAAACAATACTTTGCACATAAGGCCCGGTACCGCGAACACCGAAGTTCGTATATTTCGAGCATTTTTCTCTTTTACTCCAATTAAGGCGTCATGAGAGTAACGGGGACAATTGTCCGAAAAAAGAGACAGAAATAGAAATTAAATGAATAATTCCTAGTTCTGTCCCTATAAATGAATATTATTATCTAAATAAGTACGGGTAGTCTATCTCGCCTCGAGAAACTGTCGCACCCTTATTATGCTAGGCCTATAGCCCATCTAAAATACAACCGCCATTTGCATTTATAATATGATTTTAATTTGAACCACAACAGTTAATCAATCTCTTGCAGAGAATGACAGATCTCCGTTCGGACTTAAATCCGGCAGCTTCGGTAACATCGGTAAACCTTAACGTAAAATTTAAAGAAACAACTACCATTTATCTTACCAAACGCGGTCCGGTGACACTGATATATTAACATCGATAGTTTTCGCAAAACAAAATGTAATAAATGAACCTTAAACGCATTTGTAGCCATTACCATTCGATCACAAGGAAATGTAACAAAATGCATTTAGTCCGAATCCAATGTTCTCACGATTGAGATGAATTTAAAAAGAGAACACGTTAAGACTTTGTTCTTTGTTGTTTATTCGTTTGTACCTTTTACAGGGGGAATAAGGACTATTATTGCTTGGCTAGCTCGTTATTATAAACAAAGGGGATTGAAACACTGCAGCATTTAGTCGACGCGAAAGATCTTAAGTGCTTTTATTCAACGTGGACCCTGTATACGGGCATAGATTAAAAATAGTTTTTCAACCACGTATTTTATTATATTAATCCCAACTGTGTGATTTAAGACTTGACTGTTAAAGTTATATATTTATTTATGCTTTGTGAAAAAATAAAATCCGTTCTCTCCATCTGTCAACATACTTAATTGAAATAGGTAACTTTAAGTAGTCGCCTAATGAAATATTTGTCGGTAGACTACGTTTAAGGACCATATGCAATATGCATTTCACGACCAAATATGAGCCAACATTAATAAATTCCTCACTTCCTCGGCGGCGCTACCGCGAAAAACGATATTCGTAAATTTCGGACGATTGTCTCTGTCACTCTCATGACGCCTTAATTGGAATTACAGAGAAAGATGCTCGAAACATACGAACTTCAATGTTCACGGTACCGGGCCAGATTTCAAACCCGACTTCTCAGGTATCTATTGCAGCCGTTATTTCTTTAGGGATTCGTAAAAAAAAATTTAGATCGCCAATTAAAGATGGCAGGTAATATTTAAATGATGTGTGAAAACTATTCTGACATTAGGTCTATCGTGTCCATAGAAAAATAGCAAATATTATAAAATATAGCAAAACTTTTTGTAAATATATGCACTACAATACGTAACTACATTGAACTTTCTGGTATCTTGATATTTAAGAAGGCGAGTAGATTTATCTTATTCCTATAATTATTGTTAGATATTTGGTCCCAAGCTGTACTCGGAACACTCTTAAGCCCTTCATCCTTTGACCACAAATATAATAGGAATACACCGGGTTTACGATACTAATTAATGGCGCCATTATACTTTACTCGATGCTGTCAGCCGGTACCGGTTGCAGGAACCGGTATTGTGCAAACTACGAAGAAAGCCCTTTTAACTTGGAAGCCGTAGGAAAATGGCCATGCGAACGATCCTATTGAAGTTTTATTAAAGTTTAATATCATGTTAGAATTTTTACAATAGGTTTAAAGGAAAAAAGAAGGTAGCTGAGATTCGTTATGAGAAGAGTTACGTGATGACGTTAAGCCTTGACCGTTAGATTCAGCGGCGGTGCGGCCATACAAGCAACTCTCCGTCGGCTTTACTAATAATCCCATAGTTCAACGGATTTCCTCGGACTCTTGAAGAAACGGCACAGCAATATTGGCTTTGTCTATAAGAATAACTGACTCGCCGCCACTGGTAGAGGCCGTCACTTACATTAATGGATTGAAAGTAACCACAATTACATTTTTATTTATCTACTCCAGCACTTCAGTATGCCAATTACACACACATATATACTTTTGTGGATATTGCATTCATTCGCACGAAGCGATTCGCTTCTGCCTTCCCAATCCGGACTGAACCTAAGGAAGAAGGAAGGAAGGAAGGAAGGAAGGAAAGAAGGAAGGAATATATATATTGCATAGTAACAATGCTAATAGTTCGTGAAACGATAAGCAAATCTAAGTACTTATAGAAAATTAATGCTTAATTATCGTCAATAAATTGACATCATTTAACATTTGTATAACCCTTTATAAGGCAGAGGGAATATATTTCCCGCCATCATTTGATCTTTATTACAAAAGTGACAAGGTTACATTTTGCTTAATTTCTGATATTATAATGCCTATTAAATGGATAAGTCACGCTAATAGGGAGCTCTTTTTTCTGAAACCCCAATAAAATAGTTGATTGAGCCGGTACAGTCGCCATCAGATATATCGGCGTTGTTCAGATATTTGTCAACGCCTCTATTGTCAAAGCGATAAAGTGCATGTTCAAATATTTGTGACCACCTCCACAGCTCCGATACATCTGATGGCGACTGTGCTCGTAGATTTTGATGTCGAACAAGTCTGAAAAAACAGACTTCAAACCTCAGTTATATACCCCTTTGCCCACCACGCTTGGCCGAATTTTAAATATTTAAACCACGCCAGCACGCACAAAAGCCCAACGCAGCCGTATCTTGATCTATAAATTACCGGCCATAGTGTTACCGGCGGTTTTTTTTAACGCAATTACGTCATTATTATGCGTTCGGAATTAGGGTGTCAACCTGAGATATACGGTGTTATTATGCGCTCGGAGTTAGGGTGTCAACCTGCGGACTCGCTGTGTGCAGTGAATGGGTTGATTTTAGGCCATTAAACTAAAACGTTCGCACGGTGATCGTTTTAGTGGAATGCAGCTGACATTCATAAATTGATAATCTATAAACAATTAAGAACACATTCAATTTAATGCAACTAATTATTTGTATTAAATATTTTGATTTGTTTTTAAGTAATAGGATAAGTACATATTAGAAATTGACTTTAAATAATTATTAAAAAACAATAACTATAAGTACTATACAATGTAATATGAAATATAAATTGAAATAGAAGAAATATAAGGGAGTTTTCACAATAAAGGAGTAGGTATACTCGGCCGTAAGCCACAGTAATTAAACATCAAATCTGTATGGACATTACATGTTTGCCTTTTTGTAATATTGCTTTTAATGCTTAATTACCGTCACAAACCTGACATCGTTCTTTTTCCACAAGTCACTAAGCTGGCAAGACATTCAAAATGATCTTGACACGCTCTTATTCTCTTAACTATAAAGTCGCTTCACCCGCTTAGCAACTTCTGTAACTAACTGCCTTTTCAAATACAATTGAAATTCCTCCCATGTTAAGATAGTAAAAACTATACTAAGCCTAAAACCAGAAACAAAAAAAATCGCGCGAGGGTGTGCCGGCGCACGGCCAGACCAGCTACAAGCTCGCGCATGCACCAATGTCAGGGCCACACGAAAATAGCAACAACTGAAATAAGCGGCGGAAATCGACCGCCATTACTAGCTATATTCGGATCTCGAAAACCAGAATCCGCCGGAATCGAGAGGAATCTTGACACGTTGACGTGTTGATATCTGTCATTACGTTTAAGAAATGGCCCGTAACCGGGCTGTGGTCGACAACCCTGCGAAGTATGGCGGTTATTTTTTTTTAATATGATATTAGTAGGCAAATGGTCAGACGAATCGCCTGATGGTAAGCAATTGCCGCCGCCCTAGATGACTGGATGACACCTGGATGACTAACCATCATGAGGTTGGAGTTCTGGGAACCTTACTTACCAGGAACCGAACACTGCATACCAAGTAAACAGTTAGTAGCAGTGTTATTATGGCTGTGGTCTTCTGTAAGGGAGTTACTACACCGGGGATACTCCATATTCAACCGTACTGATAATTCGCTGTGCCTCACATTGTTGGACGTAGTTTAAGGACATAGCCGGGTCCAAAACCATTATGGCATTGAACACCTCATGCTCAGAGATAGCTCGCTGATCGTCGAGCAATGGTTTTCCGTGGCTGGTGGGAACAGTAGCCACGTAACTATTAAAGAATTTTAATATCCCAAATATCAAGATCCACAAGCATTATTTGTCTCAAAATATTAGCGCCTTTCATACATAACGGTGAAACAAATACACATTACCATACAAGAAGGCTACAGGGAATATTGTCTCTTATGACAACGGTTTAAAGTTTAGTTTAGTATTCACACTTCTGGCGCCAGAAGATATGAATCATGAATCAAATAAGGTCATTTACAGGTCATTGGCTTACAATTATATTGTTTTATTTTAGGCTTTGTAGGCATTTGGATATAAAATCAGAGCTAATTTCAGAATTGACCCATTTATAATTTACCTTGTACTAAATGTGTTGTGTTGTCTGCCTTTGGTTAAACAGTATTTTGTGTCAAACCGGTTTATGTCAATTTGATAAATCGCCGGGTTAAAGGCATAACCAACTAGGTATATCGTCTTAAGTCTTGCCCACTTGCGCAACTCTGGATTTTTTATTACGAACTAGCTCCAATATGAGCGGAGCCTGCACCTCTGAATAAGACCACCAACCCAACGTTAACACGTTGAGCCCCGGTGACACAAAGTCTGTGATTAAAAATTATCGAACTCCTATGCCAGTGACACGTATCTGTGTCTAAAATGATCGTTCTCCTATATATCACTTAAGTCCAAATCTATTTATCGGCAAATGCCGGCGACACAACAGAGCCCTGAGTGTAAGTTTAAGCGTTTGCGTTTCTCATATAAATAACATTATCACTTAATTTAATTAATTTTTAATTTTCAAATTTTTATTCAAGTAGGCCTAGCAACAAGCACTTTCGAATAGTCAAATACAAATATAAGCTTAATCGAATAATTAATTCATTAATTAATTAATACAGAGCAATTCATTGGTAAAATTATTACAATATAATATTTATAAATATCAATAATAATGTCACAATAGTATCGAAAATAAAATAAAAAATATTTTAAACATTAAACATCTTGTATATGAATACTAGTCTAGAACTGTCTAGAATAAAATCTAAAATCTAAATGTCAAAAGTTACGCATTCATAAACGTTTTTATACTTCAAAAGTAAATTACACTAGAGCCTCACGTGTGTTCAAAACTAACATAGGAGTAAGAACTTCTTATGAAAACGGCATGGGAATAAAGAATTCGTAAAGTACCAGTGCCATGCTCTAACTGATCGACATAATGTCTATCGGCATATTTGTAAGCATTTAGTTAAATAGTACCGGGGGCGAACGTGGTAACCGATAAAGTCCACACCTTTGACAATTCTTAAATCTGGGTTAGCTTCTTAGGCGATAGATAGTTATACCTTTGAACCGGCAAAGATTTAAAATTACAAGATTTAATTTCGCCTCGTCTGTCACCCATAACGAAGTCAATTGACACCGTCTGAAACCAGAAAACCTTATAAGTCACCGCGATTCAACTGTTTTTCGCGACGCTTAGCTGTTGCCATGCGTACACGCAGGGTCCTCGACTACGCCCGTCATCTCTTTCCCTAACACCGCTGCACGCCACGAGCGAGCGAGACGACAACGTCGACATATGACCGCACACGTGTGAGGTCAACCACCTGACGGATTAGGATTTATGGTTACCTTAGATGGTCTCGTACCTACATGGAGTTACCGTAATAAAGACATTTGAGAGATGGCCGATACAGCTTTGAAGTCTACTCTATGATATATTCAGTGACAAACAACTTAACAGCCTTTAAAATTAGTTTAGAGGTACAGTCAAGTGTATACGTAATATATAATTTTATATTCAAGGCATTGTACCAATAATACTGACGGCAATCCTCGTATCGCAATGCTGATACGGTGTGCGAGGAAGCCGCCAGCTCTTATCACCAGTTACATCAATCAGGCCGCGATTTTTGCAAAAAGTTTGTGCGCGCTGGGACCCCATGGACTTTGCGTTCCTACGCCAAACGGTACAAAATAGTACTCTAGTCTTTGTTTTAAATATTTTGTTAAGACTTCCTTTGACTATATAACCACTGCGGATTACAGTAAATACGTTAATAAATAATTATTTATCTCGTACACACGGCAACACTCTTAACTGCATATCGGTGGACCTTATGCCTTATATAATAAGGTCCACCAATGTAAAGCTAAGAGTGTTCCTATGTGTTCAAGTATACGATGATATATGACGGACTTTTTACTAATCTAATTTATAGATCTTTTAAAAACCATAACACACTCTTGCAGCTGTGGAGGTGGTCACAAATATCTGAAAACCGCCTCTATTACCAAGGCGATAAAATGCATGTTCAGATATTTGTGACCTCGACAGCTCCGATATATTTGATGGCGACTGTGTACTATGACGATAAAAAAGTTACATGGTTAAAACGTCATAAATAACGTGGTGTTTAAGATATAATGAAAAGTTGTAGGTTACTCAGTTTGAGCAGTTTATGAGATAAAGTGTGACAAGCTGTTATATCATTTTACGGGTAGACCAAGAGTTAGTAGTCTTTATATGTTCGAAACTTTTTTTTATACACGACTGACCAACGTTTGACCTCAGTCACACCTGATGGTAAGTGTCGACGAGGTCGAGGGTGTAGCACGCTGGTTCAGTAACAGCATATTCACTCTCGCCTTGACTCGCTCCCGAAGAAGAGAAAACTGTTCGTTGTTAAACTATAGTTAGGTGACATAAATATGTGGAGTAAAGCATAGCCCTCGTAAGACAGGTCATCAAAAAAACCAGAGGATTGAATCAGGTATGGAGTTTTCAGAAAAAAGTGACTTGTAGAAAACAATATTGACATTCATTCTTTTATATATTTACTCTAATTAAAACGTAATTAGAGTGACAGATATAATCGTTCAAAAACTACGAAATTCAATAAAAATAAAAATATTTTTTTTTTGTGCCCAGCTAGTACTGCAGCTACCAGCTTTTTTTTAGTACTTTTCGAGACTAAGAACTTTATCAATATTAATATACTCATGCAAAACGGATCAGATAAGAGACACAAATTTTAGTAGAATCAAATGCTAGGAACTGCGTCTAATTAGGTCCGCGTTTTTAGGGAAAATTTTCTTATATCCAAATATAGCAGACTCAAAAGCTCGTAAAATAAAAGCTGATACAATCGTGGCCTTGTAAAATATCCCAAGATTGAGTACAGCTCTTAGGCTACGGCCCAATATCGAGCGGCCACGCCAGCCGTCAAATCAAGATGCTATCCCCCATATAAAATATTTTACGTCGCAATGAAAACGTCATTACGTCAACCGTAAATAACGAGATATCGAAGCGTGCCGTTTACTGCAGATTACTCATTTTGTCTCGTAAAATTGAAGCCTGTTTCAACATTGAAATTCGTTCACATTTTGACTTCACTCGCGTCGCAAGTCGAGTGTCCTACTTTCTTAACTAGCCTAATCAAGTGTCCCACCGCTGGGCAAAAGGTCTCTTCCCTGGATGTCCGTAAAGCGATCTTTTCCAGGCAGTTGCTAAGGAAGTTTCTGAATAAAATTATAATACCAAATTAATGACTGAAAAGTCCATATCAAAATTATGTATGTTTAGGGTTTTCGTCTGTATTTATTTGCTCATTACGCGCAAGGAAAAGCTTATTGACATCCCACTAATATAATAAATGTGAAAGTTTGTGAAGATGTATGGATGTTTGTTACTCAATCATGCAGTAACGACTGAACGGATTTACATGAAAATCGACGTACACATAGACAAAGATCTTGACTTGATATCCTGGTAATACGTCCTCATGGGATCTTAAGTAGACGACATTGCAGGCAGAAAGCTTAACATAAACGCTTATCAATCCTCTCCCTTTCTTCTTTCTTTCAGACTAACTGGAATTTCTGTTTGCTAGAAAGAAACAAAACGTATTTGATATTTGCTAAGTTTGATCAAAGTCTAGTTTCATGCACTGTTAGTACCTATTTCAAGCACTGGACCACGACATTCGCGTTGATAATCAGTGATTTTTAAAATTACGAGTACATACTAATATTTTTTTACTTTTAAAATTGTAATTTTAAAAATAGCCATAATCTTATATTAAATTTCACATGCTCTATTAGTTATTAGTTTTGAATATTCCATACATTTGCTTGAAGCGATTCGCTTCTACCTTCCTAATGCGAACTGCCAAGGAATGGAATTCGCTACCTTCGTCTGTATTCCCGGAAATATATAATTTGGATCTTTTCAAGGCAAGAGTGTATAGGTTGTTACTGGGCCAGCGTGCTGCACCCTCGATACTTACCATCAGGTGTGACTGAGGTCAAACACTGGTCAGTCTTGTATAAAAAAAAAAAATTCAGCTACGTCTTGTCTAGAGACGATAGCTTACCTACAATACTAGAGTCCCGTTATGCTATATAAACCCACTGTACCCTCTGTACTGCAATATAACGCACGAATGGCCCCACGTGACTCCACAAAGCGATATGGCCGGATGATTATTCGACTTACTAGACGAGTTTGGGCGAGCAATTGCAGTAAAATAACCAGTGTGCAGTCAGTTTCAGTTAAATAGGAACATGTAGTGAGCTTGCCAATATGTTAATATATGCATAAGCTGCTTAGTGTAAGGCCTGAGCCTTGAGTGTAAGTTTTTAACGTAATTTTACGCCACGAGCGCGTTTGCGTTTCCCATATAAATAACATTATCACTGACGCGTTCGTAAACGTTTTTTTTACGTCAAAAGAAACTTACACTAGAGCATCTGGCCTGGTACGAACGTCAATGTTCGTATATTTCGAGCATATTTCTCTTTTACTCCAATCAAAGCGTCATGGCAGTGTTAGAGAACATCGTCTGAAATTTACGAATCTCGTTTTTCAAGTAACACGAAAGTTCCTCAGTGAAAGATAGAAAGTTCGTAACATTTGGGCTTATATCATCTTTCAACTAACGCAAGCCGTCTCAAAGTACCTCGCAGTATTACGAAATGTACGCGTATCAAAGATACATTGGTTTTTCTTTGCATCTATCTCGGCAAACGTGTATAAGAAGGCCTGCATTGCTCTCAGAAGTCGTGCCCCGACAATAATCCACATCTGACATGGCTTACTACTAAACTCGCTTTATTTTGTACAATCACTATAGTACAAAATACATGCTTTAGGTATGTTATTAAGAGTTTGTTCGGTCAACCCACTTGATTTATGGGCCACTTCGTTCCTTGTCACAGTGATAATCTATATGAAAGACGCAAAAGATCTCTTATTAACCTCGCTGTGACAAGGTTCGAAGTGGCTCGAAGCCTGAAATCAAATTGTTTGACTAAACATCGTCTTTGTTTCTGATGACTAGCGTTCAATACCACTTTTAAAAGTGACTGTTTATCAAGTTAGCGGAGTTTAACTTAATGCAGGTACTAAATCGTCAATACTTTGACCTCGTAACTCATACTGACATTCAAAAGAAAAATGACGTAACTATGTATGGGATGAGTACCGAGTTACTACGTTACAACTTAGATAATCTGTGGGAGATACTAGATTTTTTCAAAGTAATGACGAAATGTTACTTCCCAATCCCCAATATTTAAGTAATTATTAAACTAAATATCGATTTACTAGTTACTTACTAACTGAATAAACATTGCGAATAACGTGATTTTTTTTAGATTGAACGCACATTTTTGGATTCATAGTATTTAGCTTGTGAATGTAAATAGTTATCTATAGTACTCAAAAACATTTTTAGATGAATATAATACGAACTCAAATAAATCAAAGAAAACAACTAATATCCTCGTATATGTATCGATTACGTATTTTAACTATGGATGATACTTATTACGACTAAAATAGACAACTTACATCAAAAAAACTATGAAAATGAAACAAAATTGAGAAATACTCCTAAGAGCACCCCCGTTAAAGGCTTAAGGTTGGTTTTGTAGCAAAATCCTCTTTGGTTTGTTTGCGAGATAGTTATTTTATAGAAGCAGCTAGTGCAGCCAGTGTTCATCGACATAAATTGGATTCTGAACCCTATTTCAAGGGGATAAGGTATACCCAGAGCCAGTTAGTGTTTGCTGTTTACAATGTGTGCTTTTGCGGGCTGAGCTTGGTTCGCGGTCCGGTCCGACCGGTCGCGACCGCAGCGGCTCCCAATCTTTGCTGCTAGGTTAACACCGGTAGCTGCTCGATTCTAGCGCTCATAATGTGCTTTACGCAAAATACGACGAAACAGACGTCAAATCATTGTAGCTCTTCTTTCGACGATTAGAACTGGATAGGTCAGGCATAAGATCGCCAAGGAAAGAAAGAAAGCAAACTAGCCGAGATAGCACACTATAAGTAGACGTGACAGTAGCTCGCGGTGACATAGACTATCCGTCCCTCTTTTATTAACCCTTTATAAGGCTTCATTGACTGAGACATTCATTGGCAGAATTCGTCGCAACTATCGGAAGCCTAAATCAATCTCGCCGCGAGATACTGTCACGTGAAACATGACATGTTACTCTACATGATGCAGTAGCAGATTCAAGATGGCTACCATGCATGAGCATGGAGTACTTTTTGTGTTATATGATTACACGAAAACTACTGACATGAATGGGTTGCAAATGTAGAAAAAGTTCCCCTGTGTGAAGATAACATGGAAATTGTCAATAAAACTTCCACCGTCAGTAAAGTTGTTCTCCGTGATAGTCACAGCCAGGTTGTGCTATATTTTTAATTACAAGCCAATCTGCGGACAAACTCTTGGCATTTTATCGAAGTTTTGTCAGTTTTTTACAACGTAATTTCTATTATTTTTTGATATTCATAAAACTAGTCTCTAATAAAATGCGCGGACATGTAAGAAATGACAAAAAGCCAACAATAGAAGATGATAGATCCTATGACGTTTGATAAATAGGATTATTACTAGACCCCGCTATCTGAGGTGCAAAATGGTAGCTGTCAAGTTCTTAGTTACGAATTTAAATATGATCATTGATGAGACTACAGATTCAATGGGTAAGCTATGTAAATGCGTAATGGTAGCTAATGTGATAGTCGGTGCTTTTAAGAATCTTTGTTTCAAGAAAATTAGACTCAACTAACAATACCGCAATTAGTAAACTCGAAACATAAGAAAAGTAATAGCAACCATAGATTTTTTGTTCTACTAATAACGATTTATATTTTTAATATCAATGATTATCATAGTTCCCAAAAAAAGTTAAATTGTATACAAATAAATGGTACTTGTACATAAAAAAATGTATTTAAAAATCGAGTATCGATATCCAAATATGATTAGTTGATTACCCATCCCTAAGAACTTGACATCTACCATTTTGCACCTCCGATTGCGGGGTCTAATCATTACATTAATATAATTCGTATTAAGCGCAAGCAAAGTTGGAGGTAATGATTAATTTAAACAGCCAAGAAGAGCTGAAAGGCAATACGACTTGCGTGTCGCATGGTCCGTGGACTGCCGCGAGCCGACAGTTTGAGCACCGCCGCGCGTCTATCTACAGCGATCGCGCGATATAATCACCCATTATATTTGATGTGGTCGTTGCGCATCGGTATCCCGCCTATAAATCGCCTACGTTCGTTTTATAAGGCAACTCGTTTTCATGCTGATAAGTATCAATAACCTATTGATTAAGGTTTACTGCCTCTGGTTTCGCTTGGAATCTACGCAACTAAGTTTAAAAAATATACTATTTTTATAGTTTCTCTCTACTCTGCGGGAGTTGGGTCGTCGTCTGCAGGAGAGGTCTTGACCCACGCTCCATATAGTTTCTGCTGCAAAGGTTGTCCATTGCGATTCAATGCGGCAACGCAACGAGCGTGATGGGCACCTTTGCAGCAGGAGCGGCTCGGGGTGGTTTATTTTTAAATAGTTTTATTTTGTGTTACATTATTAACAGTTTGTTCGATGTATGTTTATTGATTTCTTTAATGCTACATTTTTTTTTTGAATCTTAAAAAAAAAATATGCAGTTTCTTACAGCAATAACTACGTGCCCGGGTTCGCGATGTAGGTAAATATATATATTTACCTATATAGGTAAGTATTTATATAGGTAAATATATATAAAACGATGACCGTAACAAACCTCCAAATAAATGAAAAAATCGTGACACAACTTTTTACTATATTATTATACATGAACGGGACTTAACCGCGTATATTAACTTTAAAATTTACCTCCGACGTTTCGAAGACGACGTTGTCCTCGTGGTCTCGGATTAAGACTGGCTGAAGTTCACATCAACATCTTCTAGCCGCGCGAGTTTTTCGAACTACCCTATGTATAATAATGTGTACAAACCGTGAAAGTTTAAATCAGTATTTTGTTACTATATTTATTAGGTGAATGACCATATTACCTACTGTCTTAGTTTTTATTTTATTTACTGCATTTAAAAATCCTATTAAATCCTATCCGATGACCTGTGGGCCAAAACATCTACCCGTTGGATCCCACAAACTGTAAGGCGCTGCGGCAGGCCTCGTCGGAGATGGCGGGACGAGCTTGACGCCTTTGACAGAGACTGGTGGAAAACTGCCGAAGATCGGGATACGTGGAAGAGCAAGAGGGAGGCCTTTGCCCAACAGTGGGACAATATGGGCTCGTAATAAAAAAATAAATAAATAATTAAATCTTACATCAATTAATTTTAATTAATGGTAGAGGTGGCGTTAAAATCGCCATGAGACATTCTCTACCATTTTGTACAATAAAGATTTAATAAATTAATACACACATATTGACTGTAAACGTTGACTTTCCGCCTTTATAAAACTTATGTACGTTTTATATAAGGACAATAGTTATTTGTGCAACAAGAGAGGAAAGTTGTTTTTTCTTGCGAGTGTTTATTTTGAGTCCCGAGTAAGCGAAAGATTCTATAATTGAATCACGAGCGTAGCGAGTGATTCTAGTGTTAGAATCTTGAGCGTAGCGAGGCACTCAAAAACACGAGATGTAAAATAACTTTACTCTAGTGTGACACATACAACTTTTCACCTCAGTAGTGAGAACATATTAAAGGTTAAATAAGTTGCCAAAAATTTCCGTTTTAGTACAAGCTTTTATTGCCGACTGTACTTTTTTTCACATTCGTCATCTACTCTTCGAAAGGATCCTAATGAGCCTAAAACACCACGGGTTTATCTTGTGCATTTTAGGAGTTGCTTTGCTACCTTCTAACTCCAGCATCAGATCAGATCAGTGGTACCATAATATTGCATTGTAACCGAAATTACATAAATTTGTGTGCTAAATTTCAGCTCAATCGGTTAAAGATGTCTGCTTCAAAATTGAGTTGCAAGATTCCATCCGGATAAATATACAAATACATACATCAAGTTAAATAAAATCTTGTAAAAAAATTAACATCAGGTTAACCAAATTCCTTTAAGTGTTTTATCTGCGACTGCACTGGCTTCATTACTTAATATTTTGTTTAAATATTTTTCATTTGAAAATATATGTACATTTCAACATTATAATATTTGATTAATTTGTGAGTGTCCGAACGTGGTAGTGGTGTTAATTATGTCCTATTATAATAAATAGCTACATATAAATATTTAAATACATAGAAAACACCCATGACTTAGGAACAAATATCTGTGCTCATCGCACAAAAAAATGGCCTAACTGGGATTCGAACCCGGGACCACCGGCTTCTTAGGCAGGGTCATTACCTACTAGGCCAGACCGGTCGTCAATTAAAAACCTACTTTGTCTCACTCCCTGGAGTGAGGAAAGTAGACGTGTACGAGCTGCTGAGGTGAAAAAATATTTTGAAGCATGATGCAGTCTTATACATATGGGGATAATTTAAGGTGGGCCCCACTGACCGAGCCTCCGCGGTCTGTCAAAGAGTCTCAGAGACCCTCACAGGAAAACCAAGACCTGGCAGCTTCCTCGCTCAACGCATCAGCCTCACGATCCACCGAGAAAATGCTGCCAGCATCTTCGGTACCACACCGAAAACAGAAAGGATTTCAGATTTATGTTACTTTTAGTTTATTTATTGCATCTGTATTCAGTCTAATAAAAGTCTTTGAACACATTTTGTTTTTGACAACTAAGTTACGTATATTAGTGTAGTTATGTATATAAAGCGATAACAGTACCCTTACCATGAGTTGTGACATTGACGTTTTCGATTATGAGTATCGAGTTTACTATCTGTGCATCTCGTTCGCACTAAAATAGCACAAGCGAGATGCACAGACAGTAAAATCTATAGGTACTTGTTATCGAAAACGTCAATGTCACAACTCATGGTAAGGGTACAGGATTACATTGTACTTATCTAACTTAAGCTTCAACTTATGAAACAAGAAGCAGTCACATAGGACAATGCTTCTTGTTCAATTTGACTGCCTTATTATGTCCAAAATTAGGCAAGGGTCAATGGCCGGCCAATAAAGAACTGTTTATCGACAAAAGCAATAAAACATATTATACGATGTGTTGTAATGAAAGCTATTACTATTACATAATTTAAACAGCTCGATCAACTATTCTCTGTCCCTCGTTGCCATGGTTACGTTCCTCTGGGCCACTCTTCAAACCACAGTTTAATTGCATCTAAATACACAAAACATAGATATTTGTAGAAGCTATATGTCCCTTCCATAATGGGTCACCTACCAAGCGCGTCAGTAGTACGCAGGGAAACATTTCTTGTAACAAACTGTGCTTCAGTTGTCCCTTGGGACAGAATAACAACAACAAATAGTTGATTCACTCAAATAGTTGTTCAGAAAATTCATCAAACCACATCTGTTTCCGAGAGGCTTGCTTATAGGCTTTTACAGTCCTGTAAAAGCCGATAAGTACATGAAAAACTATTTTAAGAACAGCAAAATCCTTTTGAGTTGGCACTAATACCACCATGAAATATGTAAGATAAAATTGTAACATACCCATACTGAAAGCGTTAGCGGCGTCTTACCTGAAAATAAGAAAAGAAAATTAATATTTACAATAAACATATAAATAGGTATAGCAGTAATTGGGCCAGATATATACGACGACAGTTCTGGCGTTGTGGGTAGTGACCCTGTCTATGAAACCAACGATCCTCGATTCTAATGCCAATATGGGCATTTATTTGTGTTTTCTATCTATTTAAGTATGTATAATAGTTTGAGGACCAGTCTGGCCTAGTGTATAGTGACACTGCCTATGAAGCCGACGGCCCTGAGTTCAAATCCCAGTAAGAGCATTTATTTGTGTGATGAGCACAGATATTTGTTCCTGAGTCATGGGTGTTCTCTATGTATTCAATTATTTGTATGTTATATATCGTTAGTTGAGGACCCACAACACAAGTCTTCTTGAGCTTACCTTCGGGCTCAGTCAATTTTTTATGATATAGGAGGCAAACGAGCAGACGGATTGCCTGATGGTAAGCAACTACCGCCGCCCATGGACACTCGCAACACCAGAGGAGTCACAAGTACGTTGCCGGCCTTTAAGATCCCTATACGCTCTTTTCTTGAAGGTTTGGATGTCATATCGGTCCTGAAATACTGCAAACGACAATTTATTCCAGAGTTTTGCGTAAGGATTTGTGTAAGGATGTCCTGTAATATTTACATATACAGTCGCCATCAGATATATCGGAGCTGTGGAGGTGGTCAGAAATATCTGAACAACGCCTCTATTGTCAAGGCGATAAAGTGCATGTTCAGATATTAGTGACCACCTCCACAACTCAGATATATCTGATGGCGACTGTACGACAATACCTCGAAAATCGTCCGCCAAAAACTTATCATTTACTGTAGTTATCAAACAAACTGTTTAAAATATATGAATATCAAATATTCAATAATTGAATATTGCAATTATGCAAACGTAGATTTCAATGTTTATGTGTTCATAAAATGTATTAATCTAACATTATGAGCACTAAAATTTCGCATCTATTTGGCATAATTGCCAATATGGATCTGTATTGTTATTTATAATTCACTTTTGTAGAGTACTTTACAAAAGTAAATTATAAATAACTAGTACAAAGTTAAGGGGTTAAAAGGAGGGCTCTTAAAGGATGATTTTCTGGATCAACACTAGTCTATGTCCTTCCCACAGATTTAATCTTTTTTTTAACCAAATTTCAGGTTACTTGTTTAAGCGGTTTAAGTATAAATCTATAACAAACAGACAGACACACTTTCGCATTAGTAATACTCGTATTAGTATGGATTAGCGCGAATTATTATGTAGGTACTATATATGCATGATGATGACGATTTCGACCATGGCGACCACTTCGACTCCTTGTTTAACCAAGGTCTTGGCGCTTATGCGCCCGATGATGGCTAATATAGCCTTATCTTCGCGGCAAAATTATGAATAGACTCTAAGTTAACTTACAATTCAATCTTATAACCGTAAGAGTAAGTTCTAAGAGGACGCTCAAATTAGACGCGCGTGGGCGCGGCGTGCGTATTGAACAAATGTAAATGCATGGGGGCGATCGCAGTGCACGCTGCTCAAATCCCTTGGAAGCTCGACGCTACGCTGCCCGCTACACGCTCCGCTCACCGCGTCTACCCAAGCATTACATACATACATACATTTCAGCCATAAATCGTCCACTGCTGGACATAAGCCTCCCCCAAATATGACTTGTGTCATCTTGAGGGGTAGTTGCCATAGTCGCCACGCTCGGCGACCGCAGTAGCTGTAGATTGGTCGGTTTTTTTCCCTTTGTCGCCTCTTACGACACCCGCAGGAGGAGACGGGTTAGTGCTATTCTAGGCACCACACGGCCACACATTACACTAAGGCGCATAAGCGTGTTTCTATAAATTTGGACTGGGATTTCAAGACCTAGGCTACCTTGACAGTACTAAAGTCAGATATTAATATTATCAGGCTTCAGTCTAGGTTCGCTCAGACGGAGTCTTGACTATTTTATCTCTT